>JABFTP020000144.1:98571099-99821099 GCA_013387265.2 Cryptolaemus montrouzieri
TTAAATCTGCATTTAAATACTGAAACAACTTCCCAAGAGGATATTGATATTATTCTTGAAAATAGTGTTTATGTTAGCAGAGGTTTGTGTCTTCAATTTTATGAACCTTAATTATTACGAACCTTTTAGAGATAATGATAGACTGTGAAAAGATTGGAGAAATTCGTATAGTCATTGCTCACACACAAATACGATTATCTTAGATCTTTTGCTTTTGCTCTCATTATGACTGGTTCTTACTCAGATATTCTATTAAGTAAAGATTAACTTTCCGTTCCGCGGATTTGAAAGTGTTTTATAGTTGCGAGAAAAAATTCTCTCAGTGTGAACGTATTTGTTGACTATGAATCTATGAAAGAGATAAAATATATCATTTAGAGGGTTATAGTATTTATAGTTAAATAATTTTTTTGCATAAGATGTTCTAACTGAAAGAATAAATGTTGAATGTAAACAGATTTTATACGTTAATATCATGAGAAACGCCAAACCAATAGCTCCTACTATTGTTGATCGATTTCAATGAAACAATCATGCATCCCAAATGACCTACTCGTGGACTCTTTGAGTACCCTATATTTTTATTTTTTTCGATTTTTCATTCATTTTCACGAGGAATGTTTCTTATGATTTGTTTGTTTGTTTTTACTTTAACGTGCTCTATTTCTGCCTTTCGGCTAATGACACGCCGGGGAATTTTGTCACCTCACTAACCCGGGAATTTTGACGAATCCCTCTCGTGTCGAGGGAAGGGATCTTTAATGCCCAACACATCTCTGTTAGACAGGATCGACGACTTTACATCTTCTCCGAAAAAAGAAACTCAAGCGATTTCCAGAATCCGAAAAACCGCACCGACTTTGTGGGGAAAGAACCCAGTTGACTCTGTGCAGGAAACGAGCATCATATCCTCTACGCCACCGAGCCAGCAATGTCATTTATGATTTGCATGCTGGGACATAGAAGACACTTTCAATCAACTTCAGTGTTAAAATAAACCTCTATGATTTGTTAAATATAAATACAGAATGTCACCGGCTCGGTGACGTAGGGGATATGATGCTTGTCTCCTGCACAGAGTTACCTGGGTTCAATCCCCACAAAGTTGGTGCGATTTTTCGGATTCTGGAGAACGCTTGAGTATCCATCTTTCGGAGGAGATGTAAAGCCGTCGGTCCTGTCTTACAGAGATGTGTTAGACATTAAAGACCCCTCCCTCAACACGAGAAGATTTCGGCAAAATTCCTGACAGAATTTCCTGGCGTGTCATTGGCCGAAAGGCCATCCGTGCCGTGTTCCAGAAAGTAGGTCGCAACTTTTTTTGCAAGAGTAGATCATGTTATAACAATTTTACTACATAATCAAAGAACAGTTACAGCCGAACCCAACGATTTTTTCCCTTTTCTCAAAGTCCAGAACGGAGTGCGTGGTGAAAGGTTGCAGTCTTCAGAAGAAGCTGTTTATGCCATCCAAAAGGCCATTTTGAAAGCAATCGATTCGAATAATTCATGAAAAATAAAGTCTTCAAAACCTCTCAATTGTTCCATTCTAGTTCTATATGCAAAACTTAAAAGACATTTTTCGCAAGTATCTTCTGCAAAAAAAGTATCACTCTTCCGAGAAAAAAAAAATTCTTGGATGAACCAGAACGTGAAAAAAGTTGAATTCGAAGTTTTATGAGCTGTTTGACATGCATTATTCGTAGATTATCTCATAAAAAACAGCAGTAGCCAGAAGCATATATACAGAAAGATTCTTTCAAAGAAATGACTAAATAAAAAAATTGCTAGCTTCCATGCAAGACTCTTTGTAGCTGAGAGTTTTAAGTTCAATGCCAATGAAATTGGAAGATCACGATCAATTATAATTGAAGAATTCGACGAACAAGTCTTGGATATTATTCATGAACAGTCAGAAACAAGTACGAGGAAAATAACATACATCGATAGGTTTTGAAAAAGCAGCTGCTAAATCCGTACCACATACAAAGAGTTAAATCTATTTTACAGTGGAATTTTCTTCCCCGTGTGACATTTTGTCAATTTTTCCTAGTATGAATGATGATATTCAGGCGAATTCTTGTCAATTGTACAATTGAAGCTATGTACGCTGAGTTCTTTTAGAATCAATTAATTCTCTAATCCTGTAGTCGGAAAGAATGTGGCTCGTCATCTCTAAGCAAGATTTGTCTTCATTATACTACCGAAACACATTTGCCTATGATACAATTTCAATACCAAATCCACGATGCAACAGTTCAAGACATTCAATTCTATCATTTGAACCAATTTCATAATGGTAGTAGATCGTCGCGTTCAATTTATGTGTGCTAAGAAATAATAATAATAATAAGTTCTTTATTTCCTACAGGTAAACAAAAACTGGACTACAGGAAATAAAAAATAATGGCAAATATGTGTGAACATATATGAAGTATATTGAGAAATATACAACGTAAAATAACAATACCTTAATAATACCTTGGAAGCGAATCAAAAAGACATGTGAACATATACACGACTAAAAGTGGAGAAAGAGTTAAAATTAATGTCACACAGTCTCGCCATGGACTTGTAGGTAGAGTGCATAATACTGGAGACTATAAGAGCGTTTTAGATATACTAAGAGAAAACAAGTGGACATTTCTTGAATTCGATCTTGGAATTGAAACTTTCAATTGAGCTAGAATCGAATTGTTTAGGAGTTTGAATAAAAATTTCAAAGCCAGAATGCATCTCTTCGCAGTTGTAGCTCGAATCTATTCAATAGCTCAACATGATCATACCCCTGATAGGGTAAACAGCGTCCTCTCTCTATACAAGATATTTGCTTGAAAAGTATCAAAGTAGTTATCTGACAAAAAAGTTTCCATTACGAAGTCGATTTAGAGGCGGATTTGAATGAATAATTAATAAAAGTATTTTTCGACCATCAGCTTAAATCAGTTCAGGAATATTAATTATTTCCAGGAGGTCATTAACGAACATAATGAACAGCAAAGGACCAAGATTATATCCCTGTAAAACACCAAATGAAGCAACAAATTCAATGGAAAGAAAATTCTCGATCTGTTTGAACTGCCGACAATCGATTAGGTAAAACTCAAAAAGAGTGAAAGAAGCTGAATCTGAACCTAAGTTTCCAGAGCAATATGCGATGATTCGTATTGAAAGCTTTTTAAGAGTCTGTAGATATAACACAAACCTGAACGGCAGCATCCAAGATCTCGATTATGTATAGGGATAAAACAGCCAAATTGCTTGTGAAAGATGTATTAGGTCAGAAACGGTCTTGTTCAGTCTTAATTTAACTTCTGATGACGGATAATAAGAAGTTATATAAAATTATCTCTAGAATCTTTCAAAAATTTGGTAGCATCGCCATAGGTCTGTAGTTATTCATAGATAGACGTAGTTACCTACAGATAGACGTTATCACGTTCAGTCTGTGGGAGCAGTGACTCAATTGAAGTCAGACCTTTACTAAAGAAGGATGGGGGTTTTAATAATGCAATGTGGCTAACTCGCTTCTTGTAGTTTCGTTGTATTTCAGAATATACAGAGTAGCCTTATTATATTTTATAAGCTCGACTTATTCCCTCCGAAAAAGTACAGAAATCATAGAAAAAAATGGAAATTCTAATTTTGTGTTTTTAAAACGTGTTTTATGTTGCAGATTGAAAAGAACGATTTTACGTATGTTTGACTATGTACTTTGTCGTTGTCGTTGTTGGAAGTATGTTAACACGATAACTTGCGTAATCGCAATTCTCGTAATCGTAATCTATCTATACGTTTATTTTCGTCAAATTCTGAGAACCTAAAATTTTCGATATTTTGCAAATACTCATTGTGAACTTCAAAAATTCATAGCAGCTACACGATTTGTGTTTAGAAAAAACGATTTTTATGTAACAAATTGAGAAGAACGATTTTACTTATGTTTGACAATATACTTTGTCGTTGTCGTTGTTGTTTTATCAAATTTGCAATTCTCTATTGAAAACTAGGTGTACGAAGTGACATCTAGGGAATAGCCCTAGTAATACTGTTAATTTGTATCGGAGCTATTTCCAAATTGACACCAAATTCAATTAATTTTGGTTAGAATGTACAATTCGATGAAAAATTAATATGCCGAAAATATCAACCAGATAGGTGACGTAAGAGGGGTAGCTAGTACTACAGATTGTAAAAAATCGTGAAAGTTTTTGTATGGGAGTTTAACGCTTCGGAGTTAAATGTATTACAATTTTGTCAGAATATATTTCCATAATTTTTTCTTCTTCATTCACAGAGATAGATTGTATTTCAAACAACTTTCAGTCAATTGCATACTAAAACAGTAAACAAAAAAGTTGGAAAGTCCAAATTTACACTGTAAATATATTGTTTAAATTAGTATGAGCGCCAGAAGACTATCTGAATTGTTTTTGATTCTGTTTGCATTCAATTTTTTTCAAAATATACATTTTTCAAGAAAAACGTGGTTTGCGGAACTAATGAGAATCTCAGTATTTAATAGTCAAATACTTTGCAAGAAAGTTTTCATGAATGGAAGAGAAGAGGCTACAAATTTTCCCTTTTCCCAAGAAATTAAGAATAAATGGAAAGAAAGTTACATAAATGCTCTTGTTCAACTGAGGATTTCTGTAGAATTTTATGCTGATTCTTTTTCGTTTGCTAAGAAAATATAAAAATCACATTTTATATCTTCTCTTTGAGAATCTATATTTCGAAAGGTAAGACCCAGAAAAAAAAATTTGAGCTGAGAAATCAACACCTGAAATATGTCCGCACACTTGGAAACACAATGAATAACTTCTTGGAGCGGTTTATTTCACCACAATATTCTGTTTCCTCTCTGACTATCTCTTCTTTATATCGCAATAGCGACTAAATAAAAAAGGAGAGAAATTATGCATACACTTACGAATAAAAGCAATCAAGTCGTTACCATGTCTGTGTGGAAGTTACTCGTTTCAATTTAATAGAAATACTGAAACACAGGAAAGCGTATAATTGAGATCTGTACATTTTAAAGTAAAAATATTAATTTCCCACAATGTCGCCGGAGGTCCCTGACAAGAAACAAATGACAATCATTCATGTTTCCTTCCAATTCAACGGGCTATCATAATTACTTGTACGAGACAGGTGGTACTGTTGAACATTCTGTGATTTAAAGATTGCTTATTACGATGTTAGTTGTATTGTTACACAAGTCCCCTCATCGTACCAAGTCTCGCGGTCTTCCTCTTAGTCTTCATTCTTCTTTAGTACCGTTACGTTCGTGAATTGTTATCGTAGGTATCATTAACTACAAACTCGAAAGAATTAGTTTGTCCACTTGATATATCCCAGAGGTGTTTGATCTCACGAAACCTTTTTTGTGTTACCCGTACTTTTGCTTATGTTAATTTTCGAATATTGATCACGATCACGTGTGAGCATGGTATTGATTCGATTACAGGTGTATTAAAATATACACATGCCGAAAATGTACCTCCTAGGCGTTCTCAAAATGAAGTAATTGAAAGTTCCTTGATTTTTGTCAAATTAATTGGAGTGATCAGACATCAAACAATGGATGCCGACTATGAAAATCATTTAAACCTTACATTACGCCTCATTGCAAAGGATTACAAACATACTTAATCGGATTTAGGTCAGATTATTGAGCAAGCGAAGTTAAAACATTGATTCCATGTATACAGGGTTAGGCGAAAGTGCCGGAACGGTTAATTATCTCAGTTTGCATTAATAATCCACGAAACAGGTTGACAAATAATGTCAAGTATTTGTTTAAGAATTTTTAGCACTTCAATTCCTAATAATGGTATTCAAGCTCAGTGAAGCAGAAAGGATCGAGGTTTTGATGATGCGCGGATATGGTGACAGACAACGATCTTACCAAGAAGTTCGCACTATGTGCAATACGGTTCACCCAGATCATCAAATTAGTAAATCTACAGTATGCAGATTTATTCAGCGATATGAAGCAAGTCGGCAAGTGAAAGATATCCCCAGAGCAGGACGCCACTGACGAAGAAGCAAAGTTCGACATTTTTCTGGCAATTAAGGAAAATCCTCAGGTTTCTACAAATAAACTAGCGTTGTATCATGATATTTCTAAGAGATCAGTGTAGGATACAGAAAAAATGAAACCATAAAATATCCATTTCGTCCATGAGCTTACTGAAGACCGTAGAGTACAACTTTCAGAGACCATCATGGAAATGATTATGGCGAATCCAAATTTTTTGAATAGAATCTTATTCTCGGATGAAGCTACGTTTTGACTCCACGGTATAAAAAATAGGCATAATTGCCGTATTTGGTCGAAAGACAACACACATTGGATTAAAGAGGTTCGTACACAACATCCACAAAAATTGAATGTTTGGGCCGGTATTATCGGTGACCACATAATTGGTCCATTTTTTATACAAGGGAATTTAAATGGATAGCGATATTTGGAATTATTAAGAGATGAAATTGTGCCAGCCATAGCAGCATTATTTCCAAATTTGAATAATTCGTTAATCCCAGCTGATACTCTAAGGTTCCAACAAAATGGAGCTTCCCGACGCTTTGCGGTAGATGTTCGAAATTATCTGAATGAAATTTTTCCAGAAAGATGGATCGGTAGAAGAGGTCCTAACGAGTGGCCCTCGCGGTCACCTGATCTATCGCCCCTGGACTTCTTTTTATGGGGCCACTTGATATGCCGAGTTCATAGAGAACGACCTGCCAATCTAGATGAGTTAAGGCGTCACATAACAGAAGAAATCACATTGATACCCCCACAATTTCTGCAAAATTCTCTTAGAAATTTCAGTGATCGATTAGGTTATTGTCAGGAGGCGAATGGAGCACATTTTCAACACTATAGTTTCAATAAAAAAATTTCTCTCGTTCGTGCAAAAATCAAAACTTCAACAAATACTTGACAATAATTGTGAACCTGTCACGTTGATTATGAATCCGAGAGTAATTTGATTTAAGTGATAATAAGCATTTTTCTTGATTGTTTCTAAGCAAGTCTTTTCCTCTGATTCTAAAAATAAATAAACATGTAGGGTGTTAAATTTGGAATTAACATGTTGTGGTCATTTCCGGCTACACCGGAAACAGTATTGAGCACAAAATATTAACACTGAATTCTTTATGCTTCACAATGTAGGAATACCTATTTTCAAAAAAACGCTCGGTAAATAACTAAGATAATTAGCCGTTCCGGTACTTTTGCCTTACCCTGTATTTAGGAAATCCGTCATAGAAGCTGCAGTGGAGGAGCGGAATTATTGTGCATGAATGAAAAGTTTCCACAATTGCTGTAGTATATGTTATTATAACATAAACAGTTTGCATTCAGAGAGTTCTTTATTGAAACGAATCATACCTCCACTGTAGCTGTGTACTTCCGGTTCTCCCCTAAGTCTTTGAACATTACCATGTTGTCTCCACAATTGTCCTTGCTTAGGTTAGGTTAGATTCATCTGAGAATAAGGCATTAGACCAGTCTCGTTTTCCTTGATTGTCATATTTTGATGATAAAAGAATATTAATTCTGCAAAAAAATCTGATCAGAACAACCATTGTTCGAACAATCGAAAAAACGATATTCCAAGCTATCGGTAATAGAAACTTCCGACTTGGTCTCTTATAGCCACCTCACAACTTAAATTCATACTCATTATAGAAGTTTAATGAAGCCTTGGACTGTTGAAGCCGAAATACGAGACCTTTTATAACCGTTTCATTACTTGCAAAAGCGTAATGCCTGATGAAGTGTTGAGTTTGTAAACTTTTGGTTGTAGTGAAACGTTCTCTTAAGTCAAGTTGAATTATACGATTTTTGATAGCCGAAGGATGTCCTTCTCCTCGTTTTGCCTGAGCAACGCTAAATCTCGATCTTAGTTCGCTATAGCTCAAATCTTCCTGAGACCATACCATAGCTAGGACTCATTCTTCCCCGTTAAGATGTCTTTGCATTTGCTTTTAAACTGATGGAGATACAAACGTTGTTTATAGAAAGTGGTGTTTCCGCGCTTCGTTTTCCAGATGCAGACCAGATACAAGAAGTTATTCCATCTGTTTCCAGATAGGAGGCAACTTTGAAGCAAAACTTTCGCTACAATCAGAAACGATACAATGATATATGGATCCCTGGGAAACCTTGTAAGGATAACGCCCTATGTATTGGTTGTCAGCTAGAAGAAAAAGTTGAACGAGTTCTATACGATTTTAAGCTTGACAATCGGCTAGCGAAAGGAACACTCTAGGTGACAGCGTCACCTAATTGAAAGATTAGGTCTGGCTGAAAATTGAAAAATGCTTCTTTTATTCGGTACCAAATGGCATAAGGTTATCTCAGTGCTTCGAGTTTCAACTCACCTTCGTTATAGTGTAATTACAGTTACAAATACGTTGGATGTAGAGGATATACCAAATTCGTTCTCTTTGAATGGTGTCTAAATTAGAGAAGAAAAACGAGGAGGCCATATAATTAGGCGTAGTTTCTAGATTTCTGTATTTTGAAGATTAACTGACGTTATCGAGCACAATATCCAGATCCTGATGAACAAGAGCGCTCCAACTTTTTCGATTCGAAAAATAAAATGCTGCCTTGATGTATGTAATGAAATTCAACATTTTTAGAGTAGTGCGATAATATATCAAGTAACGTATATTAAAATTGTGGTAATTTGATTTTCCAGTCCTCTATATCATCGATATTTAGCTTGCGGACTCGCCAAATACTATCTTGAAAGCTATAGTGGTTATATCTCAGGTGGACGATTTGTATAGGTGGCCTTTAATCCAGGGTTTAAAGTAATTCAACTTGTCTGTAAGGTGGTCGCTCTTAGACCTTTTACAATAACTTGCCTCCGACTCGTAGACCAGGTGTGGGTAGAGCTCGTTACCCTACACAGCAAGCTGTATGTTCCTTTTCAAAGTTTCTAGTTTACTCTCGATTTTTGTTGTTTTTGGAATGTTTCTGTAACATGCACTATTTCTTCCACTAGTAGAGCTTATGGTGGCAATTCTTTCAGGTAACACACAGAAGTAGATGGTACATGACATTGCCATATCAGTATGGATATTACCTTGTATTTATTCAAGGCCAGTAGTGCATGTTTGTCAACCATCTGTTGATAAAATGCATAAGCAGTAAAAGTAATCCATTTTACCATTAAACTTTCTACGAGGACGCTGACAACTGCACAAACTAGTACAGACAGAACAGGAAAGAAATGCATAATAACACAATTCATTATCGGATTTACCCATAGCTTAACCGCAATTCCGATTATAATTCTCTGATAATCTAGATAATCTTGGACGTGAAATAATGTTGAATATGGGAAACCTTATTGTTAATAATAAAAGCGTCCAACTTAAAACAAATACGAAGCGACACGACGTCGAAAAATTAACCATTCGAGCTTGAGAAAGTTCAACAATGGCTAGATATGATAAAATCATCGTTCTATATATCTGACCTGAAAGTGGTAATTACTTTGAAGGTTATGGTACTATACTGTATGATATGAGAAATATTTTGCACTAATTACAATTTTTACGATGTATTATATTGGTATGCAAGTGCATCAAAACTGATGGCTCTAGAAGTAAGAATGGTTCAGAATATAAAGATCTTCAAGTAACTTTCCAGGAATAAGCTTTTTTCTCGACAAGCAAATTCCCTATGGGACCAATCTTTTAGGATTTATATTCAAACAAAGTTGAAGGAAGGTCGAATAGGCATAAAATTAACACATCGGGGAAGAAGTTAACAAATACCTATTAATGAACTGATGTAATGTAATCTTCGTTCTGGTAACCGCGCTTGTTTACAAGCTAGAAAGTATGTGTAAGAACAAACCTCCTCTATGAGTGTTCGTTAAACATATTCCATGCACTATTTCTATGCCATAATCGATTAATCTAAGTTGGAGGGTATTGACCAATGAAAAAAAAACATTCTGGGTGACTATATCACCTACATGAAATATTCGGACTGGTGAAGAAGTAGAACAGACTCTTCATAGAAGCATGTGATCTCAGTACCTTGAGATTCAACTCATCTCCGTTACGGATACGTTGGGGGTACAGGGTGTTACAAATTCGCTGCCCTGAAAAGAAATGTTTTGAAATTGTGGAGACAGAAGAATGCTATTTCCAGAAAGTTGTGTTCGTCCGCTTCGTTGGCCACATTGAGACCAGATACAAAAATTAATTCATAATGTTATTTTATAACAAAACTTTCGGTAGAATCAGAAACGATCTTACTCATTGAGGGTTCTTTGGGAAGCTTGTAGGGTTAATGCCCCTCCTCATCAAGGAGTGTGAACTAGAAGAGATAGTTAAAAATGTTTTTACAATCGAATATAGCTTTTTCCTGAAAGTGGAATTCCTCGGCTTCTTTTCCCACTTGCAGACCACATACAAGAAGTAATTTTATCGGTCCCAGATGGGAAGGAAACTTTTGATAAAGTCAGAAACTATACGATGAATTATGGATCTTTTGGAAAGTTTGTAAGGACAAAGCGTCTCTAAAAAGGGGTGTCAACTAAACGAAATATTTAAACATTTTTCCGATTGACAATCAAGTAGTTAGAGTTGAAGAGTATTGACCAAAGTAAAGAAAATTCTGGGTGACGATATCATCTACTTCAAAGATTTCATTTGGTTGAAAGTTCAAAATATTTCCTTCATTGGATGCCAATGGCATAAAGTGATCTCAGTGAGCTGCAACCAATCTTTATTACAGTGTAATTACAGTTATATTTACATTGGGTGTACAAGAAATCCCAAACGCGTTGTCCTTGAATGGTTCCCTTCAAACAAGGGATTATACACTAGGTGGCCGTATTATTAGGCATAATTCTAAGATTTCTGTATTTTGAAGATTAACTGATGCTATCGAGAACAATTTCCAGATCCTGATAAACTAGAGCACCTCATGATTTCCGGCTAGAAAAAAAGAATATATGGTTCATTCAGAAATATGAAAACTTTTCAGCAAGAAAGACGTGCTACTGCTCGGTAATATGGTCTGCTTGCTTCTCAGATTTGGACGCTCCTGATTTTTGAGTTTGAGGTCTACAGAATCCAGATTACCGCACTCCACCAGAAAGCTTGGACATGTTGAAAGAGAAGATAAGATCCGCTTGTTGGGGAAAACTTTTCCAGATACTATTCTAAATAAAACATGTCCGTATTAAGGAAACGCTAGTTATGTATTCAATGGAAAGATTCTTGCGAATTTTTATAACAAATTTATTAATTCTATTCGAATTTTTAATTTAAATGTTTTTTTGCTTCATGGAAACAGAGATCTCTACTTTCTTGAGTCTTATCCAAGTCTGGAAAATTAGCGGTGCTCTGGATCTGGAAATCGTTTTCGATATAGTCGAAATACTCGAAGACTATTTCTGTTAGATTGAAAATAGGCTAGTATTCACTTGATGTTTTCACGGAACACCCGATATGCACCTGTAAATGTTCAAAGAAGTTCGAATAGTCATATGTATGTATTTGTAGGATCCTTCGTATATACTGATTACATTATTTTCCTCATTATATTATTTTTCTCATGACCAAAGACGTCGAGACATTCAATGCAATTTTTTTTTTAATTGGGATCGTTGAAGATGCACATGCCATTTCCCATCATTTCTATACATATACTTCTCATTGCATCGGTAAAAGGGTCTCACGAACGTAATTTTTCTTTCATTGAACAATCGTGAACTATAGACTACTTGGAAAGTAGATTTATGTTACGTCAATCGTGGATGTCTCCTTCATCAATTATAATAGTTTTCTTGGTCATATTTTATTCGATCCATTGCAAATCACGGTGCCAGACATTAACGGTTTCTATTTTTAATGTCTTTACTTATTTAATTGATCTTAAAGTAGCCCATAATTTGTGTTTATTGCGGAGAAAACCGATAAATGGGTCCTAGCCTAATGAATATGAGGATGATTGGGTGAAAAGTTGATTATTTATGCTTTGAGGTGATTTAAGCTGTTTCAGAGTTTGCCAACCAATTGAAGAAGATTGCGATAAAATAAATACTTCGAAAACTGTAGAAATCATCAATGACAAAGAAGATCCTCGTCAAGCTTATGGAAGAGATGTTCTATTTTTGTATAATCTAATAAATTTCTTATGAAATTTACGAAAGAGAATTAACTTATTATGCCCGCATGTTTCTACTGAAGTGAAAATTTATCTGAATACCCAAGAGGTTGAAAAAGTTTGTTCTTCAGAAGCTTTGACCTGACCAGTGATGCATTAAAAAAAGGGAACATAATAAATGGATGACAGATGAAATCTTGGACATGATGGAAGAGAGAAGAATATTCAGAAATAAAAACGAAACAAGATATAAACAAATACATAAAAATATCAAAATAAAAATCAAAGAAGCTAAGGTTACCTGGCGAAACGAAAGATGTGAAGAAATTGAGAAACTAGAACAAAAACATGATACTTTCAACTTGCACAAAAAAATAAAAGAAGGAGCTGGAATGTGGAAGCAATCCTCTTCATCTTTCGTCGAAGATAAACATGGGAAACCCCTACTGAATATAAAAGATCAAATAAACAGGTGGAAAGAATACATAGAAGACATGTTTCAAGACCAGGAGAGACAAAGCATAGATGTACAGAAAGTAGCGTCTGGACCCTACATCACAAAGGAGGAAATTATTAAAGCAACAAAACAACTAAAAAACAAAAAAGCTGTTCGAGAAGATAATATCCCAATTGAAATTATAAGGATAATTTCAGACGAACACATCGATGTTATGGAGAACTTATTTAATAAAATATACGAAACTGGAATAATACCAAAAGACTGGCTGACATCGGTGTCTATACCACTACCAAAGAAGAAGAACTCCAGGAAATGTGAAGAATATAGGATCATTAGTCTAATGAATCATATACTGAAATTGTTCCTCCGAATAATACACAATGGAATTTATAACAAATTGCACGTACATACGGGACGAACACAATTTGGCTTCAAGAATGGCTTTGGAACAAGAGAGGCACTTTTTTCAGTACGTGTGCTTGTTGAAAGATGTAGGTATGTAGACTCTGATGTATATCTGTGTTTCATAGACTTTCAAAAGGCTTTCGACCTGGTGAAACACGATAAACTAATAGAAATTCTCAGGTCTTGTAACATAGACGACAAAGACTTGAGAATCATATCAAACCTTTACCAAGACCAAAAGGCTAAAATTAGAATCAATGGAGAGACATCTGAAGACATTAACATCGAGAAAGGAGTAAGGCAAGGATGTGTTCTTTCCCCGTTGTTGTTTAACGTTTTTTCGGAAGAGTTATTTAGGAAAGCACTACAGGATACCTCGGATGGAATAATAATAAATGGACAATGCATTAACAACTTGCGATACGCATATGACACAGTTATTCTATCAGATAGCGCTGAAGCACTACAACGCTTAATGAATCGAGTGATGATAACATGTAAAGAATTTGGAATGAAACTAAATACAAAGAAAACAAAAACGATGGCTATCAGCAAACACCAAAACAGAAAGGTCGGAATTAGGGTCAACGGAACAGAATTAGAACAAGTAACAAAAATAACATACCTAGGAAGTAGCCTTGATGAAACTTGGGATCACTCACTAGAGATAAAAACACGTCTGGAAAAAGCACGAGCTATATTTTATAAAATACAAAAAATACTATGCAACTGCCAACTAAATATCTCATTAAGAGTTCGAATACTGAAATGCTACGTTTTCTCCACCATGCTATATGGCGTTGAAGCATGGACAATGACGGAAACAACACAAAAAAGAATAGAATCGTTCGAACTTTGGTGCTACCGTAGAATGCTCAGAATATCTTACATGAGTCATACGACAAACGTAGAAGTTATGCAGAGGATGAGAAAGGATCGAGAACTTGTGCAGATAATAAAAGAAAGAAAGACGCAATATTTCGGTCACATTATGAGAAACCAAAAGTACGATGTGCTTCAACTTATCATCGAAGGAAAAATCAATGGCAAAAGAGGACCGGGAAGAAGACGCAACTCCTGGCTTAAGAACTTACGTCAATGGACTAATATGAGCTCTATAGAATTGTTCAGAGCTGCAACAAATAAAATAAGATGGGCAAATGTAATCGCCAACGTCCTTAAGGATAAGGCACCGTAAGAGGAAGAAGAATAAAATCTGTTTCGAAGAAATGCTACAAGTTTTTACATGGTGGACAAGCTTTTTTGTCTGACCTATGTTCCCGTATGTTCTACCGTGAATGAAAATTCACATGAGTCCACAAGGCTTGGAAAATGCCTGTTCTTCTTCAAACGATACTCTACTAGATATCGTCGGACATAAACAAATCTAAAATGAAAAAGCAAAAGTTCAGACACGAACAAAAAAGGAGAATCATAATATTGGGTTGTTCGGAAAGTAATTTCGTTTTTTCCCGACAGAGGATTTAATTGTATTTTTTTACACCCAACTTCACAATTAAGCCGTATAATTTTTATATGCTTTGAGAGCTCATATAGCAAGGCTCGAGTGTGAAAAATTCCAAATAATTCTACGCAGTAGTTTTTGGTTGGTGCCCTTTTGAATATGGAGAGCGATAAGCAGCTTTTTCGACATATCGTACTGTTTTACTACAGAAAGGGTGAAAATGCTGTTCAGGCCAGAAAGAAATTGACCGATGTGTATGGAGAAATTATGTTGACAGTACGCCAGTGCCAGAACAGGTTTGCTAAGTTTCGATCCGGCAGTTGTACTAACGAAGATGCACGTTCGGGAAGGCCGGATGAAGGTGATAAAGACGCGATAATGGCATTAGTTGAACTGGCGAATAACAACACATGAGATTGGATTGAGATTAAATTTATCAAATTCAACAATTTATGACCACTTGAATGGACTGGGATTATCCTCGAACCTCGATGTATGGGTTCCCCATGTTCTCACAGAGAGAAATCTGTGTCGCTGCATTGACGTCTGCGATTCACTTCTCAAAAGTCACGATAATGATCCGTTTTCAGAGCGCATCATCACTGGGCGCGAAAAATGGGTTGTATACAACAACGTCAAACGTAAGAGGTCATGGAGCAAAAAAGATGAAACGGCTGAAACCATTTCCAAGACCGATATTCACGATTTTAAAGGAATCTTTTTGAGCTTTTACAGCACAACGATTGATTCGGATGTCTACTGTTATCAGCTGGACAAACTGAATGATGCACTTCAACAGAAAAGGCCAGAACTAATCAATAGGAAAGGTGTAGTGTTTCACCAAGACAACTCGAGATCTCACACAAGTTTGCTCACTCGCCAAAAGCTTTTACAGCTTGAATAGGGTACAGTGCCACACCCTTCATATTCTCCAGACCTGGCACCATGGGATTATTATTTGTTCCGGTCACTACCAAACTTTTTAGACTCTAAAACCTTCACCTCAAATGAGGAGGTCAAAAACCACCGCAATCAGTTTTTTGCCAGCAAAGAGCAAAAATTTCATGAGTGTAAAGTTATACTACTACCAGAAAGATGACAAAAGGTGTAAGACCAGAACGGCCAATATATAATTCAATAAATTATTTGTTTATTATTCGAAAACAGTCATTCATTTCCACAAAGAAAACGAAATAACTTCCGAACAACCCTATAAAACCTGCTGTGCAGAAATACCACAAATCTTTCTCGCCCACCTTCGCGACAAGTTTATTCCTAGTACACCAGCGATAAAATCAAGGATCTTTTTAAGTAGCATTCCTCGCAATATGTCACACTGATCTACTGCTCTGCCGATTCAATGAGGCTGCGAAGACCAACTCGGCGAATCGATAATCGAGTCTAGCCCTAGAATTTATCACTTTGGCCCTACGCCAACTACACAACGATGTGCACCGTCGTCTACCGCATGAATGCACCAAAACTTCGCAGCCTTCTCGCGGGATCGACACGGGAATTCCGGAATTTTGTCGGGGTTCAGTGAAAGAGAAAACGGGCGGAGGTAATTCCGATCAGTGTACAGATGCTATGAGCAAGGTTCGGAATTCGAAACGTTCAGTGTCAGCGTTTGAGTAGCCTATGTAAGTAAATGCTTGACTTTTCTTGTTTTCTATTATTCCTTCATACTGGTATAATTGCTTCGCAATATATGCATGTTCTCCTAGTCTACGATTTCACTTTCAAAAATATTTCAACCTCCAATTTGCTTGCTTTTGAATTTTTGAAATCATCAGGAAACGTACAGGGTGTTACATAATAGTATGTCACAACTTGAGGGAGTAAATCTACGTGCAATTTCAAGAAAAAAAGTTCATATAAACATAGGTCCGCAAAAGCTCTGTTACGGAGCTACAGGGTGTTGAAATTGCCGGAAAAAATTGTGTTTTTTCTTCAAAACTCCTGCAGTTTTTGGGATATTCAGCCCAAATTTGGAATGCAAGCTATTCTTTTTAGTCTCCATTATTAAACGTCCTAGATTTTAACTGAAATTCACAAGGTGTTTTCTTTTCGGAGGCCATGTCCCTTTTTGCCCCTTCAAATTTTTTTGCAGTACGTCACTGATCAGCGTTTAATAAATTTTCGTCATTTTCGTTCGATTTAGAAGCTTTTTTGACACTTTCAATTTTTTCGTATCTCCAACAGTTTTCGAGTGAGAAATTATTCAATTTGAATTATTTGAATTGTATGTTATTCGCTAAATAAAGAAGAGATAATAGAAATATTCCATAGGTATGCCCAAAATTTGCTTTTATTTTGATAGCTCGTCTTCTGAGACTCAGCTTATACTTATTCAATATCAAACTAAAAAAAGAACAATTAAAAACCAAATTAATTGCTGGAAGTGTCCTCCACCTGCAAGAATATAGGCCTCTGTCCTTCTTCTGATATTATCACGCACTCTTTGAAATATTCCTGGGGTATTTCTTATCGTGTCACAAGAGGTTATTATTCGATTTCTTAATTCTTCTACAGTGTTCACTGGAGTGGTATAAACTAAACTCTTGAGATATCCCCATAAGAAAAAGTCTAAACTATTTAAGTCTGGGGACCTAGGAGGCCATGGTTCTGGCCCACCCCTACCTATACATCGGTTGTTGAATGTATTATGCAAGAATTCACTAGCTTCTCCACTAAAATGTGCTAGTGCCCCGTCATGCATCAACCACATTATGTTTCTCACCAAAAGTGGCACATCCTTGAGCAATAAAGGTAACTCCTCCTCAAGAAATTACCGATAAGCGGGACCGTTTAGTATGTTAGGCAAAAAAAATGGCCGACCCAGACATTTAGTGAGCATGGTTCTTGATGATGAGATTCTTCAATCAAATGGGGGTTTTCCTCAGCCCAATAATGATTATTGTGAGCATTTGTGACAGCAGTTCTCGAACATTTTTTCACTATCAAAATGAGATGTTCTCTAATTTTATCTAAAAACCATCGGCAGAAATTCAGTCTTGAAGGAAAATCTCGAGGAACTAGAGTTTGCACGTGTGAATATGAAACGGGAACAATAAAAAGTCGTGGAGAATCCTGCAAACTAGAACATGTGAAATATTCAATTGATTCAAATCAATACTGCTTCCTCAATATCTGGAGTTCTCATAGTTTATATATATATATATATATATATATATATATATATATATATATATATATATATATATATATATATATATATATATATATTCTATTGAAAAAGAGAGGATTTGCAAGAATTCGAATAATTGTATTTACAATAAATGCTTATATCTATAATTTTGGTGTGTGTCAGAAAAACACAAGTGTGAGCTCACGAAAATGTAACAGGGGAATCAAACTATCTTGCGTATGATTCAATAAACGAGTGAAAAAACCTGAGGAAAAACTCGTTTCCCTGTCTCTATTGCACTAGCAATAGCTTGTCTGTTTGTGTTGTGTTAGTGTCATGTGTACATAAAGAGTACCAAAGATTTTTCTGCTTAGTAGCTTCAATTCTCATCTTGCACTCCATGATTTCCAGACTGAGACAAGGGTGAAAGGAAGGGGGTTTGGGACAGAAATCTGTAATAATAGAAAAAGAAAACCAGCAGAAAAATATTTCAACAATCATACCTGACTCTTATATATCTAAACATACTCGAATTTAAGAAAAGATTTTACACAGCAAGCAAGGCCATAAAAAGGACTGAGGAGATAATCAAAAAGTACATAACCTGCGATATTTCCTCTTTCGCGGAGATGTTCTTCCGTCGCAGTGTGAGTCTCCTGAAACATAATCACTTCCTTGTTCTTGCTTTCCAATTTTTGAATTGTGATCTCGCAAAATCCCTTCAATATTCAAACTCAACAAAACAATTCCCTCTCTGTTTGACCGAGAGAGCCTCGATGGCCAGGTTCGTTCTTCTAAATAATGATTCTACGATTATGATCTATAGTTGTTTTATAATCATTATGAACCCAATAATTTGGGTTGACATCTCCCATATATTATTTCTTTGTGGTTTTTGTTTAATTTTCCCATTGAAGTGGAGATACTGAGTTATCTTCTCTTGGATAAATCGGCAGAAAGTTAGGCGATTCTCAGGATCGTTGGAAAGTAATTCCTGAATTTTCTGAATGTGATCAGGATGAAATAATTGTTCCTTCAAGACATCAAGAATCATTGTTTTAGGAACGACCAACTGCAAACCTAGGCACCGCGTGCTCAATTGTGGATTTTCCTCAACCATGTCCAAAATTTGTTCTTCGCGTTCTACCGTTCCTTGTTCGTTGTCGTCCTTGATTCAAATTGCTGGGCTTGAAGAAACCATTCTCGCGGAAGAAATCCTTCAGCATATGCTCTCGCGCTTTCACGTCCATTGCCTTGACAAAATCCGGATACCATAACCATATCAACCATTTCAGAGTTAATGTACATAATTAATCTAGCTACTCAATGTCTGAAACAATTTTGTTCAAACGCAAACAATTGAAAAATTATGGTTGATTAAAAACACGTTCGAGTTTTTAGGGACACTTGTAAAACGTCAAGGTGATTGAGTGGATCACTAAAAAACGTGAATAACGCACCCAATTACGCATACCAAATGTGGTTTCTATCGATCGAGTCGTTCTCGAATTATTTGAAAAATAAGAAAAAAAATCTTTGGATTTGGCGACCTCTAGCGACGAAACGAAGAAACTTTGCATATAGGTAAGTTAGCCTGAATCGACTTTTTTCAAGCTGAAGAATCTGTGGTATAACGTTGTACATGCAATTCACGGACATCCTGTATAAACTAACTTAACTCGATTCCGTTTGTATTTCTGTCCGGTCCTGTCTATCTTTTCACGCACGTTAGGAGATGATTGAAAATGATATTGAAGAAGATAACGAAAATAATAAATGATTTCGACGATCGAAGAGAAAGAGCCAATGTTTACCATTTCACTTCATGGCTTAATTACCAGATGATTGCAGAAAATTTATTTTATGGCTAGTTTAAAACGATTTTAAATGAAATTTCCAAATGTTCTATGTCCCCCAAGTAGATTTCTAATCGGCGAATATTGTCGCTAATGGTAAACACTCATCAGTAATGTAGTAGGAAATCTTTTAACTTGAAAAAGTGAAAAAGTTGTCTAATACAAGTTGGACGAGTTTTGTTTGTCATACACCGTATATTTTTAATACTTTGAAAATGTATGTTTATCGTAGAATTGAATATTCTTTTTAAATAGTATCGAAGATGTTACGAATTCATCACTGAATAGTGAGATTTCCTGAATGATTTCTGATTATCTTCTTTGAATTCTTTGAACATTTGTAGGATTCTGTAATCGCTGTTACATATGCTGAGAATAATATTGACAAATGTGAAGAGCGTGGGGTTGGACAATACATAGATTCATTAAAAAGAGAATGGAATGATTCACATGCGTTTGTCGTTTTATCCAAAGCAACAGATGCATCTGCTCAGATTGAGGGTGTAAACCTAAAAGAATTCGTTAAATAATTTCAAACAAGTAATTCGAGAATTGCTCTTGCCTTTCATTTTGTGGTTTGATCTCGTAATATTCGAGGAATTAAAAATCTCACCTTCTCGGACGTCAAAAAATAAAAGCCCAAAAGATATCGGAGGTATCTGCCTTTTTCTGTGTATTTCACTCTATATTCGGACATCAAACGTAAGGTTAGAATGAAAGGCACCAAGCTTGTGTTAATTGAAATTTTTGTATCTGGCCAAACATTATATTGAATATTTAATATTGAACAGTCGTTTTCAATTTTTGATAAGCACGATTCATTTGTGTTTAGTTAATCACACGAAAAAGTTACTAAATTCCGGAATTTCTTAATGATTAGGTAGTCATAAATAACTCACTCTTATTAAATTTATTTCCTAACCATTTGTTCAAGTACGGATAGCTCTGAGTGGATTGCCTCTTCAGTATACAGGGATATCCACCGACACCGTCCGTTAAAAACTTTTTAAGTTCCAATTACAATATCAAGCTAAAATTTTATACGCGGCCATAACTAGCGATTTCCAATTGGAAAGAAATATTTTCGAAGTGATACCATTTCCGGTTGAACCAGAAGTGGGTCATCACTTTGTTATTTCAAATGGCAATCTACCTTTTTTATTATACATCTAGAACCGACATTTGAGCAAGGCATAAAACACCCAAGTTGTTGGCACTTATCTGTCAAAACTTTTGACGGATTCAATTATTTTTGTTATAAACTCGATTTTTGAGGAACATTTAAAAAAATTGTAGATCGTAGATCTTTTGCACTACAGACACAAGTTTTGCTTGGGTGGATAGAAGAAGGATCAAGGAATTTTTTAAGCAGTCTACACATGTCAAATGTTTATTGCGTTGTTTTGTATGATTTTTTCAATTTGGCCTTTTTCAAACCGCAATAACTCAATTTTTTCAAATGGCATGTGCCAATTTTTATATCGCCATCAGATGAAGCGTCAAATTTCAGATGGAATTGTATCAGCATGTACTATACCCATCTCTTATAGTTATAATTTAGGAATATATTGAATTTTGATGATTTTGCAAGAACTAACAGAGAATGCTTTGAAATATTTGAATCAAGTAGCTGAACTGGCTACGTGTACTTGTCACTTCGCTCATTCGAATTTGATATTTCAACAAGAACTGTTGGTAATTTGAAGTGAAAATTTTTGACAAACACCAGATTGATAATAGAACGGCTGATTATTCAAACGAGGATATGTTTAATCTCTTTTTAATTCATGGCGAATGTCAAAAAGTGGTGGATAGAACTTGCAGGCAATTCAATAACTAATTTCCAAATTTGCCGCCTATGAGTAAAACAAAATTTTCAAAGATAAGAAGCAATTTTCTGCAATTTGGAGAAACAAAATATATAGAAACTAGAAGAAAACCAATTCTCGAGGACGACGACAATCAAAAATAATACGCTAGCGTATTTTCGTGCCAATCCACATGCGTCCATTAAGTAGGCATCAATGGATATTGGATTGAGTTATACTTCCATTCAAAGGATCCTTAAGAAACATAACATGCAAACCAACTGACCTTCACAAGCGGCTAAATTTCTGTGAAAATTTATTAATTCGACTTCAAGAAGATGAGACAATTCTGCAAAAATTATATGGTCTGTTGAAGCCAAGTTCAATGAACGTGGAATAACAAACAGGAGAAATCGACATTTTTGGGCCACAGAAAATCCACATTTCATTAAGGTTATTGATTTCCAAAATAAATTCAGCGTGAACGTTTTTGCAATTTTAATGAATGATTTGTTGGCTTATCACATTTACGAGGAAAATCTTAATGGACAAAGATACCTGGAAATTTTGAGAGGAACATTAGCAAATTATTTAGATGGATTACACCTTGATATTCTAAGGGATTGCTATTACCAAATGGATGGTGCACCAGCACATAAAACACGAGTTGTAGATCGGCAGCTAACAGAAATGTTCGAGGATAAATGGTTGGGTAATCAAGGACCAAATTTATGGTGAAGTGAAGTGTATCTTATTCCTGTAAGAAGTAAAGAAGAGTTACTAGACAGAATGATCAGATCATTATCTTTAAAGAAAATCCTCCAAATGGAAGATGGAGCATTATATGGACACTCAGATCACTTATTGAGAATATTCTGAATTTCTTTTCAATAGATCATTCTTAATCCATAGTTTTTCAAATGCACCAAGAGCATTGAAGATTTGAAATGCCATAAAAGAATGAAAATACAAAACATTCCCCCAGAAATCATACGGAATGTTTATGGACATCACACCGTGCATAAATCGAGGTATTCTGCCGATAACAAGTGCCTTCAAGAAGTTCATGAAGACCTAGTAGTTACGTCCATGCCATATAAAGGTCATTCAGAGGTTTAGGCGTGGAGTTACGAAGATTGGGACAATTCTACGCGTAAATTAACTAAAGCACACATTGATGAGAAGTTGAATATTTAATATCTTCAACGAAGAATCTAATCATTACGGTAAAAATAATTCGAGACAGGAAGAGAAAAACAAAAACTAATAACAAAATGACAATGAAAGTGTGAATTATTCCAACACGTGTTCTTCATTCATTAAAGCATGAAATTCGAATGATAATAACTGTAATCGACATGTACGCAGTTCAATCGACTGAACTGAAAATGATTACTTCTTGTTTCCAGGTCCGGATAAGGATTTATTTTAGACGTGATGATGTCTGGCTCGACTTCCTTTTTCTTCCAGCATATTTTCATCAGTTATCTAACGAGGTGCTAATTAGCTTTAACCTTAGCTTTTTTTATGGGTTTCAGGGAGGTCCCCTCATTTATGGAGTCAAAAATTGACCTTGGCTGGAAACCATTAGCAAATAATTCAATACATTATATTTTTACACAGTAATGTGTCAATAGTCCTTGGCAATGCGTTAATAAATAGAAACTTCTTGCAGGAAAATCATTCTTGAGTTCAGAAATAATGACATTCTTTCAAAACATGGAAATTTCAACTTCCTTATAAAACAAACACAAAAGCTTCTCAAAATATTCACCAACTCTTTGTTGACTCAATAGTGAAAACGCAGTTTTCCTGTATAATATGATATAAAGAACACGTATGGCTAGAATTTAAGGAAATTTTGGAAATTCTCTGACTGCCAAACACTACATGAAATGAAACCCTGATTCTTTATGCATTTTTATTTTTCTTTAAAGTCAGTTTTTTGAATTCCAACACTTCTGTTTAAATCCTCAGTTAATTGCTGTGTCCCTGCAATACATCAGTTATCAGTCACTGTTATACGAGGGATGTCTTTTAAGTTTGCTATAATGAAACAATTGAGAGCTTAAAAGACTTAATCGTTTTTCGAGGTTAATATAGTTTTGCATTCGTTTGAACCAATTGTGGAAGCAGTTATTTTAAATGGCAATTTGGAAGGTATAAACAGCTCCTTCTGAAAACTGAAACCTTTAGCCACGCAGTCCATTCTAGATTTTGGAATAAGTTAAAAAATCGTTGGGATTTAGGTCCGACTGTATACAGGATGAAAATTCAAATGTTTTCCCGAGTCCGAATTTTTCATTGTCTTGGTCAAGAATGATTCGTCGTTCGGGATTGGTTTCTGGAAGCTTACCGACTTACGATAAAGAAATTTTTTTGCACTAATCGGCCATAAGTGTTTTGTGATCTTGTAAAGGAATTATTGCATGATGTATTTTTGAAGCATACGTTGCAACCATCTTTTTGGAGACATTTCGGCCACGAATGACTTTTGTCAGTTTTCCTTCTCCTTGGAACACCCAAACATAATATTGACATTTATCTTCTAGCTTCTGTGAATGAATTCGAGATTCATCAACAACGACAATGTTGTAAACGCTTTTAGACTTTCCAAATTTGAAACGGTCTAGAGTTTTTTGACTCCAATTCACCCTTGCACCCAATTTTTTCACACCCAATGGATCGTGCGAAATTTTTTCTATTGAGATATTTGAAATCCGCAATGATCCATCGAATGTTGCATCCCGATCTTCTTGTATAATCCTACGCACAGCATCCCCATTTTCTTGAGTAAATCGTCTCTAAGCCTGTCCATTTTGCGTTTAAATTCTCCATACCAATGAAAAAAGTTGACTGGTATGGTACCTTAATGTCGAAAAATGAAACCTACTCGCCGAGACATTCTTGTTGAGATAATTGTCTTGGAAAATTGTAGAAATTTATTGCACTCATGGTTTTATTCAATTTTTCAACAAACTTATCAACTTTTGTTTATTGTGACTGAAACACTACACGCATGGAATTGAAATTTCATTAATTAATTTTTATTTATTTGTATAAACGAATCGTTGAGGTTCATTTTTAGTATTGATAGTTGAATAATGGTATCCTCCCTAGCCCAGTATGCCAAATATGAAAGATATCCCTTGTACTGAATAACAAAACAAATCAGAAATAGTTTTCTTTCATACAGTGAACTCAGGAATTGAGGTTCCAAAAGAAATAGCATTGAATATAAAGTATGAGAAAAGCGAGGCATTGCTACATGAAATTCTGAAGTGGAAATACCATATTTAGGCTCTGGGTGGATGCATATTTACACACAACCAAATTTATATGGAATCACTCGGTATTTCACATTATTGATTGTTTTTAACCATGGACCTTTGACTACTTGTAAAGAACGAAGTTTTTTTGTTGTGAAAAAACTTGAAAGTAAGATAAGAAATATTGAATTATCACCACATGTTCGGGTTATTGAACTCAGTCATCACTGAGATTTGAAATTATGAATTTCAAAATTTAAAAAAGGTTATAATCATAACTGAAAATACCTTACGTTGGATTGTCCGATGTGCAGAGGGGTCGAATAATTGCTCTAGTTGAAAAACGGTGTGGGACAGAGGGATATAGCGGCCACAATGGGGGTATCATAGATGGAGATTTCAAAAACCTACGCCCAATACGTGGAGCTACAATCTCTGCAAAATAGGCCTAAAAAAAGTCGTAGGAAGACCACTTCTGAAGAACCAGACCACTTTTTGTGGTTCTGGAAGCAACAGGCATCAGTGTATCAGTCGAAACGATAAGTCAAAGACTTCGTTCAAGAGGTTCATACATCAGAAGGCCCTTAAGAGTTCCAGACCTAACCAGACAACAAAAAAAATTAACAGACTTGATTGGTATATCGAGCACCAAAATTGGAATATTGAGAATTGGCGAAATGTTCATTTTTCGGATGAGACCAGAATTGGTGTTCGATTAGATGACTGTCGGATTCGGGTTTTTAGGAGTCGTAGAAGACAAGCAGCAAGACAAATTCCGAAATACCAAGGGGTAGTGTGATGTTTTAGGGAAGCAAAACAGATTTGATTTCGTTTCCTGCGAGTGTAATAGCTAGAAATTACGTAGACCTAGTACTGGAGCCCATAGTGAGACTCTAGCAAGGTGCTCACGGTGAGAATTTTACTTTTATGCAAGAAAATGCATACCAGCAACCTCGTGAGACATTATCTTGAAACAGAGGGAATCGCTATTTTGGACTGGCCAGCTTGCTCTTCAGACCTAAATGCTATTGAACATTCATGGGATAATCTCAAAAGGAAAATTGGATCGCGCCAGGATAATCCAAGAACACCACAACAGCTCATCCAAGCCGCCACAAAAGTGTGACAGAATATCACCACAGAGGAGGTCGAAAACTTAATCCAAAGCATGCTTGGACGGATTCAGGCTTATATCAGGGCAAGATGAGGTAATACAAGGTACTGAGGTCAAGAAAAAACCTCTACTCCGAGAGAAAACAATTTTCAATTTTTTAACTACATGCGGAAAGATACTCTTATTTTTTTTATTTGTTTCTTTCTTGAAATAAACCTTAAATTATTCCATCTTTCAATCAAAATATCTCAAAAGGATCAATTCTAACAATCTTTCGAAATTTTCAAAATCCCTGAGGTGATATTCAAAATATCGGGTGATTCCATATAAATTTGATTGTATGTAAGAGCACTACGGTCTGAGAGCTATTTCAAGGTTTTTTAATTAAAACGATTACCATAACAGAATGAAATTAATTCTAAGGTTTGGAATAATCTTCTTTGAAATAAATATATTTCATCATTATTTGAGGAAGAAGAAGGTTATCACAATTCTTCCGAAAAATTTTCATGATAATTTTCCGGGAAAATTTAGAAAAATGGTATATATACTGTTTATGATGTAACATATGTAACACTTTTGTTTTGTAACAACCAATAAACTCGCAATTTTGATTAACTATGAGTTTTTCATTGATATTTTAGAGAAGAACTAGAACTAAACCTCATCAAAACTTTGACCAAAATAATGTATATTGTGCGGAAAGCTAATATCTATATATTCTACAATACACCCTACCTAGTTAGGTAGGTAGATAGGGTGTATCGTGTATAATTTCTTAAATGAAAGAATAGTTCCAACTTCCAAACTTCAGGAAGTTTGTTCAACGGATCGAAAAACCCGATTCAAATAAGCGTATTTGCTATTCCAAAACCACCAATCTGTCCACAGATGTGAAACATGTTTCCCGTTGGTAAGGGAAATGTTCTCGATCAAACGATCACCATTTGCAAACGCACAAAAAATCAGAAACGTACAGAAACGAAAAAAACAAGAACTTTGCACCGATGCAATACACGGCATATGTAACCATTTAAAAACATGCCTATGACGTCATATTTTTGGCAGATGTCATCAAAAGAGCGAATAAATTTCATTAAAAGGTGAATAAATTACTTACTCATTAGGATTAGTATATATTTTCTATCCACACTGTATTTTAGATCAATTAAGTATTTTCCACATATTCCAGACATGATAAAAAACATGAACTTTGGAGACATATAATTGATTTGCCTTTATACTCATTGGCACGACCTGGTTCTCCTCAGGATCCCCATTCGACACGTCAAATTTCCGACATAAATGCCACACAAAGAGCGTCAATCACTCTAATGGCCATAAATGCATGGCTTCATCTGGATTCACATCGGAAACGCATTTATCTAGTTTTAATTGCAATCTGTAATCAGATACGTCTCCCGGTGTCTGCGGAATATCAACATTTCATCCGCAAAGTACGTGAAAGCCGCCTGTCTAAAAAAATTTGCGCGGTTGAGTTGCCGCCTTGAGTATTCAAACGTCAATAACGTATGAACAAGATTTAGTATCAACGTTTATCGTGGATATATTGTGATGTGAAGTTAGATCCGTTAATGAGCTTGTATGTTTATCGGAATCAGATGTAATTTTACCTGAACAACGCCCAGAATTATTCTTATAGAGTAGGAGAAAATCACTATTAATATTTATTATAGAAAAAGTGTTCCGGTTGATTCGGAACATTTGAAGTCAACTTCCCACAATTTGTATGTTCCTTCTCGGTCATTTCACAGGTTGTCTTCTAGGCCTCTTCATCTGATTTCAGTCTTGATTTCGCTTTGCCAACTTTTTCTGGATCTTTTTCCTCCTTTCTCCTGGTTTTTAATATGAGATTTGTTTTGGTAATATTGACTCCAGCATCCTCCGAACATGTCCATACCACACTAATTGTTCGTCTTGAATTATGTTTGACATCCATTATTCCTCTCATCGTGTAAGTATGATTTTCTCCATTCTCAATCTTCCTGTAGATCAGGGGTGCTCAAAGTTGAACTGCTGGGGATCTACCTCAATATTTTTAGACTACTTACGATCGACTCTGAGAGGCTGCAAGTATGTGTGATTCAGGGTTGTCGTACATACACGATACACCCTACCTACCTACCTACCTAGGTAGGGTGTACCGTAGCATATATAGATATTAGCTTTCCGCACAAAATACATTATTTTAGACAAGGTTTGGGTTAGGTTTAGTGAGATTCTTCTCTATAATATCGATAAAAAAAACTCATAGTTATTCAAAATTACGAGTTTATTGGTTTTTACAAAACAAAAGAGTTACATACGGTGTTAAACTTAACCATGGAGTGACTTTAGATATTGAAGCGTGGCACTGCATGTCCTCAGCATACTTTTCATAAGATGGTATGTAACCACTGAGTCCTAATCGCAAGCATGATGACATATGATCGTCAGTTGGTCGATTGCGATATTTCGACTTAATTATCTTCATCTCAGAAAATACAGACTCGCATAAGTAAGTAGACATTGCCGTCAGTTGAATGGCGATTTGCCTTAGATTTGGATATTTATCTTCAGATATAAAACACCAGAAATTTGTATTAGGTGCTGTAGCTTTGAGATATATATCTGATATAATCTGCACCAACTCATTTTCAACAGAACATGAGTTCATATTCAACTGAGGAATCCTTGCTTTCAAAGACAGAAAATGTTTCAGATCCTTTCTTCTCAGTTGCCAAATCAGTCAGCCATTTTTTGTTTTTCAACATCTAAGTGTCATCACCTCTTTCGTCTAGGAAAGCTGTTATTTCGGGCAATGATTCTTGAAACCTTTCTAGGAATTTTCCGCGACTCAACCACCTGACGTCCGTGTAAGAACTAAATCAGTGTGTTCAGCTGCCTCCCTTCCAACTTCAACTTAAAGAGTTGCCGTTGCAAGTTACGTGCACGGACGGAATTCACAATTTTTGTTTCTCCGTGTTTAAAACTTTTGAACACAAAACTTGTTGATGTATAATACAATGGAATGAAAAAAAGGAAGGAAATCTTCATCAACTCCACACAATGCCACAAAACCGTTTTTTTTCCAGTCATGGCTGGTGCTCCATCGGTTGTAATGCACACTAATTTAAATATTGGTAGCTTGTAGTTTTTAACAAAATTGAAGAAAACATCATATATATCTCCGCCAAGGATCTTCCCCTTCTGAGGAATGATTGCCAAAATTCTTCCTTAGCCAACATGTCATTGAATACTATCCGAATAAAAATACACAGGTGGGCAATGTCTTTCATATCGGTGGATTCGTCGAACTGTAAAGAAAAGTATGTACGTTTCATAATCTCATGTTTTAGTTTATTTGCCATGTCCTGACCCATGACTTCAATACGCCTTGTGACAGTCGGACGAGATAACTGAAGTTCTCTAATAGCAGACATGATTTTTGTTTCATTTCTAAAATCTTCAAAAGTCTCACCCGCTTCAATGAATGCTTCCTTCACAACCGATCCATCTTCGAATGGTGTCTTGTGTTTCGCCAATATATGAGATATTTGAAATGAGGCGATCGTAGCAGCTTTTGATTGTTTGGCTGGTCTTGTGAACATGGTTTGTTCTTTTTTCAAACAAGATATCAAATCACATACTTTTCGTTATTTTAATTCAATCTGTGGCGGAAATATCCTTTTTATAGTTTTTATAAACCGTTTTATAATGCCTCTTTAAGTTACCACGCTTAGGTATTGCAACTGACGCATGACAAATAAGACAGATGCACCTTCCTTCCAATCGTAATTAGAATGATACGTTTTAGATTTCTTCGCTGCACTCATTTTGTACTATTTAATAATAAACTTGCATCGACGTAGTATTGCCTTCAAGTTACAATTCAGAATGACTCCAATTCCTGCAGGCGAAACATTTATATCGGCAGGAACGAAAGTTTGGAAAATTCCCGTCAAACGCGCCGCCCGAAATTTCTAGAAAAGCGGCAAGAATAAAAAACGCGGCTTTTCTGTGACAAGTACTGCACATTCTTTTGATAAAGCCGCCGTTTGCCGCTAAGTGAGAGTACTCAAAAAGCGCTCGTGATCGACGGTTTGAGCACCCCTGCTGTAGATATTCTACAGAAATCTATTTCTGTGACTAGGAACATTTTCTCTGTTTCTTCCTTCATTTGGCAACTTACGAACTATAAGTATTTATACTCTTCACAACGAAGTTGTCAATTCGTTTTTAATTATCCCTGGAAATATTCTGGTCCCTTAGAATTCTGTTCAATTAGGCAATGGCAGTTCTCCCATGTGTATTTTCCTTTTATTAAATCTTCCAATGTACCATTTTAAAATATTTTCACCCCTAAATATTTATAATATCTGATGCGTTGTTCGTCTCAATATAGGTCTTGTTGTCCACCTATACATAAGTATCCTGTTTTATTCTGGTTCACTTTCAGTTCCTATATTGCGTATTCTTCTACAAGTTTGCGGTTCATGTAGTTCATGTGATCATAGTCCTGGGCTATAACTACCAGGTCGTCTACAAGAGAAAAAGTGTGTATAGATTGGCGTGGAAGTTCAGCGTTAGTTCCATTTTATAATATTTATTCTTCCATGTCATGAATGTGATTGCAAGATAAATCTTATACAAACTTATACATCCCTGCTTGAGCTCCTCTAACTAACGTTTGTTCTTCTTGAAAATTCTAATTTTTGGTCATAATGCAACGCGAGTTACGAAATTTGACCCAGGCAGAACGTGCTAAAGTAGTGGTGTTAGATAACCTAGGTTGGACTTATATAAGAATAAACCAAAGGCTTTGGGTGTCCCATTCAATTGTTTCCAGAATGTTCCGCGGATACAGAGAACGTGAAAGTTATGAAAGGAAACCTGGGCAAGGACGAGATCTAGCAACAACAGCGATATTTGACTGTTACTTGAGATTTTTCCTCGTTGAAACAACGGCATACCACTAGCAAGTAGTAGGCACCTTCAAATGACAGAACAGTTTATTGTAAATTAGCACCATACGACATCGTCTCAGGGAATTCGGTTCGAGGTCTTGTCCCGCAGCTCGATGCCCAGCACTAATCATAGCACATCGTAGAGCCCTATTGAATCATGCCAGGGAACATTTTTGGTATCATTAACTCCATCACGGTAGAAAGAATAGTACCCAATTGTCTGGCCATCAACAAATTACAAAAACACTCACCGCAAACGGGAAAACTACAGAAACTTTTACTTTTAGACTACTCAATCTCATATATATCAACACAGTTTTCTATATATCCATAAAGGGAGAAGCCACCCTTTCACATACGGTTTGTTTAGGTATTAAATGACAACAATTACTTGATAATCTTCCGTCTAAACTCGGACCACTCGACTTTTTGTGTTGTTGTGGTTGGACTTTTTACAAAAAACTCTATAGAAACCTTAAGTCTTTGCACTTGCTTTCTTTTTTATTCTCAAATTTTATTTACCTAAACTAGATACATAAAGAAATACACTGTGCCAAGAAATTAACGTACAAAATCGAAAATTCAAATTCATTCAGAAGAAGTTTAGATATGAATTAGAATTTTTCAGAAATCCATCAGCTCTAGGGAATGCTTGAGAACAATGAAAATAAAAATGGTTCTCATAGAAGTTGAAATAAAATTAATCATGAAAAATGTGAAACTTCTGGAAATTAAAGTCTCTAAAAGCTGTTAATACCGGATATTTCTATCCCTAGTGAGAATTACTGCATAACATCTGAGATTCATACTGAAAATTAATGACCTTATAGAATTCTGATCCATTTCGTTCCAAATTTCAATAAGTCTGTTCCGAACCTGATTCAGAGTAGTTGGCTGGTTTTGCAGCCTTCTTAACATTTTGTTTAAAATGTTCGATGGGATTGAAGTCTGGACATCATGCAAGCCACTCCATTAAAGCGGTTTCGTGACCTTGAATGCAGTTTCCAACAATATGAGCTTGGTGAGGTCTGGCGTTATCATGCATAGAAAAGTAAAGTTGCACTGAACATATCTGTCATTTCGACGTTTGTATTCTAGATCGTTGATCGCAATGAAACAGACAAAATCTCGACTCATCTGTCAACAAAACTCTATCTCGGTCAGCTTCTAACCAATTGACAGGTTCATCGGCAAAATTAAATCAGTTTTTTCGATATGCTGCAGTAAGAGCTCGGTATGGAGCTGCGAGACCTCAAACAAAATTTCCTGAGACGTTGTCGTATCGTTCCAATGCACCCCTTTTTTCTATCGAAACTGCATTTGAAGTCCAACCTGGGTCATCTAACACCAATGCTTCATCACATTCTGCTGGGGTCAAATCAACACCTGCTGTTATCAATATGTTGTGGTTTCTTGCAAAATCTCAATTCATTTCTTTCATTTCAGCGAACATGTGCGGCAGGACAAAACATCGAATTTGTTGGAATATTTCGGGACATATCAAAAAAACATGTGCTTTTAATTAGTTGCCTACCAAAAAAAAAACAAAGTTCGAAATGTTGAAATTATGCGCTAATTTCTTGGCTAAGTATAATATCGATTTTCTGTTATTTTTATTTCGTATACTTATTCATAATTCTCAATTATATATTATAAATGTTCCACCTGCAGAACCTCGAGAGAAATTGCATAAATAGCTGTTAAACCAAGCTCCTCTATATCCTGTAATATGTAAATTATAGGAAAGGCCAGTGACATGGCAATGAAATGAACAGCTATGCTATTTTCATTACCGGTCTTCGGTAGTAGGTAATACAAAAGTAGTTACTTGGGTCGTTAACTAAGCGAAGTTTTAAGTCTCTTGGCGTGAATAATATCTTACACCGCCGGTATACAATAACATTAATAAAAAAATACAGTACTTCCAGTTTATGGAATGACTCTGAAAAGAGTATCGAACATTTTCAATCCACAAAGAAACAATATTATTTGCAATTTAGCGAATGCGAATATTTCTTCTAGACCTGTTATTTGAAAAAGTCGAAACTAAAATCTTTTATGTTTAAGGATGATAGAGTTACATTAATCATACACACATGACGAAAATGTAAGGATATTATGAAAATTTTCTCTAATTTAATGAAGCCCATATTTTCATGAATTTACACATATTAATTAATATGTTTGTCAGATGAAACAATTTAGAATTTTCAGGATATTTACTAAAATATAAAATAATCGTGACGTGTTTCAATACACAGTAGTCTATTAAAAGATTGCTCCCTAAAAAGATTTGAATCGATTTGTTCATTGATATTTCCTTTGTGATTATATTTGTTAGTTTATAAAATTTCCCAATGAGCTATTTTCTAATTACTATTATCTGAATGTTAGATCTCAAGTCCTGGGCTGAAAGTGTGGTTACTGAAGAGTGGATTATATGCAGAGTGCATTCTTGTGCATATTCCAGATTTTGTACATTTTACAGTATTTCTGCCTTGAAGTCGGATTATTAACATATCCCGCATATTATTTTCATTTTGCTCACACTTTGAGATTGATTGGTTTTCCTACTAGGTCTGGAGTCATTAACAAGTATAGACCAAGAACCCCATTGTATCAAGTACCTACCTAGACAATCATAGTGACAGTTTTAGGGGGCAAAGTAATGCAATTAGGGAATTTTGTCTTCATTCATTCCTAATTCTATCAATACCTTGAAATATTTTTTACCATTCTTTATTTGTTTATAATATCTAGTTTGGAAATTCCGGGTGTCTGAGTGTGTGAGCTTACCCTGACGATAAAGATAATTCCATTATCATTTACAGGAGTATATATATATATATATATATATATATATATATATATATATATATATATATATATATATATATATATGTTGAGGCGTAGATTTTCGCGGACGTAGTTAAATGTTGATTCTTTCTTCAACTGTGAAGAAGAATCTCCGACTTGAAAATGGCTGGTGGGACCCATCCGAAACGTTGTCAACGACAACCAACGAATGCTCAATACCAGGATCAACAGACGAGAAACCGGAAGAATATATATATATATATATATATATATATATATATATATATATATATATATATATATATATATATATATATATATATATATATATATATATACCTACGAAATTCCTAGTACAGTAAAAGTAAAAGCAACCAAAATTTGGATTCCCATTGTTTGCCAATATAAAACTTGCTTCTCTGCAAATTTTATACAAGTTTTGTGTGTTGTAGATTGAATCTACACTATATTCACTATATTAACAAAACTATGACCGGTTTCACCACACTGTGGCTTCATCAGATAGAAACACACTAATGAACAGAGTTATTCCTAATATATTAGTCTTATTTCCTACTTAATATTACAATAGGTACAAGTACAAGGGTATGTTGGAAAACCCATCGGGTTGCTTACTTTATGAATTGAAAAGATTGAGTAAAGGAGAAGGATTTAGATCTAATTGACTATTAAGTAACCTACCTGAATTCTTTTCTTTGTTAATCTCTAATAATATAATGGATAAAGATCCAACTAATAAATTTCAATCCATAGTAAAGAACGCTTTAGAGTATGCCAAGTTTATAATACCTACCAACCAAAAATAGAAATTTTTCATTGACAAACCGCAATCACCAAAACTTTACTCCTTCGTCAAACTCCATAAAACAGGGCATCCCATTTGATCACTAGTTGCAAAACTTTCACGCTTTCTCATAGACATCATTCAACAGTACGCTAATTCCGAACCTTCTCAATAAATCTCTTCAGTCCTAATAAATAAAATTCAGCACACGATACTACCACCGAACGCTAAACTCATGTCATGGGATGTAGTAAATCTCTTCCTTAGTGTTCCACCTAGTGATACAGTGAAACTCATCAACAACGCCCTTCAAATTAATAAAGTCAATCCGGTAATTCCATCAGAAATCTTACACCTTTTGGAAATTTGTTTAGAACAAAATTATTTTAACTTCAATAGAGTATTGTTTAATAGTAAAAAAGGTTTAATCATGGGTAATCCTCTGAGCCCTCTACTCGCTGAAATTTTCATGGATAATATTGAAAAAACCTATCCAAGAACATCCGTTATTCAAACACTTTATTTATTGGTTTACATATGTCGACGATATCATTTGTTGTTTCACTGGCACAAACAGACAATTAGAGTAATTCAAAACATTCAATAACAAAATTCACGATAATATTAAATTCACGTTAGAAATAGAAACAGAAAACTCCATCAACTTTCTGGATTTAACTATTACTGAAATTGATGGCAAACATGATTTTCTATTTTTCATAAGCCATCCTTATCCACATAAATCAGCTGCTTACAATAGTATGGTACATAGACTCATTAATATCCCAATGTCACAAAATAATTTTATAAAAGAGCATTTTTATACGAGAAAGACTCCAGTTTCTCCATTAAGGTAGATATTGAATTTTTCTTGATTTAACAGAAGACTAAATCTCATTCCGTTTCCTTTTATTTCACTGAATAATAAACCTCATTCCGTAAAATCAAAAGAAAATTCAATATGTTAACCTACTTTGACTTTACAAGCGAGAAGTCTTCTATGAATAAAAATGATTTCAATATAGCTTTCCGAACCAATAATAATCCGAGCGAATACATAAAAAACAAAAGAACTATGTCCGACAAAAATAATAAATCCGGTGTTCACAATTTGACTGCTGCGACTGCAATAAATTTTACTCTGCCAGGACCCATAGAAACTTCAATACTGGAATAACAAAACACGAACGAAGTTTTTTAAATCAGAAATCGGATATAAATTAAGCAAATCAGCTTTGAATGCAGTCACTTATTCAACCTGAAGCTCATGATCTTGCACACAGATAATAGTAATTGGAAAATAGATCTTTGAGATATTTTAAAGATTAACAAACACAAGCACACAGGAAGTATTATTAATGAACAAATAACTTTAAATTCGTCATCCCTATTGAATCTTTTCAGATAGCTTTCTGTACAATAAACATTATGGATTTCCTATAGATTTAATGATTATTGGTTATTTCTTTCATATTTCCTGTTCATCTCTAATAATTCACCATCATTGTTGCACATCAGTTGTTTGATGTAGCTACTGCGTAGTCAAGCGCGTCACGAATATTTTATAATTTAGTGAAAATCCTGAAAATTCTTAATTGTTTTATTCAATTTTGGATTTTTATCAAGTAGTAGTCTCACAATTTCAAATAATTTGTTTGCATTTTTTACACATACAAGGACAGTCTGAAAAGTTTCCGATCTCTACATGAAGATGTCAGCATTTCTAAATAAAAGCTACTGAATTTTCATTGTTCATCTGTTGACAGTTATGGTCCATTTTAGACACCCAGTTGTTAATGAACAGTCATTTGTCTGAGTTGATGTGAGGGATTTTTTGAAAATAAACAAATTCGAGTATAGAGCTGTCAGCGAATAGTTGTTTTCGAATTTTACCTATGTAAATTAAAGGTGAGATGGATTTTCTGTATGGGGACCCTGCACCATCATTTGCCACAGTGAAATTTTGGGCAGCTGGATTTAAACGTTGCCGTAACAGCTTGGGAGGCAACAAACAGTCGAGACGTCCAAAAACAGCAACTACCGACGATAACATAGCCAAAGTTCACCAAATGGTGCTAAACGACCTCCAAATTGAAGTGAAAGAGGATACAGACTTAGACTTAGAAAATGTCAAAAAAAACGCGTTTGTCACATATTGAATCAACATTCACATATAAGAAAGCTGCCTACGCGTTGGGTGCCGCGTTTGATCACGTTATACCAAAAAATGTTCGAATGAACATTTCCAGCGCTCTGTTGACGCAATAAATCCGAGCCTTGGCTTCGATTAATTACTGGATGGAACTTGTATACACCATTATACGCCAGAAACAAAAATACTGCCCAAAGAGTGCACTGCAAAAGGGAAACGGTTCCAAAAAAGCCAAAACTGTTGGAAAGTGATGGCGGCTGGTTTTTGGGATAGTCATGGAGTTATTTTCATCGATCAAAGTCAGAATGCGGAAAACAGCCATGGCCAAAATTCACGAATTACGTTTTGAACTACTCGACCATCCGCCTTACTCACCAGATATGGCCTCAAGCGACTTCTTTTTTGTTCCTTCATCAATTGCGCTCTGGGAACAGAGATTTTCGTCAAATGAAGAGGCAATCACCTTCATGAACCACTATTTTGCAAAGAGAAAAACGTTGAGTGATATTTGAATGGGTCACAGAGATGGCAACATCGCTGGGAAAAGTATGTGAAGTTACAAGGAGACTATTTGGAGGAATAAAATAAAATATTCAGGAAGAATGTCTTGTCGAAACGTTTCAGACTATCCTCGCATGGGTTTTCATTATGTTCTTTAATTATTGATTCAGCGCAAAGGCAGATATTGGAAATCAATTAAAATTTCTGTTTCTTTGAATTTTTCGTATTCCCACAGCCCAAATTCGCCCTTTTTTCAATTTCTGTGGTTTGAAATCGAATTTCATTTTCGAATGGATGATGTTCATGAATATGATTACCTCAAAATAAAGTATTAAATTCGTACTTACCTGTTAAAATTCATTTTTGGTATAAATACGTCAAGGACATACTTTCTTGCTTAAACGGTACAAATACAATTTGATTATTTTCTCAAATTCATAAACAGTATCCATCAGAAAATAAAATTTAAATTCGAAAAAGGAGAAAACTATCAAAACCATTTTTCCCACTGAAATAGCAAAATTAATCAGAAGATCTTGATAAAACATGCTAGCAAAAATATAAGTATTCCTAAGGGTTCCTTCCAAACACACAAAATTACATAAACTTCAGCTTACAATTCAATGATCCGCAAGGTATTTTCTTCATCTTTATCAATAGAATTTCTTGAAGAAGAAATTGAAACCATTAAAACAATTACATATAGCTTTAGCCGAATATGTTACATCCTATTATAAGTACTAACTAATCCCAGAAATTCACCCGTTCAACATAGTTTTTACAGATAAGTAAAAATGTAGCAAAAGAGCTCAAAATAAATTGCATTCTTCCTATTTAATCCTAAAAATCCTATAGAGAATTTAAATAAATCAGGAGCTTATAAGTTATCTTGTCCAGACGGCAATAATTTTTACATAGAGAAGACTGGTCGTTCCTTCAAAATAGATACGAAGAACATCAAACTTCATTCCTTAAGAATAAGCAAGATTCGACATTAGCACACATTGCATCCATATTTTTCAAGTATTGACAAATTGAAAGTTCTACACATTGCCCCGAGGGGTAGAAAAATCAATTACCTAGAACCAGTTCAAATCTTCAAATCACTTTGCAATGACAATTCTCAGATAATGAACGACCATACTGATCTATATGAATCCTAAATATTCGATGTATTCAAATAATAACAAAATATTTGATAGTATCGAATCCAAATACTTATTCTCATATATTTCTTATCACTGTGTACTTGGTTTTTATACTATCCGACGATGACCGAAAGTTCAAAACCGAGGTAACACTGATCTCTAATTCAATTCTTTTTTTGGTAGTAAAAAAATACATTTAACTTACACACAACCAAATTTATATGGAATCACCCGATATTGTGAATATTACCTCAGTGATTTCGGCAATTTCGAAGGATTGTTAGAATTGATCCTTTTTGAGATATTTCAATTGAAAAAAGGAATAAATTAAGGTTCATTTCAAGAAAGAAACAAATAAAAGAAAATAAGAGACTTTTTCCGCATGTAGTTAAGAAATTGAAAATTGTTTTTCACGTAGGTGTTTTTTCTTGACCACAGTAGCTTGTATTACCTTTTCTTGATTTGATACAAGCCTGAATCCGTCTAGGCATGCTTTGGATTAAGTTTTCGACCTCCTCTGGAGTGATATTCTACCACTCTCCTGTGGTGGCTTGGATGAACTATTGTGGGTTCTTGAATTATCCTGGCGCGATCTAATTTTTCCTTTGAGGTTATCCCATAAATGTTCAATAGGATTTAGGTCTGGAGAGCAAGCTGGCCAGTACAAAATAGCGATACCCTTTGTTTCAAAATGATGTCGCGCGAAGTTGCTGGTATACGGAGGAGCATTATCTTGCATAAAATTGAAATTTTCACCGTGGTCACCTCGCCAGAGTCTCACTATGGGCTCCAGCATTAGGTGCACGTAATTTCTAGCCATTACACTCGCAGGAAACGAAATCAAATCTGTTCTGTATCCTAGCATAATGCCACCCCAAAACATCACACTGTCCCTTGGTATTTCGGAATTTGTCTTGCTGTTAGGAGTTTAGCTTGTCTTCCACGACCCCTTAAAACCCGAATCTGGCAGTCATATGATCGAACACCAATTCTGGTCTCATTCGAAAAAAGAACATTTCGCCAATTCTCAATATTCCAATTTTTTTGCTCGATACACCAATTAAGTCTTTCACTTTTATGTTGTCTGGTTAGCTCTATAACTCTTAAGGGCCTTCTGCTGTATAAACCCCTTGAACAAAGTCTTTGACGTCTCGTTTCGACTGATACACTGATGCCTGTTGCTTCCAGAAATTGCCTTTGGAGTATTGGGTGCAACGCTTTAGGGTCTCTTCTTGCAAGTTTGCACAAAAAGCGGTCTTGTTCTTCAGAAGTAATCTTCCTACGACTTCTTCTGGGCCTATTTTGCAGAGATTGTAGCTTCACGTATCGGGCGTAGGTTTTTGAAATCGCCCCCTGTGATACCTCCATTGTGGCCGCTATATCCCTCTGTGTCACCCCTTTTTCAACGAGAGCAATTATTCGACCCCTCGGCACATCGGACAATCCAACGTAAGGCACTTTCAATTATGATTATAGGCTTTTTCAAATTTTGAAATTCACAGTTTCAAATCTCTGTGACGTCTGAGTACAATATCCCGACCATGTGGCGATAATTCAACATTTCTTATCATACTATCCAGTTTTTTTACAGCAAAAAACTTCATTCTTCACAAGTAGTCAAAGATTCATTGTTAAAAACAATCAATAATGTGAAATACCGACTGATTCCATATAAATTTGGTTGTGTGTATTACATGAGACGTTCAAGTATTGTTTAAATCTACATATTATCTCCCTCCAATTGGAACACTCTGTAAAACAACTACGTGAACCGAAGAAATTGAGATAAATGCGTGGGTGTTGTCGCACCGACTCGATAGAAAAAAACCGAATAACAAGCACATTATCTATATGACAGCTCCGTAACAGAAATTACTGCTATCGACATGAATCGTTCGTACAGTTTCTCTCGGAGCATTACAATGAAACGGTTTCTCAGAATTTCTCCTCGTATTTTCAGAATGGAAACACTTGCATTTCCATCGCCTCGATTATCTTGATTACTTATACAATGTCGTTGCATTCCCAATATGGAAGTCAAGATATGGAAGTTGAGTCGAAGATTGGTCGTCCATTGTGATTATAATAGAAAATCGCGTTCTTTTTATGGACAGGCCGGATTTTTCAAACGATTTAATTAGCTTTATTGCTCATTATTCAAAATTTGCGTTCGAAAATTTCAGGTAAGTTTAAATTGTCCCCATTTCATGTACGATCAATACCGAAACTTTCGCTACATTCACGTATATTTATAGCTTCATTATATATCACTTTAAAAGGCTGTAAATTGACTAATAAAACTTCAAGTTTTGATTTAATTAACTCATTGGTAAAACTGGCTTTTTTCACATTGAATTTGTGCGTGAAAACCTGTGAAATCTGCTACACTTACGCGTGAAATCACGCTTGTTCAAGACGCGATAAGACCACCCTCAGTGACGGCTTGTCCAAATAGAGTTTATAGAGCTAGAGACGATTCTTTTGAGGTTTTAGGTTTTTGTCATTTTAATTGGTTAAGTTTTTGGGATTTATTGAAAAAATTGAGTAATCTATTGATACTATTTCAATATTATCTGAAGTTATCTTAATACTTTGACTATAGTTTCAAACTAGCGTTCATTTTCAGACAGATAAACTTCATCGAAAATACAGAGGAATTCATGAGTTTTGTAACACCAAGGAATAATGCATATTTGATGGAAAACTACACTGCGCTAAGAAATTAAAGCAGAATTTCAATATTTCTATTTTTTTATTGGTAAACAACTAATTGCAACACATGTTCCGACATATTCCACCAAAATTCGATGTTTTTTCTTGCTGTACATGTTCCTCCCATAAGAAATTTTGAAATTTTTTGGGATTTCGAAAGAAACCACCACATATTGATAACAGCTGTTGTGGATCGATTTTTGTGAGTGAAGATTGCCCTTCTTGAATATTTCAATATTTGGTAATAATGGAATGCAATTCAGGAAATTTGATTCCGGCAGAATGTGTTGAAGGAGTGGTGTTAGATCACATACGTTGGATTTATACAAGTATGGGTCAAAAACTTACGGTGTCCCATTCAATTGTTCCCATGATGATCCGCAGATACAGGAAGACTGGTAGTCAATAGAGGGACCTGGTCAAGACGACCCCGAGAAACAACGGCGTTCCTTGGCCTTATTAAGGAATTTCCTTCACTACTGATAGGCACCTTAAAATGCAACTTTGACAGAACAGTGAAGTACAAATTATCACTGAAACGATACGACTAATTTGGTTTGAAGCCTCGTATCGCAGTTTAAGACCCCTAGAGTTTGAAAGTATTTCATAAATAAACTGTTCAATTCTTACATATAGATGAGATTTTACGACAGAATTTTCGCAGATGGGTTTTATTTCATAGACGCACAATTCAGCGAGTATTATTTAGCGACGAGGCTCAATTTATCAGTGATGGAATCTAGCAGAACCGAGCACATTTGGAGTATCGAAAATCACCATGTAGTCAGCAAAAGAGATTTTCTGTTAATGTGTGGTTTGATGTGTATGATGGCCATCTGGTTGGAACTCACTTTTTTAGCGAGCATTGAGAAGTGAAATGTATTTGATTTTTTTGGTTATTCTGCCAAATCTGTCAGAAAACATAAATGTAGGGGAATTTGGTTCAAGAACGATGGCACTACACCTCATTCCTCAAATGATGTGAGAAATTCTCTGAACCAAACTATGAAAATAGGTGGATTGGTCGCGATGAGTCTGTTGGATTCTAACTGCAGATCCCACGCCTCTAGATGTTATTGTGTGGGATTATTAAGTTAGTCCAGTGTGTATGAAGTAGATATTTTTTGCAGAAAACAACTAATGAATTGCATGATAGACGCCTGTGCGGATATACAAAAATCTGATGAAGTGTATTGAAAAGAGAATCATAAAAAGTATTAGTTGCGCAACTAAGTTCTCGCTGTTTGTCAATAGATGGCTCCAGTAGTAAGTGCTGGTCGATTTTTACATATCAAGAACGTCTTGAACAAAGCTTAGATTTATGGTTAACAAACAACTGCGACACATCAGTGATTTCTTTTGCGTCAAATACTTTTAGTTGTGAGAAAATGTCTTATTTTGTGCCAAATAATCGTCATTTGCGGGAAGTGTTGATTTCCTTCTTTCATTCGAAGAAAACGGCGGCTGAAGCTCATAGAGAGCTCCAAAAAGTTTACGGAGATACTGCTCTAAATGAAACAACGTGCTGGGATTGGTTCCTTCGTTTCAAAAACGGTGATTTCGATGTGGACGACCGTCCCCGTGAAGGAAGGCCAAAAATCTTCGAAGACGCTAAATTGGAGGCATTACTCGATGAGGATCCGCCAAACGCAAGAAGAGTTTGCTTCGGTCTTAGGAAATACCCGCCAGACCATTTCCAAGCGGTTGCATGCGTAGGGAATCATTCAAAATCGAACTCAATTGATGCGATTGAGTTAAGCTCTACGCGAAAGAAACGGCCACAATACGAGCAGAGACACGAAAGCATGACAACGCTCGGCCTCACGTTGCCAAACCCGTTAAAACCTACTTGGAAACGCTCAAATGGGAAGTCCTACCCCACCCGCCATATTCCTCAGATATTGCACCATCCGATTATTACTTGTTCAGTTTGATGCCACATGGTCTGGCTGATCAGCAGATTCACTTCTACGTCACGTTATTCGAGCTCTGCCAGAAAAATGGGAAAAAGTTGTAGCTATATTTTGAATGATTCATTTGTAATCATTTCTCACAATAAAGTTGTATTTTCATTAAAAAAACAGCAAGAACCTGTGTCACTTAAAAACTGCCGACCATCATATTTTCATTGTTGATTTCATTGATGGTAAAAATGGTCCATAATATTTTTTACACGTATTGAACCGCTTTGAATCATAGCTCAGGAGTAAAAATAAATTCAGCTTATCCATATATATATATATATATATATATATATATATATATATATATATATATATATATATATATATATATATATATATATATATATATATATATATATTATCTGTTTTCTGAAAATATAAAGTTTGGTCTAAGTACGGAACAGCATTTTATTTTCTTTCTTGAGTCGATTTACTAAGACGTGCCTAATGAATATACATATAAAATTTCACCAATATTAGTCTACGGGTTTTGAGTTATGTATAAGGAAATAGTTGGTTAAATACGAGTAATCACCCTGTATTTTGAAACCCGGTAACATTGATGACTTTCATACACCATTTCTGAAAGGCCTGGATCTTGGTGTCATATTGGACTTTTCATTGACTGTCAAATTCCATATGAATTAAGTCGAATGTAGAAAACAAGAAATAATATTCTACAAAGATTAGCTGTGTCCATTTGGGACATTCATACTCTTCTAACTGCTGCTCTTGTTCTGATTGTTTTTCTATCCCATATGAGTAGAATAGATTCCCGAATAAGTTATCCTATAAAAATTATAAATAGCACCATTAGTTTCTGGTTAAAGCATCCATATTTTTGGCTTAATTTCACACCCAAATTCAGCTAGAAAAAATCTAGGGTAACTCTTCAGCAGCAAGTTTTTTTTCACAGAAAAGGGATAATATCCGTTAGAATATCAGGGATAATGAAGAGAGAGAAACGTTGTTTATTATACAGAATTCATTGTCACTTATTTCCTTCGGAGTTTCGGAAATGATTGAAAAGGAAACCAACCGCACTGACTACACAATAATTATAATTCTTCATACCAAAGTTGATTTAAATGGGACGCTGTTCATTCTCTTTCGTTATTAATGATCGAATCACCTTTCGATAATTCGATCGTATTGCTAGGAATATTCGGAAGCTATAAATAAAAATGAACCAATAATTCAAAATATTTTAATTGTTTGTTCGTGCGTTTCGCGTGGCTGAACCTCTCGAGCCGCCTTCATCTGAAACGTTTGAAGATAAAAGTTGGGAAATATTAATTACTTTCAGCTGGAGAAGAGTTGGTAATTAGCGGTTTGAATGTCAAGCGATGGAAGAATGCAGGGTGATTATCTTAAAAGCTACTATTAGGTAGGAAATGGATCATCTGTTCGAATTGATGTAGAACAGGCACGTACATGTTATTCTTCTCGAAATAATTCGTGGTTGGTGAAATATAACTTCCTCAGACTATTTTAACACGGAGAAAGTGTTTATTTCTGGATGAAATCATGAGACTGTCTGTTATCTCTAAGAGTAAAGAAATGGTACATTGAAGATCCCTTCGTATGAATGCAAAACGAGGACTCAAAGTTCCAATAGAATACAAACGTAGCCCTATTGTTTTCTATGTTTTTATTCTCAACTCTTGGGAGGAGGGGATGCCTGTCATGCCATAGCTGTGGCTACCCAAGATGATTTAACGTGTGTGTTCACTCGCTCTCTGAAGAGGGCAGAATTATAATATAAATAATAAAGTTGAACCGTCCGCTGATGAGAATTTTTTTCCGCAAGCCCAATTTTTCTTTGGAACTGGATTCTTTCCGGGACCAAGCCTCATAGTTCTTTAGAGCATTCACCATGAAAGTATCTGTGGAAAAACAGATCAGCAACCTGCCGTCTTTAAGCGAGAGGTTGGATATCACGCTTGATCTCCGGGTGGTCAATAAACCGCACTGCTCTCTTCTGGATACTATCCAATGGATATAATAAATGTTTTGGGCGTGGAGCCCCATTAATGGGAACACTATTCCAGACCAGGTGTGACCTGTGCCTTGTATAACAGCTTTCGTTCTGCTGGCATGAAGTACTGCTTAGCCCTGAAAAGAAAACTGAGCTTAGCAGAAGCATATTTGACAATGGCTGAAACATGGTCATGCCAGCAAACTGCGGTATCGGATGTGGTTTCGAGTATGTGCATGCTCGTTTCTGAGGAAATTTGATGTCCTTGCATGATTAGAGGAGGTTTTCCAGCAGTACCTTTTCTGGAGAAGGTTGTTGATTGCGAGTTTAGCAGAAGGCAATTAGGCACTGTCTGACACTTGGTTATGCCTGCAAACTCCGTTGTTAACTGTGATGCATAGTAGGTGCATGTTCAATTCTGAGGAAATTCGATGTTCTTGCAAGAATAAATACGATTCTCCAGTAATGACTTTTCTAGAGAACGATATTGATATCATCTTGTTCGCGTTAAAATTGACCCAGGTCAACCGGTCCCACTCTGATATCTGAGTTCAGTGACATGCTCTGTTGGTATCATATTATGTTTTTCGTGGAGTAGGGCAGGTCATTAATCAGCAGCAAAAAAAAGTTGGCGATAGTATGGAGCCCTGTGGTACTCCTGCATTGAGCTGAAAAAATTCTCTCGTTTCATCATCAGTCACTGCTTAAAGAGAAAGATACTAATCCAACCACGTAATTTTCCGGGAAGCCCATATACGATTAGCTTATTTATATATAATATATTATGTATTTGTCGTAGTACTTTTAGACATCAAGAGCAATGACTCTCGACTCGCTATGCTTTTCGATTGTTGACAAATGCGTAACGTATGCAAGGAGGTCATCAGTTGATCGTTCTCTACGGATACCGTATCACTGATGATACCCTGCAAATCGATATATTTTATGAGATCATCGTTTATCACTATTTCCGTGACATTCGGCATAATGGCAACAATGCGATTGGACGGTAATTTTCTTCCCTTTTCTTGGAATCGGTTGTACTCTCTCAACTTACCAACATTCTGGAAACGTTTGGCTCTCATACGAAATCTGAAACAGAGGATTAAAAACTGGTGCTAACTCTGGAGCATATTTTTTCAAAACAGTTGGTAGTATTCCATCAAGACCCACTGCTTTTTTACAGTTAAGCTGTTGAAGAACACGCCTTGCCGTACGCAATCTGAACTTTAAATCAGACATATTCAATTAAATATGTGGAATGCTTGATGGCACTGCATTTGATATATCTACAACTTGGCATAGAAATTTCATGACTTGCTTCCATCAAGCAAACAGAGGGGACTTTGCACGATTTGTTAAGATACTAAATTACCAAACTATGATCGATCGGCAATCTTCGGACCTGACCACTTGAATTTAACCTATCCAATTTAATATTGCTTGTTGGAGAGACGGTTGTTGAAGATTATATTTCCAACATTAACACAGTTATCGAATCTTAGCATTGGAATACAGGGTGGCACAAGGAGACAAGGCATTTGAATAGAATCACATAACCCTTGATTTAATTCCGAGCAATAGTCATTCCAAAAAGATATTGTTCCGGTGTGTCACCCAAACCTTATAGACCTAAACTTGACATCCCAAGAAATAACCTCGAAAATGTATAGTACTTTTAGCTTGAAAACCCATTTTACCAATGCAATTAGGATGATGATCCGTATTCCAGTGGTACAAGATTTATTATATTCTAACAGCCTGTATATTAATTTTCCTTATGATATATTCATCTTCAATAAAATCGAATCTGACATCTTCATCACATAACACCTCATTCTTCATGGTATGCATACTTGATTATGTCTACTCGAAATATGTCAGATGTCATGATTTGAATAACATATTTAATTTTTTCAGGTACGCAGTAGGAATTCAAATGAGAACATACCCACAAAATTGGCTACGATAGGTGAGATAAATTGTTGTTTGGATATCCATTTTCATTGCAGGGAAATGAATATTATTTGTTCTATACAAAATACCTTGCGCCTCATATAATTTTAATTTTTCTTGAATTAGGTAGCTTTTGACTAGTGACTCATTCACTTGTCGAAGAGCAGTATAATTTTTATGCCTTAAGGTTTCTTTTCATTAAAGTGTTTTGACGCTGATTCGGATGGTCACGTAATTTTCAACGTTGACGCTGGAAAGTTTGGATTTCCAAACTTAAGTGACAAGTCTATATTTTGGGTCTTCGAGGGTTGCCAAAAAAACCGAAGGCAACCAGATTTCTTCGATACTAAATGGCTTAGACACTTTTTATATTCGTCCAGTTATAGCGCAATATTAGTTTCCGATACTAGAACAACATAATAAGAGGCCTTGAAAAAAAAATTTCGCAATATATAACACTCAAGATTCCAGAAATGATACCAAATCAATAAAAATAGACTTCATATTTATCGATTAAGTGTTTTAACCTAAAATAAGTGACAAATGACATATTTTGACGCCTTTTCATAGGAGCGTCATGATTTCATAGAAAAATAGGTCACATCACCATGTTGACGCTCGAAACGAGCGTCAAAACGCTCCAATGAAAAAGCACCTTAATGCGATATATTTGGACTCCATGACCATAGAATAACATTCAAAGCCGAGTTCAAATACTCGAATAAAAAATATCTAGGGTACATCAAGAAACTTTAAATTTGAATAGTTGTCATGTGTTGAAATACACGAGACATTTTATAGGTTCTCTAGTCATTTATAATTATACTGGGTGTTCATTCAGCGCGCAATTGTTCCTATTAAAGAAATATATATAGAAAAAAGTTAGATGCCAATTTGCTGCATGTCCTAAATTTATTTGCAAATATACAGGGTGTTCCATTACAGAGATTCATATCCAGTAATGTTTCCTAAATGGGATTGCCGTTTGTTTCTCATCATTTTTATGAACCCAAAATAAAGTTATTTCGGATCAGTATATGCCTTAACTGAATTGTTTTTGAATGAATCGACATAGTGTGAAAATATGACCATGTTCGAGAATTTTAGTGAAAAATTGATAAGAATATATGGAAACTCTAGCATTAAATACAAAGTAATTTTTAACTCTGAATCTATTGAAAATAGATATACGAGACATCTTAATATATTTCAATAGGGATTGGAGTTTTTTTGATTTGTACACAATAAATACAGCGAGTCCCATTTGAAATAAGAAAAATAATGAGGTTTCTACCTGAACAAAGTTTGCCATCCATTAAAGAATACCCTGTGGAGCTGTATCAACAAATACTTCTGTTTCTGGATATATGAGTTTATGAGAATAATTCAATATTTAAATTGATATTCTAAGACCATAATGGTAGATACAGGAGATGTTAATGAATATATTACCGTACTAACCTAAAATGCAGTGTTTTTACATGTAACCGTTTTGTAGCAAACACCACTGATGTGTTGCCAGTATATCAAAATATTGCATTTGAGATAATCCAAATTGTTGAATATGTCGTCAACAAATATATTTTTTTCCGTAACATACTTATTTTTCATTTGTTGTCAGTTATACCGTTGTATCCATGAAGGTAGATAATTCTATGGTTGTATGGTTCAAAATAAAGTGTTTTGTTGAGGGGGATTACTGACAAAATTTTATAGACTTCTTCGCATAGCTTTATTCACCTGAAACAGAAAATTAGGAATGTCTGTGAAGATATTCTTCCAGATACATTAACACAGACTACACAATTCGAAGTGATATACTGTTTGGAAGTATGTGTTGCTCAAGAAGGGATTTTTATGAAAAAAAATAATAGGCATTAATTTATAAGTAATATTCCATTTGTGTTCATTTCTATGTATACTGAGTGATTCACCAGTGGCGCGATGCTCTGTAGCTCGTACACTCTTGAAGATTTCATCTTTGTTCGAACGGTATTGTATTTAAAAAGTAAGAATTTACTTCAACAATTTATTTTGAAGTAAACAGGGTATCCCAATTTTCTATAAAAAAATCTTGAGAGGTTTTTCCAGATTGAAAGACCACTGTTTTGTTGAAGATTCAAGAGCGTCCTAAACTCTGCTATAATGTCTTTAAGTAATGAGTTTTTTCGGTGAGAAGTTTCGTCACAATATTTTTTTTCCGTAAGAATTCATGAAAATAGGCTCTCACATCATCGCATGCTCCTTCGGCCCTAGAGGATGAATACTATTTTCTTTTCGTTTTCTTATTGCCCAAGGATAGCTTTATTGGTGAACAGAAATAGATTATCCTCATTTTATACAGGAGTAACTCAAAGAAATAATTGAATATTGTAATTTTAAAAATATTATATCTTGATTTTTCAAATGGATCATCCTGTATTTTATTAGTCATGTTAACACATAAAGTTTTGTGCCATATTTTTGCAGAAGTAACCTTATCTTTATCATCGACGATTTTCGAAATAAAAAAAATAAACTAAAATAATAAAATCGAAGGTTGCGAAAGAAGAGTTCATTAGTACATATCATGATCGTGTATGAAATACGTAATAGATTGGTTTTCGGTGAGATGATCTACAAGGTGTTGAACTATTTCAATAAGTGTTCGAAATGTTGCCCGTTTTTTTGTAGACACAACTCAATCCTTCTGAGGAAAGACCGTTGAACTCTCGACAACATTTGCGGATTAACTGACTGAAAGGCGTCGACTATTTTCTGTCTCATATCCAACTGTATTGTAGAAGCAATCTGGTAAACGATCCCCTCAATATAACCCCACAAGAAAAAATCTAGACTTGTAAGGTCCTGAGACCTAGCTGGCCATCTAACAGGACCACCATGTCCTATGGATTTGTTTGCAAATACATGATTCAAATGTTACCTAAACCTAATGTGGGTAATGTGCCGGTGCTCCATCCTGTTGAAAACACAAATCTTGTCTTATATGCTCTAGTACATCGGCAAGTTATATTGGTAGATGATTTTGCAGAAAATCTAAATACATTTCATTATTGAGGTGCCCGTCGAAAAAGTGCGGCCCAATTATATATCCATCTACTATAGCGGCCCATACATTCAAGGATCAACGATGCTGGTGATCTATTTGTCTCATGAGGTGTGGATTTTCCGTGGCGTAATGATGAAAGTTGTGCCTGTTAACTAGCCCATTCTTGTGGAAAGTTGTCTCGTCCGAGAAAAGAACTCTTCTAAACATATTTGGATTACCCGCTACTCTGTCATTTGCCGAATTGCAAATATTGATTCGATTTTAATAGTCTTGATTGTTCAGTTCCTTGTACATGATATGCATGAAATTTATTCACTTTCAAGATTCTCTGGACGGAAGTTTGACTTATATCTTTTAACTGAGTCTTTGGCCTTTATATGGGTACTCTGTCACTGTCAACAAAACTGATAACTGGTTGTCTTCAGCTTTAGCAGTTTTTTGTTTTTCATGTTTTTTGCAAGCGATATTACCCGTTTCGATGAATCTAATTAGAAGGTTTTCAAAGCATCTTGCATCAGGATGCCTCTTATCAGGAAACTTTTGTGCATAAACTCTGCTTGCCAACAAAGAATTTCTATCACACTCACCCAGAATAAAAATCATATCTACCATTTCTTTTTTGGAGAACTTCATGGCAGTCAATTGAGAAAATTGGGTTTAAACATCGATTTAACAATGTTTGATAACGCACTGAACACTGATAAGTTCACCATGTAAAATGCAGAATATGATATGTCCGGATACCTGGCAGAAGGCACAAATAAAAAAAATGTCAACACATACCTCGATTCACGTTTTAATCATCTCGATTTTATCATTCGTTGAAAGAATCATCTTGTTTAGGTGTGTTCTGTGCGAATAATGATGCATGTTGATGAGTTTGATACGGTTTGTAGAATTTTCATAAAAAATTTCTACACATAATCGAATATTTCGAAAATGATCGAAGATAAAGATGAGGTTACTACTGCAAAAATATAGCACAATATTTTATGCGTTGACATGAATAATGAAATACAGGGTGTTCCGTTTGAAAAAATCAAGATATGATATTTTTAAAATTACAATATTCAATATTTTTTTGAGTCACTCCTGTATGAAATGAGGATAATCTATTTCAATATATCAATAAAGATAACCTTGGGCAATAAGAAAACGGAAGGAAAAAAGTATTCATCCTTTCTGGGTGAAGGAGCATGCCATGATGTGAGAGCCTATTTTCATGAATTTTTACGGAAAAAAAAATTTTGTTACGAAGCTACTCACCAAAAAAAACTCATTACTTAAAGACATTATTGCAGAGTTTAGACCGCTCCTGGTCTTCCAATCTGAAAAAACCACCCAAGATTGGTTTATAGAAAATTGGGACACCCTGTTTACTGCAAAATAAATTGCTGAAGTAGATTCTTACTTTCTAAATACAATACCATTCGAACAAAAATGAAATCTTCAAGAGTGTACGAGCTACAGAGCACTGGTGAATCACCCAGTATATATAGGTTATCATAATTGCATAGTGCTGTGATTTGTTACAGCAATTATTTTTGATTTTCTTTAACGCATAAAATTTTCATATAAAATGAATTGCCATTTTCGTTAGTCTTGCAAAAACAAAACAACAAAAAATGAAAAGTACGCATGAATGTTTTGTTGGTTGCCTACAGTTGCTCAATTGTTATTTGTAATGATATTTGAAGGGAGATATTTGTATATCTGCTAGTAACTTTTCAACAATTTAAGAACAGAACAATAAAACTTAGTTAAGAAAACATTTGTATTGAAAATGTCAAGTGAAAAAAGTAGGTTTCTGAGAAAAATATAGTGGATGACGTCATATCCAACAAGAAAGCTTGAGTTATCCCATTTGAGCCGCATATTAAAAATATTCTCCATGTTTATTCTCCATCGAATTTGGGACACCTGTACAGTTTCAGAGCTATCGAACGCACTAAATGGACGAACGGTATAATTAGATCTTTATTGTTGAATGTTAATGAATCTAAATTTTTCCCAATATGAAATAACAAGACATGAAGATACGATTTCAGATAAATATTACTCAATTGAACAATTCAATCGCAAATATGTCCATTATCTTCTTGCGGATACTGTGTGAAGTAATTTTTCTTTATTAACCCTTCGAACGTTCGCGTGTCACTATTGGAAAGTTCGCAATTTCTAAATCCCAACAGAGAGAGAATTACCAGGAAGTTCACTTCAAACAATCGCAGTAATATAAATACAATAATAATTCAAATCTTACGATTAGAGAACATTGCATTCAGATAGTTCCAGATGAACGCAAGGTCGTTTGCCTTAAACAATGGTCTTATCGTTTACCGCAATAACTCTTCTTTTATTAATGGTTACAAGAATCGCGGAGGTATAGATTGGTTATAGACGATATGTGGAAAGTAGGTACTTGAGTTATTGCAGACGAATGAATTTATATTTTTAACTCTCCCAAGAAAATCGATGGGAGTAAGTAAGGCAACGAGAAACGATCACAGCACGTAAGTTAACTAAACTGGTCAACTAGTGATGTGGCCTTCCTAAAATTTTACTTTTCTTACTTCATAAGTACTCGCTATATCAATAAAAACAAGATATTCATAAACAACGAAATAATTCGTCTCGTAATGTGAACTTATTTTAGCCATTCCTATGGAAAAAATTGAAACCTTCATTGAAACCAATGAGAGTATACAAAGCTGCCGGGTTCGATGGAATATTCCTAGAATTCTTCAGAAATTTCGTTAGTTATTGTCTTTTAATAACGATTTGCCCGCTTCAGGTAATATTCCAGCAGATTTTATAAAAGCCAAAGTTATCCCAATTCTAAAACCAGGTAAAAATTCAGGAAATCCGAATGACTGTCGTCCTATTAGTCTACTTTCTGTTTCTTTCAAAATACCAGAGAGATTTATATATCAAAGGTTGAAAGTGCTTATTGACAAAGCTTTGTATCTTTTGAAAGGTGGAAAAAAAAACTTCAATTCACCTAAACACAAATGGAATTTTTTACTTAGTTTATACCTATAAATAAAATAAATTAATAGATCAGTGTTACCGCGATTTCAAACTATCGTTTTTCATCGAAAAGTATAATAAGCACATACAAAGTGACATGAAATATATATAAAACTGACATTATTCAGATACGGAAAAACGAAGAAATGAGAGAATTACGATTATGTCTGATATTTTACAACAATAACATATTAACGCTTTGATACATTGCGAATTCTTTCGGAGTTATGTGAACAGCTTAATTATCTTTAATTTAATGAAAAGATGCACACAACCAAATTTAGATGAAATCACTCGGTATTTCACATTATTGTTTTCAACCAAGGATCTTTGACTACTTTTGAAGAATGTAGTTTTTCTTCTAAAAAACTGGATAGTATGATAAGAAATGTTGAATTATCACCACATGTTCGGGATATTGTACTCAGTCGTCACTGAGATTTGAAACAGTGAGTTTCAAAATTTGAAATAGCCTATAATCATAAAAGAAAATGCTTTACGTTGGATTTTCCGATGTGCAGATGGGTCTAATGATTACTCTCGTTGAAGATAGGGTGACACAGAGGGAGTATCACAGAGAGTGATTTCAAAAACCAATTCCCGATACGTGGAGCTACAATCTCTGCATAGTCCTAGAAGAAGTCATAGGAAGACCACTTCTGAAGAAAAAGACCACTTTTTGTGCCAAATTGCAGGAAGAGACTCTAGTGCCTCATACCCCATACTCCAAAAGCAATTTCTGTGAGCAACAGGCATCAGTGTATCAATCGAAAAGATACATCAAAGATTTCGTTCAAGGGCTTATACATCAGATGACCCTCAAAAATGACAGAGGGAATTGACTGGCCAGCTTGCTCTCCAGAACTAAATCCTATTGAACATTTATGGGATAATCTCAAAAGGAAAATTAAATCGTGCCAGGATAATCCAAGAACCCCACAACAGCTCATCCAAGCCGCCACAGAAGTGTGGAAGAATATCACCCCAAAGGAGGTCGAAAACCTAATCCAAAGCATGCCTAGACGGATTCCGGCTTGTATCAGGGCAAGAGGAGGTAATACAAGCTACTGAGGTCGAGAAAAAACACCTACTCTGTGAGAAAACAATTTACCATTTTTGTACTACATGCGTAAAGAGTCTCTTATTTTCTTTTCTTTGTTTCTTTCTCAAAATAAACCTTAATTTATTTCTTTTTTCAATTGAAATATCTTAAAAAGGATCAATTCTAACAATTTTTCGAAATTTCCAAAATCCCTGATGTAATATTCAAAATATCGGGTGATTCCATATAAATTTGGTTGTGTGTATATGAACAACCTTGCGATGAGATCACCACTAAGCCTCCTTCCAGCGGAAATATTCATGTCTAGCATAGAAAACTAAGTTTCACACATTACCCCAAAGGATAAAAAACTCAAGTATCTAAATTTAGCTGAAATTTTCAAATAACTTTTCGATTGTTAGCTTTCAAATAGTGAACGATCAAAATGATCTACCTGAATCACAAATATTCAAAGTATTCAAATGCTAAATCCCTTTGAATATTTCGTTGAGGTTTCTTCTTGACGCAAGTCTTATTCTCATAAGAAATGAATTGAAAAAATTTATTGAGATTTTGCAAGAAACCACAACATATCGATGACATCAGTTGTTGATCAATTTTTGCGAGTTCGTTTGTTCATCTTGAAAATTTTAATTTTTGATAATAAAGCAACACGAACTACGAAATTTGACCTCGGCAAAATGTGCTGAAGCAGTGGTGTTAGATGACCTAGGTTAGACTCATAAAAGAAGAGGCCAAAGGCTTGGGGTGTCCCATTCAACAGTTTTCAAAATAATCTGCTAGTACAGGGAGACTGGTAGTCATAGAAGGAGACCTGGGAAAGGACAACCTCGAGGAACAACGGCGATCCATGATCGTTAGTTAAGAATTTCCTTGTCACCTTCAAATGCAGCTTCGAAAAAAGAGGAAAGCGGATTAGCACTGAAACGAAACGATATCTCAATAAATTTGGTTTGAGGTCTCGTATTCGAACTCAAGGCTCAGCTCTGACCGCAGCACATCGATGAGCCCGACTGAATTTCGCCAGGGAACATTTCAATTGGTTGCAAGCAGACTGGGAGAATTCTCTAGTGTACAGACGTCGAAACGCGAGATATGCCTAGTGAAACTTTTTGCCTACCTGAGATTTTGGCGGAAGTTCAATAATGGTGCGAGGAGGAATTCCTATGGAAACCTGCACTTATATTGTCATCATAGAGAACATATCGTTAGGAGCTACATTCAAGATCACGAAATCGATTTTATGGAGTGGCCTGCACGAAGTCCAGAATTCACCCCTATCAAGCATGCCTGTGACATTTTCAATAAAAGATTAAGAAGCCAGCAAAATCAGTCAGCTTATGTTAATGAGGTTCGGAACAGACTGATCGGAATTTGGAACGAAATGGATCAGAATGCTATAAGATCATTGTTTTCAAGTATGAATCGTGGATGTCATGCAGTAATTCTCGCTAGGGATGGAAATACCTGGTATTGACAGTTTTTTGGGGGCTCTGATTTTTTCCAAAAGTTTTTTCATTTTTCATTATCAGTTTTTTTTCAATTTCTTTGAGTACCATTTTTATTTCAATTGTGAATTATTCTTCAACGTTTCCAAACTCCTTCTGAATTAATTTGAATTTTCGATTTCGTGCGTTAATTTCTTGGCACAGTGTAGTTTGATATGCAGTTATTTCTTTTTTCATTCGAATAAATAAAAAAATGAATAAATATCGATATGATTGTTTCAATGATCAATATGCATATCTTCATCGAAATTTTGGACTCATACATAAGTATGTCACAAAAGTCTTGGGAAACAATTCCAATAGATAAATTAATTACTAAAAAAAACTTTATCGAATTTATTATATCATTAGGATTTCACATCATATCTAAACTCTATAAAATCGTATTTAAAGGATTTATAGGGGCCCGTTCGGCTCAATGGGGCGTATTTTTTTCCGAACACCTCCCATCAGTCTTTGGACGACATCGACATCGATTTCTCGTATCTTCTGAAAGATTCTCTGTCTCAAACCTTCTTCGTTTTGGGCTTCCCATCCATTGCCATAGACTTACCTGGTCCGTAAACCCCAAAAATCTTCGATTGGTGTTGCTTGTGGAACGTTTGGGGGTTTATCTCTGCGAGGTACAAATGTGATGTTATTAGCCTCTAACCAATCTCTCGTAACTCGCGCATAATGAGAAGATGCCAAGTCTGGCCAAAACATGATTTCGTCATCAGCGTTTTAAGTATTGATGAAATCTAGCAATTTTGGGAGACATCAGTATATAGGTTTGCATCAACAGCTTAGCCTCTCACATGCCCTACATATGGTCTTGAAACCCCCGCTTCAGAAAAAGCACACCAAACCGAAACATTGTCTTCAAATTTTTTCTTTGTTTTGAATTTTACTTCGTTTGGACAGTATTCTATGTTATTTGTATAGATAATGTAAAATATTTTTCATCATCCAAAATTAAGGTTGTCATTTGCGAAGTGATTTTTTCTTAAGGCGCGGCAACATCAGGAGATATTTTCCAATTGATTCTAGGTGTATTTTGGACACGTACGCCTTTTACGATATTTGAATCCCGCATTCACTAATTCTCGCCTTATTGTCTCATGAGAAGTACGAAATCTTCGGGATAATTTTCGTAATGATGTTCCTACCGAGTCTCTTGCTTTTTCTGAGAGCCTGTTTCTAAGGATTTCATTCAGAGCCTTCGGTCAACCACTTTTTGACAAATTCAAGCATGGTATTCCTTGCTCACATTCACTTATTACCCGATAAATAGTAGTCTTAGAAATATTCAGATCACGAAAAATGTTGATGATTTCACGCTTAGGAACTCGCCCAACTAAATTGTAAATACTTCTTCGAAGTTCTAATTAGTAAGCCATTTTAGCGAACTTATTCAGACTTTTGACAGAAGGAATACTCAATATAAATCATAAATGACATCTATTGATCACGGCAACTAGATCTTCCACGAATTGCGGGAACTATGCATGAAAAAACTTTTTCCCAAGACTTTCGTGACATACGTTACATGAATATTTATAATATCCAACAGTAATACCTGCTGTTGTGGAATTTCAATAATGTACAAAAATAATTGCATGTTCAAAATGCGCCAACTACGTATATTTGATTTTCGATTTTTCTTTGGCGTTATGTTTGTACTTATATCCCTCACAAAATTGGCCATTTTGTTCAATTAATTTTCGACAACTTTGACGTGTTTCGGCTAGACTTCGATTTCTGCCTGTTTCAAAAAATGGATCAAACGATTTACTGTGAAAAACAAGATAAGTACACAGACGATTAAGAATGTTGACAGTGGTAGATGGTGAAACTATGTTGCACCAAAGCAAAGTTTTTCGGTGGTTCAAAATGTTCTCAGAAGGCCGAAAACGATCGACGAAGAACGTGAACCATATTTCTTTTTTCGTAATTCGCATGACGTTTTACATTAATTTGGATCTCTTATTGAATTTATTCCACAGTTGAAATGTGTAATTGTTTAAAATGTGACAAAGACGACCAACGTAATTTGATAACCGTTCCGTTACTTTATGTGAAATGAAATATAATCCTACAAAAAAATTAATTTCTTTTTCGCTGTAGAATTGACGGTTTAGATATCTGCACCTACGTTTAACTTTACGACAATTTATTGACGATTCATCCTCCTACACCAAATAATTTAAAATATATAATTATTATCAACGTCCAAGCATCGACGTCAGTTATATATCTTCATTCAATTGTACCTCAAGGCGTAATTTCACTTCCTAGCGTGTTAATTAGATGGAGAAATGAATGAAACAAAAGCAAATTTATTACGAGGTCGTCCTTTAAAAATGCAAATAACTGCTGAGGCCATAACATTGTCTTATTTATAACCTGCATCAATTTGTCTAACGGACTGAATGTATTTTTATTCGTAGAAAGTGTGTAAACAACCAACACATGCTATGGATTCACTTGGTACATCCTGCTTCTCAACAGAAATTGGCAATTTAACAAAAAAATTATTGATTCTTTCTCTGATTCTTCTCAACACTTAAGATGATTCATCAGTGGTAGGTACATTGAGATTCGTTGCTGCGGAATGAGCACAGAAGATGTCCCCCGCCCTGAACGCCCCATTGAGGTAACAATTCCAGAAATAATCACGAAAGTCGATCATATTGTGTTAAACGATTGCCGAGTGGACTTGAGAGAGATAGTGAAGACTGTAAACATTTCATATGAGAGAGTTTTCAACATCTTACAAAGAGCGTTTTCGTATGAGAAAGCTATCGGACATATAGATGCCGTGTTTTTTGACGAATTGCTTGAAAACGTGAGGAATTTAAACTTTCCCAGTCTAATCATCGGCTCTTTGAATAAAACCCAGATGAGTGTCTGCTACAATTTGTTACGGTTGATGAAAAATGGTCTTTTTTCTACACGCGTGAGATGAAGCAACAATCCAAACAGTGGAGAATACCAAAGTGGTTCCATCGGCTTGCAAGGTGATGACCGCCGTGTGGGACACAGAAAGCATTATCTTCATGAATTTGCTCCAAAGAGGAAAGACCAGTTTGAAATACGACGCATCACTTTCAGACTAATTGAGCGAGAAAATCAAAACAAAGCGGCCACGTCTTGCCAAGACGAAAGTGTTCCTGTCTATTCTTCCGCTATTGCAACTGCCAAGTTGATGGAGTTGCGATATGAAATGCTACCTCATCAAGCATATTCTCGTGACCTAGCTTCCAGTGATTTTCAAACAATAAAATAATGCTTGGAGCATACAGATTTTCATTGGATTTCGAAAGCTATGGGAAAGACTACTACGAAGAGAACAACGCAAACCTCTAGCATCGCCTAAGTAAGAGTCTAGCCCTGAAAAGTTTTACATACGGCAAACTGGTTGTTCTTTCGAAATTGGATATAAAGATCATTGAACTTTATGTAACAAAGATAAACAACATTGGCTAGCCACTGCATCCAAAAGATAGGAACACTCGAATGGCTTGTTATTGTAAGGCCATTATATGCAGCAATTACTCTATTTGCAGTTGACAGAGTTAAAATCAATATTCTAGCCATATTTCATGAAATTGTGGCCACCAAACATTCAATATATTTAAACTATTATTATTTATTATCGTGGACTTATGCACTATCTCAGCTGGTAGCTGGATATAATTTACCTTTCCCAGATTCAGCAACCAAGAGGGAATAGGCTCGATTACAATATACTTAATATAAATTTCCTAACTATCCTACATGTATTAAGAAGGACAGCTTTTTGCATTTCCATATAGGTATTCTCGTGCAATTCTAATTTCTTAAGGTTATCATGCAAAGTTTTGGGTATTAACCCAGTCGAGTATACGATGACAGGAACAATATCTATTTTATCGAGGTGCCACATCTGCTTAATCTCAATATCAAGGTCTGTGTTTTTGGCCTTTTTCTCCTGAATCTTGTTCAGCAGTAGTAGTTGTTATTATTCGGTATGGCGACATCCACCAGCATTGCTATTCTGGCTCTCTCATCACTTTGTCCGGCCTATTATTCGTCACCATTCTGTCAGTGATAACAGGCCTATCGTAGTATAATTTCATAGAGTCATTTTCCAATACGGGCGCCGGTTAATACTTGTAATATGGCTGGAAGGTATTCAGAAGTCCGTACTTGTGTGCAAGTTTCTGATGGATATTGTTGCATACTTGATTATGCCTGTGAAGATACTCCGCATTGGCCAGTTGTTCGCAGCCGGATGTAATATGATGGATAGTTTCCGAGCTTATATGGCATTTTCTGCACTTATCTGTTTGTAATGTTCCGTCCTTAATTATAATTGTAGTTATTTGAAGCGATAACTTGGTCTTGAATGGCCATAAGGAAACCTTCTGTTTCCGCTAATAGTTCTCCTTTCATCAACCATTTGTTGGAAGCTTCTTTGTCGAAATGTGGTTGAATAATCTCATGGTGATGTCGTCCATGCAATTCCTTTCTTGACCATTGCTCTTGATTTTCAGTATCTGATAGGAACGGTAGATTCAGCAGGTCATCACTTTTAGCAAGATTTAGAGATGTATATCCCTTATCAGCCAACGATATTACTCTGTGGAGGTCAGAAGTGCGAGCTTTTGCAGAGGAGAATTCTCTGAGGTTTTTGATCTGTTCCATATGTTAGTTGACAGCATCCATCTATTTTGGATGGTGATTATTGTACTTTGTCAGCATCGTTCGGGTTTGCCTTTGAATATCATCCAGTTCTGTCTTAGTCCATCTGATGATTCCAAATGAGTAAAACAACACTGGAATGGCATAGGTGTTGATTGCTTTGACTAAATTCCCCGAGTTCAACATTGACTTCAGCACAGTCTTCAGACGCTGACTGTACTCTGAACGAATCTTCTCCTTTGACTGTTTTTGGTCTAGCAATCTGGCTTGTTGGTATCCCAGATATTTGTACGCGCCATCTTTCATACACTGTATAATATCACCATTTGGAAGTTGTGTTTCACCATCTATGACTTTCCCTCTCTGAATGTTCAGGGTTTTACATTTTTCAATCCCGAATTTTATATGAACATCTGCCGAAAACTTACTGACAACTCTCAGCAGATCAGCCAAATGCATCCATATATAGCAGGTGGGAGATTGTGTTCTGTTTCTATTCTAAATCTGTATCCTGTTCTATTGAACATTGAAGACAATGGGTTCATAGCCAAACAGAACCATAGTGGACTTAAAGAGTCTCCTTGAAAAATTTTACGACGTATAGGTATCGCGTCGGTTTTAATTGTTCATGTTGGCCTGCAGGGACGTGTGCCAGTGTGTCATTGTTGTCTTCAAGAATTTTACCAGGACTGGATGAATTTCGTATATCTGTAATACTTCGACAAGCCATGAATAGGCGGTACTATCCAATGCCTTCAGATAATCGAGAAAAGCAGAATGAACATTCCAATGCCCTCCGTGTGCCTATTTCATTATCACAGAATCGATGATGAGTTGTTCCTTACACCCGTGGTGTTTCTTTCTGCATCCCTTCTGCTCCTCTGCTTATATATTGTTGTCATCAAGGTGTTAGTATATTCGATTGGATATGCATGAGGTTAGTATTTTATAGAGCCTTGGCAGACAAGTGATCGGTCTATACAGAGACGGATCTTGTGTTCTATCGTTCTTAGATAGCATATATGCTGAGCCTTTTGTTAGGAAAGTGTGTGTTTTCCTGGGATGTTGAAGAACTTACGTTAGCTATTTCGCTAGGGCTCCATGGACCTTATTAAACTTCATGTACCAGAGGTTATGGATAATATCTATACCTGTGGCCAATTGTTGGTCGCTCAAACTACTTTTGCGATTTCTTCCTCCGTTATTTCTTCCATATATTTTGGTATCATCAGCAAACTGTGAACATGATGACGACAATAGAGAAGGAAGATCGGCAATGTATAGCAGGAACAGAAAAGGACTCAATACCGAGCCCTGAGGCACACCACTAGTGACAGGTCTGGTCGAAGATTTCAAAGATCCCACCCGGACAAAGTAGCTCCTCTCAGTCAAGAAAGCCCTTATCCAGGACAATAGATTGTTTAACAATAATCCTGAACAATCATTTTCGAAACTGTGTGTTTCCATCAATTATGTATTTGTTTATTGCAATGAAAAAAAAGTCATACATGGATTTTGTTATGATTTCAAATTCTAGGAGCTAGAAAAAATGAGAAGAAATGGATGAACCACATGTAATCTTCAATATGATTCAAGAAGAGAGGTAGAAAAAACCTGTAAGTGTTGAACAGAAAATGTAATCAGAATTATTGTGTTTACGCTTCGATAGGTAGTGGGACCGGACGTACGATCTGAAAAATGAAAGAGGTAAATTGCAGGAAGACATAGTTTACATAATCAATATCTTTTTGTGTCCTCTGAACATAGTTGAAAGAATCATAGATAGATAGATCGATATTGAAAATTTAGTGTACGACTGCCACTGCGACCCAGTGGTCAATTATGGCCCACTCTATTTTAAATTTCACTACAAGCACCATCCTTCTTCACCCACAAAAGTTTTGTGGGTGAGAGAGTAATATGCTCAGTCAACTCCAGTTTGGTAGATCCAAGTTCTTCAAGCTCTATTCTGTCTGCTGGGCATTCGCACAAGACATGTCCTATTGAATTTATCATCTTCTCACATCGTCTGCATGAAGGGTTCACGATAAATACTAACTCATTTTGGTGATTTTGCTCTCGTAGCATCAGGTCCAACCAACTATTATTTTTCATCCATTCTCATTGCCCTCTATACCTGAGTGGCCCGGGTCCCACATCGAACGGAATTTATTCCTTTCTCTCAGTTTAGCAAGGGTTGAACGACATTTCTGCACAAATAGTGACGTAAAGTTTTCGGATACCAATACCTTAACTGCAGCTTGGCTATTCGTGATAATTTTCATTGACCTACTTGTCAAATCCCCCCCTCCCCTTAATCACACTGGACAAATGGGAATATTTCTGCTTGAAAAACAGTCGCAAGCCCACGAAGAGAGATACACTGTTTCTTCTCAGCATCTCGACCGTATACTCCAACTACAACAATTTCACCCATTTTGGTGCCATCTATGACCCAACAAAGACCTTCAAGTGGATGTTCCGTGAAGCTGGCCGAGTTCTGTGTACTGGAATTGCAGCTCTATATTGGTTTTGAGTATTGCTGAGTCAGACTTCATACTCAACTTATTTCGCTTCCTTCGCAATCGGAATAAACACTCCACTCAGGGTCAGTGATGATACGAATATCCTTCATTTCCAGCGAATGACACCACAATAGTTTTGTAGGAGTTTATACTAAGTTTTTTAATCTCAGACCACCCCTGGATATGTGGTGAAATAGCCTCCTGAAGTTTGTCGGGGACGTCCTTTTTGACTCCGCCAGACAGAATGATGATATCGTCGGCGTACACTTGTACGTTAACGTCCAGTGCGCCCTTTATTAGGTCATTAACCAGTAGGGGCCAAATCAAAGATAGTACTCCTGTCTGAGGGCAGCCATATCAGTCACAATATTGAATACTTTCCTTTTCAGGGAAGTGTTAATCACTCTGGCATCCTTAAGAATACGTAACGAAGCAATACTATTAGATTATTTAACCTACTACACTTTCCTTAATGCTGATCCTCGATCATACTTGAATACTTCCGCCGCATGGGATCTTGTCAGTTTTGAAGGACAATAACTCCTATCTTTTGAAATATGATAAAACACTGCAACACAATATCCTCTATTTCAAATCGGGAGAGTCCAATAACTCGGATTAACTGTAGAAGCAGAAACACTGTGGGCCTCAAAAGAGGGGGTACAATGTCCCATATTCAATTAAAAATATTGAACCCTTTGACATCAAAATAATTTCATTAATATGTCACTATGCAAACGCACAAATGACGGCAAATTCAGATACTGACGGAATTTTGGCGCATTATTAGTTTGAATTCCTTTCGAAGCGTTACAAGAATGAAATCGACCCAAAATTATCTAGACAAGCACGCATTTATTCACGCAAGATAAACATTTGTTCGTATAACCCCGTCTTTATCAAATGATAATTATTGCTTTCACGAATCCTCTGCTATTGTCGGCTCGCCATTAAATGGAATGAATAGAAAAAGTTCATATCAAGCAACAGCATATAATTATTCATCCTGAGTGATATTAATGAAAACACAATGCAAATAAACTTACCACTGCGATAATCTTGAGTAATTATAGAGAAACCTAGGACCATAATGAGTGTTATTGTTCTCCACCTTTATGAATCAAGTGCTCCTTGATATTGGTACATTTTAAAGCTAATTAAATCTTACTCGTCAGAAAAATATTTTTCGTTTTCGTGTCTGGAAATTTGACATTTTTGACAGAACACCTGACCTTCTTTGATTCGTTAGCGTATTCACTTAAAGTTAATGAAGTATTTCTTGTGCAACACTGCATGTAGTTTGAGTTGGTATTAATACACAAGTCCTTGAAATGTATATGGAGAAAATGTTTGATTTAAACAAGATGTTTGCGCAAATATCGAACCTACGCCTGTCGAAAGCTTAGTGACTCGTCAAAGTAAATCAGTTCTCGAAAATTCATTTGGGTCAACTCAGTTTTTCCAAATTGTGCTGATGCAATATTTTTTCAAGGGCAGATCAATGGAAATCGATTTCGCTGAAACGCAGGTTGATGTTATATACACTGACTTCAGCAAGGCCTTCGATGGAATTATTCTGATAATATAAATAAAAATTCAGATACTTCTGTCTGACTTCAGCTATATTTATTTTTGATACACACGACCAATGGGTATTTGTTTTTTGCGCAATAATATATAGACTACAAACTAAAAATATTTTAGACTACACAGGGTGTTCCATAATAAAGTTATTACCAAAGCTATGATTTTTTAAATGTGACACCCTTTATTTCGTTTCATTTTTGACAATGTGAGGAAAAAAGGAAAAATTAAAGTGAGTTTGTTTGAAATTCCTTATGCCTATCTTTGAAGGTTTCCGAAATATTTGACATTTTCTGAAATTTCAAGATTAAAAAAAATGTTATGCCCCAATATTGATATCAAAGCTTCAGACGTACATCTATTGCGCTAGTAATTGAACATATGACGTATTTTGTTGATCTATCTTACCCAGGGCGTTTCTTCAACTGGCATATTCTATATCTAACTGGTCGAATAAGTAGTACATTTTAATACCTTTCGAATGGCACCTAGGTCTCCTATACCTATTTTGAAGGTATTCTAAAGTTTAGCCAATTTTTTTGAATTTCAAGAATATTCCAATTTTCCACTTCAATTATAACCTTACAGTTACTCACTTGTTTGTACCCAGAAGAAGGTATAATATTTTTTCATTTCATCACATTCAGTGAATCAAATTCCATTATCAAATTAACTTCAATGAAGGGATGATGCTCAACACCGGCAAATCGCATCAAGGTAATGAAACAATCGAGATCTCTTTATCGCATTTCTTGAACTCTAGGTACTTACCTAATCTTAATCATTCTGATGTTGTTTAATATTAGGGGCTTAATATACTTGGTATATACAAATTCCTGGAGGGGGGGGGGGTGGTGTCGGACTGCCTCGAGGGGTTCATGATGCGGGTAAGTCGAGCACTCCTAAGACGAATTCACTAATTTATTCACGTTACAGCAAAGAAAGCAAACTCTTGATAGAGTTCTGCAATATCAGAAATCTGGGGCACAACAACGTGAATGTCGATGCAGTCCACCAGCATCTGCAAAACGCACAACCCCATGTGCTGACCCTAACCGAAACCCAAATAGGGCAAACAACCGACACGATGTATTTACGTTTTAATGGGTATGAGTTACATACGAGATTTAGGTTAGAAGGGGGCGTCTGTGTTTTCGACAGATCGGATGTTATATGCCAGAGAGAGGGCACGATGGAGGACCACGCTTTCGACCTTGCGTGGTTTAAAATCTGTTTGCAGGATAAAACACTGTTTTCATGCTGTCTATATCGCTAGCAAAACGATATTCACTTCCCTAGGGTGTTTCAGTATCTAGTTCATAAAGTGGATTGGATTCAGACACATCATCCGGCAGCTGAGGTCATTGTTCTGGGCGACTTCAAAGTCCAAAACACCAACTGGCTCCGTCACTCCAATAGAACAGATGAAGCGGAAAGACAGGCTGAAACTTTGCAATCAACCATAATCTAACACAGCTAGTCGACGAACCGACAAGAATACCTGATCACCCAACCGACTTGCCGAATATCTTGGATCTCTTTTTGATTTCAGATCCAGATGATTCTGGAGTGGAGGTCTCAGCACTGCCAGGCAACTCAGAACACAACCTTATATCTGCTACTGAAACTATTGTGCTGCCGCTAAAACAAGAATCGAAACCACCCAGATACACTTGACACTATAACCGTGATGATTGGGATGAGCTGCGTGAATTCTTTTCGAGCTTCCCATTCAGTGATGTTTGCCTTTCAGACCCTGACATAAATGTGTGCACTGAATCTGTTACAGAAATCATTCATGCAGGATCTCTACATCCCTCATTCCATGAAAAGAACAACAGCACAAAAGCCATGGTCCAACAAAGACTGCGAAAGAGCCTCTGCAGCCAAGAGCAGAGCTTACAAGTCATGGAAGATGAATCCAACAGAGGAAACAAGAGCAACTTCCGTACGAATAAGGAATGTATGCAACCTGACAATGCAAGAGCAAAGGCCTATTTAAACGAAGGGGTAACTAATAAACTCCTTGAACAGGCAAGCGGGACTAGACAATTCTGGTCTATGGCGAAGACTGTCAGTGCAAATCTGCGTTTCCGCCTCTTATAAGAGAAGACGGAAGTATAGCATCATCTGCGAAAGAGAAAGCCGATCTCTTTGCTCTCTTGTTCTCAAAGAATTCTGTGCTGGAATTATCTAACGCAATACCACCGAACATTCCACCTACAAATTCTTCCATGGCAGAAATCAAGTTCAGAGTCCTCACTGTGAGACGGGCTCTCGAGCAGTTGAACTGCAAGAAGGCTGGTCTAGACGAGATACCGCCAATCGTCCTGAAGAAGTGTGCTCCTGAACTGGCACCCATTCTTAATCGTCTGTGTTAGATTTCTTATAAATGCCAGACTTTCCAGAGCAGCTGGAAAATAGCGAGAATTCAACCGATCCCAAAGAAAGGAAAGATATCCTTACTCCAAAACTGTTGCACTTTTTCCCATTATGTCCAAAGTGATGAGGAGAGTCATAGATGATGGACTCATCAAATATCTTGAGTTGAAGGGAATTATTAACGACCATCAGTATGGTTTTCCCAGGCAAATATAGAGGAGATCTGCTCGCCTACGTCACTTATGTTTGTACATCTACGATGGAAAAACATGGGGAATCTAGAGCAATAGCCCTCGACATCTCTTATGTCTTCGATAGGGCGCATGCAGCATTGTTGAATAAACTTTCAGCATATGGGCTTTCCGAAAAATTGCGGGGTTGGATAAGTAGCTTTCTTTCAAATAGATCAATACAAGTTGTGGTCGATGGTATGAGATCTGATTGTTTCCAGTTGCAAGCAGGAGTGCCTCAGGGATCTATTCTTTCGTCAACCTTATTTTTGTTGCAGATAAACGAATTTCTGCCATCTACAGAGAACAAGATCTTCGGTTTTGCAGACGATTGTACCCTGGTTTCGTCTTTCAGTAGTCTGCGCCCGATTACAGCTGCGGAATATTATCGTCAGAGATGTTAACAAATCAATAACTTGAACTCTGACTCACAGAGCGTATCTGAGTGGGGTCAGTTAAACCTGGTGAGCTTCAACGCGAGCATGACGCAAGCAACTACGTTTTCTAGAAAGGTCCCCACTGGATAACCGCCTTTAATAATGCAAGGCCAACAAATTGCATCCAAAGATTCGATGCAACTTCTCGGAATAATGGTCAACTCCAAGTTTTGCTGGCTTGAACATTTATCAGCAATAGCTAAGTCGGCATCAGCTAAACTTAGTTATCTTCTCAGAGCCAAGCGATACTTCACATCATCTCAGCTGTCGCTTGTATATAAGGCGTAGATTTGACCTGCTTTGGAATATTGCTCCCGTGTATGGGGATCTGCACCGAAACATTCGTTGCGGATGTTGAATAGTGTGCAAAAACGGTCTGTGCGCCTCGTCGATCACCTGCGATCTCCAACTGCTAGCTCTCAGAAGACAAGTCGCTGACCTTTCTCTGTTTTACAGATACTTCCACGGAAAATGCTCCAAGGAGCTGAAAGACCTTGTTCCGGGAAAACTCATGATTGCCGCAACACTAGGCTAGCAAGGAGTTCTCATCATATGGCGGTACATTTAACGACCCCTCGAACCTCTATCTATAGGAATTTCTTCATTTACAGGGGTGGTGAGCTGTGGAACTCGCTTCCGTCCAACTTCCCAACATCCTACAATTTAGTCCTCTTCAAGAAACGACTAAACAGACACACTCATGTGGTGTAACAGGTTCTCCTATTCCTGGAAAGCGCGCAAAAAAAGGAGGTTCGCTAGCTGACACTTTTCTGGAGAACGTTGTTGATTGCATCTTGTTCGAGTCAAAATTGACCAAGTTCAATCGACGCCACTCTGAGATCTTCCTCAAGTCTGAATTCAGTGACGTACTTTGTTGCTACATTTGTCTTTATTAGTTGTTAGATCAGGTTGCACCTGTGCTTTGTATGAAAGCATCAGCGTTGATGGCGTGAAATACGTATTACAAGTTTATAATGGTACTCATCTTTCTTCATTTTTGATATAGAATTCCCTCAAATATTTTGAAAGAAGCAGAAAGTATATTTTTAGTTCTGTAATTATTTGGATTTCTGAATATTCACCTGGTTTCAAAATTACCATAACCTTGGCTTTCCCTTCTTCAAATGAAGAATTCTGGGAACATATCATCAAATCCTGCAGCTTTACGTACTCTTATTGATTTTAAAGCACACTTTACCTCTTCCAATGGGAAATCAGTATTTTTTCATGGTATTAAAAGATTAGAAACTTGGTAACTCGCATGTATCACCCTTGATGGGGTCTATGTTGTCACTCCAAGACGTATTTTCCCTTTCACCCTCGTATTTCATACGTTTACGAGTTCGTCGTCCCATTCTGGCGAAATCTGCATCACATTTCAAAGGCTTGAGAGCAAATATCTCTGCATATCTAAATTCCACATTGCGATTTTTTCCTGCTTCCCTCTCGGTCTACCTGACCAGTTCCCAGAAAGAAATGTCACACGAACGTGCTCGTATTACAAGTTGCAATATTATACTAGTTTCGTATAATGTCGGCTTCGTTTCAACCAAGATCATCTCGATTGTCATAAAAAAAGGTAACCCAGTTGATCTCATTCTAAAGGTGAATGTTGGAAATATCTTTGGATCGAAGAATGCGTGGTTAATTTATTTAATTATTCCATTAATTTATGCTTATTTGGACGAGAATTGAATTCGACGTTTCCGACGTATCGTATGGTGATTTTATGAGTGTATGACAGATAAGGTTTGTATGTTGGGTAGATGAAACCGATACGAAATAAAAATTTGACTTGAAGAAAATTGACTACTAGCCGGGTGTCCATTCAATGCGTAATGGGTCCATAACTCCGGCACTGTCAAGTTTGAATTGGAAAACTTTGTTATGTTCTACCGATGTGAATGAATGTGTTGATTCATTTTATTCTGCTTTGAATATGGTTATTGATAAGTATGTACCTCATAGATCTGTTAAGTGTAATAAATTCCCTTCGTGGTTTGGTAAAGATACTATTAAATGCATTAACGATAAAACTAACTTACATCAAAGATTCGAAAAATTCAAAGACTGTTTTCTGTATGAAAATTTTTGTATTTTGCGTAGACAATGTGAAGTGTTAATTGAAAGAGATCATGAGAAATATATTGCTTCTGTAGAAGGCGGAATTGTGAAAAATCCTAAGCTCTTTTGGTCTTATGTGGGCGCGTTGAGAGATCAGCGAAAGGATGCCTCAAACCATGTGTCATGGTGAAAAAAAAGTTTGGCTATATCTAATGCTTTTTCTGAGTACTTTTCTAGTATTTATGAAGATCCGCATAAACCTAATCTCTACCAAACTAGATATAAATCTTCTTCATCGATTACATTTAACACGATAGGTCACGAAGGGTCCAGGTCCGGACTCCATCCCACCCATTTTTATAAAATCTTGTTCCGCTACTTTGGCGACTCCACTCCACAAGTTATTTTCAACAAATCTTTAGTACAAGGTGTCTTTCCAGATAAGTGAAAGGCGGCAAAGATAGTACCTATTTTCAAAAGTAAGAAAAATGAAGTAAGTAATTACCGACCTGTTTCTATTCTAAGTTATTTTGGTAAAATTCTTGAAGCAATAGTAACTGATAAATTTTTTCATTCATCCGGTTCCAAGTTGATTCAATCTCAACATGGGCTTTTCAAAGGTAGGTCGGCGTTAACTAATTTAACTCCTTACGTTCATTTCATAAGTAGTAGTTTTGATGATGGTATTCAAGTTGATGCCGTCCACACCTATATGGCTAAGGCCTTTGATAAGGTACATCATGCAACTTTGTTGTGGGTTCTAGAGGACTTTGGTGTGTTGGGGTCCTCACGGAAATGGATAGAATCCTATCTGTCGGATAGACTGCAGTATATTGCAGTCAATTGCACTCATTCCGGTTTCGTTCGTGTCACCTCTGGTGTTCCTCAAGGGTCACATCTGGATCCCCTTTTATTTTCAATTTACATTAATGATATTTCGGAATTTTTTTCTCTATACAAAGCATGATTTATATGCTGAAAGACTTTATTTGGTTCTTTTCAAGAAGCAAGTAAACAGACACCTCAATTCTTCCCGGGTGCCCACTCATGTGGTATAACAGGTTCACCTATTCCTGGGAAGCGCTCAAAAAAAAAGGAAACGAAACAAATTTAGAATGGAAACTACTGGACACATTTATTGAATTGATAAGTAAAAACTTCGAATTGGAGTTAGATGCCTCGAAAACTACAAGAAATACCAACGAAAATGTGAAAAAATCTGAACTTCAACGTCCTGGACGAAGGACTTTTTGTTCAAGGGCATTTTCTCCTGCATATAGACTACATGCCTGACAAACCCTGTACTTATCATACTGTTTGATCGAAATCTGCCTATATCCCAATATTCTTAAAACATTCAATCATTGAGTGTTTCACTATGTTAATTTAATAATTCAGATGGTTAGGCGGGTACTTTTACTTTCATAACGAGAATCCTAATAAAGGTGGTACGTTGCAAGTATTAAATCGTCGATTCTCACGAAAGCTTATGCAAATATTCGAGTGATATATAATGCAAGTTACACAATTCATGCGGACGCTGTATATTCAAGTAATGTCAGATAAGAATCGGACAAGAATGAAATACCAATGGAAAAATTGCAACCTCCATGTTGCGATACGTTAATGTTCCATATATCCAACGTTCCCTAAGTAATAATTTATATTTCAGCGATACGTACTTCTGATTTCGAAAATTAATATGAATTACTTGCGTTTGGGTACTAGTTATTGGATAATAAACCTTGTAGTTCGCGTGTTTCACTTTATGTTCATGGTTTGATCAAAAACTGAGGGATTTATGAATTCTTCAGTTCTTTTTCAGAGAAGATCAGGAATTTTACTACCTCAAGATGTCTCGAAAGCTAGTTTATAATTTTTTGAAATCACATAACTCTATCCTGTTTTACCATCATGATAAATGGTCTCTCCCATCTCGATCAGAGAGGAAAACGATAAATTTAGAACTTTTTTTCTAATCGTTATTGGTACTACAAATTAAATATTTTGCACTACTCAGGGTGTTCGGTAAGGAAGATACAGATTTACTAAATTTGTGAATTCCTTTGAGCGTATTTAATCCACCCAAAACACTCTTTTTTCGATAGGTTTCTTCAAAAACAGTTCATTAATGAATATTTTTTAGAGTATTGGGTGTATTCTAGTGAAGATATACAGAGCAAGTATTGCTTTGAGACACATTCCCTTCTGCTGGAAAATGCCAAGTGTAGTATTTATATCCGAAACGAGGAGACCAAACCATACTTCGCGAAAGGACTTTAGGCCTACCAGTTTAACATCATTCATCCTCAAAGCTCTTGGAAGACAGGTTGATAGGTTTCTTCAGGAGAAGATGTTTACCACTACTCTTTTGCACTCTAATCACCGCGCGCAAATCGCTGTACTATCTAGAGATACAGCATTGCACTTGGCTGTTCGAATTACTGAACAGTTGGATAAGGGAGAATTTTGTGTGGCAACGTTTCTGGATGTCGAGGGAGCTTTTGACTACGCTCCACCAAACCTGCTTCGGTGGGAGGCGTACTAGCTTAATCTCGCGATATTACGGAATGGGTCATTGAGCCTTTGGATGTTAGGAGAATCACCTCGACGATTTGAAATCATATCGTCACAGGAATGATGAAAGAGGATGTCCGCAGGTTGGCGTGGTGTTATCCATTGTCCGGCGCATTGTGGGGATTTTCTGTTACAAGTGCTTGAAATGGGCAGACGACTTCGACGTTCTTAGCGAAGAAATAGATATACAGGCATGTATGAATTCGCTGCAGATAACTTTGAAAAGAGTGGAACGCTGGTGTACGTCCTCGGAGCTGAGGATTAACCCAAAAAATACGGAACGGGTTGTTTTCACGGAGAGAATACGATGCCATCATGTTCGAGACCCTATTTCTTTGGATCAAGACTCGGTAGAATCGGTAGAGTACTGGGGGGTAATTCTGGATAGGAAGCTTAGTTTGGCTCAGCATCTTAAGTTGAAGACTGGCAGGTTTTCTACTGCCCTCATGACAAGTCAGCATTACTTAGCGCTTAATGCCACATGTTTTGATATGGTTCTTCGAAACCTTTGTGCTACCCACAGTCACCTTTGTCTTGCTAGTCTGGTGGACGAGGGGGGAACATATACAAAGCTGGCTCTAAAGAGTCCAAAGCACTGGTGATGAAAAGTGTGGTGGATGCTCACAGAAATCCTCTACTGCGGCGCTAGGTGCATTAATAGGAGTCGAACCATTGGGCCTAGGGATGCAAACGATATCGAAACCTAAGACATCGATGTAACATCGTTCTTTATGAACGATTGTAACGTGCTAAAATCCACCTGATTCCAGTCAACCCTCTATCGGTGTCACGCCACTGGTTAAAAGATGCGCATAATCCAGCTGTCAGATAATATGCGCATGTGCTATCAACTTCGCTTCAGATTCTTCAATTTGGCTTTGTTTTCTTTACCGACCTTTGGACTAATTAGTCGTTCTTGAAATTGTAGTTGAAATAATTAAATTATATCAAAATTCTCTAGTGAAAATTAGTGATATATCTTTATCTTGAATACTGTGTAGTGACCTATATCAAAAACATAGGTCCTAGGTAGAGACTCCTAGGTTCAGACTCGTAGATAGAGATTCCTAGGTGGGAAGTCGTAGGTGGAGCTCAGAGGTTGAGATGATATAACTTCTATTTGGAGTCCAGAAATCCACATGAATCCGAAGCTGAAATAGAGGTTTTTCCCATATTCAGCAGTAAAAACAAGAATGTATTGGAATTTGAACTCCCTAAGTGATTGGGGACTAAAACATAGACGACCTCAACTCATCTATTTCACCAAGATAATTTTATTGACTATATATATATATATATATATATATATATATATATATATATATATATATATATATATATATATATATATATGAAGGAGAATTTGTGACATTGTGTACCATAATTGTAATATGTAATTAAATATCTGAGCTAAACTTTCTTGAGTTTTCTTCTAAGATTTCAGTGGCAATTCCACTCATTTGTCAAAATGCACGTTTAAGAACATAGAAATTCGAGTTTGATATCGGATAAATTGCATAGAAATAGGAAGGAAGGTAGGATATTAGTGGATAAATTTGCCCATAGAGAATCCTTGCGTTTCCATAGCAACGCAACATTCACAACAAATAGCACGGTTTTAAAACTGTCAAAAACAGCCATTTTAGTAACTGTCGTAAAGTTTCTGCCGATATAAATTAAAATGTCTCATTTTGGAAGCACCAGTGAAACAGAAATAAATAGTTCTGTACAGAATTCTATTCCCAAAAATACAAGAAAAACGCGCAGCTCGATTTGGAATCAATTCAGTATATTCTGCAAGGAACGAACGTTCGATTTGAATATACAGCATACAGAAAGATCATTCTCATAGATCCAGTGCTGTTTCGAACCAATCTGAGGCAGGTGTCAGTGAACAAGAATTGATCAAACTAACTGAACGCTCTACGGCAAGCTCTATCAAGCCCTACCTGCAACTGGACAATGAGCATCATTTGAGTCTTGTTTCAAATCTTCGAAAAACTTCTGCGAATGCTGAATCTTCCATAATTCCTCAGGCATCGTCCCATATAAAATCGACCCGGAGTGAAACAATTGTATATAGTAATTGCATTTTCAATAACTGCTCATTCCAATAATAACTAAGTATGTTTATAATGAATGCTTTATGATTTTCTCGTTGAGTTTGTGTGCATTTCTCAATAAAGTTCATTTTGTACGTTTTGTTTTGCGGAATTTTCTCAGCAAATACCACTCGAGCTCAGATTTGGCAGGATATTTTTCTAAGCTCGTTTTCTCATACTTACTTTTCGGTAATTCAACTCGACCTGCTCGACAAAATCTGTTATTTTTTTTGTCGCCCAATTCTCGTTGAATGCCTGCACGTAAGTATTCGAAAACGAGCATAGAAAAATATCCGGCCAAATCTGAGCTCTTATGGTGTTACTTACGACAATTATTGAATTAGAGTCTCATTGCTCATTTTGCTCTGGGCTTAACCAGTAAAAATTCAATTTTGTTATACGATGTCGTATGAACAATGTCAGCTACACACGCAAACATAAATCTCTTTTTGTCTCAAGCGTAGATTTTTCTATTTAGTGTCTCGTTTGCTACCTCCGCAAAACAAACGCGCGCAAAACTAAGCAGTTTTCGCCCACATTGACGGCCATTGTTTTGTTTGTTGTTTGATGTTCATTATATCATAGAACTTAGAAATCACACAAAGGAGATAAACCGCTTACTGGGCACCAGGTTGTCAAAATTATTATTTTTGAATTGTGTGTTATAAAAAATACATAGTTGTTTTCTATTATGTTTCAGTTTTCAAAATGTTCCAATATCGATGTTTTTATGAGCGATATTGCATCCCTAATTGGGCCTCACAATCATTAACAGAGCAGCCTTGACTGCTTCTATGCTAAGGACGGGAGCACGCAAGAACCTACACTGTTTCCTGAAGCTATTCACAGCGAGCACCGAGGTAGCACTTCGGTAATAAGATCAAGGCGAAAATCTCCCCCAGACAAGAGTGGTAGGAAACGAAGGATTTCTTAGCCTGGTGGAGGGTACATCTTGTACACGAATGGCTCGAGAACCAAAGAGGGGTCAGGTAGAGGAGTTGACTGTTTTCCATTAGATAAACAGACAATAATTTTCCACATAGAAATTATGACTATACTTGGCTGTGCTCGAAGGCTGACGGAACTAGATATAACTAATAAGAAGTTGCTACGACAGTCTAGCTGCTTTGGGCGCACGCTGGATTACTTCTAGGGGGGTCTAGTGCTATGCAACAATTGATTTAATACATAGTACAACTGCCATCCCATCGTTTTTTAGCAGGCAAATTGAAATAGGAACAGGGATATCTAAGAGTTGAGCGCTCAGAAAAATGGATTTAAACCTTAGCAATTGAGACTATTCCAGTTCTTGCAACCAGGAAATTTACAACGCCGACTGGATTTTTGAAACTGGTTTTCGAATAAATCTGAGAAGAACTCGCAATTTTTCCAGGAAATAATTTAAGCTGATGAAGTTCACATAAATATTGATGGAATTTTCAATCATCAAATTGAGCATTTTGTGGATGTACTCGCTCATTGCCATATTAATATGCAACGTCAAGGACAATATGAGTTCAATGTATTGAAGTATGTGGTTTTTGATGAAAACTTTTGTGCTGAATCATCATTAAATTGTAAATAACATCATAATCGATGGTTCATTTGTCTCTTGATGAAAGCAGAAATGTCTATGTTCAAAATGATGGAGCTCCTTTCCATTAAACTGTGGCCATTGCTAATTCACTTAAATTTGGCAATAATTGGTTTGGAACTAGTGTGCCAATAAGATGGTCGGCCCATTCCCCGGATTTGGACTCTTTCCTTCGGGTATATATCAAGGATATGTTATATAGAAGAGCTAGTCAAAATATTGGAGAGTTCAAGCAAATTTTCTGACATTGTTTTACTTCGATTACCAATATTCAAATTTCTAGTACGTATCGGAGTATCCTCAGGCGTTGTACATTATGCATACAAAATAATGGAAATTTATTTGAATGTCAACATTGATTATTTTCATCAAATTTCATTTCATATATTAGAATATCTAGCTTAGTTTCCTGTTTTAAAATAACGATTGCATGTTCCTTTTCAAAATTTTCATACGGCATGGTCGCTTCATTACTACTATCCGCACAAAAGTTACATAAAACATACTTCACTTATTTATTTTACTTGATAAAGTTAGGGAAAAGTTATACAATTTTCCTGGGTGAAACATATAAGTTATATATTTCTGAAGAGGACAAGAAACTCTATTCAACGAAATCAAAGTTACTTATGATGCACATTTAAAAAATGCATATTTGCATTATATCTCAAAAACGGTTGGAGAAAAGATATTTCTGCACGCAGTTATATTCTATGTAAAGAAGTGCCAGTAGAAAAACTTTTCTTACATAACTTCAGAAACAACCAAGATATTGACACTTGACTGATTTAAAAAATTCACAAATAATTCGAAAAGGTAGCTTGAATCTGTTAGCGGTAATGAATTCCACACGCAAAAATATCACGGGGATACACAATATTTCACATAGCTGCAGTAATGCAACATCGAAATCTGTCCACCCTGTACACAATATAAACATTTTTGTTGAAAGAAATGCACAAATAAAAATGTGAGTGGACGTTTTTTCGAACACTTCAGAATTTATTCCAGTTGGTTGTTTACTGTACTTACGAATTCGTCTTGTCAAAAATATATATATAACGTCTGAAATTTCTCTATATTAACAGTTAACATGAAGTTCTTCCATGGTTCATGGGCCGTGCCCCAAGTGTGGGTTCTGGTTGAGCATTCTTCTCTCGGATAATGAGGGAATTACACGAGATCGCAATGAATATATTTTAATATAAAACCAGTTGCGCCCCGGGTATTTCGTTGGTCTCTCGACTGTAAAATCTCTCAACGTCATTACGTTACTTGATTACAATAATTTCCAGATACTCCAATGCTTCTTCTCGAGTAGCGTCAACATTTTCCCACAGTTTTATCGAAATGTAAAACTGTATGCTATTAAGTTATTCGAAAAATAAGTTCATTTCCTTTTTTGCTTCAATGAGACGATATTTGTTTCATTGAAGGTGGTCTATTTTTCGTGAATTATAAAACAAGACTATTTAGAACGCGTTATTTTCAGACGTTTTCATTCTATAAACATAAGTCAACAAACGCTTCGTTTTTTGATAGAGCTTCTACTCGTCAAACTATGGGTATTGTTGCATTACTTGACTTAAATTTCAGCAATAATTGTATTGGAACTAGGGGCCAGTAATATTGTCGGCATATTCCACAGAATTGTCGTCGTTGGACTTTTTCCTTTGGGTATATATCTAGAATATCTTATGTAGAAGAGCTAGTCGAAATATTGAGTCCAAACGAAATTCAAGACATTGTTTTGCTTCGGTTACTAATATTCAAATTTCTAATACGTGTCGGAGTATCCTCAGGTCTTATGAATTATGTATACAGAATAATGGCAATACATTTGATTATTGATTATTTGCATTAAATATTATTTCTAATAATAGTATATTCGTTAGTACTTTTATTCGAAATAACGATTACACGTTACTTTTCAAGCTTTTCGTAGGACATAGTAGCTTCGTTATTACAAACGATACAAAGTTGTAACAACATTGAACAATTTATAAGAATTGTCATTGCAACTATATTTTGGAACGGCCATAAGGAGAGTACAGATCAAATTAGACAAAAGTTATATAATTTTCGGTTTTTCATGAAAACACACTTCAATTAACAAAATCAAAAATGTCAGTACCGTGTTCACTACGCTATCGAACTAAAGATCGCTCTAGGCCCCTCCGACCAAGCGTGTTACCGTGTTAACCATGCTTCCTTAATCACAGATCGCCTACTAGGCCCTTCGACCAAGCTAAGCACAGAACGCACTCTGGTCCTACCTGGACCGAGGGTTTAAATATCCGTGCGCTCTTTTTCTTCGCCGACCTCATCGAGTTCGCACTATCTCCGTAAATCGGCTGCATCACGCGTTGCCACGAGCCGACTTTACGGATCCACGCAACCGGCCATATTGCTAAACCGCCGTTGTCTACCATCGAACCACGTGTTTTATCCAATCTCACATTCACGTTTATAACTAGTGTTTGTGTTAACCATCGACGTGTTCTTTGTCTGTGTGACCCCATTCCGGTAACAATGTCTATGGTTCGTATTTAAAAAAGTTTGCACTTTAATTCAAGAACCGTTGGGAAAAAAAAAGTGCCTGTAGAATGTCAAAACTCTTCGTACATAACTTCAAAAACTAACGAGATATGGCCATTTGAATGATTCCGACAATATTAGAAATTTGCATATAACTCGATAACGCAAAAAGCTAGCTTTTTGCGGCAATGCATTCCTCACGCTTGAAGAACACAAGGTTACTTTCCTGTGGCAATACAAAAACGTCGAAATCTGCCCACTCTATACATTCTCGTATATCTTCAATTCATTCGGAAAAATTTGGTGTTTTTGAATGAATTGCAAAAAAACAACAGTAAAGAAACAAAATCATTTTATTATGGAAATTCGATACACACTGAAAATCTCATAAGTAATATCTGATTGCACTGTGTACAAGCTTGTCAAAACAGTGTTGCTGGTAACTGAAATTGTTCATTTCATGGAAATGTGAAAATAGAAAAAGCCAAAGTATGAGATGTTCTATTGGAAGAATTGAAATGTTGAACTGGTTTGAAAACATATCTAATGAGAAAAGCAAAATGCAAATGATAGCTGGGACAGGAAGGATAAAGAAGAGACTGCAAACTGCAAAGATGTGCATATACAGGCTGATCTGTAAGTACAGCTTGGAACTTCAGGTTTCCTAAATCTATTTTGAGAAGGTTTTGTGAAAATTTGATATATCTGAGATGCTTCGTTTACGGGATACGGAGTGTCTGTATGGTTATAAGCAAAACTACTGACAGTAGAGCAACTATCGGAAAATGCAACTGGTGGCGAACAGAATTCAACAATTATTCCTTTAAACAATGCTTGTACGCAACTGAGTATTTTCTAAAAATGATTTCATTTTCGAGAAGCGTATCAATTTCTCTGAAAAATTAATGATGGATATTTTTGTACGATATACGGTTTAAAAGTAATTTGAAGTTAAAATGAATAGTTGAGTATTAAATATGCTAAAAATTGTTTATTTCCGAAAGTAATTTGATTACAACTGAACCTAGTCCATCAATACTCAGTCCATAACACAAGTCTAAAAAAAAAAATTTTCGTTTGGTGTCGCTAATTCTCTGTTATAATTTGGTTTAATAACCCGCAAGACGTCGCGCGAAGCTACTAAAATCTATGTTCACGTTGCTACCGTTTCTACAATCAATAATATCGATATGCCGATATGTAGTGAAAAAGTTTAGAAAACCTGTAACTATTCAGTGAAGAAGACATATGTTGATTACTTCAATATAGAGATGGCAGCTCTGAAACCGTGGGTGCCAAACATTGTATGTGAGTTGTGTAGTGAACATTTAAGACAGTGGGCAAACGGTAAGTGTAATCATTCAAAGTGTAGTGTGCCGATGATTTGAACAGAGCCGAAAAATCACATTAATGACTGTTATTTTTGTATTGTAGAATTACATGGTATAAATAAAAGAAAAATGACATATACTGATTTACCGTCCACTAAAAGACCTCAACTGTATTCAGATGACGTATGAGACAAGGTCTTTCAGATCTATCAGATTTGTCGGGCACGGAGATGGTGAATGTTTTTCTGATGAACGTGACAGTGATTTTAGAGTGTCAATAGCGCCTTCACTTTTTTCTTGAGATACTTTAAGTGATTTGATTAGAGATCTTGACCTTTCAAAAAAGCGATCTGAGCTACTAGCATCTAGGCTTGAAGAAAGAAATTTGTTACTTCAAGGTAAATAGATAAAGTTTTATCGTGATCGCGATAAAGAATTTCTTCCATTTTTCAGCTCTGAAAATAATATAGTTCATTGTAATAACATTTGTGGTCTTCTAATGAAACTGGGGCTCTCAAAATACAGAGCTGAAGATTGGGCATGGTTTATAGACAGTTTTGTTGAAAATGTGTTTTTTGTTCACACAACGAAATTGAAAGAAGAGTGTCACAATGTAGATCTTGTTTTAAAAAAACTTAAGTACTCGAAGCACCAATGGTTTATATGTGTCGATTGGAAAATTGCCAGTTTTTTAGTCACCACTAAATTTCCATGCCTCATATGTTTATAGGACAGCAGAGCAAAACTAGACCACTGGATCAAGAAAGATTGGTCTTTGAACAATAATATGATGGTTGGCAAACAGAATATTATAAACCCGCCTTTAGTTTCTAGAGAAAAAATTATTTTGCCTCCATTGCACATCAAATTAGGACTTATGAAGTAATTTGTTAAGGCATAAGATAAAACTGGTCCGTGTTTTATATATATTTCAAGAAAGTTATGAAAAACTGAAAGCTAGTACATTTGATAGCACACAGATAAGACTTTTAGTGAAAGACAACTTTTCCATACATCCGGTGTACAATTTAGAAGCAGCGGAGTGGAAATCATTTGTTGCTGTTATAATAAATTTTTTAGGAAACCAGAAGGCTGAAAATTACAAAGAGTTAGTTCAAAACATTTTAATTAGCTCTAAAAATTTTGGATGCAATATGAGCATAAAAGTACACTATCTGGACAATCATTTAGACATCATCCTTGAAAATCTTGGAGCATATAGCGAAGAACAAGGAGAATTTTTCCATCAAGATCTAAAGGTGATAGAAGATAGATACCAAGCTCGCTGGGATGAGCATATGATGGCAGATTACTGTTGGAGTATTACACGGGAATATCCTGAAGAAGTCCAACGGAGAAAATCTGAAAAGAAAAGCTTCTAACCTATTAAATAATGTGTAATAAAATTCATTGCTTTTCAATTTATTTACCCTTGCAAAATCTCGAAAACTACACGTAGCTAAAAAAAGTAAGTAGCAAATTTTTATCAGGATATATCCTTGAAAACAGTTTTACTTTTGGCGGAACCGAAATCATTGTAGACCTGTTTAATCATTAGCCATTTTGAAGCTACGCTCCTAGAGAACCGGATCATTTTCATGCTAATTACTTTGATTTGGCCAATTTTTGTAGCTTTATCTGACGGAAAAAAGGTACGCCATTGACTTTTCATCAATTCCTCGTACAAGCTTTTTGTTATATGAATAGTTAGCCCTCAAAAATCAGTCGTCAAAACTTCCTATAACTCAAAGTTCTCTAATATATACCGCCAACTAATCAGTAAAATCGATCAGTACCTTCAAAATTGAATTAACATACTGTATATACGAGTTTATGCGCGTGAGAACGAGACAATGAACTAGCAATATACATTGTGCGAATATATTAAAGTACAATTTCAATATTTCATTTCGTTTTTGGTAGTTAATTAACTCTTTTTTCTTTGTGATAACTCGGGACAAATTCCAACAAAATTCGATGTATTTTATTGATGCACATGTCCCTTTCATGAGAAATAAAAAGAGAGAAACCATTTGAGATTTTGCAGGAAACCACCATGTATTGATAGGAAGAGTTATTAATCCATTTTTGCGAGTAACGTTTGTTCTTGAAAATTTCTAGTTTCGTTAATTATGCAAAGTGAATCACGAAATTTGACCCCGGTAGAAAGTGCTGAAATAGTAGTGTTAGGTTAGGTTAGGTTAGATGACCTAGATTGGACTTATACAAGGATATGCCAAGGGCTTGAGGTTGAGACCTAGGCAAGAATGACATCAAGGAACAGCGACGATCCATAACTGCTATTTAATAACTTCTTCGCTTAGAAGAACAGTGAAGTGTAAACTAGTACTGAAAGGATACGACAACGTCTTGGTTGGGATACAGTTTGAGGTCTCGTATCGCAGCTCGAAGCCGAGATTTTCACGATCGACTTACTCTACTGTACAGATGTCGAAAAGGGAGATATGCCTCGTGCACTTTTATAAAACCCTGAATGCTCAGAGGTACGTTACAGACATTTCGAAGAACATGTTGTACCGTTTGCGGCAAACATGGGTGAAAACTTTTTGTTCACGCATGATAACGCCAGACCCAACCAAGCTCATATCGTTAGGAACTACCTTCAAGATCACGAAATCACTTCAATGAAGTGGCCTGCATGAAGTCCAGACCTTAACCCCCCCAAACTTCTCTGGAATATGGAAGATTGAGAAGCCGTCAGAGCCAAATAGCTACCGATAATGAAGTTCGGACCAATCTGATCGAAACTTGCAACGGAATGGATTAGAATGCTATAAGGTCTTTGATTTTGAGTATGAATCGTAGATATAATTCTGGCCAGGGGTAAAAATATCCGGTTGGGGACTTTGATTTTTTCCAAAAGTATCACATTCTTCATTATTATTATTAAGCATTCCTTTGGATTACTGGAAAAATAAATCTTCTACATACCTTTTGAATGAATTTGAATTTTCGATGTTGTGCGTTAATTTCTTGGCGCAGTGCATTATACAGGGTGCTTCAACGAAAACTAAACATAGGCTTTATCTACCAAGATATTAATTTCTGATCAAAACGCAAAAACAGGTCAATTTTTGTTTCACAGGGGGTATCTTTTGGGGTACAATAGGGAAGATGGGTTGCGTGATACCTCGAAACAAAGGTATTATCTTTGTCTGCATCCCCGAGAACGAATTTTCATTTTTGATTAAAAACTGTAGAAGATACAGAGTGAGCTACTCTAACTCCTATGGAACTCAATGAGAATAGAATTATTGCGAGCAGTCATGAAGGCATTCGAAATCCTTCATTTGAAAGGTATCACTGGATCGAAATATTACCTTTGCTCTAGGGGTTGAAATTCGAGATGAAGGTGATTTCGGAAGATGACAGCTTTTGATTTGAAATGAATCTATTCCAGTTTTTCGCACTAATACTCTAATAGTCTTGGGGCGATAGTCTTCTCTATTTTTCAGTGGCTCACTCTGTATCTTCTACAGTTTTCAATCAAAAATGAAAATTCTTTCAAGGGAATGCAGACAAAGATAATACTTTTCTTTTGAGGTATCACTCGACCCATCTACCCTCTTCCAAATTTTCAAGGGTGGTCACCCCTTCTCTAGGGGTTGAAATTCGAGATGAGGATGGTACTTGATGATGACTGCCATTGATCAGCATGGATCTGTTCCATTTTAGTTCAATTCAATTCAATGAAACTTGAATAGTCTCAGGGAAATAGTCTTTCCTATCTTTCAGTTGCTCACCCAGTATCTTTCACAGTTTTCAATTAAAAATGGAAATTCTTTCAAGGCGATGTAGACAAGATCTTTTGAGTCATCACTCGACCCATCTTCCCTATTCAAAATGTTCAAGGATTGCAACTCCCGCTTAGGAGGTTGATATTTTCAGGCAAGTATTGTAGCCCGAAAGATGTTCCCCTTGAAACAAAAATTGACCTGTTTTTGCGTTTTGATCAAAAATGAATATCTTGGTAGATATAGCCTCTGTTTAGTTTTCGTTGAAGCAACCTGTATTGTATAGATAGAATATCAACAAAAGAAAAAGTAAGGTAATCGGCGAAAATCCAATTTTCTGAATTATTTTTCAGACAAAAAACAATTTTATCTTTTTTATTTGTTGAGAACAAACTGTTAGAATGTTCATCTTATATATTTCTTGGTCTCACTAGTTTGATGTGTGAAATTGAGAGAGCATTTTCCTAACTTTCTATTACATTACATAAAATCGCGTTCATTATTTTCGTAGCATTAATGAGTCACTATAAAAATACCATTGCCCACGAGAGTGCTCTCCTTATCCGAGGCAGAGATGATATACATCCAAAAATGGTTTCAGCTTTCATAATTTCTGTAGATGCGTTTTCACGGATCTCATTAAATGCATAGCAAAACGAAAGTTCTTTATAGCCTTTGCCATATTGGCAAATTGGATGAACGTGTTCGTCAGACATGTACCGTATATAATTCACGTTCAGGGGTTTTCCCTATGGACGATGTTTGCGTACAAGACAAATATTGATAGAGAAAAAACGTGAATTATGTTCAATGAAGCCGCTTCTGCACGAAAGAGTAAAGGTCAAGAACGACGACCATTATGGAGACTTATTTTTAGATGCGGCGTGGATGTGGTGAAGAACGAGCCATATATAGAACGACATGAATGTATTATATTTAATAATGCAAGAGCACAGATGATTTCATTTTGCATTCCTCTGTAAGATGATTAATGAGTAAAAGTAGCTCTCGGTATCTATCCTTTTACCATTAGGATCTTAGCCTTTTGTTCATTAGGGTTTCGTACCATAAAAAAAGAGGAACTTAAACCTTTCAGGATCACTTAACAATTTCTGTCATTTTCCTGTGTGTCACGCGCTTAAGTATTGGGATTAGCGTTGTCAGGCGTCCGGATAAAACCGGACATAGTTAGACTTTTTGATTGAGTGTCCGGAAAAATATACCTGCTCCTCCGGGTTTTTTTAGACTTTTTACATTTTGCAAACGAGTGTGGGTGAGCGCAGGCAAATCGACGGTGCGTGCAGCACTGTGTTGTCAGTTTTTGTATTCAGCGACACTAATTTTGGTTTTTTGGTATCGTTTGTGTACTTTATTGATGCTACATTAAGAGGCCTTATACATTTTAAAATGTATTCTTTATCATATTATGACAAATATATTGCTAATTTCAAGCAACTTTTGAATAATAAGTACTTTTTCTTGAGTTCTAGATAGTAGCATAGCTATTTCATGCTTTCATTGCGTGCAGTTGAAAATAAGCTAGAAAAACCAGTTTACTGCATGAATTTAATCAATTTCAAATAGTTTTTCGAATAAAATTATTAATGAAAAATTCAACTGTAGGTTTCAAATAAATAACAATAAATCCCAATAACCCTGTTCTAATTGGTAATAAGTTAAGAAAAATGTTTTATAAAGAAATATATCTAAAACAATCAGCATTTTCGAACGGATAAGGACCCTTAATTCAGATACTATTATAGGTGCGAATGATGCGACGACAAACAAAGAAAACAATCATTTTATTAATTTTCAGATCTCAAAATGTATTTTCTCAGAAGAATCAAAAAATTATATAAAATCTTTATGCCGACAGCAGAACCAATGGAGGTGAAGTGTGAGCTTTGTGACCAGTTAATATCAATAGCCAGTAAGGGAAGATGTGATCTCGAAAAGCATTGCAAAAATATTAGGACGGCTGCGTATTCGTCGAAAATAGACAACTTTGTAACAGCAAGATCGGGACCAAAAACACTAAATTGAAAGCAACAATTTTAAAACTCAAAAAGACGTTAATCGAGTCACAACAAAAAGCTTCAAAATGAAATCGGAAAACTCAGAGCCGATTGCATTACATTCGTGGGGGTCGATTGGCTTTGCAAGCCTTTCCGAACTGCGATCAAATTGGTCTTTTGTTCGTAACCCTTCATCTTCATATCCCTGTAGGTCTAAATCCCTTACAAAATCAAGAATCTCCCTGGAAGCTTTCGTTTTTACTTCGTGCGGCTCTAGTTTGTCGCTACCGAAGTGTATATGTCTTTGACGGACCATTGCAATGCAACTGCAAAGAAAATGTTCGGCAGTTTATCGCCCTCTTTACACATTCTGCATGTTTCCGTTTCCGATTTGCCCATTTTATTGAGATGGTATCTCAGTGGGCAGTGTCCAGTAAGGAGGCCTGTTATGATCCTCAGCTCGTCCCTAGAGAGATCGAGAAGCTGTTTTGTCTTCTTTGGCGAATAGTCAATGAACTTTTTCGCTTGCCTTTGGCCTGGAGTTTTCCTCCAGTATTCTTTTCTGCTAGGTTCTTCCCATCGTTCCAGTTCTTGTCGTCTGTGCGGCTTACTTAGACCGCAGAAGGGTTCAGGTCCGATGGGTGGGATTCCAACAGCTGATTTGGCCAGTTCGTCAGCGGCTTCATTTCCTTGTATGCCTTCGTGGCCAGGCATCCACTACAGGAAAACTTTGTTCCCCTCAGCAAGTTGCTTCAAGGATTGACGTCATTCCCAGACAGAGATGCTCCGATAACTGTAAGAGTTCAGAGCTTTTATCACTGCCTGACTGTCCGTTAAAATGTAAATCTTCGCATCTTTGAGTTTCCTTCGTAGTCCCTCCTGGCAGCAAAGGTTTCCAGCAAGTGTTTCTCTTGCATGATTGTGGGAATAGAGCCCAGAGGCACTGATGAAGAGTACTTGGGTCCATATATGCCTGCTCCTGTTCCATCAATCGTTTTCGATCCGTCCGTGTACCAAATGGAGGATTTTTGGTCTAATTGATTTATTTTCTCTTTACGATGGTGCGGTCTTCTATGACCTTGTCGAAGAGTGTGTGAAAATCAAACTTAAGCGGCATCATATCTGATCGTTGTGATAAGATTTCTGGCGCTATGTAGCCCACAATCCCCAGGTGTCCCTTCAGATCACCAGGTAATAGTTTTTTTGTGTCTTGGAGCCGTAATGCCGCCATCAAAGCCTCCGTTTTCAATTTATATGAACAGGAGGGAGATTTAGGATTATCTCCAGGGCAGTAGTCGGGGGACTCCTCCTAGCACCTGTTATGCCCACGCACGCTAGCCGCTGCAGTTTTTGCAGCTTGTTTTGCTTAGTTATTTCTGATGTTTTCGTCCACCATACTAACGATGTATATGTGACAATGGGTCTTAAAACCGCTGTGTATAACCAGTAGGTTATTTTTGGCTGTAGCCCCTAGGTCTTTCCGAAGAGTCTACGGCATGCCCATAGGCACCATGTAGCCTTGGAAAGAGTTTTGTCAATGTGTAAATTCCAGTTGAGTCTCTGATCTAGAGATAACCCTAGATACTTAGCCTGTTCCGAAAATTTCAGAGTATGTCCATTCAGAGCCGATAATTAGGTTTTCAGGAAAACAAAAATTATTCTCGAAAACAACTTGTAGAAGAAAGTGCCAAAAATTTGAGCCTAGCTGACAAAATAAAAGAATTTGAGGAGAAGAATGTGTCCATAATACCGGACCAGCCCTTGAAGAACAACTTAAATGATTCACATGTATATGCAATGTAGGAATATGTCGACAAGAGATTTGACATTGTTCAGCAAGAGGTTCAGAAAATTGCTGATTTGATAGGAGATCTGCGTCCAACCAAACATGGAAACGATGGAAGAAGACATGATGTTGCTGCTTACTCAACCATTTGCAAAAATGGTGGTTCATCCAGTTTGTCCAACCAAATCAAAAATAAACTCACTAGTCAATCAAACGAACCAGGGAACTCGAAGGAAAAATTAACTCCAAATATTGAAAGAAAGAATATGCAAAACTTCGAAGATATGCATAAAAAACAAGAATCAATAATGAACAGGGTGCTACTTCTTGGCGATGAAGATATACACCAAAATCTGATAAAATGAGCGGGAAAAAGAAGCAGCCAAAATTCAGCGAAATCACTAAAAACAAATTCAAAGATTGACGAATCATCTAACAATTGGTACTGCACTAAATAAAGTAGGTCCAAATCAAACAGAATTTTCGGGGCGTGCAACCAAACAGAAGAAGCTTTGGCTTTTTGTTTCCCGAATTAAGGATGAAATAAGTGAGGAAGTCATTAAAGGATATCTGGTTGAATAGCTTGAATTGAATAGTGAAGAAGAAGTTAGCGTTAAATTGCTGGATACTTATCATAAAACAAAGGATAATAAATGTTTTCAGATGGATGTTGAGTTCAAACATAAAGAAGTGATTTATGATAGCAAATTTTGGCCCAGTGGTGTCGCTTTTGGTCGATATAACTTCACCCTGAATAAAGAGAGAGGACAAAATGCTAATCCTGAAAATTTTCAGTTTCAAACCTCACAAAATTTCCAACCGTGACGCACAACGAAAATAATGACTCCATTCATATACAAAATGAAACTGATCTGTATTTAGCCCATGATAATATTCGTTTTATAACACCATGTTTTAGTGACTTCAAAGAGTTAGTGTTAAGAGAGGGATTCCACATAATCGGCGTCTCAGAAACTTGGTTAAAACCAGACTTTCCCGATCCTGCATTGTATATTCCAGACTTTAGACTCTATAGGAAAGACAGACCAATTAGAGGTGGAGGAGTAGCTGTATATGTTGCAGATCACATCAATACTAGAATTTTTGACCTTATGCTTGTTAGAGAGAACATCAATACTGCAGATGTGGAATCAATTTGGATAGAGATTAATATTCGAACATATAACTTACTAATAGGAGTGATATACAGAGCACCAACGCGAGGTTGAAACTTATTAAAGAAGTACTTGCGGAATATTCTATGAAATACCATACATCTATAATAACTGGGGATTTTAATGAAACAGTAGAAAAATACATGAATGATCTTATGACAGTGTTCAATTTTAACCAAGTTGTTTTGGAGCCGACTAAAGTAACTTAGTCAAGCGGCACACTGATAGATATCATTTGTGTAGAAAATCATGTCAAAGTCTCACGATCAGGAACGATGGAGATTAGATCAGAGACTCACTTTTCAATCCACTACTACGTCCATTATTTGCCTGACTGTCCAAAATTCAAAGCATTCTCTAGCGATGAGAGATGGTCGTTCATCAAAACGAAGAAGGTTTGTTTTTCTTGCCTCAAACCCTTCCATAACATAAAGTTATGCATAGATGATTGCCAAAAGTATCATAATGCTTTATTATATCCTGGGACAACAAATGTAATTCCAACTAACACGTCACAGCACCTGCGAGCAGTAATATTATGTGCCATTTTGGTGTAGATCAAAATGTTTTGTTGAAGATATTACCAGCAGTAGTCGGCTATGGAGGTAACAAAGCGGATACATATGCGCTATTGGACGATGCTTCTACTGTTAGTCTTATAGATCCAGAATTCGCAGATTCATTTTCCCTTCCCGGACCTTCGCATCCTTTGAGTCTTCAATGGGTTAATGAAAATAAAATTCATCAACAAAATGATTCTCGTGCTGTTTTTTTTTCCTGTCATGAGTAAAACTCTATTGGGATGAGTCCTACATGGAAACATCGGTAATCAAAAGCCAGAGAAGGAATTGGTTTGCCTCATAGGAACCTGTAACAAACGAGAAAAGGATGATTTGGATATTTTACACGACATGGTAAGAGAACACTGGCAACTAGAGACATCGTATATATCGTGAGAGAAGGTTTTTTTCAACTCAGACATGTTTGAACAACCAAAATTTCTCTGCTGCAGCAGTGGATTGATGTAAATTCTTTAAAAGTTTGTCATCTCTTTATAAACTAGAATAAATTCTATGAAAAATGCGCAAATGGAAATCATAATTGGTCAAGATAACTGGCCACTTCTTGTCAACAGGCAATTAGTTCAGGGACCATGGGACGGACCTGCCATGAGTAAAACTCTATTGGAATGAGTCCTACATGGAATCATCGGTAATCAAAAGCCAGATAAGGAATTGGTTTGCTGTATAAGAACCTGTGACAAACGAGAAAAGGATGATTTGGATATTTTGCACGACATGGTAAGAGAACACTGGTAACTAGAGACAACGTATATATCTTCACAGTTAGTTTCATCTACGGAAGATTAAAGAGCACAAAAAATTTAAGATGAAACAATGCGAAGGGTGGAAAACAAATACGAGGCAGGTTTACTCTGGAAGAAAGATGGAATAGTTTCCTCAGAGAGTAAAGCAAACGCCTTTAGAAGATTGAAATGTACTGAAAGAAAGATGGACAGTAATGTGGAATATGAAAAGACATATTGCGAGAAGATTTTGGATTTGGAAAAGAAGGGATACATTTGTAAGGTACCAACAGAAGAAGCTCTTATACAGACAGATAAAACATGGAATAATAAATCCGAACAAGAAAAAACTCAAAATAGTATTTGAAACAATTCATTATTTTGTATTTTTGAATCTCGATATCAAAAAATACGCTTTCACGGCTGACATCAAAGAAATGTTTTTACAAGTTAGGATCAGAAAAGAGGATCGTTGCGCTCAGAGAATTTTATGGAGGGGAATGAAGCGAAATAAAGAACCGGGCGTTTGCGAAATTATGGTTGTATTTTTTGGATCTACTTGAGGACCATGCTTAGCACAAGAGGCAGAAAATCGTAACACATTGTTCTTTAAAAACTAATATCCTGCAGCTTGTCAAGCGATTCTTGAAAACACTACATGGACGACTACTTGGGTGGAGCTGATTCTGAAGAGGAGACCAAACAACTTATTCATGATGTTATTCATGTTCACCGAGAAGGTGACTTCGTCATTTGTTATTGGATTATTAATAATACACGTGTATTATCAGATTTAAATCCAGACTTGGTCACTGAAGGTGTGAAAAATTTGGAAAAGAAAATTGATATGGCAACAGAAAGAATCTTAGGAGTATTTTGACGGTTGTTTTTCCCCTTGGAACACTCAAACAAGAGATTGGCGATTATTTTCTGGCTCGTATGAATAAATCCAAGATTCACTCCCACTGACAATGTTGTGACCGCTTTTAGATTATCTAAAATTACAACGGTTCATAAATTTTTGACTTGACCAATTCACCCTAGCAACTTTCCGTTCTTCGGTCAACAGATGGCATATCCAACGGGTAACTAATTTTTTCACAAGCAATTCTTCGCGCAAAATTTTGTTGTAGTAAGGTCGATATGTAGCATGTCGATCTTCCTGATGGATAATCTTACGGACAGATCCACATTTTCCTGAGTTACCACTGTTTTTGGTGCAACTGCCCTTGGATCGTCGTTCAGCCTATCTCTTTTGCGTTTAAATTCTTCATACAAACGGAAACTGTTGACTGGTGTGATGTTTCAATGCTGAAAACAGCTGAGTTAATCATCTTTGAAGATTGTTGCCCGAAAATGCTCACGGTTTATTTCCATTTTCTAAACTTGTCAACTTTGACCATTTGTTGGGACTAAAACACAGCACATAAAGAACTGAAGTTTTAAATGTATATCATAGAGGTCTATTTTTAGTACAAACGGTTGAATAATGGTGAAAAAAAGATATCCCTCGTATATACTTTCTAAACCTTTTCAAATGGTCCCGCCTTCGAACTGACCTATGAATTCTAAAAAATTAAGCTGAAACAACGTAGGTCTGGACACTCTCAACTCTTGTTTTATAGAGATTTGTATATCCAATTTCCCAAAATCATAACCTCCAGATCATGCCTATCTACCTTGACAACACGGCTACCCATTTTTGCAAATATCAAATTTGAATTGGATTTTTTACGTGAGTTCTAAATTTATTGACATAGAGTTCAGTTGATTCAAGCTTAAGTATGTAAATTTCAAAATGAAAGTATGAATTTTTCGATTGATCTCAGATGAATGACACGTAATCAAACAACACAGTTTCATAAGAATCGTGCAAACATTTGCGAGATGATTACCAGATGGTACTATATTTATCAATGCTAATTTCATATCATTCCTAGATTCTCTCCAATAAATCATACCTTCGTTCAATAGGATTAAAATCTGGAAATGGAAACTGCTTAATGGTCAGCGATAGATTTGTTAATCGGAGAAATTGGAATTGAAGCGCATTGCGTTCAAGGACTTTCTAATGTGGAGGAGTGAGTCAGTTAATCTCTAGAACCATGTGAACTTGCCAACGACCTAGGTAATTGGTTACAGTTACAGAATCGTTAGTCTTGTAACGTAGGGATATTAGTACGATGTTGTTTCGAGAAATTATCTCGACTGGAACGGTTAGACTGATCAACAAATATTTATCTTTTCATTTTTAGGATTCGTTCACCGAAAAGAAAACGGAAACCCTTTATCATCTGTATACCAATTCCGTTTTTTCAAAAATGGTCGTGAGTAATACTTTGAAATTTTAAAGGTGAATAAAACACAAGAGTACCGGTACAAATATTTTAGGAATGGATCAAATGATTCATGAAAATTTGTCTACGGAACAAGAATACGCACTAAAATATAATCAACATGATACCACTTCCTTATTTTAATGGTAAACCCCAATTTTTTTTCTATATTATTTATATTATGATTCTCCATTCAATTTGCAGTGATTTATATGTACATTGCGGCAAGAAATTAACGGTCGAAATCGAAAAAATTATTCAGAAGAAATTGAGTTATGTTGAAGAATTATTTTTCCAGTAATACACCACCCCTAAGGAGTGCTTGAGAACAATTGAAGTGAATGTGGTACCCATAGAACTTTAAATAAAACTAATAATGAGAAATTTTAAACTTGCGGAAAAAATTATGCCTCGAAAACTTGTTAATGACTGTTTGAAGCCTCATCCACGGTAGCTGGCTTCTTCTATGTCCTAGAGATGTTTGATGGGATCGAAGTGTGGACTTCGTGCAGGCCACTCCATTCAATCAATCTTCGTGTAAAGAATTATTGTCAACCATAATTACTCTACCAGAATCGTCGACCAATTCATAGTACCTCACTACCGAATGAAAGCATCCCAAGTGAGTATCAATTACACCCAATGATGGTATATAACAGACTCTTCTTCTTCTTCTTGTACCATGTGCACTGCACGTTGGCGAACACTCGTTCATTGCCAATCATGTCTTGGTCAGGATGCCCTCTTCAGCCCGTCGGAATAATGTTTCTACGTCCGAAATATTGCACCAGTTTCTGATGTTTCTGAGTCAGGAGTGTTGTTTTCGACCTGGACCCCTTTTTCCCTCGATTTTACCTTGCAATATTAATTTGGGAATCTGGTATTTATCCCCCTTTAGCATATGCTCCAAATACGATATTTTTCTCTGCTTCACGATGTCTAAGAATTGTCTGTCTATTCCTGCTCTTCGTAAAACTTCTTCATTGGTAACATGCTCTGTCCAGGGTATCCGTAGCAGACGCCGAATTCTCCACATTTCGAAGGGTTCTATTCGGTTTAAGGTCCCAGGTTTAAGTAACCAAGTCTCAGCACCGTACAGCATAACAGGCCAGACATAGCATCGAACCACTCAAATTCGGGTGTTGAAAGACATATATCTGTAAAGAAGGAGGTTCCTTTGTTTTTTAAAGATTGTTTTTGTTCGGCAAATTCTACACTTCCTCCTCATCGCAGTATCATCTACCATTAAGAGTGACTCCCAGATATATAAAATTTGTTATTCGCTCTATGACTTGTCTATTGATGTTGAGAGGTGCACAATTTTGATTATTTCTACCGGCCACCATCATTTTGTTTTGGCTGTGTTTATCTTCAACCCTAGCTGTTCTCCATGCTGGTTAATCTTATTCAATAAAAGTTGAAGATCTTCAAGTTGCTGGTGAAAATAACGGTATCATCTGCACACCGGATACATCCCTGCCTAACCCCTTCAAAATGTTGAAGGTTTCTGTTGTTGTGTCTCTATTAATGCGAATCTCAGCTGGTGGTGCAAATACAGTTGTCCAATTATTCTGATATCTTTCTCATCTATATTCATTTCCTGTATGACGGTTCATGTTTGACGTTATCAAATGCTCTCTCATAGTCTATGAAATACATAAATGCATCTAGTTTTTGGTCATAGCACTTTTGTACTAGCAATTTCATCGAAAATAAGGCTTCTCTGGTACCGAGTCCTTCAATGAACCCAAACATTAAAGAGATATGTGAGCTGTTTGAAATCAATTTGCTTCAAGACCTCTGCATGCACGTAATCGTGTCCTGGACTCCTATTATGAACAGACCGACACTTCAAAAATAAATCGAGCAAAACTCCTACTAATCTTGAAGACGAAAACTTCTAAGAAGCTGAATGCGATAGTCATTTCGTGTACTCGTATTGTCAATAGCGTTTTTTGTTGGCCCAAATTGTTAAACAGGTGTAACTTACTTATACTTATGATTGTATATGATATCTGACTCCCGATCTCATTTTTTGATGGGTCTAGCTGTTCATTACTTTAATTGTTGCTGTACTCAATGAACAATAAATAAATAATTAAATCAATTTCATAATCTTGAAGTTAGTTCCTAACGATATGAGCTTAGTGAGGTATGGCGTTATCATGAATAAACAAAAAGTTTTGACCCATGTTTGACACAAATGGTACAACATGTTCTTCTAAGATGTCTGTAATGTACTTCTGAGCATTCAGGATCCCACTACTTTTATAGATTAGTGCGGAGAAATTCCTCTCCACATCATCATTGAACCTCCACTAAAACCATAGGTAGGTAAGAAGTTGCACTAGGCATATCTCTCATTTCTTCCATACAATAGAGAACGTGAATCGGAATGAAAAAGACAGAATCTTGACTCAGCTGTAAACAAAACTCTCTCCCAGTCAGATTCTAACCAGTTGACATGTTACCTAGCAATGGGACTCTTCGATGGGCTGTGGTTAGAGCTGGGCCTTGAGCTGCAATATGCGGCCTTAAGCCAAATTCCCTGGGACATTGTCGTATCATTTCAGTGCTGATTTGCACACCAGTTTTCTGTCAAACCTCAGTTATCTAATACTACTGCTTCTGTTCATTTTGACGATTTCAAATCACGTGATTCGCGTTGAATTTTTACGTAAAATTGAATTTTGAAGAAGAACAAACGTTACTCGCAAACATTGATCAACAACTGTTTTTATCAATATGTGCAAAATCTCAACTTATTTCTTTCATTCTATTTCTCATAAGAGGAGCATGTGCTCCAAGAAAAAATATCGAATTTTTCAAGCAGATGTCCGGACATATCCGTAAAAGAAACAAGTAATATTTTTTGAGGAATTTTACTGAATAACACTGTAGCTTCTTCAGACGAACGAATGTACAGAAATTATGACAAGAATATATAGATACAATTGAGGATATACATACAAATGTTCTTAAGTAATCAAAATTATTGAGTTGCTTCTTCTCAAGTGGTTATTGATGACAGGTATATTCAATAAAATTATGGAATAAATTGCTCCCTGAAGAGATTCAATAGAGGTGAAGGGCTTAAATCGACTTGTCCTTTGATGAGTCTACCTGAGTGTTTGTGTTTGTTGATTTCTAAAGTTTCCTAAAGATCTACTTTTCAATATTTATTATCTGTATGCAAAATTTCAAAGATGATTCGTGTATCATAATTTCTGTACATTCATTCGTCTGAAGAAGCTACGGTGAAGTGAAACGCGTTACGAATAACAATTATTTAGTAAAATTCCGCAAAAAACAAAAAACTCGTTTTTGTTATTGGTAATGGAATTCTACCAAGTAAAAGCCTCCTAAATTCAAACGGACATATTCGAAAAAACATATGTTAATAATCAGTTACTCACCAAAGAAGAATTTTTGAATATTGAAATTGTGCGTTAATATTTTGGCGCATTGCAATACATCACTAGTCCAAATTCCTCCATTTCTGTTTAGAGGTAAATATCATTGAGAAATGCCCATCTAAGGTTTATTATGTTTTTATGTTAGCAGAAGTTCGAAATCATCTATATGTGCTAATATCTGCGTCGCAAAACCCTTACTTGTTTTATCGAATATTAACTAAAATCTCATCTCCTTAATCGCAGTGAAATCGGAACATCATCATTTTACTCGATCACTAAAAATGAATTTTTCTGCTTTTAAACGACAAATCAACTGTTTTCTTATTTTTTTTCTTTATTTGTGCTGTAAGACATTTTTCTTGAATTCAGGATGACAGGAATTATTTATAAGTTTCAAATCCATACGCATCAAATTTTATGATTTTAGGCGAACAGGAAATACGAAATAGCTTTTCGTTCTCTTGAATATTTCAAAATATGTAACAAAATGCATAAACAGCAGTATTTTCTTGTAGCATAAATTTAAAAGTCTGCTTTTTCACGGATCCCAGGGATTGATTGCAAACCTGAGTAACTAGCATCAATATCCACTCAATACTTTTACGTGAAGAGACGAATAAGTTGAATATAAAAAAATAACAAAAGGGATTACGACTAATAACTTAAACTCTGACTTACAGAGGATATCTGAGTGGGGTCAGTTGAACCTGGTGAGTTTCAACGCAAGACGCAAGCAACTACGTTTCCTAGAAAGGCCCTCCTGGAGAACCTCCTCTAATAATGCAAGGCCAACAAATTGCATCCAAAGATTCGATGCACCTTCTCGGAATAACGGTCAACTCTGGGTTTTGCTGGCATGAACATGTATCAGCAATAGCTAAGTCGGCATCAGCTAAACTTAGTTTTCTATTCAGAGCAAAGCGATACTTCACGTCTTCTATATAAGGCGCAGATTCGACCAGCTTTGGAATATTGTTCCCATATATGGGGATCTGCGTCCAAACATCCATTGTTGATGTTGGATAGTGTGCAAAAACGATCTGTGCGCCTCATCGACCACCCGGAGTTCACCCGCGAGGTCCAACCGCTAGCTCCCAGAAGACAAGTTGCTGCCCTTTCTCTGTTTTACAGATGCTTCCACGGAAGATGCTCCAAGAAAAGAAAGACCTTGTTCCGGGAAAACTCATGTTTTGCCGCAACACTAGCCTGGCAAGGAGTTCTCAGCATATGGCGGTACATTTAACGACCCCTCGAATCTCTCTCTATAAGAATAAGAATTCCTTTGTTTACAGGGCCAGTTAGCTGTGGAACTCGCTTCCGTCCAACATCTTCCCAACATCCTACAATTTGGCCCTCTTCAAGAAGCGAGTAAACAGACACCTCAATTCTTTCCAGGCGCTCACTCATGTGGTGTAAGTGGTTCGCCTATTCCTGGGAAGCGCGCATAAAAAAAATATCTGGTAGTTTAGGCTAGAATTGTTCATTGCCAGCTGCAGAGATAGACAGTTCCAAGGGGGATTAATTTTTATGAGAATCTTGAAAAATAATAACATTTTACCCTTATTGTGAGATAGAGATATATTATTTATATGAATGATAAACAGTAATTGTTCCAAAAGGAACCCTAAAGTACACATAAGAACGAGAAGAAGGATTCGAAACCATATTCGTTGGCAGACACAAACAGTCGCTTATTCATCGTCGTTATGGGGCGATAGTGTGAAATCAGATTTTTGTAACCACCCCAGAATATAGGAACAAGACATGAAACTTTCCAACGGTCTGGAAACAGATCGTATTACAGCGATTTATTATAAATAATAGTAAGTGATATACTAAGAGAAGATGAGCAAAAATTAACAAAGAAATAGAGAATTAGATCAAGCCCTGCTCCTTTTTCATATCCAACCTCCTGAGGGCTCCCACAACCTCATCAATAGAAAATTCTAAGTTTTTATTGGTCAGCATTTAGATACAGAAGACTAGAATTCACTGGGTGATTATTAGAGTCAGACCTGATGTAAACGTCCTGAAAATATTTGGCAAAAAAATGACCAATATCTCGTCCTCCACTAGCATTGTAATTTCCATATACAGGGTTAGGCAAAAAGTACCGGAACGCCTAATTATCTCGGTTATTCACCCTGCGATTTTTTTGAAAATTATTCCTACATTGTGAGGCATAAAGAATTCAGTGTTAATATTTTGTGCTCAATCGTGTTTCCGGTGTAGCCGGAAATGATCACAACATGAGAATTTCAAATATAACATCCTATATCTTTATTTATTTTAAGATTCAGAGGAAAAAACTTCCTTAGAAACAATCAGGAAAAATGCTTTTCTTTCAATGTCGTGTTCATAAAAAAATCAAAATGATAATAATTATTATGACCTAAATCAAATTACTCTCGAATTCATAATCAACGTGATATGCTGACAATTATTGTCAAGTATTTGTTGAAGTTTTGATTTTTGCACGAACGAGAGAATTTTTTTTATTGAAACTATAGCAAGTGTTGAAAATGAGTTCCATTCACCTCCTGACAATAACCTAATCGATCACTGAAATTTCTAAGAGAATTTTGCAGAAATTGTGGGGGTATCAAATTGATTTCATCTGTTATGCGACTCCTTAACTCATCTAGATTGGCAGGTCGTTCTCTATAAACTCGGCATTTCAAGTGGCCCCATAAAAATAAGTCCAGAGGCGATAGATCAGGTGACCGCGGGGCCACTCGATAAGACCTCTTCCACCGATCCATCTTTCTGGAAAAACTTCAACCAGATAATTTCGAACATCTACCGCAAAGTGTGGAGGAGCTCCATCTTGTTGGAACCATACAATATCAGCTGGGATTAGCGGATTATTTAAATTTTGAAATAAAGCTAATATGGTTGGCACAATTTCATTTCTTAATAATTCCAAATATCGCTCTCCATTTAAATTCCCTTCTATAAAAAATGGACTCAACATAAAAGGAAATGTTTTTTTTGATTGTTTCGAAAAAAGTTTTTTTCTCTGAATCTGAAAATAAATCAACATATAGGGTATTACATTTGAAATTCATATTTTTTGGTCACTTCCAGCTACACCGTAAACACTAACGAGCTCAAAATATCAACACTGAATTCTTCATGTTTAACAATGTAGGAATACCAATTTTCAAACTAATCTGAGAGATAATTAACCGTTCCGGTACTTTTGCCTAACCATGTATAATGTTATTAGGAATTATTTGAAAATTATTTTCATTTGAAACTAGCTAGATTTTTCGACTTAGAGGTTATTCAAGATTGTATTAAAGATATGTATCTTTTGAAATCGGTTTTAATAAGTTGTTTAGATCTACTATGTAGATATGTATGTCGGAATTAAGAAAAACAACGAAGAAAGTTATAATTTCAGGATACCATTCACAAAAATTATTCAATCTCTTATTGGGTTCTTCAAAATAAAAGAATAATATTCATTTATACTGTACTTTCTTCGCAATTTTGAAGATATAAGACGAAGCTGTTCCGTGTATTATGAATGGATTGAAGGCATTATTTTGAAATAGGCAGATCACAAAATTATCACTTTTATGTCATCGTATAAGCATCCCGAATGAAGGTGTGTTATTATCAGCATCATCTCTTCACGAATTGGAGAAAAACTAATCACAATCATCACGAAAAGGTGATGAAATGTGCAGAACAATTTTAAATATGGTACATCGTCCGCAGAAATACCTCAAGGTCCATAATCTCACTTTTTAATAATATATAATATGTAGAATCTGATAAATATTCATGCTTTGGATTTATTATTCCAACACCCATGGGTGAAGAAAGTACAAACACGTTTGAGGAGGCGTTCATTTCCTATTAGGGTTCGCTAATGTTCACACACATCCTGTAATTCGAAAACGTGAGAAAATTCCGCTTGATGGCTGTAATTATCTACATAAAAAAAATTACATTGAAGCAAATAACCCTCTAAAATTTTCAGGATGTTAATATACATTTCACATGAAAGTAGGTTCATGAATATGCCAAATATTACTGGGTGTATGTATATGTGAATTGTTCACCGTAATTTGCGGACTCTAAGAGAAACACTTTCGAGTTATTTCAAAAAAACATAATATTCTTTCCATTCTCATTATTATATCGCAAAGGCAGACTGAAAAAGTGACATTTGAAATCCCTCAATCGACTTCTGAACATTTTTTGATTTCCGTACGCAAAAATAAAAAACCCAACCCTCCCAGGATGACTTTATTGTCCGTCTGTCTGAATGAAGTGGTGCTACGAATATACAAGTTAAAGCATGTTTCGATAAAACAATTCTTTGAAAGTGCCAACAAGAAATTCCATACTGATATGTATTGATTTGATAGCCAATCAAACCAAAAGTTGCTCCTTCTCTGTTACTGAGGCACAAGGGTCTGAAATACCAAAAAAAAACATATTTTTATGATTTTCCTTAGTTATTAATTTTTTTGAACATATTGTACAGTATTGAGCATTATTCTAAGAATATTCGGCTAAATTTACATGAAAAAATATTGACAATTTGTTATTATCATTATTGAGATATTGAGTACACCTGGATAACCGCCAGATAAGTACTGACGCGTTAGCTTCTCGATAGATCGCTTCTTGCAGACACGTAGCGTTTCGAACGATAGTCGAACTAGTGTGGCTTTTTGAAGTTTTCTGTTTGGTCTATTCGTTTTTTTCATCATTTCTCTGTGGCACTGGTAGTAGTCTCTGTGTCAGTTCGTTGGAGAGCGTCAATTGTATATGTATACACATACATGCTTTTGATGCGCTCCATTACAACATTATTGTCGCATCCGAATGAAGGGTTTTTACTTGATCACAAAACATGATTATTTCTGTTATTTAACCACAAATTAACTCTTTTCTGATTTTTTCTTTTCTAGGCTCCAAGACATTGTTTCTTCGACAATTTTTTGGATTTAAGACAACAGCAATGTTTCATAAGTTTCAACTCGATACGCGTTCCTGAGAATCGACGAATAAGTTTATTATTGCAGCTTTTTTGTGTGATGTAACTACAAATCTACAGCTCTTGTATTTTACTCTCACTTGAGATATGAGCTATTACTTCGGTTAAAATATAATGAATTAAGATGAACATAAAAGAGTCAATAGCTTTTGGTTTCCTCTGCAGTTTCAAAATATGCAGCAAAATACATAAGCAACCATATTTTCTGATTGCGTAGACTTAAAAGTCTGATTTTTCACCTCTCCAAGAGATTGATTGAAAACCTGAATAGCTTGTATCAGTCAGCCAGTGGTAACCTCAAAAAAAGCTTCCATGCGGTATTCAGGACAATTCATGAATACTGCATCTAAAACTGAAAACCAAAAGGATACTAATATTAAGTTAATGTTGAATTTGAACGAAGGAATTAACGAAATATTTTTTTGGTGAAGGTGTCAAAAAAAACTCTGATTAAAATTTTCAATTTTTACCAAACATTACCCTTTTTATTCCTTCGAAAAGTACGTTGAAATTCTAAAAGAAAATCTTTCATACAAAAAAAAGAAATGAAGTGTGTATAGGCGAAATCCGTTCGTTTCAAGAAAAATGCGATTGAAGTTTGTGGGATGAATAAAATAGAAGAAGATTTTCTTAACATAGAATCTTCCATTCCACCTCCATGAACCAACGTCTGTAGCTGTTGTTTGATCCAAAGCATTCCTTCAACCCATCCTCGTCATTCTCGCCTCTTGAGTAGCATTCTGGGTTTTGTGATCTGCTTTCGATATGCTTTTCTCGCCTTATTAAACTATCAAATAAAAAAGTAATTGAAAAATAACAATTACAATTACAAATGCACAAAATCAGTCCGAGCCGCAGCTATGTGGACCTTCAAAAATATACACTTACAATGTTAAAGAACATCTCAATTTTACAAAAACAATATTTCACCTAATTGTAAAAGAAAACAATAAATTAACTATTATAACAGACACAACCAATTCTTATTATCACAAATCAGACCAATCATAGAGAAAAACCTAAGAAAATCAGTGATCAAATTGCTTTTATATGTTGTTTTTCTCATTTCCGTCACGTTCCCTGAAATCCTGTTGTAGATCTTAACTTCCTTTGTCATCAAACTCCTCTGCCCCAGCGTAGTTCTAATAAAAGTTGGCCTTAAATTGATGGTACTCCTCAAGTTATTTTCATGTACTTCGATGTTTGTAATCAATGGTACTTTCGATATTATTTTATTACGTAGACTTTTATGTATGTGTAAGCAGACTTGAAAAATATAGATAGAGTATATGTCCATGATCTTGTTTGGCAGATAAAGACTTCTAGTCGGATGGAGCCGCGGTAAACCGTATATTCTCTTGATGGCTTTGTTTTGAAGGGTCAGGAGAAGTTGGATCAATGCCTGGTACGTATTTCTTCATTTCAGAGTTAGGTATGACAGATGACTGTGAAAGAGAGAATTATACAACACCCTCCTGTGTCTCACATCATTGTACTGTGAGACTCTACCCAGAATTCCTATGGCCGGTACAATTCTTTTACCTATATATATCATCAGCATACAGTTGAATGATGCCATGAAGCCACAAATTTGAAATAGAGTTCATATAAATCAAAAACTAAGTGGGTCTAAGACGGCCCCTGCGGTACACCACATGTGACATCACTGAAGCTACTAGCACTACTCCTAAGGTTGACGTACTGGGTACGGCCATCAAATAATCCGTAAACTATGCAAGAGGGGCACCACACACACCCACACTTTCCAGAATTCTTAATAGTACTGCATGACATGCTGTGTCAAATGCTCTTCCCAAGTCCTAAGGAGATAAACACACGGAAAATACCCTTATCGACGATCTCCTGTATACTACAGATCAAGTCCGACGCCGCGTCCGAAGTGACGCTCCCCCGCCTGAACCCATACTGTCGAGCAAACCAGAAATTGGCCCCGTTCAAGAAGCCACAGAGTCTCTCATTGATACATGTTTTGAGTACCTCCGAGATCACAGACAAAATAGACACTGGCCTATAGTTGTTAGGTGATGTTGGATCTCCGTCTTTGAAAATAGGAACCACCTTAGCGATTTTGAGTGCACTCGGCACAGAGTTCGACCTCATAGACAGGTTCACCATTGTACTGAGCAAAGGAGAGAACTCATCCACGAATTCCATAAAGATGTTTCCTCCGTGTATACTCATGTGTTGTTTGGCCAAGATTTCATCTGAGCTGTGCAAAAATGGCACAGCTAACTGGCGTTGAAGATGCCAGCCCCAACATTCAGTGCTTTTTCGACTACTTCAGCCCCAGAATTAACGTTTTAGGCTCTATTCTCCAAACGAGTAAATGAAAACATTATTGCTTAAATGCTTAAATCTGCCAACACAAGGCCTCCAAAATAACATCTTTACTCAAATCTTCATGATTCCTAAAACAACAGATGGTAGTTCATAAGAAGTCGCAGCTCGTTGCCAAGCACACCAGAGTCTTCACCACTTGGGCACTTTGCATGTTAAAACCAATTGTCCGTGGAGTTATAATTCAGAAAAGCGGTCTGAACTGCGTCTCTATTTTTTTTATAGAATGTTTAAATTTCTCCTTATACACTGCGCCAAAAATTAACGCATAATTTCAATATTTTGAATTTCATTTTTGGTAACAACTAATTATCAGCACATGTTTTTTATTCGAAAATGTCCGGATACATGTCAACAAAATTCGATGTTTTTTTTTGACGGACATGTTCTTCTCATGTGAACTAAAATAGAAATAAATCGAGATTTTGCAAGAAACCATCACATATTGATAACAGCAGTTAATGATCAATTTTCGCGACTAACGTTTGTTCTTCTTGAAAATTTTAATTTTCGGTAATGATGCTAATCACGAAATATAACCCTGGTAGAATATGCTGAAGCAGTGATGTTGGATCACCTAAGTTGGATGTATACAAAAATTTGCCAAGGGCTTGGGCTGTCTCATTCAACTGTTTCCAGAATAATGCGTAGGTACTAGGTAGAATATCCTTAAGCAGTGATGTTGGATCACCTGATTTGGACGTAGATAAAAATTTGCGAAGGTCTTGGGCTGTCTCATTCAACTGTTGCCAGAATAATGCGTAGGTATTAGGAGACTGATAGTCACTGAAGGAGACTTGAGCAAGAAGACCTCGAGCAACAACAGCGACCCATGACCGTTATTTAAAAATTTCCTCGTTGAGACAACGATTCGCTACTGCAAGGCACCTTCTAATGCAGCCTAGGCAGAACTGATACGATAACGTGTCAGGAAATTTGGTTTGAGACCTCGTGTCGCAACACAAGGCCTAGCTCTAATCGCAGCACATCGAAAAAAATTAATTTTGTCAGGGAAAATGTCAATTGGTTAGAAGCCATATAGAGAAGAACTTTGTTAAGAGATTTCTTGTCTTTTTCCTTAGGATCGGCGTTCGTTAGTGTACAGATGTCGAAATGAGAGATATGCCTAGTGCAACTTTCTACCTACCTATGGTTTTGGAGGTGGTTTAATAATGGCAAGGGTAGGGTACTGATCTAGTCAACGTAAATAATGAAACCCTGAATGCTCAGAGGTACGTAACAGAGATTTTATAAGAACATGTGATACAATTCGCCAAACATCTGTCAAACCTTTTTGGTTATGAATAATAACAGACCTGACCCACCTCATATCGTTAGGAACTAGCTTCAAGATCATGAAATTACTTCAGTGACTGCGCGAAGTCAACCCCTCTGTTCAAACGAATATGTCTGGGACATCCTCAACAGAGGATTAAGATGCCAACTAAACGAAACAGCTACCGTGAATGAGGTTGAGAACAGACTGATCGAGAATTAGAACGAAATGGATCAAAATGCTATAAGGTCATTGATTTTAAATATGAATTATACATGTCATGCAGTAAGTCTTGACAGGGATGCAAATATCCAGTTATAAACAGGTTTTTGGGAATTTTTTTCCAAAAGTTTTACATTTTTCACTATTAGTGTTAATTCAATTTCTATCAGTTTCATTCATTTCGATTGTTCTGAAGTACTCTTTTGTGCTGGTGGATTAGTGGAAAAATAATTCTTCAAAATATCTGAACTTCTTCAGAATAAATTTGAAATTTCCATTACGTGAGTTAATTTTTTAGCGAACCGTATTTTCAGTGATATATAACGAAAATTCTAGATCTTTCTCTTCGCCATAAACTATATTGGTCGATCCAGAATATTTTTTCATTGATCCGGAACAACATCTGATCATAGATTATGTACAACCTTTCTATTCATCAATTCGGGTACTCATCCGCAACATCTTTATTTTCCAATATCGGTCACGTAAATCATTTTGAGCGTTTAAACTTCAACTGAGCATGATAGGTGCAAATTATTCTCCAATCATGCGAGCTTCAGGAACAAATTGATTTCTGTAATGAAACGGTAGATGGATCTGAATTATTTAGTTATGGTACGAGGAACGCAGCCTTCTGTCGATTATTAATGTCAGAGTGCGATAGGTCAAAGTTTCCACGAAAAATATTTATTAATGGAAATATCTTTCTCTCGGCGATTTCTATAGGTTAAAATTTATGAAGCGTGTTAAATTATGAGTTTAATCGTGAAAATCAAGTGCAGAGGTCATTTTCTGTGAGGCGCAACCTGGAGAGGATATACATTGAAAAAAAGGCTTCATTCTAACGTATCACCCTCCTGAAGCTCAATGCACTTTTCCAACGATCCTGTAGTTCATATATTGCATGCCTTAAATGCGCTCTTCACGCAAACATTTATCGAGGAAGAACCCAAATCTGTTAAATAGGGTAAATGTTCCACGCGTTCGTATTTTAATTCGTCTAATTTCGTTTCTACAATATAGCTGGTATGAGCTGATGATAGATGATTTTTTTTGCGAAGCATGTATTTCGTCACTAATTTTTGCATCTAACTGGCCCGTAGGCTTGTATAATATTCTTCTGTTATAATATGCCGCTTTGTAGATTACCATAGACACATAGATAGATATTAAAATTTGAGGGCTGATTGAAAGCCTTGCAACTACTATCCAGTGGTTTTATTATGGTACATTCTGCCCTTAATTTTACCTACCAGCTTCATCTTTCTTGTTAAAGCTATAAACTTTGTGGTGATTGCTTAGTAAGCTCAAACAGCTGCAGTGTGTTACACCCGAGTTCCTTAAGCCTGATTATATCCTCAGCTGTCGTGTTCTATTGATTCTATCTCCTCCTCACATAATTTGCACGAAAGGTGCTCTGACAGCCGAAACGCCCTGTATATCTGAAAGATACGAAAGTTATATCCAAATTGGTTGACGAATGCAGAGCAGCACTTCTATAACTCAGTGCTACAAACAGAGTTACCCTGATTTGGTGCCCAGCCCATCAAGACATCGAAGGAAACGAGATAGCAGACAGCCTCGCCAAAAAACAATAGCTGTCAAGCCGATGGGACCAGAACCAATTCTGACCATCCCATGTACCCATGTGCTCTCTTTGTTTCAAAATTGGAACACCAACGAGGTCCAAAGCTATTGACACCAACTCAACAAACATCTACACGTCATGAAACTATCGGAAACCACACAGTGTCGTGGTTGCCTACAAAATGATGAAACAACGGAACACATACTCTTCGAATGTCCCGCTCATAAGGAAACCAGACTGAACACCTTGGGCGCTGAGAAACCCAGCGCCTAGATGAGCCAGGAGGCCCCCTACGACAGTCTTGCAAGCTTCATCAGGAAGTTTTTGCAAGACAAATAACAACAACATAACACGGCAAGTACAATGGGCCAAACGGCCTGAATGCTGCCCATATAAGCGCCGTGCAGAAAGAAGAAAAAGGTGCTCGATTAATTCTAACTTATTCTGGTGATTTCTGAGCCGACAGTGCCCCGTCAATATGGCAATTAGTACCCTCATATCTAGCCTGGAGAGTCTAAGCGCAGCGTTGGCTCTCGTAGTGGAAGGTCCACTGAGAGTGTTTGAGACCTGTGACGCTTATCCAGTGGTCCAACTACCGATTATTTTCAAACCTTGTGGTTTCTAGGGGAATCCCAAGACTGGGCTCCGGTCTGGTGAATCCCATGCCTGTTCCTCAAGCGGCCAGTGAGACTGCATTATCATTGCGTCAATACCCGAATATCTCGGTACCAACATCAGACGGAGCCTATTTCCTTCTCGCAGTTTGGCTAGGATTGAACGACATTCCTGCAAAATAAGTGACGTTCAGTTGTCAGATGCCAATGCCTTCAGTACGGCTTGGCTATCCTGGATTTTTATTGACCTACTTGTTAATTCACTCTCAAGCAGAAAGTTTGCATAGCGATCAATTGCGAATATTATTGCTCGAAAAACAGTCGCATGCCTGTCTAGTCAGATAGATTCTTCTCTAGCAGTCAGGCAGTTTTGGAGCTGTCTGAGAACCAACAAGGACCTTCATGTAGAAGGTTCTTGTTTCTAACCCATTCCTGTCTGCAAGGAATGGCAGATCATGTTGGGTTTGAGTGTTGCAATGTGTAGAGCGAAATGCTCCAGTGATCATCATAGGGGCCGTTCTTTGCAGTCTGGAGAGCATAAGGTGAAATTGATTTTTGAGCTTCCACTCCTACCAAGCAATGCGAACATATTCGTGACCTCACCAGCATCACATACAGCCACTGATGTTTCTATGAGTCAAATCCCTATTTCTCACAGGTCTTTTGATTTGCTCATAAGGAATAACTAGCCTTAGGTATTATGTTTTCCAGCTGCGAATTCCATGTAAGCTTACTATCTAAGGTAACCCCCAGATATTTTGCTTTTTCTGCTACCGGAATCAACACTCCAGTCAGGACTGGGGGGAAACGAATATCCATATTTTTTAGCGAATCAACCATAAGAGTTTTGTGGGGGCTTGAAAGTTTTTCACCCTCATACCACCCTTAGAGAGATGAAATAGCTTCCTGAAGTCTGTCGGAAACGTCGTCGTCATCTCCGCCTGCCAGAATCATTGTAACGTCAGCGTACGCTTATACATAAACGTCCGGTCCGCCGATTTTCCTGAAATGGTCATCAACCAATAGTGACCACAACAAAGAAAATAGTACTGTCCCCCTTTCAGGGAAGTATTGATCACTCTGGCATTTCGCATGTTGCTTATCTACTCCACAATAATATTTGGTTTTCCTTTCGTTCTCGCAGCCCCACATAATGAACTAGTGGGGGCCGTATCAAAATCATTCTCTATATCCATAAAGGATGCCGTTGCAGTCTCCTTACGGTCTAGAGATTGAGTGATCCATCTGATTAGATAATTAAGTGCTAGATCAGCCTTTCTGAGATACATATTGATGCTCATTTGTAGGTTTCAGCGATAAAACCTCAGTCCTGATGAATCCATTTAACACTTTCTCCAGGATATTCAGAACAAAAGACATGAGACTAATCGGTCTGAACGATTCACCTACCTTAGGGATGTATGAAACCTTCCGCTAACTGCTCGGGACAACATTCCAGATTAGACTCGACCGAAAGAGCCTAATGAGGTATGGAGGGAGGATGTCCATCTTCTGCTGTAGGAAGGCAGGCATAATGCCATCCTCCTCAGGAGCCTTAAATGTCTCAGACGAATCCATTTAACTTCTCCGGCTTGATGATCGATCTTGCGTTCTTCCAATCCTCCTTTTCACGCCTTTTGGCAAGACCTATCAAGCTTACGGTGTCACAGCTGTCAGGAAACCAACAATCTGGAAAGTGTGTTTTCACAAAAATCTCCAACATATCTCTTCCTGAGTCCTCACACTGTCCAGCTGGGCCTTTTATAGATCCAATGCTCAGTACCGGTCCTCTGGCGAGAACCCTGTGTAACCTTCTACTAAAGCGGGTCCTTGCCATCTACGTTAAGACTCCCTTTCAGCCCTCCTTCCACCTTCTTTGATTATTTTGTCCACCTCATTTGCTTTGGAGCTCTGCGGTTTATTGTCAAAGTTCAGGATGGTAGTGATAATCACAAATGTCATCCATAGTTACGAATCCACGCACAAATTCTGTTTTATTCTTCCGAAAACGGGCCAAATGATCTTGGAAGAGTCTCACTTGAGTGCATTTTTGATCCAAATGCAGCATTAATCTTGCCTATTGTTTTCTCAGATCTAATTCATTCTTCAGCAATTTTTCGGTTGATTAATCATTTCTGTAACACTAAGCGAGAATCATCTTCAAAGCTTGTACAGCCAGATTGAAATTCCAAACTCCACTTGCACATCATCGTTTTTGAAGAAGCATCATAATTCAACACATTTATCATTTTCTTATGGATTTTCATAAGCTTCAAACCTTTTTTATATAGAATAACGTCTTCTTTCAACAGCTAGTAAACAGCTCGTATATTAATGAATTCTTCTTCTTTAGTTGGAATCTCCTATGATTATTCTACATGAATGTAGCTATATTTCGTTATCCTGAAGCAATATGAACTTATTAGAAGTTGAAGTAATATACATCATAAATCAATTGAAGAACTGTGATGCAAAAATCTTAAATCTTGTTGATTTGGACAACTCAATTCCCCGATCTCAATCCAGTCGACCATGCTTGTGAAATGCTGCACCGATTTCTCAGGGACTACAATCATTTCTAAGCTGAAATTAGTTATCACAGACTCTCTTTGTGTTTCTTAGTATTTTATTTCTTCAAACTTTTGTTTGTGTTTAATGAAGTAAAATGAATTGTTTAACTCTTGAATCATATAGAATATTCGATAAGAACCACCCAGAAGTCTCTGCAGATGAATTATTCAACCTTACTCTTGACCCTGAAACTGATATCCATTTTTCATTCTTGAAAAACCGGGGATCGGTATTTCAACTTGGTTTTAATTATCGGTTCGTCTGTCTTCTGAGGAAGTAGCTTACCATTAACACGCTCTCACATTTTACGATTTAACGGTTAATGATCTACTGATCTAATAAAGGATCTTCCATTACCACTCGCAAGAATGTTTTCTAGAGGAAGTTGACGTGCATTTAGTTCTATTATTTCGCATTCAACAAAGTTTCTGGATTTTATGGGCTGTTAAATCGAGATAATACACCTGACGTGTTCTATTTAGTGTTCCGTACCTTTCGTGACTTTGTTGTCCTTCTGTCTGCTGACTCCAATACGGATGTTTATGCCTTAATTTTGAAACCTTTTTTCAATTTATAACTTTTTATACAGTTTCATGACAAATATACGTGGAATGTCCCAAAAGTCATCATCTGTAAGTTAAGGAATTAACACGTAACACCAGTGAATCACTTTGGCTTGCAAACGGAGGGAGGTCTCTTTTGCTTTCATCGTATTTTTTCTCACAAATAATCGGAACAACGGATATTGAATTTAGCTTCAAATTCGGGAAGAATTATGCATAAATTATATAAATGATGAAGATAGCATTCGGAAACGAGTTTATGAGCAATATACGAATATAAAAGTGGTATAAACGGCTTATCTTTTGATAGTGACCATGTTGAGGGTGGCCCCTAATAGTCAAAATAAACGATAACATCGAGCGTATAATCAAAGTACATCATCGATTGTACAGTGATTTTTTGGTGGTTCTCATTAAATTCAATCTAAAGTACTTTACTCTATAAGATATATGTATATTATGATCATGTTCTGGTCACCATGTATTATGTGTACAAAGTATCAGATAGAGGCACAGTATTAGCCAGCTTGTATGCAGAAAGATGTCTTCAATTAAATTTATTTGAAAAAATATTGCTAGGATCATCTGGAAGGTTCAAGCTCAATGCCAATAAAAGTGGAAAACCACGATCAGTTAGATGTGAAGGAATTTTGGAGCAACTCTTAGATATTATTGATGAACTTCAAACAAATACGGGAAAAATAGCACATACACATACGATTAAGCCATTACTATTTAGTAACTTATTTTTTCGTTGTGTTTCTACTACTAATAATTCATTATCTGAAATTTGTCATTAAAAGTTATTTGGAATTTTCAACTGATTCTAGGTTAGTTAACTTTTCTACTCTTTGGGGCAATATCTAGAACTTTGAATTTATTATTACTAGGTATAGAGTAGCAATTTTGCTAATATTGAATCCTGTTTATTTTAAAGGAATGAAGTTTGATGTTACTTACATCTAATTATAAAGGAACCTGACCTATGTAGGAATTATTGGAGTCTGGGCAAGATAACTTAAATTCATTCAAACTCTCTATAGGATTTTGAGCATTCAGTAGGAGTGAAGACAATTTATTTTGTAGTCTGAATGTGTTTCCAATTTGAAAAAGCTATTTGCAATATTTTCAGTTAACTGTCCAAAATTTTTTAAAGGTATGAATTTCTCAGATTTGTTGATACTTATAAATAGATATATTTGGCTAATAGCTATATGTAATTGTTTCCGTTTTATTATTTCGTCAATTAGGCCATGATCAAAACCGTTGTTGTGAGTTATGCTTTCAATTTTTTTTCAAGACTTTCCAATGATGAAGGTAGGGAAAATGCTCTGTAGATCATTGAATTGTAAACATTTTATCAAATATGGGAGGTTGTAATTTTTAGGAATACATATATATGTGCTAGTATGTTAGGTTAAAGGAGGGCTTAGTGGTGATCACAATTTTAAGATGTATGTATAAATGCAAAAGAATTATGAAATCGTAATGTATCAAAGGGTTAACATGTGATTATTCTAAAATATCAAACGTTAAGTTAACAACCAAGTGTTCTTGCGATGGAATCTCCTCCAAGCACCCTCTAACCTAACCTACTAGCACAGATATATGTATTTATAAGAATTCCAACCACACATATTCACAAAAAATTTCGACTTATAATTCAATGATCCACATAACATTTTTGTTATCTTTTCATTAAAAATTCTTGAGAAAGAAATTTAAACCATTAAAACTATAGTTCACATTTACGGTTTTGATGGTGGCTCAAATAGCAAGATAGTAAAACGAAAACATTAACATATAGTTATTTGACAAATAATCCAATTATAAGTATCAACAAATCCGAAAAATTCATTCTTTCAACAATTTTTCTTTGACATATAAGTGAAAATGCCGCAAATAGCCTTTCTAAATTGAAAACTAGAATCTCATTCAGGCCTTAAAATGAATAGTGACCACTCGTATTAGATGCTTGAAATCCTATTGAGAATATATTGTTAAAATAATAGTATTATAACTCAGGGATATATAAGTTATCTTGCTAAGACTTCAATAATTCCTACATAGGTCAGACTGGCCGTTCTTTCAAAATTATATATAAAGAACATCAAACTTCATTCCTCAACTTGATTTATTATGAATTTATCTCAAATAGAAAACTTTTCCTTCCGCTTCATCATTGATAAACTTCTCATGCTGAAATATGTCACTTCCAAACAAAAATTGATGTATTTCGGCGTTTTACTCAGAAGTAAATGTTTCGTTTATTTGTATATTTTTGTTCAATAAATTATATTTGTTATCCATAAATAAAATTTTAGGAAAAACGCTTCATCCATTCAAATTGAAAATTATAATGTTTGTTGGAGACATTCAAGTCAGATATTGAGGAAATACGAATTGACTGTGTAGTGCTAATAATATATTCAGCTCAATGAACTGAAATGCAAATTAATACGATCTAATAAGTCGACTCGACTGAACTGCCTACGGACTAGAATCCGCTTTGTAAGCTGCAGAAAGGTACAAAATATATCAATTTCAGATCAACGATCATCCACACACACTCGAGCTGTTAAGAAAATTCTTGTTTCTGGTCCTGAAATCTCAGAATAAGCAGTTCAGTGGGGCCCAACTTGGTCCAGCGCTCAGGTATAAGAATTTGGAGTACCCATATCGGCACCAAGTAAATGTAGAGTAGTGTAGAATCAGTATGTCCATCCCGGCCCATATCCTCAATTCATTCTTGATTAAAATATTTTTCCATTTGTAAGTTCAGAAAAAAAAGCACATCTAACAATATCAGTGATATTCATTGATTATTATATTCTATTTTAAAATTTTAAATGAGATTACAATACAATATTACAATATAGCACTGAAATGATTCGAAACAATTTTAATGCAATCCATCCATAATAAAGCATTATTTTTATAACCCTCTATTTTTCCTTTTATGAAGGCTCATTTTTTTCTAATTTCTATATTTATAAATTCATGAAGAAGGTGAATACTATTACAGTTCACATAAAACTCAGATTGAATGCTGAAAATAATATTAACAAATGCGGAAAGTGAGGGGTGTATATAATACATAGAATTACTGAAATGAGAATGAAATGGTTTGTCGTTTTATTCAGAGCAGCAGATGCATCTGCCTGATTTATGAGCAAATCTACAAGAATTCGTTGAATAATTTTCAAACAAGTAATCCAACAATTGCTTCAGACTTTCACCTCTTTGGGCTTCAAAAATTAAAGCCCACAACAATATCGGAGCCATTTCTCTCTATATTCTAAAGTAAAACCTTATCTTTGAATTTGGCGATACCGAACTTGTGTGAGATGAAAACTACATCCTGCAATTTTTGTATTTGGCGAACATTCAGCAAAGCATGGTGAATAGCAATTTAAGAATCACTACTTCTGCTTTGGATAATATAATATTCAATCTTGAACACCAGTTTTTGATTTCTAATAAACACAATTCTTATGTATTAGTTGATTTGTCTTTTAACAGACAAGAAACTAAAGGAATGCAATGATCGTTGAAAATTCCATAGGTAGCGAACAGTTGATGATAAGAAATTGAAACTATGTATTATAGAATCACAAGAGATTCTATTGAAAATCAGGATTGCAATTTTGCTCTCTCGACCATCTTCAGCTGACAACAATTATTGCGTGCGTGCGTAGATCCTTGAATTTTGGTGAGGGTCGAATTTCTATCCTTTTTCCTCTTCATCTCGCTCATTTTACATCTCCTTGGTTTGTCCTGGGGTTCTACTGGTTGGTTATCCTCCTTCTTTTATGTTCTGGAGCATCTATGCTGGCCTGTTGTTTTCTCTTCCATTGTACTAGGGATGTCCTCTTTCCTGTTGCCCTCGGTTGTAGTTCCATTATTTTGTTGATCTCCTTGTTTTTGTGGTTTTCCATCTGGTCGGTTGTCTTCGTCGTTAGTTGTGTGATGATTTCTTCCAGTGTATTGATTTCCATTTCCATCTTGTAGTTCCATGTTATGTTCTTCATGAGTGCGATGTCCAGTTTGTCCATGGTTCCTGTGGCTGCGTGCAGGTGTGTTGGTTACCTTGGCCCTATTGCGATGATGTTGTTCCTTTCTGTGATTGTCTTCAGTATCCTTCCGCTTTTGTTCGTTTTTCTGCTGTTCCAGTCCGAATCCTTGGCATTCAAGTCCCCAGCTGCGATGGTTGGCGTGTTGCTGTTGAATATGGCTTCGATGTCTTCTTCCTTCATGGCGTTGTTAGGTGGTTTGTAGACTGCGTAGATGTTCAGCTCTCCCCTCCTTGTCTGTAGATTTATTCCTGTCTCTTCTATGTTCTTTGAATTGGTGCGTAGTAGCTCGCCGTGCCCTGTCTTCACTAGGATCGCTGTTCCTTCTTGTCTTCCCTCTAGTCGGTCGGCCCTGTATATCGTATAGTTCCTGATATTGAAATTCTTCGTTGGTTTGAGATGGGTTTCGCTGACGAGCATCACGTCGATTTTCTTCTCCTCTAGGTAGGTCGTCAGTTCATGTCGTTTGTTGGCGATTGAGTTTGCGTTCCAGAATGCTATTGTAAGTTGTCTCTCCATAAATCCATTTCCTGTTGAATAGCTGAATGAGCTTGCTCTGTTCTTCTAAAAATTTCATCTTTTGTTCTGTCGTTGCATTTGTCGCATTGAATTGGGGGCCATTCGTCCTAGAATCATCGCTAGTCATCTGGGGTCCTCTTGTATCAGTCGTTTTCTTTTCCTCCTTTCGTTTCTGGTCATCTTTGTGTTTGGTCCTCTTCGCTTGGTCGACAGCCTTTTTCTCCTCCGCCCTTTTTGTCCAGAAGTTCATAGGTAGTGCTGGCGCTGGTGCGAGTTTTTCCGTCGGTCGATTCTTCGGGTTGTTCGGGTCCTTTGGGCAGTTGACGTTGCTTGATAGATGCTCTCCTCCACAGTTGGCGCATTTCGGTGCTGATGTCCTTGGCTTCTTACATTTCGCTGTCATGTGATCGTCTCCGCATTTAAGGCATTTAAATGAAGCGTGGCAGTTCCTCTGGGCGTGTCCAAATAGCTGGCATCGGTGGCATTGTATGACTCCTGATCTCAATCTTAGGCTCTCCACTTGTATCGACATTCCGCAGCAGAATTTCAGGTTGTTGAAGATACTCTTGTAGCTCTTCTCTATTTCGATTAGTACCAATGGGGCTGGGTGGCCGTTCCTTCCTTTCATCCTCGTCACTTTTGTAGTCGGGTATCCTTGTTGTTCCAGGTCCTCGGCGATCTCCTCTTCAGTCTGCTCCGTCATGACTCCTCGAAGCACCACCTTCAACTTCTTCTCCGATCTCAACTCGTATGTGTAGAACTCGACGTTGTCCTTCTTCAGAAGATGGAATAGTTTTCTGTAGTTGTCCTCGGTCGTTGGTTCCACTTGTATACCCTGTGAAATTAATTTCGCTCGATTATACCTTATACTTGCCTGCTTCATCCGGTTGCTTATATTCGTCCACTTCATTTTTTCCCTGATTATAAGGGGCGATATCTTCTCTCATCTCGTCTGTAGTCCTGTTGTTACCTTGGCGGTGCTCTTTGTCGTCGTTTTTGTTGTCCTGGTTCCTTCAACTTGCTTGTCTTCCTCTTCCATCGGTCGGTGGTCCTCGTCGATGTCCTCTTCCATCAAGTTCTCGAACTGGTTTCTGGTCTCGATCTTCAACGTTTTTTCGGATTTCCTCATCCTCTTGACGGTGTTCGTCGGTAATTTGAAGTCCTCCTCTTCGCTGCTCTCGTCGTCGCTCTGTTTCCTAGAATTAGAAAGAGAGGCATTATTAGCGGTTGTAGTATATCGTAGAATATCGGAGATGTTATTCCCCCTAGCGGTCAAGGCAGCAATTACATTACGTAACACTCCCTCAAGCCGCTCGGTAGGCGCGTTAAGAAACGCGACATCTGCTGGAATCTTCTCGGCTGAGTTCATCTCGAAGTTCGAAGTAGCTCGTAATTCAGGCACATCTGCTTCTTTCGAAGGTCGAAGGCTGAATGACAACAAGTATTGAACTAAAGTTGAAATATATACTTACATATATAAACCGGTAGGTACAAAATTAATAAGAATGCAAACAAGAAGCAATAAAATAATTATGATAAAAGCAGGTATGATTCAAAGATTTCAAATAGAAACGAATAAGCAGGGTCATATTGGTCGTTCAGAAGATTATCTCTATGGGGGATTCGTCCTTTAGGTATTCTGTGAATAATTTTAAATTGATCTATGGGTGGAGAATGATGGCTATTTTCGATACAATGTGAAGCAAAGTACATTCGTCTGTTCTCTGGTTATTGTAATCTGACTGATGCTCCTTATATCTTCTTTTGAATGAACGACCAGTTTGACTTATATAGACGCCTTCACTATCCATACAGGACAACTTATAAACTCCAGTATTGTTAAATTTATCAGTTTTATCTTTACTATTGAGAATTTCTTGTTAGAGTTTCACGTGGGTCTTGAAAGCTACTTTTCTATTCTGTTTTTAAAATGACATTCGCATTCTTTTCGCTCATAGGGCCAAAATATGTTAATGAAATATATTTATCTGTATTAGTTGATTCTATACGTGGGTAAATGTTATGATATGCTATTTGTGTTTGTTTTTCGAATCATTTTGTTTATTTTATTTGAGGATAGCCATTGTTCTCAGATATTTTTCAATATCCTCAAATATAATGAACAAAATGATTCGAAAACAAACAAAAACGTCTCTACTTGAAATCTTTAAATAATACCTGCTTTTATCAAAATTACTTTATTGCCTCTTGTTTGCACCCTTATTACATAATAATATGTCACAACTTTACGTGCAATTTTAAGAAAAAAGTTCATATAAACATAGGTTCGCAAAAACTTCATTACGGAGCTACAGGATGTTGAAATTTCCGGAAGAATTGGTTTTTTCTTCAAAACTCTGCAGTTTTTGAGATATTCAGCCCAAATTTGGAATGGAAGCTATCTTTTACAGCCTCCATTATTACACGTCCTAACTTTTAACTAGAATCTACAAGGTGTTTTCTTTTCCGAAGCCATGTTTTTTTTGCCCTTTCAATTTTTTTGCAGTACGCCACTGATCAGCGTACAATCAATTTTCGTCATCTTCGTTCAATTTAAAATCTTATTATTATTAAAGGATTGTATGCATTCGCTGAATTAAAAGCACTTCTAATTAAAAAAATGACTAGTAGGATTTTTTTCATTTATTTATTCATTTTGACAGTTGCTAAAGTCGAACAAGTGTCTGCTTAAATTGTTTTTCAAATTAACGATTATTTTTATTACTTTTGAGGTTATTGCTGTAAGAAAAAATAGCTAATTTTACTACCACCGAGTTCGCTGATATCCATTACATGTACGGTCTGACTGACGGAAACACAACAGTAGCTAGGCGATTATATCAGGTGCGCTCTCCAAATCGAGTAACACAAGATAGACGAACATTTTCTAATATCCACAGAAGGTTGATGGACACTGGTTCTTTTATCGCAAATAATCATTTAAAAGGTGCAACTCAAACTATGAGAACTCCAGATATTGATGAAGCAGTTTTGAATTGTATTGATTTGAATCCTCATGTGAGGAGTTGAATATTTCACATGTTCTAGTTTAGGGGATTCTCCACGAATTTTTATTGTACTCGTTTCATATTTTCCTTCGAGACTGAATTTCTGCCGATGGTTCTTAAATAAAATCAGAGAAAATGCTCATTTTGATATTGAAATAATGTTCACAGACGCAGCTAACTTTTCGAGAACTGCTATCACAAATTTTCACAATAATCATTATTGGGCTGAGGAAAACCTCCATTTGATTGAAAAATCTCATCATCAAGAACAATTCTCACTGAAAGTCTGGGTCGGAATAATTGGAAATTATTTTATTGGGCCATATTTTTGCCTAACAGACTAAATGGTCCCGCTTATCGGCAATTTCTTGAGGAGGAATTACCTTTATTGCTCGAGGATGTGCCACTTTTGATGAGAAACATAATATGATTCACGCATGAAGGAGCATCAGCACATTTCAGTGGAGAAGCTAGGGAAATCTTGAATAGGTATCAAGAGATTCTTTCTCAAACAAAAAGAGGCAGCGAGGGCCTATTTAAGGAGCAAGGTATACTTACCTTCCCGTCGATCGTCATGCTCAATTGTGTGAAATATGTACATGAAAATAAATGTTCAATAAGATTTAGGTCTGGAGAGCAAGCTGGCCAGTCCAAATTAGCGATTCCCTCTGTTTCAAGATAATGTCTCGCGAGGTTGCTGGTATGCGGAGGAGCGTTGTCTTACATAAAAGTGATATTCTCACGATGGGAACCTCGCCAGAGTCTCGCTATAGGCTCCAACACTAGGTCCACGAATTTTCTAGCTGTTACACTTGCAAGAAACAAAATCAAATCTGTTTTGCCTTCTAGCATTATGCCACCCCAAAACATCACACTGCCCCTTTGGTATTTCGGAATTTGTCTTGCTTCTCGGAGTCTACCTTGTCTTCCACGACCCCTTAAATCCCGAATCTGGCGGTCATCTGATCGAACACCAATTCTGGTCACATCCGAAAAAAAAGAACATTTCACCAATTCTCAATATTCTAATTTTGGTGCTTGATACACCAATTAAGTCTATTAAATTTTTTGGTTAGCTCTGGAACTCTTAAGGGCATTATGATGTATAAACTCCTTGAACGAATTCTTTGAGGTATCGTTTCGACTGATACACTGATACCTGTTGCTTCCAGAAATTGCCTTTGGAGTATGTTTCGACGCACTAGGGTCTCTTCTTGCAATTTGGTACAAAAAGCGGTCTTGTTCTTTAGAACACATCTTACTACAACTTCTTCTAGGCCTATTTTGCAGAGATTGTAGCTCCACGTATCGGGCGTAGGTTTTTGAAACCACCCCCAGTGATACTCCCTTTGTGGCCTCTGTATCCCTCTTTGTCACCCCTTCTTCAACGAGAGCAATTATTCAACCCTTCAGCATATCGGAAAATCCAACGTAAGGCATTTTCGATTATGATTATAGGCTTTTTTAAATTTTGAATTCACAATTTCAAATCTAAGACGACCGAGTACAATATCCCGAACATGTGTTGATAATTCAACATTTCTTATCATACTTTCAAGTTTTTTACAACGAAAAACTTCATTCTTCACAAGTAGTCAAAGATCCATGGTTAAAAACAATCAATTATGTAAAATACCGAGTGATTCCATATAAATTTGGTTGTGTGTATATCCAGAAAATGAAGGAAGAGGTTGGACATTTTATAGATGATGGAAAACACGTCGATCGTAGGAAGAACCAGCCAATTTGTAACGAGACTTCGGTATATATCCTGTTCTAAATCCCGTAATATTTAGGTGAAACTACTCATTTTGTCTTTCAATATTGTATTACTCTTGATAATGGGCTGATTGCCCGAAATATGTCTCGAGTATTTCAATATGATTTTGTGAAACCTTTGAAAAACGTTTAAATTAATCATTTATAAATTGAAATTGTTTAGAATCCTTTCAGTAAAATGATATGATATTGTATTGTAACCTCATTTAAAATAGAATATAATAATCAATAAATATCTTCAACATTTTAAGACGTGTTGTCTTTTCTGAACCTACAATGTAGAAATATTATAATCATCAATGAATTAAGGGTATGGACAGGGATATACATACAGATATACACCTGAAATTCAATTATGTTTTATGTAATTCTACTGCAATAGAGTCTCATTTATTAAGTGAGGGGTCTCTTCAACCTTTATTCAAATCGTCCCCATTATTCATTCCATAGGAACATTGGTATCATCGTCCTTCTGTAAAAAAAGGCGCATTGAATTCCTTGTTAAGTTTCGTGACTTAGTGGAAGTTCAAAGAGAGAAATATCCAACCTATTACCTAATGAGAAACTTGAAAGAACATTCTAAGTCATTACGTGAATGTTTTCAATAACAAATTTATAATATCATTTCATCTTTATATTTCATCATTATTTGAGTAGATACACGTTTGTTCTGTTAACATACATCTTTCCTGAGGGTCAATTAAGTCTTGCTCTGTCAATTTTTCATTTGTAATATATCGATAGTCGTGCTCCAAACGTTGTATATGAGGTCAAGATAAAAACTTCGAATGATTCTTATACCTAATTTCTCCAGTTCATAGCCTGAGAAATAAACAGAAATGATTGAGTGATTCTATTGTGTCAGTAACAATGTGTGTGATTTTTAGTTTCACCGTGGTCACGTTTATATTTGTAATTCATTTTTCAACCCATCTGTTATGATTGAATAATAATCTGAACGATCGGAACACGGATAATACTGCTATTGTTGAGTTTAATAGGCTATTGATGACAATAAATAGGCTAGAATAATAGAAACTATATATTGAAGTATGCAGAAAATTATTGTAAATCTTTTAATTTTTTGTGATTTAAATTGGACAGAATTTCTTACAATTACGTTCGACAGAGGAGTAATAAACTCTTTCTCTATTTTGCATGATATGTGAATAATACAGAACGAAGAATAATCTCTTGGAATCTGATAGAACTTGTCAAAATAAGCCATCAACTTCATATAATTCCTTTTTCCTACGACCCACTCCTCCAGGGATATTTACCTTCATATTTTTTCAGTTCAGCCCTAGGGATGAATTTATTACTCTATGATATTGAATAATTTTTTTTATTCTCAACTCTTGGCAGGAAACGATGCCTGCCATGCCACACTGTAGCCACCCAAGATGATTTAAAGAGGGCTAAATTGTAAGTTATCGGAATGATGTTCAATGGAAGCGAGTTCCACAGCACACTAGTCCTGTAAACCAAATAATTTTCATAGAGTGAGGTGAGTGGCTTCTCTAGTTGGATCGTCCGCTGATGACAGTTTTCCTCAAGCCTAGTTTTTCTTTGGAACTTCTGGACATAATCCAATAGATGTAATGATTGTTTGGGTGCGGAACCCCATAGATGGGAACAGTATTTCTGTCTAGGTCGCATCTTTGGCTTATATAAAAACATTAGCTGTGATGGCGCCAAGTACTACTTAGCCCTGAGAAGAAAACTTAGTTTAGGAGATGCAGATTTGGCATTTGCTGACACATGGTCATGCAAGCAAACACCGGAGTTGACTATGATGCCGAGTAGAGGCATGTGCGTTTCAGAGGCAATCCGATGTCCTTCCATGATTAAATCAGGCGCTCCAGCAGTTGCTCTTCTGGAAAACGTTGTCGATTGCGGCTTGTTCGCATTAAAATTGACCAAGTCCAACCGGATCCACTCAGATATCTTCCCCAAGTCTGTGTCATGCTCTGTTGTTTTTTTGCGATGTGTCTCCTCAGCAGTTATAGAACTAGAAAATGAAGACAAGAGGGTACAGCCGTCCGCAAACCAAAATATTCTGTTTTCGGTTGAGTGGAGCAGATCGTTAATCTACAACAGAAAAAAAAGGCGGGAGTATGAACCCTAGGGTACTCCTACATTAATCAGAAAAGATTCACTCGTTACACCATCAACCACTGCCAGCATAGATTTACTGAAGAAAAATCTACTAATCCAAACTACGCAATTTTTCGGGAAGTCCATATGCGATTAGTTTATTCATCAAGGGTGCTTGCCAGCCAGTTCATTTGTTGAAGAATGCGCCTTACTGTACGCATTCTGAACTTTGCTTCAGAAATATTCGATTAAGCATGTTGGGTGGCTCTCAATTTGATATATCTAAAGCAAGATTTTGCGAAAACATTTTTTCAATGAGATCCGCCTTTGCTTTAAGTGATGATCGTAGGTGGGAGGGATGACTTGCAAAAGTTGTTGCTCACTGCTTTCGCCATAGGCCAGAACTGAAGAGTTCCATTGGTCTATTCTCAACTCTTCCATTGAAGTAGGTTTTCGCTGTATTCATTGTTGAGTTACCATTATTTCTAAAACGCACATATTCTGCTCTAGTTTCATCATAGTTGGATTCTTCTTACAGTTCTTATAAGCTCTGTTTTCAACTGTGGCAGCTTTTTGATAGTTTCGAATTTTCGGATTCATTCAATTTTCTCAAAGATATTCTAAAAATCCAAAAACTTAACTACTGCTGGGTGTCCCATTTTTGATGTTTCAGTACAGCAGCTATGTGAAAGCATAGTTTCATTTTCATTCATTCGGTGCATGTCCATAAAGATTTTTTGGTATAGGACCATGAATCATAGATGTCATGCAGTAACTCTCGATAGGAGTGGAAATATCTGCTATTAACTGGTTTTTCGGGACTCAAAAATTTTAAATTTTACATTATTAGTTTTATTTCAATTTCTATGAGTATGATTTTCATTTCGATCGTTCTCAAGCATTTCTTACTGTTGTTGGCTGACTGAAAAAATAATTCTCCAACGTATCTAAACTTCGTTTGCCTATCAAACGATGAAGGTCGCCAAATCCAAAGATTGTTTTTCTTATTTTTCAATAATTCGAGAACGACTCGATCGATAGAAACCATATTTGCAATTCGTAATCAGTCGGGCTCTTCTATATGCTGCGATTTGATCTGAGCCTCGAGCTGTGCCAGGAGGCCTCAGACCATATTCCTTGAGACGTTGTCGTATCGTTTCAGTGCTAATTTGCATTTCACTATTCTACTGAAGCTGCTTTTGAAGGTGCCTAGCAGTTGTGAACAGTTGTCTGGATTGCCATTGCTGCCCGAGGTCGTCTTTTTCCAGGTCTTGTTTCATGACTACCAGTCTCTCTATTAGGTATAGATCATTCTGAAAACAGTTGAATGGGACACCCCAAGCCTAGGAAATTCTCTTATATAACTCCAACCTAGGCCATCTAACGCCACAGCATCAGGACATTCTGCCAGATTCAAAGTTAGTGATTCGCGTTACTCAAAAAGATTGATCAACAACTGCTGTTATAAATATGTGGTGTTTCCTGCAAAACCTCAATTTATTTCTCGTTAGAGGCACATGTGCGCCAAGAAAATACATCGAAGTTTGTTGGAATATATCCGGACGTATGCGAAAAAAAACATGTGTTGCCAACCAATAAATAAATTTGAAATATTTAATTCTTGGCGAAATGTTATATGCTGGTGTGAACGTCTCAAATGCTCACAATAATGAAGCACTCTTACAATAAGAAACAACGTATGTTATTCATTAGTCATGAGTAACGATATATTGACTAATGAGTAACAAAAAAACTATTTTGAATACTCAAAAGTATTTCCATTTGTCAAATTCCAAGAATTGATCATGAAATATTTGTGCTTGCATTTTGAGTTTGAACAATAGTTACCGACTCCAAACAATTTCTAAATTTTTGTTTGCAAAAGTTGTTGCTCACTGCTTTCGCCATAGACCAGAACTGAAGAGTTCCATTGGTCTATTCTCAACTCTTTCATTCAAGTAGGTTTTTGCTTTATTCATTGCTGAGTTACCATTATTTCTAAAACGCACATATTCTGCTCTAGACTCATCATAGTTGGATTCTTCTTCCAGTTCTTATAAGCTCTGTTTTTAACTGTGGCAGCTTTTTGATAGTTTTTGTGAATTTTCGGATTCATTCAATTTTCTTAAAGATATTCTAAAAATTCAAAAACTTAACTACTGCTGGGTGTCCCATTTTTGATGTTTCAGAACAGCAGCTATGTGAAAGCATAGTTTCATTTTCATTCATTCGTTGCATGTCCATAAAGATTTTTGGGTATAGGACCATGAATCATAGATGTCATGCAGTAACTCTCGATAGGAGTGGAAAATTTCTGGTATTAACTGGTTTTTTGGGATTCAAAAATTTTAAATTTTACATTATTAGTTTTATTTCAATTTCTATGAGTATGATTTTCATTTCGATCGTTCTCAAGCATTCCTTACTGCTGTTGGCTGACTGGAAAAATAAGTCTCCAACGTATCTAAACTTCGTTTGCCTATCAAACGATGAAGGTCGCCAAATCCAAAGATTGTTTTTCTTATTTTTCAATAATTCGAGAACGACTCGATCGATAGAAACCATATTTGGTATGCGTAATCGGGTGTGTTATTCACGTTTTTTAGTGATCCACTCAATGACCTTGACGTTTTACAAGTGTCCCTAAAAACTCGAACGTGTTTTTAATCAACCATAATTTTTCAACTACCTGCGTTTGAGCAAAACTGTTTTAGACATTGAGTAGCTAGATTAGTAAGTCAAAAATATCACATATTGATTGACCATTTTAGCTTTGGATTTGCTTTTAAGTGTGGCAGATTGTCATTTTATTATGCTTGACAACCTCTTGTTGACAAAATGATGTTATCTAGGTTGCTAAATTGGATCAAGCAAATAAGAAATTCAATGTTCAGTAGTACAAAAATCGAAAAATTCGAAAAAAAAGTTTTGCACAATGACTATTTGAAAATATGAAAACAGGTTGGCCAGTTGGAAACTGAATAAGACAAAGCAAATCACTTAAGAATAACGATGAATTAATTTACACCTAAAATTTCATTCAACTATAGTAAATGTTCAAAAATTCCACCATTTTGATGAATACAGAAGTTAATCCTCTTTAAGAAATCAAATTGGACCTTGGCATTATTTCAGGGTCATTCTTGGAGGAGTTGGCCGTATTTGAAATTCTTATATGTATCTCTTCTCGGGTGTCTATTGGAGAAGAGTAAACTCTAGAGTTTAAAGCACCCCAAAGAAATAAGTTGCACGGTGTCAAGTCGGGAGATCGTTCTGGCCAACTTGCAGAAGCATCAGCTTCCCTTCCGATGCAACGATTCGCATACTGTGCATGTAAGAACCGCTAAAGTGAAGTGAGGAGGTGCACCTCGTGTATGAACCACATTTCTGCACGCAGGTATACTGGAATATAGTCCAACAAATCCGGCAAGGTTTCTTGCCGGACCAATAATGAAATTGTCAATTACTGAAATCCATACGTTAATTTTGAATTGATTCTGATGATGTGTACTTATAAAAGCATGTGGATTTTCGACATTGTACACATGTTCATTGTGTAGGTTAGTGATGCCAGACCTAGTGAAAGTGCATTCGTCAGTAAATAGAATTTTCCTACTGAAGTGAAGACCCTGAGTTCTCTTCTCTTGGATAAATCGGCAGAAATTTAGGCGATTCTCAGGATCTTTGGAAAGTAATTCCTGAACTTTCTTAATGTGAAAGGATGAAATAATTGTTTCTTCAAGATATCATGAATCATTGTTTTAGGAACGACCAACTGCAAACCTAAACGCTGCGTGCTCAATTGTGGGCTCAATTATGACCAGATCAGTGAGGGTTTTCGAAAAAATTCCACCATCAGTAAATCTCAACCTCACAATAAAGACTTCAAAAAAGTCTAGGAAACACTTACCAATATCTTTAAAATATGAATTTTATGATTCGAATGTATAGAAATCTTTCGGTTTTTTAGCATGTATTGTATATAATGTATCCTCAAAAAACAAAATAATATTTGACTTCTCCAGAGCACCTTTTATAAAAAAAATATGAAATTGACGAAATTTGGTAAAACACAAAAAAAAATCCTGAACTAATATTTTCGAAACGATATGGAAGCACTTATATTTTTCAGTACCCAGAAGGTCCACTTCTGTTATTAATGACACTTTGGCATCGTCGCGGCATGCTCAATATTAAATTGTCTATTACATTTTGGCCTAAGTCATTTCAAGCCCCCTGAACTGCTAATCGAAGCTCCTGTTCATGATGGAAGACGTTTTGACGCAGGAGATTTCTTTTTAGGGTGTCCCACACATGCTCGATGGGATTCAGATCTGGGGAGCAGGATAGCCACGGTAGAAGATCGAAATCATTCTCTTCAAGAACGTCCAAGACAACTCTTGCACGATGAGGAGGGGCATTATCTTGTTGGAAGAGTGGATTTTGACCCATTGTTTGGAGATACGGTACCACTACAGGTAAAACTAACTCATTAGCGTTAGAATTTCCCGTGAGGTTGTTCTGTATGAAAACGAGGTCAGTTCTTCCACCAAGGCGTATACATCCCCAAAACATCACTGATCCGCCTCCCTGTCTAACAACTTTTCGAGCACGCTGGAGACGGTTTTGCTTTCCAGGTTCCCTCCATATTAGAATTCGTCCCGAATCGAGATAATAACTAAATCTATATTCATCACTGAAGAAAACTGTGGCCCACCTCTCTTGATCCCAGTTTACGTGTTCTTGGTACCAAGCTAAACGAGCAGCGCGATTTCCATGGGTCAATTGTGGAAGTTTAAAGGACGTCTGGAGTGGAGTTGACCTTCGTGCAGTCGATTTCTCACAGTTTGGTCGGGAATTTGTACGTTATGAACTCGTGAAAGCTCTCGAGCTAATTGAGATGCTGTGGTAGTACGATCTCTTCTGGCTTGTAGAACCAAAAATCGGTCTTGAGCGACTGTAGTAATCCTGAAACGACCTGTATGGCATTCTTCTACGCTACCTGTTTCATTGAAATGCGACCATAAACGGTTTATGATTATGGGCTACTTCCCAGAACCCTGGATACTTCCCGTTGTGAGCTCCCAGCTTGGAGGATGCCAACGGCTCGTAACATCTCTTCTCTAGTCAAATGTCGTCTTTCCATGGTCGAATCACAAAACTTGAATCTTTTATTTGTGCTTACAACAGAAACAAAGTGCCAACTAACTGATTTCAAACACTAAATACATTAAATGATTATGAAGCAGCGTCACATCTGCTGCATTTTTAGTTTTTTATTAGAAAAAACTGAAATTTGTTGCGGCACTATACATAATTCGGTGAGAAATTGATGCAGGTGTTCATTTCTTAAGAAAAATCATCGATATTGATCGTTCTGGATACGATATATCGATATTCAGAAGTGTTCCCTAGACTTTTTTGAGGTGTTTAGGTAGGTAAAAATAACTCGAACGCTGTAAACATAACTCTTCCATTCAGCTTCTAACCAATTAACATGTTCCCAAAATTCAGTCGGGCTCTTCTATATGCTGCGATTTGATCTGAGCCTCGAGCTGTGCCAGGAGGCCTCAGACCATATTCCTTGAGACGTTGTCGTATCGTTTCAGTGCTAATTTGCATTCCACTATTCTACTGAAGCTGCTTTTGAAGGTGCCTAGCAGTTGTGAACAGTTGTCTGGATTGCCATTGCTGCCCGAGGTCGTCTTTTTCCAGGTCTTGTTTCATGACTACCAGTCTCTCTATTAGGTATAGATCATTCTGAAAACAGTTGAATGGGACACCCCAAGCCTAGGAAATTCTCTTATATAACTCCAACCTAGGCCATCTAACGCCACAGCATCAGGACATTCTGCCAGATTCAAAGTTAGTGATTCGCGTTACTCAAAAAGATTGATCAACAACTGCTGTTATAAATATGTGGTGTTTCCTGCAAAACCTCAATTTATTTCTCGTTAGAGGCACATGTGCGCCAAGAAAATACATCGAAGTTTGTTGGAATATATCCGGACGTATGCGAAAAAAAACATGTGTTAATAATTGTGTTGCCAACCAATAAATAAATTTGAAATATTTAATTCTTGGCGAAATGTTATATGCTGGTGTGAACGTCTCAAATGCTCACAATAATGAAGCACTCTTACAATAAGAAACAACGTATGTTATTCATTAGTCATGAGTAACGATATATTGACTAATGAGTAACAAAAAAACTATTTTGAATACTCAAAAGTATTTCCATTTGTCAAATTCCAAGAATTGATCATGAAATATTTGTGCTTGCATTTTGAGTTTGAACAATAGTTACCGACTCCAAACAATTTCTAAATTTTTGTTTCAACTCTTTTATGTCATTATGAATTTTTCGAAACAATAAATTCTTGACACAAGCCCAGACAAAAAAATTAACGGGATTATATTTGACGAACGAGTTAACCTTCTCACTGGCTATATCACCGTTAGACTGGATTAAAAGTTCCAAGATATTTCTTGTCAGGTGTGGGGACGCACCGTTATGCTGAAAATTTACTAACCTTCTTGGAGCTGAGGATTTTTTTTTTATTACATTACAGTTCTTAATGAAGATTTTCGTCAGAAATAAAATACGCCAAATCACGGTGGTTCATTAACGAGCATCTTAACATAATAACCGAATCGCCCTTGGTGTAGACATTTACTTCCTGATGAGAATTGACATCAGAAGAGTAATTTTTGATTATTGCGATTGAATAATCTATCACGGGTCCATTACTTCATCAATCCATATGGTATACTGATAGAGTGCGGGATTTTCTCTCGACTTTTCTTGATACAATCGGCAAAATTCGTGTCGTCACTCATAATGTCTTCGCTGTAGAAACTTAGATGTTGGCATCACATTTTCTGCTTCAAGCTACGTGCATGAAAATGCGAGATTCGAAGTGACAGCTCCCAAAACATCCATTGTTACTTCTATATTATCTTGTTCATTGTAACTTTTTTCTCTGAGTGCTTTGAAGGAACCATTGTTCATGTTCAGTTTTTGGAATATAGATTCGTGAAGTCACCTGCAGATGGAATAATTTTCCGAAGCTGCATCAGAATCATGCCTCTTCTGGACATGACGAAATTTTCGAAATTCACGAACATTTTTGAATCAATAAGTTTTCAGCTGATTATTTGTGAATCAACAATCTGAATTGAATAATGGATTAACTCTGACATTTATTATTGTGAGCATAGAGTTGAAAATATTTGGGATGTTTTGTGTAAATTCTCACCAGCATACTAGATGAAACCACAGAATTCAAAGAATTTTCATTTCTGGAAAAATCTACATTTTAGGGAAAATTTGTCTGGCATGTTATTTTTTATATTTGGAAAGAGAATCGAATATTCTTTCTATTTCATCCAAATTATGCTATGGTGTGAATTTAAGAAAAAAACACAATTTTATATCATAAACCATTCAACAAAAAAATTTTTTGATTACGTCCCAACAACCTCCTCAAAAAAATGCCCATGAAATGTCCAAATAGTTTCCACGCTTTGATAGCAAGCGAGATATTGGCATATGCCGAGATCTCGGAAAATCGATATATCCGTAATATTTCGAAGAAGAAGAAGATTGCTTTATCTTGATGATAAATAAGACATCAAAATGGGATCTACGTAAAAGAAGATTTGGTAGAGAAAAATTGCTTAGGTGATGATCATAGCTTTAGGCATAAAAACAATATCACTGCTGAAACACAATAGTTTCATAAATTTAAGAATATTACAATCATCCGCAAAGACAAAAAATTTTCAGTCCTCTGTGCAGCCTATTGGAACAATTGGAATATCTATAGTAGAAAACATGAGAAGTAAGAAGATACCTGCCACTTTACATTTGAAAGCATAGCATGCTCTCAACTAGAAGAAAGTGATTCAATTTCGCTTATTACTAATAATAAATTGATCGGAAATTTGGAGCATCCATTATCGAAATTTCGGTGAATGGTTCAAGCTCGAACTATAATAATAGTTCAAATAGATAATAATCGATTGGCTGATTGTTACTTTATGATGGACATTGATCTCATGAAAGAGATATCAAGATATCAATAACAACGTTCATTAGCAGCTAATTTAAATTTTTCTCGTGTCCACTACAATTGATTTGATCGCGACGTCAAAACAAGTTTTCTATTTTTCTAATCAATACCTTATCGATTAATCTTTTGCAACTCGACCGGAAGCAGTTCTATTATTGAATATCAACGGAGATTGGTAAGATACAAAGGAACGAATAGACACCTTTGATGTGTTCCGATATGCTATACTTACTCCGTTTCTTTTCTTTGAATTAATTTTTATACCTGATCGTAAATGATCAAGGTTTTCATTTAGGAAAAACCCGCAGGAGCGAATATCACCAAACCAAAATGTTTCTATTACAGATATTTTCATTTTCACAATTTAACCAGTCGTGCGATGTTGTCGAGTAACCCGGAAACATCGCATTCGTCGCATAATGTGGTCCAGTGAAGTATCACTTCGATATACATTAATCTACAAAATATCGAAAGAGTATATAATATACAGGGTGGGAAAATTTCGATGTTTTATCAAGGCAGCTAGTTGAAATATTATGAATGACCCTCCTCTCTCAGAATCTCTTCTTCAAGGACCAGTTTAGTGGTTTTCGAACTATTCAAAATTCTCGAATTTTGGGAAAATCGTTGTATTTTTTGATAAAATTCAGACCATAGTAATAATCTGTGCTTTAACAAGCACCCGTTTTTCAGAGAAGGGTACGAAATTATTAATTAAAGGATTCAAACACAACCTTCAGCCTCTTCATACTCTCAAAAATTCAGATCAACTTGGTGTAAATACCGTAATTGCTCCTTGTTCAAGATGATAAACAGCTTATTAAATGTCGAACTTCCAAATTACTCAAAAATAAACTCAATGGTTTCCAAAGATCCAATCATTATTTGAAAAAATATAAAAACTAAATCAATTGAGGATGAGATAATTTCTACCAAAGCAGATACCGTAGTAGCATTATATGGAAGAAAAAATTTTTGACTATGGAAATCTATCCAAAATTTCTTCTGATCCAACTTATCAATTCTGAAATAAAATTAAAAATTTATTAAAAGCTATTAAACTTACTGGATGTTGCAACCCAAATCAATCTTATAGGTTATAACTAGGAATGTAATCTCGCATCAAAATATCAATCTCGGTATTCGCGAGATTCAGAAATTCTAATCTTTTCTTCCTATAACTTATATTTATACCATATAAAATCTCAAGCTAACCAGTAATTTATTCAAAAAGAAACATATTCTAAAACTTGAAAATAACTCCTCAAAAAGCATAAACTATCTAGGGTTTCATCTGCCAGCCAACTCCGAATGCTGCATGCCAGATAACCAGATGAGGAAAACGATAGATAGAAGACTTTGGTGATCGAACAGTAAAATTTGTCTTTTTGACCCGTGCAAATTGATTTCTTTCTTCAAAATCATATCAAGTCACGACGACAAAGGTGCCACACGTTTTCGCGAACGCTCTTTTAATGCCATTTCCAATTTCTCATCAAGACTAAGAGAAGCGTTTGCCATTTCAGGCTCTAAATTTTTTTCACTGCAGCTAATGGACTTGAATCGTCATCATCACTTTCATTCATAGCTTCATCTGCAACTGAAGATGTAGAGGGTTTGTTTTGTATATTGACAGCAATATTGTCATCTTTGGTATTGTTCTTGTGTATTCTTCCGATTAACTTTATTATTTCTTTTATGATTGAAGATTGTGGAGGCAGTTTGAAAGTTTGATCACTAGCAGATTGATTGAAATATACTCCGTATTGGACAGAGTCTGTCAAATATTACAATGCTGCGCTCATAAATGTTCGGCGTTCATTAATCCAAGCCTTCATGGATTCAGCAAGTTTTTGAGCTACTGGTGTTCCGAGTTCTTCTAACTTTTTCACCATAAATTGCAGAGTAGTTTCGTCAAATATGATTTTCGACGACATAGTACTTCCACTGCCAGTTTTATAGGCTGAAAAACGAGTTCTAAATCTGATAAAGCACGATATTCTTCGTCTGAGAAACTATGATTTGTATTCGATCCAAGATTGCAATCAATCAAGGCTTTGCTTACACATTGCTTCACCTTATTGAATGTGGAAATCATATCTGTAAGTCTAGACCAGCGTGTTTTGCAGTCCAGCACGAGTTGCACATTTTTGATGAATTCGTCCTTCATATATTATATGTTATTCTTATCATATATATGTCATTCTTCGTTGGTGATTTTAAGAAGTTTGACTACTTGTCTTACTTTTTTGATAAGGTGATCAAATTCTGGCAACTTCCTTTACAGTGGGCAATTTGCAGTCAAATCCTTCATTATCAATAATGTCATCAAATTCTTCATCGTCCGACTCCTTCACATCTGACGGAGCTTCAGTTTCACGCTGGTGAAGAGGATTCATGAATCGCCCAACCTTCACCATTAGACTGGCCCCATCTGTAGTAACACCTACTATATCTTCATCTAATGACACAAGCCATATTCTGATAATTTCTTCTTCAAAATCGTTATGCAAGCAACTCTTTGCATTCATGCTTCCTACTATATGCACAAGACCCAAATTCCAGAACATATTTTTATTCTCTGAAAATATATGAACATTCACATTCATGAAGCGCCTGTTTTTGCATGAAGTCCATTCATCGAAAGTAAGGCTGAATCTATGGTTATTCTTTCTCAGATTCATAAGATCCTGCGAAACTTTCATTTTCAAACTCATGCTATAATCCATAACAATCTGTTTTATGGAGTTAGGCAATGCAGGTAATTTGCACTCACTAGTCGCAAATAATTCACTCAGGTCTTTCGACGTCCAAAGAGATCTAAAAGTCATGCCATCTTTAGAAATCATCCTTGAAATTCTTTCCTCCAAAGAATCTTTTTGTAGGGACGAAAAGTAGTCAGATATTTTCTGCCTCTTCGTACCGGTTGGAGGAGGTAGCCTTACTGACGCGGAAGCATTGATCAGCATTTAAGAATTTGATGGAACCAGAGTAATGTTTTCTGTCACTGTTTTATGAGAAGTATCAATTTTGTGCTTGGACAGTAAATGCACATGTAAGCATTTGGGAGATCGTGCAGTTGTTTTCAAAATAGACTTACACAATTTGCACTAGGCAGTTTGACCATCCTCTGCCTTCAAAAAGCATTTCCATACCTCTGATCCACTTTGAAACTCTTTATAAACTACCTTTTTTGTCATTTTATCACAAAACGAATAGACCGAGAGAAATTAAACACAAAAGGAACTACTTTCAACTGTGATAGGAGCAGATTCTAAATCTGCAGATTGCCATGCACTCGGACACGTCCAGGCTCGCAAAACAATGACAAATTTAAGACATCCGGAAAACGTCTCGCATTACTCATCCCTATCGCTCTGTGGCCCTAGCGCCACGTGTTGCCGCCGGGAAAAGGTACATTCTTTACATAAGTCAACAAGAACATGTGAAAGCACTGAAAACTAACCACAATTGACATAATACCAATCTTGCAAATCTTGCGAGATAGCGCATGATTTTGGTGCGAGATTGATCTTGCAGAATAGGTGCGAGTTCTCGGTATTGCAAGATCTTGGTATCCCTAGATTGCATTCCCTAGTTATAACCCATTAGCTCCCCTATTATATTCACTCATTAAATTTCATAAGCCAGGATACCCTATTAAAACAATAGTTTCTTATATTACTGATCCATTTGTTTATTGATAAGATAAGGATATTGTTGATTCAAACCCAAATACTCTATAAAAATTCCTATGAACTAATAGATGAAACACCAAATATGTACCACATACTGCCAAATTAGCTTTTTCTGATGTCAATAACTTTTTTCCAAGTATCCCACCTAAAGATTCAATCGGTATTATTGAAGAAAGAATGGAACATAATAACGTTAACACTTTAGATATTTTCAATGAAATAAAACTAAAGTATTTAGATTTTCACTATATTAACAAAACTATGACAGGTTTCACCACACTGTGGCTTCATCACACAGTTACAAACTAATGAACAGAGTTATTCCTTATATATTAGTCTTATTTCCTACTTAATATTACAATAGGTACAAGAGGTATGTTGAAAAATCCATCGGAGTTGCTTACTTTATGAATTGAAAAGGTTGAGTAAAGGAGAAGGATTTAGATCTAATTGACTATTAAGTAACCTACCTGAATTCTTTTCTTTGTTGATCTCTAAAATTTCCAATAGATTGAGTTTTTGTCTGTTATTTTCATTGTGTAAAATTTTGAAATTATCATTAAAATTATGGTTTTCTTCGAGTAAGTGATTAGAATAATGGGAATCTGATTTATGATAATTAAAACTACGTTTGTGCTCGGATAATCTAACTTTGAAATTTCTGAAAGTTCTACCAATATAAATTTTATTACAATCCCCACAAGACAATTTATAAACACCGGATTTATTACTTTTACCAATTTTAAATTTTCAGTTTTTGATATGTCGGCCTAAAGAATTATCAGTTCGGAATGCTTTATTGAAATTATAATGCGAGAGGAATGATTTTAATTTTAGACTAGGATTACCAATATAAGATATAAGTTAAGCTGTTGAATTTTGTGTTAGAACTTTTTATACTTGGAAATACTTCCTGGATTGCTTTTTGAAATTTTTTGCGTGAAATCATGTTCTCAATCATAGTTGGACTGTAATCGTTATTGACTGCTATTTGTTTAATTATATTTAGCTCTTTTATGAAATTATTTTGTGACATTGGCATATTAATGAGTCTATGTACCATACTATTGTAAGCTGCTAATTTATGTGGATAAGGATGTGTAGATGAGCTGTGAATAGTAATATCTGTATGCGATGGCTTATGAAAAATAGAAAAATCATGTTTGCCGTTAATTTTAGTAATAGTTAAATCCAGAAAGTTAATGGAGTTTTCTGTTTCTATCTCTAACGTGAATTTAAAATTATCGTGAATTTTGTTAATGAATATTTTGAATGACGCTAATATTCTGTTTGTGCCAGTGAAACAACAAATGATATCGTCGACATATCTAAACCAATAAATAAAGTGTTTGAATAACGGATGTTCTTGGATAGTTTTTTCAATATTATCCATGAAAATTTCAGCGAGCACAGGGCTCAGAGGATTACCCATGATTAAACCTTTTTCACTATTATATAATACTCCATTGAAGTTAAAATAATTTTGTTCTAAACAAATTTCTAAAAGGTGTAAGATTTCTGATTGAATTATCGGATTGACTTTATTAATTTGAAGGGCGTTCTCGATGAGATTCACTGTATCACTAGGTGATAATTTTAATGATAATTTCAAAGTTTTACACATTGAAAATAACAGACAAAAACTCAATCTATTGGAAATTTTAGAGATCAACAAAGAAAAGAATTCAGGTAGGTTACTTAATACTCAATTAGATCTAAATCCTTCTCCTTTACTCAATCTTTTCAATTCATAAAGTAAGCAACTCCGATGGGTTTTTCAACATACCTCTTGTACCTATTGTAATATTAAGTAAGAAATAAGACTAATATATAAGGAATAATTCTGTTCATTAGTTTGTATCTATCTGATGAAGCCACAGTGTGGTGAAACCGATCATAGTTTTGTTAATATAGTGAAAATCTAAATACTTTAGTTTTATTTCATTGAAAATATGTATATCGATTTTCATCAAGTAACGACCTCCTCAATCAAATTAACACTTTAGTTCAACACGAAATATTGTTTTTATTAGATGTGTCTCTGAATCAAAATAACTTTGTTTTTGAGTTTTCATTTTACCGTTCAGATGAGGACCTTATTATTATCCTCTCAGTCTCCTATTATCAGAAATTTTCATGGATAAGTTAGAAACTACAATATATAACAACCCTCTAACTGAACACTTTTTATATTGGCTTCGGTATGTAGATGATATCACTGTATGTTTTACTGGTATAGAACGTCACCTAAATATTTTTCAAAATCCAAAAATTCATTACCGAACTTGAACAAAACGATTCAATCAACTTTTCAGATTTAACCTTAAGCAAATTAAATAAAGAAATGAATTCTCCATTTTTCATAAACTTTCTCATACGGACATCGTAATTCACAATACCTCGTTTCATCCTGTTCAACATAAAATGGAAGCTTTTCAGAGCATGCTTTACAGATTATCACATATTCCTTTACCTTCGCATAATTTCGATGAAGAACTTTATATTATTAAACAAATAGCTCTTAATAATGGCTACAATCCGAATATTATCACTAAATTACTTAACAAAATACGGAAACTTAAGGCAATAGAATTGGTGTACCCAAAATCTGATGACATAGATACTATATCTATCAGCATCACATGCATTAGGGAAGTTAGCCATAATTCAAAACATTAACTGGAAAAGTTTCAGTTACACATCTCATTCCGAATGAATGACAATAGAAAGAGAAAGAAATCTTGTGTATACAAACTTATCTGCGGTAGTTATACTAAGATGTATATTGGTAGAACCTAAAGAAGTTCCAGTATTAGAGTAAATGAACATTATCGCAGTTTCATCAATAAAAAAACAAGTTCTGAACACGCGGATCATTCAATTGAAGAAAATCATAATTTCAACTAAAATTTGAAATTCTTGCAATCATCAAATGAAAAACTTGACATTACAGGTAGATTCTGGAAATGATAGGTGGGCTGAAAAGTTCATAGGCTGATATACTAATGGCGTTACTAGAGTTAAATCCACATGATTTTCAGTTAGTATTAACCTCAACTAAACACGAATAAAATGTTTTCAACAGTCCGACTTTTGTTCCGCGAGATATAGCATTGAAAGTGAATCAACTTTTATTATTGTTGGAAAAATGTATAAAAGAGAATTCCGTGTGTTGATTAAACATTGCTTTTTGATGAAAAAAAGCCAAAGCATCGCTTGATAAACACTATTCGGAAGACAGGAAAATCAATGGTGGAAAAGTGGTTTCCAAAGTTTAAACGAGATTTATTTATTTATTTATTGTTACAAAACCCCTACAGGATAGACCCAATTACCGGGGTTCCCAAAAAATGATAACAGAAGTGAAACTGTCATACGAAATGAAAATTATAACTTTCATAAAAATTCAAGAGAGAAAAAAAAGCCTCACTAAAGATTACAAAATCAAGCAGAATATCATGAAAACTAAAAACCACTACAATGAGGATGATTCAGATCTAATGAGATATGCTATAACATTATTTTTGAAAGAAGAAAGAGGTTCATGAAAAATATCTAAACTGGCAATATGCCAATTGTACAGACGCATAATTCGCAAGGAAACAGAACGAAAGAATAAACTAGTACGAGCCTTCGTACATAGAAGAGAGCATTTCGACGACTAGGATATACGAGAACATTGAAAGTGAAATAATTAATAAGGAGAAAACTAAAAGAATGATTTAAAATTCGATAAAGAAACACAGTGTCGAAAAGGACTCTCCTCTGCTCCAGGCTTAAAATTTTGTGCTGACGCAAATTTAATTGATAATCATGGTTAGGACTGTATAATCTAAACTTTTGACAAATTTTCTCAATTCTGTCAATATACTTCTAATAGTGAGGGGACCAAACAGTTACAGCATATTCCAAATTAATCCTCACCAACGAGAAATATAGCATTTTTAAAGACCTCGGATCACTGAAACTTTTAGTTTATTCTTAGAACGAAACCCAACATTTTGAAAGCCTTAGAACGACATTTTCGAAGGGACGTTATCTTGGAGAAGATGACCGACTCTTTTTCTAGGGCTGGACCTGCTCAAAAAACATTCGGGTAACAAAAGATGGTTGGAGGAAAATCATCCACTAACTTATTGAATTCATTGAATTCATATTAAATCAAAATAATGAAACTGAAATAAGTAGATCTCATTCGCATTTTACTCAAATAGTAATATAAAAAAATAAAATATTAATTTATTTTTTACTCATAACGAAATTGTTGAGTTTTCCCACCTTCCGCGTTTATTTATTACTGGAAAGTGAAACTTATGTTCGATCAAGAATAAACCGAAATAAATCACATAACACCTTATATAGGAAGATTATCTCTCAACGTGGGTATGCGATGATTCTATTCGACAAAATAATACCAACGAGGTTATTCGTTATGACATTATAAATCAGTCCTAATATCTCATTAAAAGGTAATTTGTTTCCTTCATAAACTCGATATCCACATCGCTAAACGTTTTCAAGAGAAAATTCACATTTCTCTTCTCATATGTGTTTAATAACAGAATTTATCATTTCGATAGTATTGCCACTACATTGTAAATGTATGTTTCAGTGAAATGAAAATAGCTGTTTATATATATTATGACATTTTACTGGTCGTTAGAGAGAGTAATTAGAATGAATTTAATGAATCGCTTGAGTTGATATGAATTTTTGTTGGTGCTAGAACGGTACTGATCTCCCACTTTCAGTCATTAGCCATTTACAGATTATTAGCATCTAATTAATGCGGAGTCTTTAATTATTTCAATATTTTTAGTTACTCAAGCAAAACACTCATGGTTATATATACGAGGTTCTGTCGGCAAAAAACAAGTAAAATATTTATTTACTTATATTTCAGTATAATACAGTATAACCAATACTTATTTGGTATACCAAGCATGCTTTGCTTGGTATACCAAAGATTATTGAAATAAATGAAAACGCCGAAGTCTATTCATGAAATTTCTCATTATTCAATTGAGTTTTTTGTCTTCATTTTCTTCGTAAACTCAAGTGAAATATTTCAATTTCATCAAACAATTATGGCTAGACCACATTTCAGTATCGAAGGGATGTTAAGATCCATTGGTATGCTCCAGCGGAAAGACGTATCCAGAAAGTAGTAGAAAGTAAACCAACTGTTACCAATCAATTGTAGTCACGATTCAATGAAAGTGGCAGCGTAGCAGATACCATACAGATCGTTCCAAAGCTCCAAAAGGTCGTAGCACAGCATTCCATTTGCTACAAGACCTGTCTCTAGTACAGGTGGACCAAATTCGATGTTTTAATGGGGCAGCTATGTGAAATATTGTTGGTAGAGAAAAATGATCCCCCCTCTGTCAAGTCCGATTTTCGAGAAAAACTCATTGGTGAAAACGGATTTCAGCCATCTTTTTTTCAGTTTTCCAGTCACGAATCTCGAATCTTATCGAAATTCTTCAAAGAAAATTTCACTTCTACAGGCCCTTTTTTGATAAGAATGCAGGGACGTATTCGAAAAATTTTCTTGCCGATCAGTTCCTGAGTCATGAAGCAAACTTGTATTTTTTCCAAATACGAAACATAGGTGATTTTGGTATCAATAGAGAGGATAATTCTTTTCGTTCCAAATATATCACATGCTATATGATTTCCTTCAACTAATGCCTTTTTCAAATGAGAAATCGAACATTCATATCTATCCACTCTGATGAACAGCAGATATTCACGATTCAGTGGTAGAAGAGGTTCGTCTGTTTGCGTCAAAGATCATATTGAATTCTGTGTTCACTTTTCAGAGCAGACATTTTCTTTTTTGAAAGAAAATATGTTTTCAGAAAAGTAATAACTATATACACAATAAATTGAATCAATAAACAAATTATCTCATGAATTCAAAAGAGAACTTCATGGGTCCATATAACGCGTCGATAAAATTCTGGACTTTCTTCTGTTTTCTGAAGGTAGTAACTGAAATTAAGTCGTTTTGTGTTATCACCAGGCTGGATTAATTGCGATTTTCTCATCCTGTGGGGTTTGAATTTATTCTCTTTGAGGACTCTGAGAGTCCTTGACTTCGAAATGTCAGTGTAATTTGTACTTCAGTCCTTTGAAAATAGACTAGACGGCTGTCTCCTCTCAGGGAATCTATTGAAATAAGATTGTTCTGCAGCATCCCAATCATACCCACTCTGTATATAACATATCATACTTTTTGTAATTTTGGAATCGAAGAATCATAACAATTGAGTTATGAGTACAAACTTTCGAAGCAGATCGAAAAGAACGACATGAACTTAGATTAAAAATTGTATTTACAGAATTAATTCTATTGTTCGAATATTGCAATTGTTTCAAATACAAACCTGAATGAATTCACATCAATAAGATGAAACTTTTGAAATAGTGTCATAAAAGAATGAAAAGGGGTGAACTCTATGGTTATTAACACAGAACTGAATGAATGGGATCTTTGACGAACATAGACTAACCCTTTCTACCATAGAATTGTGATTTCCTGCGATATTCCAAGTGGGGAGTAATGAATTTTTGCTTTTTTAATGAAAGAGGATGATGTTGAAGAAATTAATAAGGCATAAGATTTATATTTGGAGAAAAAATAATCATTTCTATTGATATCAAAATCACCTAAAGCAATCGTAATCGAAAAAAGATGAATTCGTTTCATAACTCAGAAGCCAATCGGCAAAAATTTTTATCGAATACGTCCCTGCGTTCTATTCAAAAAAGGGCATGTAGAATGTGAAAATAAATTTTGACTAATTTCGATAAGTTTCGAGATAGCGTCACATGTCGAAATCCCGAAAAATACAGAATTCCGAAATAACTGGAAAACTAAAAAAGATGGCTGAAATCCGTTTCATGTGAAAATATTTTGTACCCAACTTCCATAGGATTGGAGATATCTTCAAAATTCCGAAAAATCCTGATACGGATAGCTGCCGTACTAAAACATCGATTTTGGTCCAGCCTGTACATGAAGTCAGAATTCTGATCAAACTGTCAGAAACCAGTTGATGAAGGTGAACCCCAGGTTATTTTCGAGAATTCTTCAACTGTTACTCGAGAATCGCGCTCTCCTTTTAGCTTGGTTCCAAGAGCATGTTAATTGGGAACAACCAATGTTCTTCAGTGATGAGTCACGATTCGTGGACAATTGGAATATAACACCTGGAAACGCAAATCGTCTCCAGTATTGCTAGACATGAAGGCGGAACAATATTTGTATGTATAAAAACTCGTTTCCCTGTCGCTATTGCACTATCAATAGCTTTTCTGTTTATGTTGTGTTAGTGTCGTGTGTACATAAAGAGTGCCAAAGATTTTTCTGCTCAACAGCTTCAATTCTCATCTCGCACTCCATGATTTCGAGACGAAGACAAGGGTCAAAGGAAGGGGGTTTGGGACAGGAATCTGTAACAATGGAAAAAAAACCGGCAGAAAAATATTTCAACAATCATACCTGACTCTTATATTTCTAAACACACTTGAATTTAAGATTTTACATAGCAAGCAAGGCCATAAAAAGGACTAAGGAGATAATCAAGAAGTACATAACCTGCGATATTTCCTCTTTCGCGGAGATGTTCTTCCGTCGCAGTGTGAGTCTCCTGAAACATAATCACTTCTTTGTTTTTACTGGCCAATTTTGAAGTATAATCGCAAAATCCCTTCAATATTCAAACTCAACAAAACAATTCCCTCTCTGTTTGACCGAGAGAGCCCCGATGGCTAGGTTCGGTCTTCTAAGTGATGCCGATTATGATCTATAGATGTTCAAGAATCATTATGAACCCAATAATTTGGGTTGACATCTCCCATATATTATTTCTCCGTGGTTCAAATTCAAATTAAAAAAAAAATTGCGAAAAAATTTTGACAGTCGTTTTGAAAATATGACAATTAATTATTACGTTTAGGTAGGTGAGAGATACAAGTGATCTAAAAACCCAGAAATAAAAAATTTTGTAAATACGCTGTTGTCTTAGCAAAGTGATATACGTTTAAATAGGATATCTGATCTTTTTTTATCCAGAACATCCCATAGGAACATTTTTACAAAGGATAATTCTATCAGTTGTGGTACCTTATCTTCTAGTTTTATTCTTTCAATAAGATTATGCTTCGAGAATGGTGTTAATATATAGTGGTGCGAAATTTGTAATCAGTGTTTAAAATAAGATACACTCCCCAGAAAGTTGAAATTAGCGAGGGTCTTGCCGATCCACAAAAAAGAAGATTTCAGCAATTATAGGCCAATTTCCATATTACCAGCGTTTTCGAAGATCCTAGTAGAGATTCTTAACAGAAGTCGCGTAAGTTTTTTAGAAAGTAGAAATAAAATTCCTCGCAGCATGGATTCAGAAAGAAAATATGAACTTCAACTGCTTTATTACAAATATTTGAATCATTAACAGTCATCTATAATAGATATGAACATGCTGACTAACAGCTTGTACACCTAGATACTTCTTGCTTGAAAAACTGAATCGTTATGGTATAAGAGGCAGGGCTCTTGCAATTTTTAAGTCATTTCTACATAATAGGTTACAAGTTCTTTCGTGGAAGAATGTTGTCCCAGAGAAGATGGAGACTACGCACGAAGTCCCACAAGGATCAATTTTGGATCCGGTTTTGTTCTGTTAACCTGTCTCTATGCCGAGACAAATCTACTAAATGTGGTAGTATAGAGTGATATCGAGATCTTTTGATACGGCTGAGGGATGATTTTCACCAAATGACCTGAATCTCGATAGCAGTAAGACACAAAGAATAAAGTTCCAAACAATTGAACCTGAACGAGAAAAAATACAATCACCGACGGATCAGGGAAGTGTCGAACCCAGCCCATATGCAAATTGACTTATTTTGCCAATTTTTACACCATGGCCACATATGGAATTGTCTTCTGAGGTCATAGCTTGGAAATCAATAGGATTCTGCTTAAATAGAAGGAGGCTCTTAGAGTAATACGCGGTGTTCCTAGAACAACAAGCTGTAGAGACCTTTTTGAAATGTTCTCACTTACCTCAAGTATGTACACAACAAAAACTTCAGAGGCGAAATTTTCTGAGTGGGGGATTTTCACAACAAAAGCACCAGAAACAGGGACTAGATCTCTTCACAAATCGGGACGAAGCACATTGGAATGAATTTTCACCACAATTTTACACAGGGATAAAAGAGTCTATCCGAACCCTAATTTACTGAAGAATCGAGAAAAATTCTTTTAGATAATCCCTTCTATTCCACAGACGAATTTTGAACTATTTTATATTATTCTGATCTATTGAATTGTTAGATATTGTGTAGGTATTAGTCTTTGTGGTGTACTATTTTCAATTAAAAGCAATTATTATTTATCATGTGCTAGTCCTAATTGTTGCCTTTGTTAGCATCCAACTGACACCCATGTAGTATTCTGATGGTGTAATAAATGAATCTATACTTGGAAATATACTAGAAGAGAATAGAATCAATTCTTCTTATCTGGTCATCCTTCATATCAGACCTAAACCCTACCGAGTCTGTAGACACCCTAAAAATTTTCTTTCAGTATGAACAGGAGTTGATAAAAGGCCACCAATGTCATTGGTGCTTCTATCTTGAGTACACTAAGCTAAATATCATCAATAAAAGTTGAACTTTCTGGATACTATAGGAATTCAACAGTTTCCATACCTTTTTGATTGAAGAAGATTTCTATAATGCTGAAATATTTCACTTGAAATTTATTGATATTTGTGAAAGATTCTCAGACTTGAGGCATTTAATCATATTTGATCACATTTATACTAAAAGTAATTAAGATTGACTTATCAATAGAAAGGGTACACAAAACCAAAAGTAATAAGTCTGAAGAAGAAGAATTATAAACGATTTGATTGACTTTAACACTTCCTTTGTATTTTTTCTAATTCCAATTTCCTTCTGCTCTCCAATTCATGGGTTGGTATCAGTCATCCGTGGAGAAGATTGGATTTTCTGCCACATCAAGATAAGTGAACCATGAGAACGTGTTAATGGCTTACTTATTGTTCACAAGTTAACTATACGTTTCATAATTTGCACCAACAAAGCAATTAAAGTGAATTTGTTGTCAAATTAGTATCAAATTGAACTTTCTGTTGATAATTCGATCAATTACCGTTCAGGTTGGTTGCGGCGAATATCTCATGATGTATATGAACTCAATTAGATTCAACCGAATTTGAATAATGGATTTATTAAACTGTAGGGAGAAGTTTGAAAAAAAGAATGGGAACATTAAGAAAAATAATTAAGATGGATAAAAGTGGAACACAGTTTGGGGCAAAGTAATACTAAATTAGAGGGGGAAGAAGTTTGGAAGAAAGGGATAGAATATAACACAGTTTTGGGAAATATAATACTAGTGAGACAATTTTGAATGCTATGGGAAGAATCTCAATTCGTAGAATCAATGTAAATATTGCTCTTTTGAGACTCGACAAGTATTATTATGTTTCTAATCCTTTGATAAAAATGGTAGAGAATAGTTTTATTTTCAACAAGAGTCAAAATAAGAAAATAATTGATTCATCACAGCTATTTGGAGCCTCGGGGTGGAGCCAAATTTCAATAAGCTAATTTCTCGAACGATTGGAGATTATAGACACCAGAAAATCAGGAGAAATGTTTATTAGAAACGACTTTGAAAGCTATCTTAACGGTATCTGCTGAAACAATACAGCCAACGAAACAACTACAACATATTTGTAAAGTAATCCATTCAGAATTGTTTCATGTTACACTCAAAAGAATTTGATATCAAACATTCCGAAACTAAATTTATTAATCCATAAGAAGTATAAAATTCTGTTCCAAAAATTGAATAATTTATTGAGAGATGAACTCAAAATTTCAAAAACAAAAATAATATCCAAACTCTCGAATCACCACTTTTCCAATAGGTTCAGAAACTAATTTTTCTGAGACCAAATCTCACTTCTTCCAACACAATTCAGAGTCAAATAAGTCCCAATATCATTTTGACCCGCTAGGAATTGAAGCTGATAAGGCAGAAAAGGGTCATACTGGTATAGCGTTGAACAAGGCAGATTATTTACTTGAAACAAAAATTTTATTGATTCTGGAAATTATCAGAAAATCAAGAAAGATTCTATCAATAAATTTGAATCCAATATTGAACACGCCTTAGAGAATGTCATATCTCTAATACAGAACAATCAAAATAACAAATTTTCAGTTGATAATCCGCAGTCACCAAAACTATCTCGTCAAACTCCATGAAAGAGGAGCCACGGTTCAATAATGGATAGTCCTCTCAGTCCCATACTAGACGACATTTTCATGAATAATATTGTAAAAATTTTTCATCCGCTATCGAAACACTTCATTTATGGGATTAGATATGTGGATAACATAATCTGTTGATTATTAAATTCTTTTAATACCTTCATATATTCAATTCGCCCTTATATAAGGTAAATTTTGGAAATGAAAACTAAGAATTCTATAAACGATTCGTTTATCACTTGGCAAAGGTTTTACAAATACACACACCACTAAAATTGTCGCATCACCTAGTATTTTGGATTCCACAATCTATTAAGCAGCTCGATCGCAGTTTCTTTGTCAACATATGTTTTTGGACATATTAGGGGGAAAAAATCTTATCTATGTAGTAACATTTGTTTCCATATGATCTCAAACACGTCTGAAACAACAATGAGTTTATTTGACTATCAGTATTCATTCAATTTCTCTTCAGTTTTCACGCTAAATTAATGCAAGTTTTCTATGTTTCTTGTTGATTTTCGAATCTTTGAATTTACTGTAATGGCTGCTGAACGTCCTGGGCGCTATTCGAGTGATCATGAAGTGGTAAGATTTGTAACAATTCTAGAGGAGGGGCGAAGCTAACGTTACGTGGCTAACTTGTTGAATGTTAACCAAATCACTATTTCAAGAGCAATTAATCGGTACCACGAAACAGGGGAATATGGAAGAAGGGCAGGACAGAGAAAAAATCGGATAACAACACAAGTTGATAATCGTGGGCTTCGTTTAACTGCACTAAGAGTTCGGCAATGTACGGCTAGAATGCTACAAAATGAACTTGCACTTCCCAGAAATGTGCATATTTCATTACAAACTGTTTGAAACAGATTCAGAGAAGACGATATCAGACCTAGGGTGGCTTCTACCGGCCCGCGTCCCACCAGAGAGCATCGAGTTGCAAGGCTTCAGTTTGCGAGGGAACATGCAAATTGGGGTATTCCAGAATGGTCGAATGTTCTCTTTTTCGACGAGTCCAGGTTCTGTCTAGTATCAAATGATAGACATGCCTGTATACAGACGACCTGGGGAACGGTATCATCAATGCAGTATCCGGCAAACCGAAAACATCGGAGGGGGCTCAGTAATGGTGTGGGGAGACATTTCTTTCCATGGTCGAACTGAGTTAGTTCTAGTGAATAATGAAAGAATGACAGCGGCCAGAAACATCGCAGATATCCTTGAACCCTATGTTGTACGCTTTGGCCCATTGATTGACGAAAACTTCATTTATATGCGTGATAATGCTCGGACTCATGCCGCTAGAGTAGTTACAGAATTTCTGCAAAATGCCGAAAATGATATTTTAAGATGACCAGCCAGAAGTCCCGACTTGAATCCCATAGAACATGTTTGGGACAACATGGGGTGACAAATTCAGCAACAGCTAGAAAATCTGCTTCCTGAAATTTGGAACTCAGTGACCCAAGAGTATATCCAAAATTTGTTTGAGGGGCTTCCGAGACGTATACTGGCAGTATTCAGGGCCCGGGGAGGAAATACTCGTTTTTGAAAATGATTATTGACCATTCATTCATTGGTCTCTTCGCAAATGTTCGAAGATGGAGGTATTTTTTAATTTTTCATTAACTCGAAAATTGTTGATATTTTCCATCATAAACTCATCTCTTTTGAATGATATCTTCTTATTTTACACTTCTGAAAGTTACCAAGCGACTCTTGAATGACCAACCTAAAAGTTTATTTAGTATTGTCGTAAAAGTAGGGTGATGCAACAATTTTTGTGGAGAGTGTATTTATTAAAAATACTCGACATATGTTTCGGGTTGTTAGCCCATTATCAAGAGTAATACAATACTAAATTCAAAATGAGTCATTTCACTTATGTATAACGGCATTCAAGACAGGAGGTGAATTGAAGTCTAGTTGGTCGTTGCAAATTGGCTGGTTTTTCCTATGAGCGGACGAAATTTCAATAATCTCCAAGATGTCCATCCTTTTCCCTTTATTACCTGGATGCATGAGCTCGATATTCACGAAATCTATGAAATGATTCTTGTTATGCAGTGGTCCGAAAAACCCGTAAAATTTTCATTTTGGAGAATAGATATTTTATGTTATTCAACTCTCTTCTCGATTTATTTTTCGGTTTGGCCTATATAAAATGTCTCACATTCACTGCAGTGTATTTTATACACTCTAATTTTATCTAATAATTTTGTTTTATCTTCATTATTAACTTTTTTTTACAGCAAGTGTTTCTGCTTGCATGATTGTGGGAGTAGAGCCCAGATGCACTGATGACGAATACTTGGGTCCATATATGCTCCTGTTCCACATTCACTGCAGTGTATTTTATACACTCTGATTTTATCTAATAATTTTGTTTTATCTTTATTATTAACTAACAATGAACCCAAATTCTTTTTATTGGTGCTGATAATGTTAATATTATTTCTGTGTAATCTGTTACATATCTTGTTGCTAATACAAGGAAAATAGTTAATTGGAAATTTTCTGTTAGATTTCTCAGTATGCAACGGATAAATGGTCTGCAACAAAATTTTATGTCGTTTTTGTCTTATTATCAATTAATTTTGGTTCATAGCCGTTGTTCTCAGCGATTAATTTTAAAACTTGAACTTCATTCTCAAAATCGACAGCTGACAAAGGAACAGAGAGCAATCTACGTACACATGATTAAAAAGCACTCAATTTGATACTCTGGGATTAGAAAGTACTGTTATGAATCAAGGTATCCGAATAGGTTGGTTTTCTGTATATTTTAAAGGCGAGTGAGTCATGAGCCCTACTAATCGATAAGTCCAAGAAGTTCAAAGATTTTTCATTTTCCATTGTAAATTGAATCGATTCATGAAAAGAATTTAAAAACTGTAAGAAACTTTAGAGTTGTCTGCCTGTGCCAATCCAAATACAGAAGATATCATCTACATATCTTTTCCATAAAAATACATTATTGATTAGGATGTTGGGGGAACTAAAAATTCTATTTTCTAAATTTGTCATAAATATTTCACTTAATAACGGAGACAATGGAGAGCCCATAAGTAAACCATCTAACTGTTGATATATTTTATTATTGAACTTGAAATAACTTCGTTGGAGACATTGGTTTACAGCTGACATCGTTTCTTCTATATGAGTGGGGCTTAATGTACTATTGGATTGAAGTTGTTGATCAATTATGGCTTTGACATCACGGCAGGGTGTAGACAGATATAGATTAGTTATATTGAAGGATACTAATTTAGCATTCATAAGAATTTTTAGAGAGTTTTGTATTGAGTGGATTGGATTGTGTTGTATCAAATTTGGAAGTATGTTGTTCAAATATTTTCATAATTTAGTAGCTGGAACACTTACATATGAAACAATAGGTCTCATGGGACAATCTACCTTGTGAATTTTGAGTAATGAATATAAAATTGGAGCTTTTGGATTCATAACAGTCAATTCCAATCCATCTTTTTGCAATAAATTCGTACACTTTTAAATAGAGATATGACTTGGGTTTTAAATTTGTTAGTAGGATCAACATGTAATTCTATACATTTTCTGGAATAGATAGTCTTTCTGTATTTATACCTTGATAAGACAAAAACGACATAAACTTTTGTTGCAGAGCGTTTATCCGTTGCTTACTGAGAAATTCTAGAAAATTTCCAATTAACCATATTCTTAATACTAGCAACAAGATATGTAACAGATTACACAGAAATAATATTAACGCCATCAGCACTAATAAAAAGAATTTGGGTTCATTGTTAGTTAATAATAAAGATAAAACAAAATTATTAGATAAAAGCGCAGTGTATAAAATACACAGCTCAATATTATGAAATACATGGTGATCAATAATGGTTATAATTCTAGTATCATCGACAACAGGCTGTCGCGTAAACGATTTCAACATGCAATCCACGAGATTTTCCCCTTCGTATTGAAGAAACCAATCAAAGATATAATATATTATCTTATATTGGAAACCTAGTATAAATTTAAAGTGTTTCATCTCATCCCATAATTTGAATATAGCTTCCAGAACGGATAACTCTCAAGGCAGGTATATTGAACGCTATAAATCCAAAATTCATAAAGGAAACAAATCAGGTGTTTATAAGCTCTCTTGTGGAAGTTGTAAAGGAATTTATATCGGTAGAACTTTTAGAAATTTCGATATTGAGTTATCAGTGCACAACACCAGTTTAGATTAACAATAATCAGATTTTCACTGATAATTTCGATATTTTATATAATAAAAATATGGGAATCATTGGAAATAAATAAACAGAATAGTTCCGGATACTCACTTAATAGTCAATTAGACCTAAATTAGTCATCATTACTAAATCTTTTCAGTTCTCAAAGCAACCCTGTGGATTTTCCTTCTATTAAACTAAGTACCATATGTATGAGGCACATCTTCCTCTTGAATGTACTACTCATCTGTTGACACCACGGTATGGCAAAACAATTCATAAGTGAAGATAGTGAAAATTTGAACTGCATTGTTTTATTCAATTAAAAAGTTATCAATTTTCATCAAATAACGAATTCTCCAATCAAATTATTAAATAAATTATTGGGCTTCAAAAAGACAGAAAAATTATTTTCATAATTGCTGTTTCATATTATCTTTATTACTTTTAAGACTAATGTACTCGTACTTTGCACAAATCAGAAAGCACCGTGTATCAAAAGAACAGGTTCATTACTGAAGTTGTCAACTTTGTTGTCAACTTCCCCACAAACGCTTCAACGAGGTGGACAACATAAGCCTACGCTAATCGAAAATCAATAGTTCTTAATCTATTTCAGCCATTGGATCAACCGCTTACCACAACCGTCAACCTGTCCACACATGACAAGTTGGCAACAGAGTTGATATCCAAATTGCTCATATGAATGTGCTTTCAACATTATTACGATTCATAATTTTCTTGGATAAATTGTAAGGGAACCAGCCTTGGATTATCTGAAACCAACAACAGTAGACTTCATTAGCATCGCCGGCGTCGCTTTACGTTTTCAAAGGAATATTCTTAAAAACATCTCCATTATACTTGCAAATCACGTAGCGGTAACAAGTACGCTTACGTTCCTTATCATTTCATGTAGGTGTTAAACTTAATGATTCATACAATCGGAAACTCTTAGATGTTGTTGATAGAAATTTAACACAAAATTGAAAAATCAACGTTGCTAATCTCGTGAATGAATGATTATACGGTATGGGTTATTCACTTTTCTCATAATTGAATGATTCATGGTTAATTTGTCAATTTCCAGTAAAAACGTTATATAATGAAGTTGGCTTCCTACATGTAATATGCAAATTTACAATTATTATTCATAGGTAGTCCATAATTTCATTTAATCAGATCAAAGTGTTCTGCAAATCGTTGTTACAAAGAGTTTATGAAGTTGTAAATGTTCAAAAGAAAGAGGAACGTAGCTTTCATAATAAGAGGTCTCCTAGATCCTAGATTAATGCGTCGATTCTCCCATGGGTCCACGGGAGACTCAAAGAGGGCCTACATAGACCACAAAAACACATACCTGGTGTAACAAATTAGGGCCACTCCTATAACTTTTTTTCTATTTGGAATATTTTCATGAAATTTGAGAATCGGATAGTATACAACATTTTGAATTTGTTTACATTAATATGTTTGACATTTCGTTTTTGGTTATGCCGGAAATGACAGCAACTTTCGATTTTCAAATGGGACACCAACTATTTTATTGCTTATTTTAATTGTTCATCTCATCCAACGAACTTTTGACATGTTTTCGAAAGAAAAGCAAAACAATCTTTTTTTTGCGATTTTCATCTTTCGTTCCAGGCCATGAACAGTAACGATTGGATTAGCTCAACATATCCTATCACGAAAATACGAGATTGTAAATAAAAATTAATAAGAAAAGAGCGAACAGCGAAAACGAAATAATTATAATATATGTTCAAAAATACCACCATTCTCACAAACATTATTTAACTCTTGGGCTCTAATGCCTGCAATAGCCTGTCTCAAACGGTTCTCCAATTCTTGTTAGGTTTTAACGGGTGTTTGGTATACCTCATCCTTCAAATGGCCCCACAGGAAGAAATCTAGTGGACAAACCTGGCGATCTAGGTGGCCATCTTATGGGACTATTTGTTATAGATAATACCGTGAGACCTTGCTTGTGTTGTGAGGAGGTGCACCATCTTGTTGAAAATATATTTAATTCACAACAGCTAATGGCAACTAGTCCAATTCATCTTGTATTTGGGTCCTCAAAAATTCCAAATATCTCTCCCCTGTCAATAAACCTTCAAAACTTATAGGTCCTATCTGTTCTCGTTCTGTTGCGACCAGTACCTGGTATTTTTCCTATTAAACATCACATCGTTCGTGAAACGTGATTCGTCACTGAATCAAATCTTTGTGGGATAATACGGATCATCCTCCATTTTCCTGAAGTACTCTTCACAGTACTATAGTCGCCTAACACTATCATTAACGCACAGGTGTTGGTGTAGTTGATATTTAAATGAGCGGTACTTATGTTTTTTCAAAATTCTCTATGCGCTTTGGTGGCTAATTTCAAGTTCCCCGGCAATTTCCCTTGTTGATGTGGTTGGATTGATATCAACAAATGTCAAGACGTCTATTTCTGTATCTCCGTGGATAACGAAATCCTCCTCTTCAGCAGGTTGCACCTCACGAAATTTTCGTTCAACTTTAGAGAAATAGGTTCTATTCGGATGAAGTCTATCCGGATAGCGCTCTCTGTATAATTGTTCATCTTGAACGCTACTTTGCCTGCACTCTCCATAAATAAGGATCATATCGACTTTGGGTGTATTGATGCATACTTAAAACTGAATTCTCTATTTCGCAATGTCGATAATTAACAATGAAATTTTGACATGTGACACTGTTATTTTTATGATGACAGAATATTATAAGCATGAAGAAAAATTTTGCGTCGCCAACGTAGTTATTGTTATTAGCGAATGGGGAAACTGCAAAAATTGCCTAGGTATTTTCCCCTAGAACTCCGGAACCGTTAAGAATAGAGTGACGTGAGTGGTATGAAAAAAAAAAATACTGCTTCTGTAATATCGGGTGGTCCGATATGGTTGTCTCAGAAGAAAACCTACTTTTTGAGGAAAAACTGAGATTTTAATAAATAATGAAATAAATAAAATAAAAGATAAGGAGATGTGGTCATCTCCACATGTATTTTTGGGTTTCAAGAAATTCAATACTTTGAGGAACTCATCATGTGTAAATCTGATTAGGAAGAGTAGATCGGAAAACTATCTCCTTCAGGGATATATAATATTCTACGAAAGGTTGAATGTTGTTCCCTGAATGAAAAGTCTTCATTAAGAAAATAATTTTGTCAATGTTTAAAGTATTATTTTTTTATTGCAGGATGGTCACTTAAAATGGATTTGAATTATAAAAATGCTAGGAGTCAAACTCGTTTAGCGCTTCATCAATGTTTGGCCATTGTTCTGAGAAAAGAAGGCTGTCAGGGAGACCCTGGAGATTTCTGGATGTACGAGAATGGATATCCACTTTTCCAGGTAGTATATAATAAGAATCTGAATATCTATACAGGATGCATTATTTACACTTGATTGTTGCACAATTTTTATCTACTCATTTTAGTAAAGATCATTCTTGAAGTTAAAGTTAAAACACTTGTCCTAGTTTTTTTGGCATTTTTTCGTGAACAAGCAGAACGTACAGATCTACTGGTTATACAGGAAACAAGTCTCAATATGAGGGATGTCTTTTATGTTTTGCATGATGGGACATGAGCCACAACAAACTGTCAAAGTTGACAAGTTAATTGAAAAATGGAATTGAACTTTCAGCATTTTTGTACAATGATTTTTTACAATTTTCAAAGATAATTATCTCTACAAGAATATCTCGGCGAGTTGGTTTCTGTTTTCGGTATTGAAACACTACACCAGTCAACAGTTTCCCGTTGGTATGGCGAATTTAAACGCAATAGGGTTAGGCTCAACGACAATCCAAGGGCAGGTGTACAAAAAACTGTGTTCACTCAAGAAAATATGAATGCTGTGCTTAAGATTATCCAGGAAAATTCGCATGCAGCATATCGAGAGATTAATGCATTATTTAGATGAATTCGGATACCGCATTTGTTGATCAAAGATAGAAAGCTACAAGGGTGAATTGCTGTCAAAAAACCCTGGAGCGTTTCAACTTTGGAAAGTCTCAAAGCATTTAAAACATTGTCACTGGTTACACAGCTCTACAAAAAAAAATTTTTTTCATTGTTGCCCTGGATATCATCGCAAATTTTTAAGTTTTCAAGTGCCCAGATTACGAATATATTCATAAAAGTTCTCAATGTGCTCGTATTTTCATGATTTTTGCATTTCTTTTATTTTGAACAATTATAAGCTTGTTAGAAATAAAATTTAATTTTCCAGTCATGATTAGGCTTCTGAGCAACTTTTTCTGAGAGTGGGAATCATCACCTGATTCCCACTCTCAGACCCCTTTCTCCACAAAACAGCTGAGATCTCAGTTATTTGATAATATTGAAATACATATACACGTAAATTTGGATAAAGCGTCATGGATTAATATTTTGTTTCAATTACTGAATGTCCATTCTTATATATTTGTCTTCTAGTCTAAAATATGAGTTCGTCTCGAAGAAAGTGTAAATATTGTAGTGATTTATTTTGTTATATTTGCGGTGTTTATATACCAAAAAACAAAAAGAAATATCACAGACTTTGTCAAGGAGACTTATGTTGAATATTTTGGTTTCAAAATGGACAAATTAGGTAAACCATGGGTTCCTAATAAAGTTTGTAAGTCCTGTGTTGAGTCTTTACGGTTGTGGAAAAAAGGTGAACATTCTGGATTAGACTTTGGTATTCCTATGATCTGGATGGAGCCTACGAATCATTTAGATGATTGTTACTTTTGCGTAGTAGATGTTAAAGGTTTTAATCGAAATCAAACGTGGAGATACCCAGACTTACAGTCTACGAAATGTCCGGTTCTACACAGTGAAAATCTCCTCGGCCCATATACATTTCAAAAGTAATTCGCATGCCCTCAGAAACAATGATGTTACCAAATTCATAGAAATCGGGACCATCTACTAGTGGAAGTGAATGGGAAGGTGAAACATCTACGCCAAAGTTATTTTCTCCAAATGAACTCAGTGATTTAATACGTGATCTCAATTTATCAAAACAAGGATCAGAACTGTTAGCCTCAAGATTGAAAGAAAAAATTAATTGGCACCAACAGTAACAATTACAACATACAGAACGCGAGAAAAGAGTTATTACAATTTTTAGTGAAAATGAAGGATTAGTGTATTGTAATGATATCGCGAAGCTGCTTATAGACATGGGTTTAAAAGAGTACAAATCTACTGAATGGCGCCTTTTTATTGATAGTTGCAAAAGAAGTTTAAAATGCGTCTTATTGCACAATGGAAATAAATTTGCATCAATTCCAATTGCCCATTCAACGAAACTCAAAGAAGAATATGAAAATGTAAAATTAGTTTTAGAGAAAATTAAATACTCTGAGCATCAATGGCCGATCTGTGTGGATTTAAAAATGGTTAATTTTTTACTTGGCCAACAAAGTGGATATACAAAATACCCTTGCTTTATTTGTATGTGGGATAGTAGAGCAAAGCAACTTCATTGGGAACAAGATGTTTGGCCTGTAAGAAATTCTTTAACTGTCGGTAAAGCCAACTTAATAAGGGAGCCGCTGGTGAGCAGAGACAAAATCATACTTCCACCATTACATATTAAGTTAGGTTTAATTAAGCAATTTGTAAAAGCGTTGAACAAAGACGGAAATTGTTTTAATTACATTTGCAGAAAATTTCCGAAGCTTAGTATGGAAAAATTGAAAGGTGGAATATTTGATGGTCCTCAAATACGGCAATTGATGAAAGACTCAGATTTTATCAAAGTTATGACTGTTCCGGAAAGTAAAGCTTGGAAAAGTTTTGTGTTGGTTGTCGAAAATTTCCTAGGTAACCATAAAGCAGCAAATAATGAGGAAATTGTGCAAAATATGCTGACAAACTTTCAGACTTTAGGAGCAAATATGAGTATTAAGTTACACTATCTCCGCAATCATCTAGATAAATTTCCGGATAATTTAGGAAATTATAGTGAGGAACAGGAAGAGCGGTTTCATCAAGATCTAAAAGTGATGGAAGAAAGGTATCAAGGTCGATGGGATTGTCACATGATGGCAGATTACTGCTGGTCTTTGAAAAGAGATTGTCCCCAGAAAAATTATAGAAGAAAAGCTCATAAAAGGCGTTTTATGGAAATATGAAATATATTTTCGACATTTTCCTCTTTATTTACTTCGATGTATCCGAATTTCTCAAAACATAACTGACATTATAAATATATCTGTTATTTTGTTTCTTGTTTTACGATTTTTGTTATGTAAAATGAAAATAAAGATTTAAAAAGAAATCAGAGCAAATCCTACAAAACCATTGATAGTTTCACGAATTGTGTGCATAAATAGACCCAAAATCATTTTCATATCTAGGGCAACAAAACCATTAGTGTTATGAATCGTCTGTTTGGGTTCCAAGGTGAAGAAAAACCGACGATTTATTACTTATCCCAGCGTAGCAGCAAACGATTGGAATAACTGTTTCCACAATTGATTCAATCGAATTCAAAGTGTATTACTCTTCGCAGAGAATACTTCGAAAAACAATAAACTCTTTTCTAGCTCTATATGCAAAACTTAAAATACATCCCTCGTATAACTGACTCTGGCAACTAATGTATTACAGTGACACGGTAACTTACCAAAAATAAAGCAATTGAAGAAATTGAAATTGAAGATAATTATATGACATATTACATGAAATACAAACGTGTAGGAGTATTTGATATATCTTGGTTTCTTATTTAACTGCTGGTTTGAAGGAATTTACTGTAAATCGAAGTATAATATGTATAACTGAACAACAAAAATCAAAAAAAAATTAATTGAAAATCTAAATTTAACCATTTTTCTTGAAGTAATATTGAATGAGAAAAGTTTCACAAAATGAATTCTGAAGTAACCTTAGTAGAAAATATGACATCCTAGTGAATTGATTACAAATACGCCTCCTTGGCATGTCCTAAATTAATGAAAGTCATCAAACAATTGTTATCGATTTTGGAAATCATATTGACCTTGTATAAAATCTTTCGCCTTCACACATCAAGTATGAATATCCGTGTTTGCTGTTAACTGACTCTTTTGCTTTGTTTTCAGGGTCTTCTTTCAGCAAATGCACTCTGTTGGTGGAATGCCAGTTTAAGTGGTGCCACGAAAACTTTAGAATATAAGGGATATGTCAATCCTGGTGCCTTACTGGTGGGGTCGGAAGCATGCTCTTTAGAAATATTGAGAAATGCTTGGTCGAGGAGAGTTCTCCAACCGCCGCAAGGATATCAGATAGTTGCTCTAGGTATACATTGCATTAACATTCTAGTTAATATCAACATTTCCAATGTAACATCTGTTGTAATGGTATTAATTTCCAGAGGAAATCGAAGGATGCTACGTGAAACCTATCACTCAAACACAATGGACCCCTCTTCCCGAAGCTGTATGTGCAGTTATCCTGAGGCTATCAAGTCAAGGCAAACCAGCAGGGATCGAAACGATAAGAGAATCCTTATATATGATTTTTCCCCATGTATCTCCGCCTAGCGAGCAAGTTTTGTATGATACCCTCGCTCAACTCACAGCAGAAAAGAAATTGTATCATACTGCCAATGGATACTTTATAGTAACACCTGAGTAAGTAAATCTTATGGTCATATCCGGTGAAAGCTGATGAAATTTGTTAATTTACAGGAGGCGGAGGTCTAGGAGTCTTTCTCGAGGTGGAAAGAGAAGAACTTTGGATGATGGACATTCAAAAAGTATGTTGATGACTACAGATGAAGCTATAGCTGTAGTTCATGGTGAAATGGCTACTATCAGAGATGGTGATATTACCCATCAATGTATTCAAACAAATTTGGCTGATGTAATAAGTGGAGGTTAGTTCTATAACCATTTTGGCTAATTTGAGTATTAATTGAGAGAATTTCTTATTATGCTGCCTTATAAATGTTGCATTTCAATACTATTAAAGCAGCAAATACTTGTATTATTTTTTATCGCCTCAGGTATGATATGCTTATTCAATATGATTTGAGTTATGCACAATAAGGTAGGTCTAGGCAATAAGGTCTAGCAAAGCGAGAATTGAAATAAATCAGAAACAACTTATGCGAATTAACAAATTTTAATGTTACTTAAATACTGATATCAATTACTATCAATTATGGGCAAAAACTGCAACCTTTGTCATAAACATAATCAAGGTGTTATCAAATTTTGGTCTAAGACATTAATCTACAAAATTAAATAGAGTAAACTTCTTATATTTGAGATTGAGATTCTTAACTAATAGTAATGCAATCAACATATTAAATACTCAAAAATAACAATTAGGAAAAATTGGGACCCTCAGAATTATCATCGCCCTCCTCTGACAAACCAACGCACTCATGATGGTACTACTTACTGTATATCTTGCCTTGCAAAACAAAACCAAGTAAGTCAACATACTTGGTTTTCGAGATTTTCACACCACTGGATTCCTCGTAAAAAGGTCTGCAAGATGCTTATTTCAGATTTGAAATCATATCAATCCGTTGAGAAATTATGAACAGTTACTTTTTTGATTATAAATTATAAAATATCAATCGAAAAACCAAGTAACTTTTTCATTTCATAGTTAAAATATATCAATATTACATACTTTTCAGAAGATCTTGATATTTCCAAATATAGAACCTAGTATGTCTACTTACTCTAATTGAACAGGATGACTCTGGTATAGGTAGATACCCGCGAGTAAGATTTTCAATAACTACAAAACAAAAACTTAGTAAGTCAACTTACTGGCAATGAATAGAAAAATCCTCCAAGTAAGTATAACGTCCTACCCTCTGAATTGAATAACCAACACCAATCAGAATGCAGAGTAAAATCACATAATTTCTTATTTCGCGTACTTAAATCATATTAGTGTGGTGGTTCTGCAGTATGTCTTTTGACTACGATACGGATGAGATGCAAACAAGCTCTTTTTCAGTGCTGCAATAATGATTTTACGAAGCGAGCGTCTTCACAAAATGGCACTTGAATGGATGATTCGGATGCGGACCCAAATTATAGTCAATCAAAGAGAAGACGGAAGAGAAAACTTGTTGATTTATTATTGTTCCTCCTGAAACAAATACCAAAAGCCGCAAAAAAAGCCGTTTGTATTTGGTGATATCTGGTGGAAACCAACAGAATTTGAACATAGCGCGATTCTAAAAAGAATAAAAAATGAAACACTATATCAGCTGAAAGAAAGTTTGGAATGCCGTGATTCGCTAGAAAATACTGATGGTGACATTATTAATTTAATAAGAATTAACAGTACTGACCAAACTGAACCTAATATTTCCAAGAAGATAATAAGAATCGAAGTTGAAGAAGACCAGTTACCAGCAGAATATGTACCTGAATGCCAGAAATAAAAATCAGAGGTGGAAGATCAAGTAGAGACAGAAAATGTACAACCTAACACTGTAACAGAGATAGAGTTATCTCGGACTAAAGAAAAGAAAGATCTAACTAAAACAAAGATTTTACTTCCACCATGTTCAGATAGTTGTAGAAAAAACTGCTCCCGAAATATCTTAGAAGAACAAAAAATAATTATTTTAAGTTACTTCAACTTTGGAGAGAAAAGACTCTTTATTGGAAAATACCTCAAGAAAATGCCTGTCAACATCTATAAAAGAGACGCCGTTGGCAACAAGGAGTGCTCTGTAGTTTTTACTTTACCTTTAAAACCAATCACAGCAGAACAGAATGATATTGTGCTGAAAAACACCGAGGAGAAGGAAGACACAAAGCATAATGAAGTTGAGATCAAGTGGGAATAGAGAAATAGAAGGAATACTGAAGTATTACTAATTCAAATGGAGAAATCGCAGGAAAATCTATCGATTTGGATGAAACAATGAATGTAGAAGGGAAAGACTTAAAAACACAAACCGTATGCAAAACAATGTTTTTGCACACAATTGGACATTCGTCTGATGCTATGGTAACAGAGTTTCTGAAAAATCCGGAGTTTCAGTGTATTACAGATAAAAGAGGACTCAAACGTGGTGAAACGATGAAAGAAATTTCAGAAGAAAATTATAAAAACATCAAAGCTGATATTGAGAGTTATCATCTAGTAGTTTCACATTATAACATGAAACATGCTCCTAACAGACGGTATCTTACAAGCGAAATCTCGGTGAATAAGATGTGGGAAGATTTGAATGAGAAAACTCCTGAAAAGAAAATTTCATATGAAACCTACAGGAAGTTTTTCATTAGGAGAATATTGTTTTCACTAAACCATAACAAGATGAATGTCCATCATGTTCATTGCACAAGAATCATGTCCACCAAGAAAACGTAAATGAAGGAGATGATGCGAACTGTGAAATTTGTCGAAACTATGAAATACACAAGAAAAGGTATACTGAAACAAGAAAAGCATATGAACCAAATTGTTCCGAAGAATGGGCAGTAGATAAAGAAATTTTCGCAGTTGATATGCAGGAGATATTAATAATTCCGAAAATAGTGACTAAGAATTCCTTTTTTATAAGTCGTCTAATATGTTTCAATGAATCATTTGCGAGCTTGAGAAATCATGGACAGAATGTGTGTGTATACTATGACATAAGGCTATTATGGGCAGAACTTGCTCCGATGTTGTATGCGCATATTATAATTTCATGAAGTCTCTTGGGGAAAATGTAAAAAATATTGTATTTTGGGCAGACAATTGTGCCGCACAAAATAAAAACTGGACACTCTTTACCGCATGTTGTATGCTAGTTAATGAAGAATGCTGACCAGAGGCTATTACTTTCAAGTTTTTTGAAGCTGGCCTTTCATTTATGAAGGCTGACTCGGTACATGGGCTGATCGGAAAAAAGTGGAATAAGTCGAAGGAGGTATTAGATTTCGATGATTTAGTCAATTTAATCAGTAGAAACGGTACGTACAATAAAGCACTCATTCTCCATTTGGAAGACTTTCTTCGTTTCGAAAACGGTTGCCAAACCCGTAAAAAGGAGCAGTAAGCAATGGTAACACTGCTGTACCTCTTCTCCGTGACCTGAAGGTGTGTCATTTCAGAAAAAAATTTGCGATCACTGTACTTCAAAACCGAAATAGATAGTCCGGAGTTTCAGAACTCAAAATTTTTAAAACCAAAATTCAAACTGCAGTTGCCAGTTAACAAATTATCATGCCGGGGTCTGTGAACAAGAAAAAAAGAAAAGATTTTGAATGAACTAACTGCCCATATGCCCGCTAAGTAACAGTTGTTCTGGAAATCTCTCCTGCCAGTATCTGACATGGACGACTTGGCCCACTGTGGAAAGAAACTCAAATTGAAGTGGGCGATCTATAGTTACAAAGTTTTCATAACCTTTTCACCTATTTCTGTATTTATTTGATAGTTCATTTGATGTTCAATATTTGTTACTTTTGTGTTCTGTTTGATAACTGAAAAATTAATTCTTTGTTACGTGTTTCTGCAATAAAATATTCAAATGTAAATTGACTTACTTGAATTTTGTCTTGAATTTTTCGACTTACTCGTTTTATGTTTTGTAAAAGCTTCGTGGGGATGTGATAATCGGAAATCTAGTAACTGAAAGTGAGCGTCCATTTTGAATTTGGCGCGAAGAATTTTGAATTTAGTACGCTAAGTGAATTTCTAGAATTGAGAAGTAGTAAATGTTCAAGTTCGAACACTTTTTGAGTAAGCGTAATCTCTCTTATTTGCATCATAAAAATAACTCTGCTGAAAAGTTGGAAATTTAGAGTTACTTAGTTTTTGCTTTGTAGGGCAGACTTAGCATCCTGTTGGTCCTGCTTACATCCGTGATAGTACCAACTTTCCCTATTCTCTTTAGTGCTAATATTATCTTTGGCTTTTTGATTTTCGAGGAGGTTTCTTCTATTTTCTTTTTGTCGAATAATATTCGGTGAATTAAGTTACTCTATAATTGATGGGATTTCTTCTAAGTGTTGGTGTATTTCCATTATTTTCAGCTGGTGTAGGCATGACCTATTTAAACGCTGTTATTTTAACTTGAGCGAGATGAACATTGTCCTCGCCATCAAAACTGGAACTACCGTTATTGGTACAAATGAATTTTTCGGGGTATGATTGATTCTTTGCTCTTTCCTTGAGGTCGAAGGCTGGGAGGTTTCTAGCCTTAATGAGACGTGAAGTGGTGAGTTTCAATAAACAGCGGCAGGTAAAAAGCAGTCCCTCTAGAACAGCTTGTAATGTTAATAAGTGTCATGCATTTTAACCAGATAGTTGTAACTATAATGTTGAAGCGTACCCTAGTGAGCTTTCGCTGGATTTTGTTCCATGAATTTTTTCTGCATCCCAGTGGTATTCAAATGAGCTTTGTTAAGTGATTGCAGTTCATGAATAGTGTTCAAGGAAAACATTATTATAGTATGTCAAGTGAATCTACAACTTTCACGATGGATAGGTCTAAGTGATAAGCTACCCCATCAAATATTAAGAGGAATTTTCCCTAACTTATATCGGGCTGGGTGTTTCAAAAACTCTTTGAGTAGTTCATTAGACATATAGCCCTTTGCAGATTTTTCAACTGATGATTCCGGTGGAAAATTGCCCTATAATTCAGGCTTCAAACGTTTACCTTCAAAAATGATTATTGGAGGTATGCTATAGTACCAAGTGCACTGACACATCCTGCGATCGTGCGGCGTGTTCCGAAGACTGTAAATGAACTTTTGGGCCCGCTGAATCGTTAGGCAGCAACCTTTCCCATCCATGTTATAGATCTTGTCAAGATGAGTTAGGAGATCCAAATTATCATAAACTTCGTTCAGTATCTAGAAATAATCATCTACAATAAATCTGTTCAACTTTTAAGCCCTGGCCGGATTTATAAACTGCGCCTTTCTACGTGATATATCGAGATGCTTCTTCATAAACTTCTTAAACCAATCCTTTCCGGCAACTTTATCTTGTTGATTGAAAAGATCTCATTCAGCTCGCAAAATTTGACCACGCGGCGGAGAATCGGTGGTGTTACAAATAACCTTATTTCAATAAACCTCACAATTTTGCTTGCAAGCTTGAACCTCGTGTTCTTTTTTTGAACTGCCCGTCTGAAGGTAGTTTTGTATAGTTTTTCTGGGCACTTTGTATCATTCTGCAGCATTTTACGTGCTCAGTCGTCCACACTGTCCTCCTCGAACTGTCGTTACCATGTCTTCAGACCACAACGCTCGAATGGAGGGCATTGTGGTTATAAATAGTCTCTTTTTGTATTTATCTCGTGAACCCACGTTCTCCTTTTTCTTCTATTCTCTTCATCCAGGATCACAAAAGCAGCAACAGCTTCAATTTCCTCTTCCCCATCTGAAGATGTAGTTGTAGTTGAATACTCACTCTCCATTGTTAATAACTGGGACACAACACGAACAGTCCACAACCCAACTCGAAATCATACCAAAGGATGTGACACGACACTGTTTATGATAAAGCACGATGTTAGTTTGTTTCTAAATGTGATATGTGACATCACAGCTCAAATTCAGTAACCGTGATAGCACGTGAGCTCACATGACGTGATAGCAGTCTGTTTTCGCGTTAATAGGGCTTATGATCGAATTTTAAAGGTTTTAATAAACGCTTTGTGAAGAAAATTTCAAAATAGCATTATTCGGTCTAAGTTCTACTATTACAGCATGACAGGCTGTTCAAGCATGAACTTATAGACAATTAAATTGCAAAATAATGTAGAAAAGTGGAATATTATAAAAATTACGTTTATACCGTTATATTATAATTCACGCTGAGCGTCCGCCGGCCACGACCTACGACCATGACTTTGTGCGGTGGGGATTATTTTAGGTTTTATTTGTGTTACTGAGGCCTTATTCTCCGACAGGTCTTATCAGCCGCACCTACCTTGGATGTTCTCCTTTTTTCTTTTTGGAATTACTTGAGGATGATTCATATCGGTAAACGAATTATGTAAATACATAATGAATTCCATAGATCGAAACAACGAACGCTTGAGATAATTACTTTTCCCGAATGAATTTACCTTTACATTCAACGGTGAGGTTAATCCTTATTGGATTATGGCAATTCATACTCAATATCCAGGGAAAGTTAACGTATGGGTGGGCATCATTGGTGATATAGATCTAAAATTCTTTAATGTCAATCTACTGGAGAATGGTTTCCATATATTTCCAAAAGAAGATCGAATTCATTCTCTAGTCCTTTTGTTTCTGAATGAGATATACCCAGACGGGAAAACTTGGTTTCAACACTATGCCTTGAATATGCTCCGACGCGAATATGATAATGTTCTTAACATATAGGTTGGAAGAATTTAATACATATCCAGATCATTGGATATGCCATTAAACTTTTTTCTATGGGGATTTCTGCATCAAGGTTTTCTAAATATAAACCTCGTTCTTGAAGAACGTATAACACAAAAAATTGGCAAATCTCACCAGAATTATTTGGAATTGTGAGAAATTGTTTTTATCATCAATCAGCCAATAAATAAATGGTGCCCATTTTGAACATTTTGTACGTTGATTTTGATTTAATTAAATATTTATTTATTCGGAATTATAAGATTAAGTTGTAAGATAATGTCGAAAATAAATTGTCAATTGCAACAGCGAAATATAACTGATTGAAACAAAAATTGAAGTGGATTCTTTTTTTAAATGTTGCCTGATGTATTATTGAATTCGTTCAACTTCAAATCTGCATTCAGTTTATAGCTCCTTCGATTGTTGTTCGATTTCAATGAAACGAAAACCTAATTGCATGTTGACTGATATTTTAACAGCCGAAAATACCGTTCACTTTGACTTTTAAATTGGTAACCCGATATTTGCATTTTTTCTTCAATTACTCATTCAATTTTGAGTACCTTTTGTAAAAAAGTATCACGGTATATTTTCCGAGAAAAAAGAAATTATCGGAAAAATTCGGAAGAAGGCTCACATTTCCAATTCATCGATGTAATTAATTCATTTCAGTTTGTGTCTGTTCTAGAGAGTGTTTTGGTCATTATTTCATTTCAAATAACTCACATTATTTTGTATTTTGAATAAAAAAACGTAACAGACGATTCTAATGAATGCTAAAGTAAGCTCTGTGACGGAATACAATGGTATTTCAATGGAACAATATTCATAAAACGATAATGGGTGTCATTCGCAATTATTAACGAGGAATTATCACAGATTTCTCTATCCAATTCTTGTTTTTGTTTCGTTTAGAGTTTTTTACTGAGAATTAATTAGTATGAAAGACAATCTAACAGAAATAGTGCTCTAGCATTTTGGGGAAAGTTTTCTAGATCTATAATGATCATTCTGGATCATGAACAGGCGGTTCTCATTCTTTCAACACGTCTAAATGATCTGATAAAGTGCGCTAAACTCGAAGCAGTAGGTAATTCCAGAGCCAAAAATCTGGTGAAGTCAAATCCTCTATCCATTAATCACAATCTTGTTGGAAGTTATTTTTCTTCGTTCTTTCAGAGGTAGATCATCGGGAAAGTCTTGCATTGTTCGAATGAAAGTTTTCTTCAATGAAAACTGGTCGTATCAAGCGATTTCAGTAATAGTGCACCAAAAGTTCACATCAAATCCAAGCTGAAAATATCATTACCTTTATCGTTATGTTATGCGGATTCTGCTGGCTCCAATGTGTAAAATTATTTCTATTAAAATGACGATTGTTGTGAAAAGTACACTCAAATCTGAGAAGAGAATGATCTAAATCCATTCTATCAGTGAAAGATTCGATAACGCGAGGGGTCTAACCTGTCATGTTTTTCAATAGGTTCAACTTCCTGAGAAACATAAGGCCTGTATTTATTCTCGTAAAAAATATCGGAGAGTTGTTGCTGATATCCCGGTTTCTGCAAAAATTTGTTGAACAGATGTTTTTAGGTTCGCTTCTGCATTCATCAAGACATTCAATTCCGTTTCTTCATCAATATTCCTTTTGAGAGTTTTTAGAGTGATTTGTATTTGCGAAAGCTTTCTTCGTGTCTGTAAAATTTGCGGCGTTTTGGTTCATTGCAATATGGAAATCGATCCCGATATAGTCGAAATGCTCGAGCATTTCTGTTAGATTGAAAATATGCTTGTATCCTATCTGAAACCACGTGATTTTCATCTTCCATACTTATATTAATTCTGTGTGGAAAAGAGAGAAGAGAATCTTCTGTTACGACAGACAGAAAAAAGTGATACTTCTCTAGCAAAAAATTGAATAAGTAGTCGAAAAAAAATGAAAATATGAGGTTTACAATTTGAATGAACTTTTGAAGGTCAAAATGTTTCAATCTGTTAGAATATTATTTAAGACACAATTCGGTTTTTGTTCAATGAAAATCGATTGACAATTGTAGGAGCTATAGCTTGCAGCGTTTTCACGAAACACTCGATATTCAGATCAGATAAAGATTTATCATTTGGTATTGACAATGGCCGAGTAAACCAAGCAAATCGTTCATCAGGTTAGATTATCTATATAGTTAACCGTTCTAATTAGGTTCTCTGTTCTTTTTACAGGAAATGCAAGCGATAAAATTATGTACGCTAGAAGCAGAAAACACTGGAACTCCGTGCATTCTACTAGAAATACAGATAGGAGTTCTTTCAGGTTATGGAGTTCGAGTAGACGTATAAGAAGATCGGCATCAACTAGGACTTTGGCCAAACACTATCACGATACTAGTAGCAGTACAGATGGCCCTCATAGTGATACGTCACCAACACCTAGTGAGTACTTCTAAGAATATTTTATCATATGGGGAAGTGAAAAAACAAGTTTATGGTTAAAAAAAGTGTTCATTTCTCATTATAATCTCCCTGGAGCTCAAAACACTCTGTGGAACGATTCTGCAATTCATGAATCTCATTCATGAAGTGCAATCCTTCTTGATTTAATGAGAAACGCTGTTCGCGGATAGATTTTTGAGGATTTGAAACAAATGGTCGCAAGCTCCCAAATCTGGTGAATTGGATGGATGCTCCAAGCGTTTGTATTGTAATTCGACCAATTTCACTTTTACTATATCGCTGGTACGAGCAGATACATTGTCTTGTGGATAGAGGATTTTTTCTCAAAGCAGGTCTTTTATCGCGAATAATTTCATCCAGCTAATCCAGAAAGCCATTATAATATTTTCCTGTTATTTATTTTCGGTTTGAGTGTGATTAGTTAACTGAGTTCCTTTACATACCAAGCCACTGCTGCCATAAACTTCTTTCAACATTTGGACCACTTCACATACTCAGGAGATGAATAACCGAGTTTAACACACTCAGCGGTTTAATGTGGCAGTTCAAAATCGTAATGGTAAGCCCAAATCTCATGTACAGCCACTAATCGACGCTGATTATTCTTAACCTTCAACAGGTGTTCCTGTGTCAAAATGACTCCGCGTCGCCATTTACAAAAATTTATTTGCGCATACATATTCAGAAAACATACATCACATAAGTACTTCCAATGTTCGTTTTTTTTCTAATTTGTTAGTATTCGAAATCCATTCTGACTGAAAATATAAGAAAACATTGAACCTAAACGTCACACAGTTGACATGCCCATACAGAAATTTCACTCTTTCTCAATTACCTTCCATTCATAACCTTATCATGTACATAATTAATCATTTCTGCAGTAGTAACACTTTTTGGGCGTCCTGAGCGAGGATCATCTTCAAAACTTGTATGGCCACCTTGAATTTCCAAAGCCCACTTAGACACCATTCAATTCAATAGTCTATCAACCTTTTTTTCACCAGGAATTTTATTACGGCACGTTGTTCAATTTTATCCTTTTTGAAAAACACTGACAAGTCCAATTTCAACAACTTGTAAACAGGGGGTGAAATAATTTATTGACTTAAAATTTTTTGTGCGTTCATACCAAAAATGAATCCGTTTAATACAGTTCTGAATTTGTTCATAATTTCAGAGTAAGGGAGTCGGGAGGTACTTAATTTTAATTTAGCGTTATTACGAAAATTTGTTGTTACATTTTAAGTGCCTTAATTGCTTCATTAGCTAACGATATTAACTATAATTAAGGTTATAGTATTAAAAGATTGATAACGAAAAATTATAAAGTAATTATACAATATAGGTTAGGTTGGATTTCATTTAATCATGAAAACCTTTCATTTTTGTAAATAAATAAAATTCTGCATTGATCGTACTAATGCTCATAATAATTTTACATATTTATCTCCATAAAAATACATAAAAATTTATTTCATGGTTCACATATTGCACGAACATATGCTTCATTTTCTTCACCTTCACATGAACGAGCGCATTTCTTACACCTTATCAAAGCTTCATTGGTCTGAAACTTAAAGTAGCTGGAATAAAGACATTCGGCATCTTCATCTTCTGAAGGTCCACTCTCCTGTTGACTCTTTACTCTTTTTTTTCGTTTTCGTATTTGTTTTTATTTTCGATTTAGCGCTTTTAACGTTTTTCTTGTCTTCTCCTTGTAACCCTCCTTTCTTCATAGCCATAACTTCACACTCATAAGGCGATTCTGTTATTATAGCAGGTTTACCTCTTCTCTTTGAAGCACGCCATGTCTTCCGCACTTCTTTTCGTTGGGGCATTATTTCTTTTGGCGATTTTAAATAGAAAGATCGATGTGCTAAATTGTCTGACGATGCTGAGCATCCAGGCTGTGCTGAGATTTGTTGAAGAATTTGTAGCTCAGGTGTCACTTGATCATCATCACTTGATCTGTTCGGGTAACTGTCTGCCAATCTTTCTCGGATTGTATTTTTACACTCAATTAGACGTGGCCCCTTTGATTGGTTCACTACAAATGATGTTTGCGATACATTAGGTTAGATGATGCTGACGATGAGATGGTTTTGAAATTGTTAAAACAACTGTTTTTATGATCAACTGTTGTTAAAGTACATGGGATATCTGTAGTTTCGGTATTGGCTGAGTCCAATTCTGAGAAGACGGTTGAATCAGATTCCATTTCCCTGAAAAGAATTTACTGTAGTTGTCATGGTAGCCGCTGCTATTGGGGACAACATTAATTTCACGGGCAACATGAGTGGCATGTCCGTCAACTAGTAACAGTACTGGATCATCCATGGATGCATGAGACCAACCGATAAATCGCTTCAACCACTTTAAAAATAAATCTGTTTGTATCTATTCAGCCTTATGGCAAGCTCCCCAAGAACCAGCCGATACTTCATCTAAAAATTCTGGTTTCATTCGCTTTCTTGAACGTAGGAGTATGGAGTATACGCTGAAGTAGACAATGGTTATCATTAATTTTCACCTTTCAACTGAGGTGAGAGTACTACTTGTGGCTTGACCATAGTGGCCAAAATGTTTGAGTGACTTTTTGGAACGGTAGAAACACCAAACTCATCCACGTTATAGACGCGCTTGCGTTTAATTTTATATATATATATATATATATATATATATATATATATATATATATATATATATATATATATATATATATATATATATATATATATCAATGGCTTTGTTCAGTAATTCGAAGAAATTATCTACAGCTACTTTGTTAAAGTCCATCGCCCCAGTTGCAGATGTGACTTCTGGCTTTTTATAACTTATGTTTTTTTAAAAGATTTTTGAGGTAATTGAGTAATTCAAGTCATGCCGTTGTTTACGCTGAACTTGATATGAGAAATATGATTTTTCTCTGCTAATTGAAAAGCCAGAGTTCTAAGATAGATAGATGTCAAATTATAAAAACGTGCCTCCATTAATTAAAAGACTTTAAATCGGCCTCTTGCACAGATGTAAAAACAGATACATAATGACCCAACTTCTTTTTGATGGTCGAGTCATTAGGATTATTATTAGGTTTTTTGACATACCTTTCGAGTATGTTAAGAGTTGGCAGGTCTTTTATATCCTATTTCTTCGCTAATTACACTAAACACTGCTATTTTCGTGGCTTCAACTGACCAAGAATGCTGATCCGTTTTCCCCTCATACGACCGAACCATTCTGCCTTAAAATAAATCAGATATTTAGATGAGCACTTAATGTGGTAAACTGTCAATGTATGCGGAAAATGAATATAAACAAATCCCCGTCTCAGACACCTGCGCTCGATCTCTTCCTACATTTAGTTTTGGTGAAAGCCCATTTTCCCCGCTGCCACTCTCCACTCCCCTATAAGTGTCGCTCTGCGAGCTTTTCAATCAACCTGATAAAATCAAAAAAAAAATCGAAACAATAACCATCATGTGAAACCCATCTACTAAATTTTCTTCTATTTTCAGAAAAGAGTTCACTTTTTTCGAGGATATTCCGTAAATCCAAAAGATCCCAGTGCCAAATACATCAGACCTATAATGGCCAGTTCCCCCCAACTGAATGGTTTAATTCGAAAGCAGTACATTTGCATAGTGTGGGAACACAAACCACGTGTGAAATGGTAAGTTCTGACCAATTATTTATTCTGTGAAAAACGTGTGAATAATTGGGAAAAAGAAATTACAGATACAAAAAAACATAAGAAGACAAAAAGTTTCCAAATAGAAAGGAAAAACAGTGCATCGCAAATAGGTTCAGGGGGAGAAAATGGGGCATGACTCCTTAAAAAATATCACACTGTAGATTCAGTTCTCAGAAACTTGTGTATACATGTCATATTGTTAAACTTTATTTCAAAATTATATCTAAAAAATGGCAGGAGCTATAGAAAAAAGGCTATGAAAATATTAACATTTCAAGCAGGCCTAAGTTTATCAGAACCGTTAATCATAAAATCAATCATAGAATCACTCCATTCTAATAGTACATAATATTTTGGAACACCATGTATACAGATTTTATTTTTTCTTAGGAATCAATACTGCCATATGATACCTATGAAAGCAGCCTTCCACGATCGGCTACTCTACCAAGAAGACATCGACGACGTTTGTCCGGTGACCTCACATACGTCTCATCATATACAGTCTCAAGGGAAAATTCTCCTATATCAAAATCAGCGACGAATACCATGCCAAGTACACCCGTGAAGCACGCGTCGAAAAGCAGGGATAGTTCAAGAAAAACTAGCAGATTAAGTCTGCACAAAACATCTAGTATACAAGAGGATAAAGAAGTGACAGAAGAGACGAATAAATCAACAGCTAGTGAACCATCAAACAGTGTCATATCAAGTGAATATTTAGAAAATCGAACATTAACTAGTGATGTCAAATGTAATGATGGAACATCCACGCCGACATCAATTTCCAACAAGAGTCTTCTACAAGTCGATAATAGTGGTCCTTCAAGCATAGAATCGCATCGGAGTTCCAGAACGGGAAGTTCAGTAGGTAGTGGTCCTTCAAGCATAGAATCACATAAGACTGTTATTCAAAATAATTCCCTCCTTGGTACTAAAACTTCTCCAGCCAAAAGTTCGCCTAAAAAAGAATTGCGAAGCAAAGTTATCAAATCTGTTAGTAACTCTTTACCACAAAGCAGTTCTTTCGTACTCGAGGTAACAACAAGTCAAGGAAACTTAAACTCCTCATCAAAAACCAACACAAAAACAACAGCTACTATAAATAACGTAGCGAATGGAAGAAATACAAAAATTTTCGTACAGAATTCACCTGTGAGGTCTGTTATAACTTTCAAGAATGGCCAGAACGATCCAAACCCGAATTTAGTTATAATAAATGGTACGGATTCGAGAGAAAACGAAAATGAAGTATCTTCAGCAAAAAACACGAACCACTTGAAGGATCCAACAACTAATTTAAATAATTCAAGGGATGTGTCAACTTCAGAAAACACTAGTGATGTTCAAACTAAAACTATGAATAATATTCGAAAATTGTCGCTACAACTACCTTCGAAAGACGGTTTGAGTTATAACAATCTTATTAAGAATGTCTCACATAAGTTTCCAACGAATTCAAGTCCAGACTCTCCCATCAATAATTCTTTGAGAGATTTTTCTAAGAATTGTATATATTTAAGCACACCGCCAAGTCCAACAAAAACTGTAGACTCATTTCCTTCGTCTGGAAATGTATTCATCGAAAATGAATTGGATTCTAAATTGAGTCAACAAAAATCTCTGGAGTCCCAGAAAGTTGAAAAAAATCTTTTAGGTTCTGAGCCGAATATTTATTGCAAGGAAAAAAGTTCATTTTCGAAAAATGGTACTATCGAACCATGTCCTAGTTTGAACGATCTTTCTTTTAATTTCACAAGTTTAGCTGCACAGAAAATTTTGAAAGGTGTCAGTATAAATAGCGTAGATACCTTAGTTGAACTAAGTATGGCTAATGGGGAGAAACAAAATAACTGTGACGTTGTTCATACAGACTTTGGGCTGTTTTAGAAATGAAGTATCTAGAAAATTTTCGTGAGTTTCATATAAAATTCCTGAACAAAGTATCTTCTTTTAAAATATTTCATAAAGAGGACACCATAAAATTCGAAGTTGCCTTGAGGGCTCATTTATAAACCAGCAGTTCACCGTTCTGCTGCTGCCGTTCCCATTCGAAAGTGAAAACCATTGTGTAGCCAAAAACCCATATAAAATACACACCTCAACGTTTTACTGTCATATGTTCTATGTTAACTTTTGGCTCTTGTATGGTTTTCAACTTTCGAAAGGGAACCGGCCGCGGCAACAATTGAATTTCGAAATTGCCCCGTCTATGGGCAAATTCGAGATAATGCAAGCATCTACGTTAGACATTCTCATTTCTCATTTTGGAGAGTTCCGAACGAACCATGAAAAGTATTGTCGAATTTCGACGTTGCCTCAATTGTGAGGCGAATTCTAACTGTAACAAACATATTTTTTTTCATAAAGGTTAAAATACCCAATTATTGGCACTCTTAAGAAACCAGCAGCGGACAAATATATTTTTTGAATTATAGTTACACTTAGAGACTTTTGAATATAATGTGTGTCGATCTTTATATAGGATATAAAATTTTCCAATAATTGGTTTCTTAGAATACTTAGTAGTTATTGGCACTTTTTCTACATATTGACTTACGTGATTTTCTAGTGATGGTCATTAATATTTAGGTATATAAATTTAAAAAACATAAAAGTATTCATGTACATAAAATAAATAAACTCAGAAACATAAAATATAAAAGTTAGGCACGTAAAATAAAATAAACGTCTTATTTTCATTTCATTTAAAATTTATTTAAATATGCAGGTAAATCTCGTATTGTAAGATAATTTGAGTATTTATGAATTTTTAAGGCATTTATGTCCTTGTACATGTTTGGCATGAAATACCAATTGTCAATAAATAGATACTATTTACAGATAAAAACAGAATACCAATTCATTTGTTTTTGAAATATTCGCTGTGTCTTCATCCTTAAAATTATCAGTTTCAATTAAAAATATTTTGAATTTTGATATTTTGGTTTACTCTGTAGTATGCATGAACATTTCTACATGCATACTTCTTTTTCTTTACTATAAAATTGTTCAACGTTGGTATTTGGGATGCTTTATGCCTTTATGTTTCATTATCCTCTACTCTTATGCCTCTTGTTTGGCTCTTTTTAGTTCACTGGTTTTTTCTCTTTTCATCTTTTTGGTTTTTTTCACAATCATGGGAAGAGCATCTTGTTCTAGATTATTTGCTGTTAGATCTTCTAAGTTATGGCACCAAACAATTTAGAAAAACTTTTGGAAGTTTAGACATTTTAATATTAATATCTTTTTTCAGGCAAGTGATATTTTTTCTTCATTATAATTTTTCCTAGCCTTTAAAAAAATTATAGAATTTAGGATCCAAGGGTATAAACCAAATGATTTAAACCCTTGGACTATTACTTCAGATTTGAATCAATTAATGGCTTCCTTCAAAATGAGAAGAATATGAACGGTGCTTAGACAATTTTATGGATTCTGACGGTTTCCATTAATCAAACATTTCCCCAAAAGTTTTTCAACGGTTTGAAACAAGGAACATCAGTTGGTTGCAAAATGTTTGTAGAATTTATATAAAGAGCTATCAAAATTATATAGAGTTTGGAACAAAGCTGACTTAACTCATATGTAAGATGCGTCTTGTAACCATGAACAAAAAGTATCATAAGAAATTCAGTATTTAATGCTTCAAATATGAATATGAAATATTGTAAATGTATTTTAAGAAAACAGTTAAATTGTTTTTGCTTCGCCATCATCAATTTCATAGGCGTTTTTTGTGTGCCTTTAGCTGCTATAACACTTTGCCAAGTTCAGGACAAAATGGAAAACAAATCTCATCGCCATTTAATAATCTAGTGGGATCTCCAAGAATAGTTGTATAACCCATTATTATTAGTCCAGATGACTAATAAGAAAAAGCGAATGTTACAGCTTCAAGCGTTGCTTTCGAAAGAGTAGGGTGCTGGCTAAGAAATAAATTGTACCAGTGCCTGGTAAATAATTTCTGAGTTTGATTTTTCTTTGACATGAATCTAGAAATTTTTTCACATCTATTTGGAATTCCAGTTCTGTCCTAGAAAAGCTTTTTAATTGGTTTTCCATTAGCTATTTCACAAATTTGCACTCCTCTTCGTTTGTCAAGTCTGGTTTTGGTCCGAATTCTGTTTGAGAAAAATTCGATTCTGATCTGAATTGTAATGTTGATCTGAATATACCATATTTGGCAGCAACTTGATTTTGGTTTCCCCAAATCTAATTTTGTCAAGAGCTTTTTGCAGATTCTCTTCATAATGGTTTATTTGATATTGAAGATGGCACCCTGTGCCGATGACAAGATTCAAACCATTAAAACATTTCTAAATTTGGCAAAATGAATATTCTCAAAAAAGTTAAGGTGTCATTCTTAATTCAATAAAATGTACTATAATAAACCAAAAACTATCATAAAAATGAAATTACTAAAAATAAAGAGCAAAACAAAATAAAACATAAAAAATATCTTACCTTAAAATTGAAAAAAAAGGGTTATACTTTGTTCAGGAATTAGTTGGTACTTCGTTTCAGAAATATCTTTGAGTTTACGATATTCCAGCGGAAATGTAAAGACCTTTAGACTCAACCACATTTCTTTTCATTTTTATACTTCAAAAATTTCTCGTACGATGATTTTTCATAAGGCATTGAAGCCTCCCAGTAACGAGAGAAACGAAATAACATAAAGTCTGCCAGAAACCTTTATACAGGGTGATTTTCCAAAAACTGTCCAACCAAGATATCTCAAAAACTGTGCATTGACAAAAAAATTGCAAAAATACGTTTACTTTGGTTTTTTGGGGCCTCTTTATGACTGGAGAATGAACGTGTTCCAATTCACTTTTGAAACCAATCTGTTCAGCCGTTTCCAAAAAAACCATGTAACTGTAATAAAGAGATCAAATTATGAAAAAATTCGAACTGTTTATAACCCCTCAAATAAAAAAAATTATTTGTTAGAACATAGTAGGTTTAAACGGTGACTTCAAGAAAGAATGTACTAAAGAAGTTGACATTCCTGTACTCAGGAAGGTATGGACTATACAATGATGTGTCACAAGAGGGGTGCTGCTATTTAATTTTCAAAGTTATGGAGAGAGGGTGACTAGCATTTTCTGGCACTACAATAGTTATTGCGATATCTAAGGTGGACAGTTTCAGTAAATAACGCTGTATATTATTTGTCATGAAATACTTGTATCTCAGAGATAACGTGTCAGAATTCCTATTTGTAAAATTTGACACTGAATTGCTCATAAAACGTATCAAAAGCGGTCCAATTTTGTAAAAACACTATGCTAACTTTTTCTTCAAAAGTTAGTTTTAGTTTGATACGATATTGTTAAAATACATCCTCATTTTTTCATGCAACAACGAATTAATGCACAAGAAATATTATTAACATTCATTAAAAAACTGTATTAAGTATAATTACTTGAAATTCATAAGAGCTGGCATTTTAATCAGCTTTTACTTACGAAATCACAAATAATTATTTATATTTTCTTCGCTTGGATAAGTATTGAATTTGTTTATATTATACAATAGCAGAATATAATATTCAATTACAGCTTGTAACTGAACCCCCACTATTTTGTTGATATTTGTAATAAAACTTGTATAAAGCAATATTTGTGTAAATAAAATGGCTTGGTTTAATCATTTCATGTTCCTTTTAACACAACAGAAATAAAGATAAATAATTGACGGTAGTTAAAAATCGAAAATTCAAATTTATTCAGAAGAAGTTTAGATATGTCGAAGAATTATTTCAACAGTATTCCATCATCAATAAGAAATGCCAAGAACAATCGAAATGGAAATGGTACTTATTGGAATCAAATTAATAATAAAAATATATGAAACTTTTGTAAAAAATAACAAAGTCCCAAAACCTCTTTAATACCGGATATTCCACCCCTGACGAGAATTCAATTCATACTCAAAATCAATGACCTTATAGCATTCTGATACATTTCGATCAGTCTGTTCTCAACGTCATTCATGGTAGCTAACTTGTTCAGCTAGCTTCTCAAACTTCTATTGGGAATGTCGAAGAAATGTTCATTGAAGTTATTTCGGGACCTCTGAAGGTAATTTCTAACGATATGAGCTTGTTTGCCGCATGTGGTACAACATGTGGTACTAAAATGTCTGTAACGTACCTCTGAGCATTCCATCCATTATTCACGATGACTAGATCAGTGCGGGCGTTCAAAGAAATTACTCCCCACATCATTATTGAACCTCCACGAAAACCATAGCTAGGTAAAAAATTGCTCTCATCATAAAGCTCATTTCGACTTTGTATACTAGAGAACGTCGATCGGAATGAAGAAAATAGAATTCTAACTCATCTATACATAAAACTCCCCCAGATAGCTTCTAACCAATTAACATGTTCCCTGACAAAATTCTATCGGGTTCTTCGATGTACCGCGATTAGTACTGGGCCTCAAGCTACGACACAAGGCCTCGAACCAAAAAACCTGAGACATAGTAGTATCGTTTCAGTGTTATTTTGCACTCCACTGTTCTGTCGAAGCTGCATTTGGAGGTGTCTTGCAGTAGCGAACCGTTTTCTCAACGAAGAAATCCTTACATAACGGTCATGGATTGCCGTAGTTGCACAAGGTTGTCCTTACCCTAGTCACCTTTCAGGACTTTCTGGAATCAGTTGAATGGGACATACTTTCAGCACATTCTGCTGGAGTCCAATTTCGTTATTCTCGTTGCATTATTTTCGAAAATTTTGTTACACGCAAAAATCGATTAACTACTGCTGTTATTATTATTTGCTGGTTTCTTGCGAAATCTCAAATTGTTTGTTTGTTTGTTATTCCTTTAACGTGCTCTATTTCCGCCTTTTGGTCAATGACACGCCAGGGAATTCTGTCACCTCACTAACCCGGAAATTTTGCCGAACCCCTCTCGTGTCGATGGAAGGGATCTTTAATGTCCAACACATCTCTGTTAGACAGGACCAACGGCTTTACATCTCCTCCGAAAGATGAATGCTCAAGCGATTCCCAGAATCTGACCGACTTTGTGGAGATTGAACCCAGGTAACTCTGCGCAGGAGACAACCATCATATCCCCTACGGTAAATCTCAATTTATTCCTTTCACTGTATTTATCATGAGAAGAACATCTGCGCCAAAAAAAAACACCGAATATCCAGATATACCATAAAAAACATGTGTTAATAATTAGTTGACTACCAAAAATAAATTTGAAATATTGAAATTGTGCGTTAATCTCTTGCCGTAGTATAAATAAATTAGAATAATCGGAAGTGCATTTCTTTTCATAAAGAACAGACTGATCCTTCTTTCAACACTAATCTTTGAATTTGGTGAGGATCGGAAAATCATTCCTTGCACTTCTCCATCTCATTTTGCCTTTGTTCTACAAGTGTTTAAATTAAAAAAGTTACTCTTACTTTTTACTGGGTAAGAGTGTTAATCTCTCTTTGACGGTTCGTCCAAAGCCTGGGCAACAGTGTTATCTTTCTTTTTTGGTGCTGTGCCTCTGATTCTTCATCTTCTTGTTTGCCTTTTCATTGTACCATGAATATTCTTTTTCCCAAAGTTCTTGACTTGATTACTTTAATCTTTATTTCATCATTTTGGTGTTTTTATCTTTTCTCTTGTTTAACCTTCATAAGGTCTTCAATTTTACAAACGTTGCCGTGATTTGGGTAAAAAATAAAGATAAATTGTTTAATGGATTTATTCGACATATATATTTATATATCTACTATGTTATTAAATATTTTTATAAAAGAGACTGAGCAGTAATAAAAAAATGTAAATGGAATTATAACTTATTACACGGGGTACATAGAACAACTATATTAGAATGTTTTTTACATACGAATTTCTTACAATCTACACAGATCTAAGGTGTTTTATTGTCAGTTTTAGCACATAGTTGGCAGCAACTTCTTTTGAGTGCATTCTTAGCTGTACAAGTGTTGTTTTCCTCTTGTTAGGTGGAAGTTGATGGAATTTGTACATTGTCACTAGATTGACGGAGGTTTTTTGCAATTTTTATTGAAAAAAGTGCCCTAGGTAATGACTTCCCGTTTTTTTATATACGGTGTTATCAATTGCATACCTAAATTTTCCAAATAGTGTCACTGTTTTGCTAGGCAGCTTTCCTTCCAGCTGCTATTGGCAGCCGTGAATAATATGAAAGCATTGTAGACTGATATGTCTACCATGTTACTAAATACCACTTGAGGCCAACAATTTGTTTTTCTTTTGCAACTGTAACAGGAGACAGGTTTATCAAGTGTATCCACGCCACCTTTACAGTTGTTGTAGTCTTATATTATCACAGGCTCTTTTTCTTGCGCGGTTACTCACTTCTGAGTTGTGATGCAAAGTGCTGAGAAGATTCACCGACTTATTTTTTTGGGTATGTAAGAAACGAGTGTAGTATCTTTGGTAAAAGCAAAACATGATAAATATAACGGTCTTCCCTTTGTTGTTACTATTTCTGGAGGCAATTCCGGTTTATTCTTACGTATAGTCCCTATTACAATGATCTGTTTTTCTGATACTTGATGTGATGTAAAAAAATTATCCACCGAGAGATTATCCCTCTCACGCGAGTGAAATCAAGGACTACACGCATGCCTTGGTTTTTTTCAGACATACCTCCTATTTCTTTGACCGTGTAGAGTTGGATATTCCAAACGTAACTTGTGGCAGAATCACATAGAACCCAAATTTTGATGCCATTTCAGCTGGTTTCGATGGCATGTACTGTCGAAATGGACATCTAACCCACTGATTTCTCAGATCTCGAATTGGAGTAAATTTATCCAGCAGTCACCGTTCGGATCGAGTTTCTTTATTGTCAAACCTAATCAACCTTGACAATTTTTTGAAAGTTTTTAGTGTCATGACTGCCCCAAAAATAGGTCTGCCTTTCCCACTATTCCATAAGCTTTCGGTACTTTCATTATTTGAACGAAATACACCAGATAGTTATAGTAGCCCAATGTATGCGAACAGATCAATATCGTAAATGGCATTCCAATCATTAGCGAAAACACGCTTACCTTCCAAATTTGTATATTTCAAGATGGTGTGTATCAAAGGTGGAGGGAAAATTATTCAAAACTGGATTTTCTTTTAAGGTTATCCTTGAGCAAGAGTATCGTGGCAAACCTGTATCAAGTTCATTATGTTTTCTCTGGAAGCTCTTCCATAACACTGTGTGACGGGGTTTCTGGAATATTTTATTTGTCCATTTTTTGACGTCATTGTTGGCACAAGCACTAATTCACTGTCACTATCCGAGCTATCAGATGGTTGAGCTTCTTCGATATAATCTTGTTTCAGAACAAGTTTCATTACTACCCCGACATTTCATCTAATAACGTCGTTTCTATTTGATTGTCATCATTTTTTATAAGCAAATAACGTTTTCACTACTGTAAACTAGGGTACGTGTTGTTTGATTGATGTTTTAATATAACACTAAGAGTTGTGTGGGTAGAACAAAAGAACGTCTCATTCAAAAAGTTATACGATACATAAACAACAGATGCGCTGTGCGTTTGTTATTAGTTGCGGTCAATTCTGACCCGAAGACCGTTACAGTAAAAATAAATCATATGTAGAATATTTTAATTATTTTTGATAAACTTATTCCAATAATAAGTAAATTGAAACAAATAATTAGAAGTCATAGAATATCAAACTTCTTGAACGTTTATTTTCTGAGAAAATTACATTTTATCTCAAAATGGGTCAAAATTGACCCGAAGACCGTATAAAGGTTAATTTGCCATTTCAGTTGTTATCTCTTTTCTTTCTATTAACACTAGATACAAAGACCATTTTAAGTTATTGTATCTCCCTACCATTATTCAATTCAATTAGCCTGGTGATTCTATTATAAATATGAGTTAAGTAAGATAATTTTCATTACTGAAGATGGACCAATATAGCCCAAAACTAATCCAGTTATATAAAATCAATTTGAAGTGATACTAAGTGTAAGTGATCTACAATCTCAAAAATAAAAACTTAATCAAATCTTTGTTTATTTTATTATTGCACATCAGTATTGTTATATTGGTACACATATATGTGAAATAAATTAGCAAAATAAGATCTAAATCCACAGCTAAAATTCAAACATTTCAACGAATAATTAAATATTAACAAGCATTCACAAAACCATCAAATTTAAATTTATTTCTAATTATTACTAATGCATGGTCACTAGGGTTGAAAACTACTCAGTTAAATTCGATGGTTTTAATTTGAATTATATCCAACTTTGTCCCAACAAGAAATAAATTAAATTTTCATCAATAAACGTGAATATTTATAAAATTCAATTCTATCACCTAAACATCAAACAATAACAGCATTTACACAATAAAAAATTATTTTCTATTTCAATTTGAAGTAGACTTTTATAATTTAAATTAAGAGTGAGCTAATGATTCTTAAACTACCGTTATGAACAGATAAATGATTATCGTCAACTATGTCTCGGACCTTTCTCTTTAAAAATATCATCAGTTAACCAAGAAATATATGAAGATTTGGTGCTAACATAAGGTTTTCAAGGAATTAGATGGTTTATTTGGACTGGCTATTTCTGAATTTTTTTGAAAATCCTGAAAGATGAGACAATTGTATTTTAACATGTTATATGTTTTTCAAATGGTTAGTGAAAAGGTGATAATTTTTTCTGAAATAATGTACAATTATTAAAAGACCAATATTATCTTCACCGTGTTTTTACTACCAAGAAACAAATGACTGTTTCGCGGTTTCGAACCCCCGTTCATCATCCGACAGTATAAACCTTAGTAAAAAGGTTTTAATAAATGAGTCCATTTGTATTACCTTATTTGTTGATGTTAAATATAAAGACTTTTATGACCTAATTTAATTCTTCCAATATATATGAAATGAATTATTCCAATTTCAAGTTGTCCCTCTTCCTCAAAAATACACTGCTATCAATTTCGTTTTATGAAAAACACAATATATTGATAAAATTGTTTCTTTATATACTGAAATTGAAAAAGCAGAAATACCTTTGCAAGTACCTAGTAGGTTCATAATTCCTGCCGCAGTTGATACACTAGGCTGTGCCGAGGTTGGACATATTGTAGGTGCTTTAATCTCATGACCTATCGCAGTTAGAATATGTTCATCTTATACTGTCTGATGGTAAATGAGAGTTCGAAACTAGTAACAGTGATGTATTATTTTGTTTCTTGGTGGTAAAAACATAGTAGAAATTTCATTCGTGTTTTAACTGTTCTCAACTGCAAAATAGTAATAGGTGAATCCATACAGTGTATAATGTCTGCTGCATGAGTTTGATGATATGGATCTAGATCCAAGCAGTGAAATGCGTTGAGTTCACGCTAAGAGATTACCTACACAGCTGGGGTCTCCTTTCACCACATTCTAAATCAGGCATACTTTAAACTTGTCAAGGTAAGTAAGACCTCTAATAACCTCATAGTCCTCGTTACTAAGTGCACATAGCCTCTGTGTCATTGATACATTTAAATTTTCCTAAAATTACTCCGGATAATCGAGAAAAGGAATATATTTCTTGGTTACCCAAATTTCAGACAGTCTCCATTTCACAAACAGTTATAAACTTACTTATTACTCGAAAAACAAACATCTACCACATAATATTAATTTTTCTTAGCAATCAAAGCATCTAGAAGTCTTATTTTGGACTTGATAGTCTTGTAATTTTTATAAAGTTGTTCGATTTGAAGTTTATCTTCTTTTTGTACCATTTTACCAGTTTTTTGTTGAATAGAGATTTCGTACTCTTTTATGGTCCTCTTTAAAATTTTCTTTTCTTCGGTTGCCATTCTCATTTGTTGTTGCAGTTCTTCTTGGGTCATAGAATGCAGGTTTTCGTTAACCGATACATCTGTGTCGCTGTCTGTTACTGTACTTAAGGTGGAAGTTTTTTCGGTTGGTGTTTCGGATGATTTTGCCGAGTCGACGACGAAGTTGACAGTTTCGTCTTCGTGGATTGTTTGGAGGTCGTTTAAATTCTGTGAACCCTGAAGAGAAAATATTTTTGAATGAAAAAAAGGGGTACAAATTCATGGACAAATATTGATTTTGGAATATGTCACGAACATGTAACCACTCTTCTTCGGAAAAGAGGGAATTCAATGATGAGGCTGAATATCTGGATCTAATCCTAGATAACAGACTTACATGGAATAACCACCTAAATTGAGTCTCATAAACAGACGTAAATACTCACTTATGGCCAGTAAACGAGCCATCGATAATAAATGGGGACAAGCCTGGATGCTATTCTGAATTAACCTCCTCTTGATATTTATATTAGGGCTTAAAAGTAGCATTCAGGCAGGAAATGAATGAAAACCAGGCACGCGGGGCACACCAGAATTAATACAGAGTATGAGGAATGATACGATGACTAAAAAACTCACAGACCAAGAAGCATGAAACGGTGATAGACTGGAAAAATTGGCTCGGCTCTGACAACCGTAAAGACATAAATTGGTATTGAAATTGATTTACGACCAATAATGAGTTCTTCAGTTGAATGAGTGGATAACAGGTCGAATGACTAAAACCAGATCAGTTAATCGCGATTTACTGATCTGGTTTTAGTCATTCGACCTGATATCTACTCATTCTACTGAAGAATAAATTGGTATATGGATAGATCCATAATGGAAAAGGGAACTGAAGCTGGAGAAAACTCACAAAACACAGTTGAGCTGACGAAACGGAACCAGGAAACTTCAGTCTGGTTACCTGGGGACATCGGGATTACAGGCAATGAGGAGGTGGATTCTCTTGCAAGGAAAGCTGCCAAGACGAAATTTATTGGCCAGGAACCTGCTCTCGGTATAAATCCAAGGTCCAAGTTACAAGACACGATCAACATCTGGATAGGAAAGCTACACGCTGATGGGTGCGTCTTACCCTGAGGCATAGACAAATTTTTTTGCTAAAAAAAACCCAGCAACAAGTTCACTAAAAAAGCTCTTAGACAGAGCAGCGAAAAACTAAGCACCGTAACAGGCCTAATAACTGGGCATGGGAAGCTAAGAAAACATCTACAAACACTAGGCGTTTATCGTGAAGAATTTATATGTAGACTGCAGCAAAGAATGCGAAGTTCTAGCCTGGAAAAGATGGAAAATTTTATAGAACAAAGAAACCTTAAGAGCTAAGCAAAAAAGGCTTTACAAATGGGATAAAGGAATAAACCTGGACATTCAGGAATGAGTGTCAACAGAGGAGCACAATAAGCCTTGAATGGCTGCAGTGACAATGAACTCTGAAGACACAGGACAAGATTCAAGATGTTGGAACAAGGAATAGAGATAATGAATTGGGATTGTTTGGAAAACTTTCAGAGTTCTTATATCTTACAGAACATCCACGATAACAAAAAAGGCTCCTCACTGTTTTTGAAATTCCTCTGGTTATATTATCCATAAAATTCTGAAGAATATTAATCCATAATTGAAGTTGGGGAGTGTTAAATTGGCACTATGAAGAATTAAATAAAAAAGTTTCATCTCACTGAACACCAGAGACACCAGATAATATCTCAATCGACAACTATTGCTCAAATGTCCAAAAATATTTACGTATAATAAGAAAATAGAAATTTATAATGAATAAGTTTATACTGACCGTAGACACTTTGCAGATTAATCTCTTTAATGTTCTATACCTATCATATAATGGTCTGACAAGATCCCTATCATCTTTTTCGATAGGCCTTCCATATACATTCTCCAAATTCAACAAAGCTTTCTGTACAGCCACTTTCTCCTCCAGCAACTCCTCTGGAGTCATTTTTTCGATAACACTGCTTCGATTGGACGATTCTCTTTTAACTTGGAGTTTCTGAAACAAATTCAGTTCTTGATTGTAAACCATTCAGAGGATTAAGAGTGAAAAAACATTTACAGCAGCAAATAAGCTACAATCTAGTGACTGCTGAGATGAAAAACAGCATAGTTATTAAACACTAGCGGCCATCACTTAATGCAAATCCATTTTAAATTATTTATGAAGATGATTTCGATTTACAAACAATTATATACATGGTATTTCTAGAAAACCACTGATCGCAATCACTCCTGTTTTTGATCCAAATGGAAAAATTTGAACACATGGTTAAATGTTTTGATTGATCGTTACTTTATGTGAATTGATATACATTTTTTGACTAAATAAACAAATAATGTTCAAATTTTCACTACACTGATAAACTTATGACGCGTTTCACCACACTGTGGCTTCTTCAGACATATAGTACATCTGAAAGAATGATGTGCCTTATATATTGTAAGGAAAACCAGGTACTCAACAAAATAGGACGAAAATCTAAATAGGGTGCTTCTTTCAAGAACTGAAAAGATTAAGTAATGGTGACGAATGTAGGTCTAATGGACTATTAATTAAATTTCTGGAATTTTCTGTTTATTGATTACCAATGCGTCCCATAAGTTCATTATTGATCGCTATTTGTCCATAATGGTTATAATTCTAGTATAATTGACAGTATGCTTACTAGTTGACAATTTCAACAGGCAATCAATGAGGCTTTCCCTATTGTTGGAGAGACTAATTAAAAATATGAAATATTAATTTATATTGGTGAACCCTATCTGAATTTAAAGTCATTCTTCTCATCTCATCATAATTTGAACATAGCTTTCAGAACAGATAACTCTCTAGGCAGATATACACACACCACAAAAATTGTCGCATCACCTGTTATTCTGAATTCCACAATCGATTAAGCAGCTCGATCGCAGTTTCTTTGTCAACATATGTTTTTGAACATATGAGGGGAAAAAAATCTTATCTATGTGGTAACATTTGTTTCCATATGATCTCACACACGTCTGAAACAAGAATGAGTTTATTTGACTATCAGTATTCATTCAATTTCTCTTCAGTTTTCACGCTAAATTAATGCAAGTTTTCTGTGTTTCTTGTTGATTTTCGAATCTTTGAATTAATTGTAATGGCTGCTGAACGTTCTAGACGCTATTTGAGTGATCATGAAACGGTAAGAATTGTAACACTTCTAGAGGAGGGACGAAGCCAACGTTACGTGGCTAACTTGTTCATTGTTAGCCAAAGCACTATTTCAAGAGCAATTAATCGGTACCACGAAACGGGAATATGGAAGTAGGGCTGGACAGGAAAGACATCGGATAACAACACCAGTTCATGATCGCTGGCTTCGTTTAGCTGCACTAAGAGTTCGGTACTGTACGGCTAGAATGCTACAGAATGAAGTTGCACTTTCCAGAAATGTGTATATTCCATTGCAAACTGTTAGGAATAGGCTCAGAGAAGACGATAACAGACCAAGGGTGGCTTCTACCGGCCCGCGTCTCACCAGAGAGCATCGAGCTACAAGACTTCAGTTTGCGAAGGAACATCCTAATTGGGGTATTCCAGAATGGTCGAATGTTCTCTTTTCCGACGAGTCCAGGTTCTGTCTAGTATCAAATGATAGACGCATGCCCATATACAGACGACCTGGGGAACGGCATCAGCAATGCAATATCCGGCAAACCGAAAACTTCGGAGGGGGCTCAGTAATGGTGTGGGGAGGCATTTCTTTCCATGGTCGAACTGAGTTAGTCCTAGTGAATAATGGAAGAATGACAGCGGCCAGATACATCGCAGATATCCTTGAACCCCATGTTGTAGCCTTTGGCCCATTGATTGGCGAAAACTTCATTTATATGCGTGATAATGATCGGCCTCATGCCGCTAGAGTAGTTACAGAATTTCTGCAAAATGCCGAAATTGATATTTTAAAATGACCAGCCAGAAGTCCCGACTTAAATCCCATAGAATATGTTTGGGGCAACATGGGATGGCAAATTCAGCAACGTAGGATGCCTTGTAGAACAGTCCAACAACTAGAAAATCTGCTTCCTGAAATTTGGAACTCAGTGACTCAAGAGTACATCCAAAATTTGTTCGAGGGGCTTCCGAGACGTAAACTGGCAGTAATAAGGGCGTGGGAGGAAACACTCGATTTTGAAAATGATTAGTAACCATTAGATGCTAGTTGATTGGTCTCTTCGCGAATGTTTGAAGATGGTAGAATTTTTTAATTTTTCATTAACACGAAAATTGTTGATATTTTTCATCATAAACACATCTCTTTTGAATGATATCTTCTTATTTCACACTTCTGAATGTTACCAAGCGACTCTTGAATGACCAACCTAAAAGTTTATATAGTATTGTCGTAAACGTAGGGTGATGCGACAATTTTTATGGGGAGTGTATTAAAAACTAAAAACCTAAAATTCATAAAGTAAACAAATCAGGTGTTCATAAACTCTCTTGTGGGAGTTGCGATAAAATTTCATCATTAGGATATCTGAGCATAAACGCAGTTTTGACAAACAAAAATCAAATTCGCACTTTCCAAATCATCCTACAAGAAGGAAATAATACTTTCAATAATAATTTGGATATTTTATGAAATGAAAATAATAGATCGATACTGAACCATGGGACGTATTGGTAATCAATAAACAGAAAATTCCGGAAATTTACTTAATCGTAAATTAGACCTAAATTCGTTACCATTACTTGATATTTCCAGTTCTTAAAAAATGAATTCTGTTTGGATTTTCCTCCTATTTGGTGAAGTACCGAATTCTTCCATGTAATATATAAGGCACATCATTCTTTCAAATGTACTACTTATCTGAAAATGCTACAGTGTGTGTAACAAGTCATAAGTTTGTCAATTTTGTGAAAATTTCAATTCAATTAAAAACATGGTTAAATTGTTTATGAAGGGCTATTAAATGAGTATATAATTTTTTCTCAAGAATGAAGTGGATAGTCCTGCAAAAGAAAATAATTGAAACATACATATTTTCATTTTTTCTTTCTGTAGAGAATGTTTTTCTTTATATAGCGATCTTTTAGTTTGTCAGTTCTTTCAATATTTTTATTTCAATCCTTCCGAATAATTGAAAATTATTTTGGTGTATAAAACTAGGAGCACAGTAATTTTTTATACATCGCTATATTTAAAAATATTTTCAATCGAAAAAAACAGAATTATGTGTTACAGTTTAAAATGAGAAATGTTTTTAACGATGTTTTTCCTTATTCTGTAAAAAATGTAGTGAACCCATTCAACAACCATTTAAAAACCTTTTCACAATCCGTTAAAATTTTTCCAATAGGTTGAAAAATAGAGAGAAAATTGCATTTTCTAGGAAACGCCTTATACATCTGCAACGCGTTCTGACTACAATGCACCTTCATTAGAGATACAATTTTAGGTGATTCCAGATTCAATCAGTGTGATTAAAGGCATTAAAAAAATTGTCAACTTACCACTTCAATGTCTGAGAGTATCTCCTGGAGGCATGAGTATTCCCCAGTTTCTTTTGATTTAGGATCTTGCATATACTTGAGACTTGAGTCTTGAAGAAGTTTGTATTCCTTCTTCAACTTCATCATATCCATATAAAACTTCTTAATGCTACTATCATTAATTTTGTCAAAATGATTCGGCTTACATCCATGTTTCAACTGGTAATCATTCTCGAACTTTTTTATTTTCTTCTTAACTACATTTAATTGTTTACCAATTTTCTGTAATTTCTCTTCTACTGGATTAAGGGTTTTCCTAAAAGTATTATATGCAGCATCTGGATCTAAATATATACAATGTGTAGCTATAATTGAATTCCTTGGGGATGACAAGAGACGATTAGGTACTACAGATAAACTGGGTATAGTGTCGTTGCCCATTCGATTTGAACATGATGGAAGTGGTTCTGAATCATCAACTTGTTGATGCAATGTTGTTAAGTCAAGTGAAGGTGTCCTAAGCGGACTTGGAGACCTATCCTTATGGCTTTTCGTAGCTTCATGTTCATGAACTTCTATATCTATTTTGCAGGCTTCAAACTGCTTTTCGTCTGTTTTATACTTGACTTTATGAAAACTCTTGCCTTTGGGCTTCTTGGGATAATTCTTCCTACATTTTAAAGTTAAAGGTTTCGCAAACCTTTCATGAGACCTACGTTTTTCGTGTTCGCATTCATCAGCAACAGGTACCAAGTTAATTTCTGTTGCATCCAAGTTTTCCTTGGAACTATGTTTCTTTTTATTCCTGAAATTCTGAACGTGTAGGTCCTCACTACTCGATACTCTGCGTATCACATTCTCTTTCTCGAAATGCTTTCTTGAATGGGGTCTTTCTTCGGAATTTGATCTGATCACCTTTCTTTCCTGGCATATGGAGCTGATGCTTTCTTGCCGTTCCTTTCTTTTTCGCGTCTTGCACGCCGCTTTGGCCTCTTCAGTGCTTGTGAAGTGTTCATTTCTGTTCAACCACGAACTCAATAATATGCCTTTCGCTTTAAGCTTCTTGTCTTTCGGTTCCTTCTTCGCCGTTGATTCTTTTTTTATGTCTTCTCGTTTTGCGGGGCCCTTCATTTTACATTGTATTTTACACTAGAATAGATCATTTCATAAGTTTAAAGTATCAATTTTGAATGGTTAGAGATAATATACAGTAATTAATTGTTGTTTAATTTTATATCAAACTATAAGTTATTACCACCAATTAATACTTCTACTTTTCAGAAAATATGTGGTAGTCATGAATGATGGTATAAGGGCCATGAAACCTCAACCCGTCGTCTCGAATTGTGTTTTCTCTTTGTATTTAAGAATTCCCTATCTACAATCTGCTCCAGAATTACTGGAGACTATTTAAGTGCCAAATTGTCTTTATCCTATCATATTTGAAGAAGAAGGCCACAAGTGACTACACATCCCGTTTTGAAAGGGACTGTCCTTTTTCCCGGTCAACTATTATATTTTCCCCGAAGCGCAAGAACGCAAAATAGTCCTGTTTTCCGAAACCACTCGAAAATTCAAAATTATGAACTCTTGAAATACATGAGGGCGGAGAATCACAAACCTTCGCACCGTCGACGATCAGTGATTCCCTAGTAACGCGGGGGGAAAATGCATTTGGTTGCACACAAACCTGTCGCTATTCTTGTTTTTGCGTATGTTATTGAAGTAGTTTAATGGTAAACTGGAAACTAATTTGAAGTTTTCTGTTGTTTTGATTTCACCTATAGTTATGCCGAAACGTAAGTGTTTATTTAATGTCAACTTGCAAGTAAAGTAAACATTTATTGAGCAAATTATACTTCTTCGGGTGTCTGATGCGAAAAGTGTCGTACAGAGTTTAGTTTTAAAATAATAGTGCTGGTGATATTGAACAGCATTAGAAGTCTACAAAACATGAAAATGTCGATCAAGCAGATGCTTCCAGTTCTTCAATGTTGAACATTCTCAATAATTCAAATGCGCCAACTTATAAGGATTTGAATATTGCTACTGCAAAAGACACTTTCGTAGTGCTTTTTTTTTTCAACTGGTATGTAAATAAAAATTTTTGACCTTCAAGAAGTGTGTACATAAAAATTTTAGATCTCCAAGATCAACCAGGTGAAACTTCTGACATCATTGTTGATTACACCAAGCATTGACAGAAAATAATTTAATAAAAAAGTCGTTAGATTTTGTGGTATCAATGTTAATACCAATTTTATATTTTGGTGTAGCTAGGCGAAGAACTAATAATGGATTAGCAAAAGTACAAACATCCCTGAAAAACTGTTGATAGGTATTGGAGCCCATATAATTCAAATTGTAATAAAATTTGCTGCAGATAATCTACCTCTAGAGTACGAAAGCATGATTGTAAGAATATATTATTTTCATATTTACACGATGCGAGTTGGAGCTCGTAAGGAGTTTTGCGCTGAAGCTGAAATAGAACATCACCAAATTCTCGGCTAGAGTAAAACTAGGTGGTTATGACCGCCTAGGAGAGAGTTATGAAAATGTAACAGCCGTTAAGAGATTATTTTTTGGGTAGTTAAAAATGTCCCAAATTGATAAAAAACTTGTTTGAAGATCCCACATCAGAATTATGGCTTCATTTTAACACGCGCACTCAACAAGTTTTCACCAAGCTGTATTGAAGGTTGAAGACTGTTGGTGCAATTGAGGTTTCCGAAAAAATCAATCATCTCGAAGGCAATTTGACTCAGAAACAAATCAATCAGTTTTTTCCATTTATTGTTCGTATTTAATTGTGAAATTAATTGATAATGGCACTAATATAAACAAAAAGTTTGTGAAAAGTACGGCTACAGAATTTTGTAAAACAAGTCCAAAATATCTGGAACAATGAACTTGATTCTTTAATAAAAAATTGAAATATTTTATTGGGCAAATTTGAGAAAAGAATCTGTATGGCAAGATATTCAAAAATCTCTGGATGTATTGATTACAAAAGGATATATTCACTGTAATAAAGATACATGAGTATTTGACGAATTTACATTAATTTTAAGCTACGTCATTTCGTAAAAAAATAACCGAATGAGACAATTTAAAGGTCTCCACAGAAACTCGTTTGGCGGAAGTATTTAAACACCTTTGTATCAACAACCTTCAACATAAAAGTTTTGTATTTTAATTCAATATATTTTATGTCTACCTTCTCCAGAAGAAATTATCCCTTCTTTCATGAATAAAGTGTGGACGTCTAAAAAAACACTTATAGGTTCCAGTTCTGAAAGCAATGTTCATAACTATGATAAATATAAAAACGTGGCAACAATTTTAATCTTAATCGAAATCATCACTGACGTTATAAAAGCAAATTTGTTCCTCTGACAAATATAAATACAAATATAAAGAAATATGTTGCATATATGTAATTTAATGGTTACTGTCGGAGGAACTTTGCATCAATAAAGCTGGTGAACTGGTGATTGATTTTTTTCACAACTTCTTTCAATAGAAAAATAAATATAATTTATATGAATACAATAATAGTGAATACTATTTGCATCAAGTTAAACTTTTTCTGAATACAGGAAAATAAAAAGTTGTGTCTATTTTCATTGTTAACCTGCTAACTGAGGTATAAAACTTATCTCCTGTATTGAGTTAGGAACTAAATGATCAGTTTACTTATAACCGACTTTAACTTGATAAGTATCAATATTTCTGTCCACTTTAGGAGTAGATCTTGAGTGTTTTTCCTTGTACAGGGTGGATAGAACTCAACATATTAGTGTGGTAGATAGGTAAAATATAGTTAAAAAATAACCCCCCTTCCCTCGATCTCTGTTTTAGCGGTTCATTTTTAAGTAACTTTGAAAATAAACGAGATAACCGCGAACGACGATTTCTCCAAAATTCGGAAAATTTTAAATAACTCCAAAATGGAGACTGATATCAGAAAAATGTTCGTACCACTAAACTGGAACCTGAAAAAGAGATGGCGGGGATGGCGGTTATTTTGCTTTAACTGTAATACTTGGCTGCCGTACTAAAACATCGAAATTTGCCTACTTAGCACTTATCAAAAGAGACAATGTACTCAAGCTCTGTGTCTCTTGAACAAGGTGCCCAAATGAAGAGTGGAGAATTTTGATGATTCAGACAAGACTTTTTATAACAGTTTAAATGGTTATTTATGAAATACGTATAAAATAATTTGTTGCTACTAAAAAAGAATAAATAAATACTTACTAATAATTCTACAGCAAAGGATACAAGACAGTTAAACCTAAAGAAACGAAATGAAATGGTGAAACCGATTATTTCATATCTCTATCACGACACATTTTAACTATGGTTGCTTCAGGAAGTGGGTAGTAACCAGCCTCAATTTTAGCATGGAAGTGTCAGTTCAACACCCTTTTCGGCTGGAAAGGTGCTCTTGGTTAATATTTCTGCACCCTGTAAACAAAACATATGTTATTGAAGTAATTTTTGCTAATCTAATTTCGACAGGATCGATACTAAATGGATTAAGGTGTGGCGAGATAGTGAACGCTTTACATTAGCACACTCAAATGAAAAAACCTACTTGAACATGTTTGAAATCTTCCCTTTAATATCAGAGACATAATTTGCCCATTCAGATTCGGAAATGATAGTTGGAGCTTTGTAGAGCATTGCCAGAGAAAAGTAACGCGATTTATAGACGCCTTTCAAAACTCAGAAATAAGATTATGGGTTGAATTGAATTGATTAAGTCAATTTATGATACGATTTTTTTTACCAAGTATCTCGAAAATCTATATCTATTTTATGTAAAATTAGTTAACTAGTCTTGTGTAAATTTGCATGAATTTCAAAACTCTTTCCAGATTCAGCAACTTCTTTTGAAAGTACTCTTATAAGATGTCTTAGTTGTCCGTCTATCTGTGTGTCAGTAAAGATTCTTCTCAGAAATGATAGAGGTAAATAATTGAAATTGATACTGAATGTTCAAGTCGGCAATCTCTTAGAGCAGTGAAAATATCAAGTTTGTTGTAGTTAATAAATAATTAATAATTGTAATTTCTCACTACAAGAACCAAATAGTTGACTTATAGTAGGGATTATATCAAGGGTCCGTCATGGATATCGACAACTGGGCCTATAGCTCTTTGGTTTCTACTTCCTTGTAACTACATCCCGAGCTCAATCCTTGCAAAGAAGTCTAATAAAGCGAGGGTGTTTCGATCTCAATTTGGTGTTTCGACCTCAACTTCACACCAGCTGCACTTGGGATTATTTTCCAGTCCTATCTTGAACAGGTGATATCTGAACTTGTCACACCCCTATCTGTGCCAGGAGCCGCGTATTAGTTCGACTGCCTTCAAGTGCCAACCTTGCTGTGGTTTTACCAGGTGATGTACTCAGCATTGCTTTCGACTGGCGATAACCTTGAGCAGTCAACCAGATGTGGCCCAGAACCCAAAGGAGACGGATATAGCTGTTTACCGCCAGTTGCTCCAGTGCCTGAACGCACTTCCAGACCACGTTAGAAGTAATCCTGTCTGTGCCCAGGGCTCCTAGAACAGCCTGACTGTCGCAGCGGATCGTGATCCATTCATAAGTTGTATCTAGTTCTGCCAGCCTTTAAGAACAGTCAAGTATCACCAAGACCTAAAGAAAATTTCGATATATTCCTAAGTAAACTTGAAGGTTTGAAACAAGCAGCTCGAAAAGCAAACAGGAAGCTCTGCGTCTTGGGAGATTTCAATGTTGATGTTGAGGAAGGATTAAAAAACCAAAGAACTCCTAAATTCAATGAATACATTTGGACTACTCCCTGCCTTCAAGGAACCGGGTAGGATAGACAAAACTCGAAAATCATGTATAGACAACATTTTTACCAATCTAGATAGCAGTAACTATAGCGTGAAAACAGTAGATCCGTCAATATCTGATTATAGCAGATTCTTCAAATTTCTAATGAAAAGACAGACAATGACAAGGAAAAATATGTTTATAAATATTAGATAAATGAAAAAAAAATTTCAAAGTTCAAGATGTTATTAAAAAGTCTTGATTGGACTGGAACGATAGATGATTCAAATCCACACAAGTCTTATAAAAATTTTCATAACAAAATAATGTAATGTTTCCAATTAGCATTTGCAAAGGTGAGACAATTAGAAAATAAGAAGACAAGTGTCCTTACATACTTCACATGAATCACTAGGCCTTAAAAAAGCAGTAGAAGCGGTTCAAACTATTTATAGAGTAAGGAAAGATGAGAACTCAAAAATGTTACTTACTATACTAAAAAATCACCTACGCAAAAGCTATAAAGATACAAGAAAGCAGTTACATTGCATATATAAAAAATTCTTCCGATTAAACTAAAGCTGTGTGGAAAGTAATCAAAAGAGAAACTAGCACAAAAAAGAAGAATCAAAATAATGAGAGTAGTTTGACAGCAGATGAAATAAATTCATTTTTTGCAAACATAGGAAAATCTATAGCACCTTTTGTAAAGCCCTCGCATGAAGAGGCACTCAGATATCTCAGAGGGGAAACCGTAAAGTCCCCTTTCTTACTTCTCAACTGTCCAACAACAGAAAAAGAAAACATTGTACATAAATAGAATAGTAAAATGTCTTCAGAGGTATATGGATTTACTGTACCACTCTTGAAAACTATTTTGCCAATCATAATAATAATGTAGTTAACTTGTGCTTGAGAGAAGGAGTATTTCCAAGCAAGCTAATAATCGCTAAAATTATACTCATACACAAGAAGGGCGAAAAAAATGAATGTACCAATTATAGGCCAATAGCCTTTCTTCCAATCTTCTCCAAGGTATTTGAAGAGGTGCTAAAAATTAGACTGATAAAGTTTCTGGGTAAAGTAGAAGCTCCAGATAACTGCCAGCATGGTTTCCAAGCAAGGAAGTCAACAGTAACAGCACTTACTCTAGTAAGTGCTGTTACTGTTGACTTGACGTCTTGTTGACGGCATTGCAGAAGCTTTTGATGACTATCAATTTGCTGAACTATTAGCATGCGATTTGAGTGAAGCCTTTGACAGCATCATAAGATCCCTTTGCTCTATAAAATGGAACACTACGGTATACATGGGAACGCTTTGGACATTTACAAATCATATCTATCTAACAGAAGCAGGCAGTTGAATGGAAGGCAGTTCAATCAGAGGAAAGGTGCGTTGAATTGGGTGTGCCACAGGGTTCCATATTAGGTTTTGTCTTATTTATTATCTATCTCAATGACCTGCCAGTAAACATACCAGGAATAACAACTAGCATTTATGCAGATGATACCACATTTCTCAACGTAGCCAAATCTAGACAAGAGCTTGAAACAAAAACAACAATATGCTTGGAAATGGCGGAGAGGTGGTTCTCTGTAAATGGCTTGAAGCTAAATATTGAGAAAACTCAGTGATTACTCCCTTCTCCTAGGGTAAATGAGAGAAGCACGCTCAACCTCTTGGGTGTAACGATTTCTGAAAACCTAAGCTGGGAAGAACACCTTTCTGCATTGCTCAAAAAGCTGTCAGTGGCTACTTTAACGATAAGAAGAATGAAGGAAATCACAGTCCAAAAAATAAGCAAATTGACATACTATGCCAACTTTCATTCGGTTGCCACTTATAGTATATTAATTTGGGGTAATGAGTCGACAATTCAACAGATCCTGAAAAAACAGAAGCGAGCAATTAGAATTCTCTGTGGTCTCTCCGGGACTCAAAGCGGTCGTCCATCTTTCGAGAAGGAAAAGATCCTAACAGTGACATCAGTTTTCATTCTGAGCTGTCTCAAGTACATCCACTCAAACCAAAGCAGATTTTCTTCGAATGCTGATCTTCACCAATATAACACTCGCAACAAAAATAATATAGCTGCAAAATATCACCGGATAGCCAGAACACAGCTGGCTACAAACCATATATGTTTCTCACTTTTCAACTCCATTCCTCTCAGGACTAACAGCGAAGAAATTCAACAGAAGAATGAAAAATATCCTATTGCAAGAGACAATATATAGTATTGATGAATTCCTTAGCAAAACTTGGTGAATCTTACTGTCTTAAGATTTATGTGTTCATTACATTCAATTGAGAGTATTGTATGTGTATTTTTATGGGCTATCCCTCTGTCTGGATCAGCACTCTGATATCATAAACGAGTATCTCATCATTTCAATGTTGTGTTTGTATTTTATTTTAATTTATTATGTATGACATAGCATGTAATCTTTGATGCTGCCGAAAATACGATACGATGATCTCCGACTGGAAAACTGTTGAATGTTTATTTAATGGGAGGAAGAAATCCCCTCTCATTTCGCCGGCACCTAATTTCGCTATCTGAGCCCTCTTTGGTCTTCGAGCCATCCGTGTACCAGATGTACCCTCCACCTAGCAAGGAATCCTTCCTTCCCTCCAACACTTGTCTCCATGGGATTTTCACCTCGATCTTATCACCGAAATGGTGCCTGGGCGTGGTTCTATCCAACTTCATCCAGAGGAGGTGGTCGCAGTTCATAGCATCAGGAAACAGGGTATGTTTCGCACTAGCGTACCCCCCGCCCTAGCATATAAGCAATCAAACCTTACAGTGCACATCAAATACAACTGGTGGTTGAATCCCAAAAAAATACTATAGTCAACTTATTCGCATTTTCTCAGGAATGCGTAGGCGTTTGAGTTGAAATTAATAATTTCTGTTTTCCTTAAATCATGAAATTGTGCAAGCAATATTGTCTTAAAGCAGAAATAGAGAGAACATTTCGAAAACTGTTAATTTGTAGTAATAGAAAAACTCATTCAATTAAAATCAAAACTCATTCGTGAAAGATAATGTTCCAAATTATACCGCTATTGAGCAGATAACAATCTGAAAAATTGTAAATATGAAAATCAAGAGTCATATGATGAATCACGTGTTGAAACAACCAAAGAAGCACAGTTATTGCGACGCCGATGCTAGCACATAGGATGATTTAGATGGATGTGCAACTCATCGATATCGATTGGCGGAATATAACAGAGGTGCTAGAGTTATTTTGAAACTTACTCGGAAAAAAATTATATACCTATACCTACAAATTTCTACGGAACTCTCGGTGCGTAAATCTTACTTGCACTTGGGGAACACTATGCTTTTATAAACTAGAAAAAATTTAATTTTATGTTCTTTATTTCATTTCTTATATTTTTTCATCTATCTTATTTTACACGTTCACTGCGGCCGAGCGAAGTTTTTATTAGTTTTGTCGAATTTCAGATAGGAATTGGTTTTTTGGAATATATTCACTAGATGACGTTCGTGGTAAACATAACTTGTGACAGTTGCGCTATTCATAACTATTATTAATTCTGTGCGGTTATGTTGAACTTATTAGAGTCAAACTTTATTTTGAAAAAACCGCTAGAAAATTTTGAGGACTACTTTGGATAAGCGGTTTCAAAATGTAGCAACGTTTGCCACATTCGCTAATATCAGAGTTAAACAAAGTTAAAATAAAAATAGGTGAAATTGAAAATTTCCAATATATCAAGATAATATGCGAAATAAAGCATTATGTGAATACTAATCGATTGACGACTTCGTTCTTTCATGCCCACAGTGTCATACACGACTATCTGGAGTTGAGTAGATAATTTGATATGAAGCAATTACACTAATGCTTAGTTAAAGTGATGGAAAATAATTCCACATAAAATAAAAAAGAAGAATTGTCCGATTTTTTCATAAAACTGTTTTCCATTTTAGGCAAAACATGGACATAGATAGTTTAAAAGCCAAACCATTAGCGCCGTTTTTGAAATACCAACTAATTACAACTAAGTACAAAAATTGCTATTGTCCTTCAAAATATTTCAAAAAACGCTTCACAATTACAGAGTAAATATAAAGAGGCGAAAGAAAGAAACATACCCAATCGCTCAGCTAAAGAAACAAATTTTTCTTGCCGTTCACCTAAACTAAAAAATGTATGCATCAGTTGCATAAATTCCCTAGCTACCTAGTGGAAATGGAAATTACATAAACTAATTGACCCTGAAATGCAACTTAAAACAGAAACGCGATGTTTCTTTGCATACTTATCGGTCAACTGAATCAAAACCAGTTGAAGACTGAATACACTGTACAAAATTAATTATAGAATGCAAATTTCACTTCTTTCGAGAATAGAATAAATTAGTTTACCTTAACATGGATTCTCTTTTCCAGTTGCCACACTTTTTAAACAAAAATATCAGGTCTGGGACGTTCTGGTACCGAAATTTCTATTCGACACCGATCGATACGAAGGTAGATTGTTTTCAGGAAACACGGCGTAGAAGCGTAGAAACTGCAGCTGGCAACCGCGCACGAGCGCATCTTTGTCCTTCCTCTTGGAAACCGAAAGCTATTCCCGGAACTTAGGCAGAGGAGCATCAAACTCTGTTATAATGGGTTGCATAACACAAGAATGTAGGGCGTTTCGAGAATGTAGGTCGTAAAGATTGGATTGGATTGTCTAGTTTTTCGTAAGAAACAGGATACGTTCCAATATTAATCCAAAAGAGAAGGTTTCATAGCAATAAATTGATTGCATTGGGTTTCAAGTAGTAATTTATATAACAAATTTATTTTCAGCTAAAGATTTAAGATGGGAAGGAGTTCAATTCCTTTATATTCTCTATTCTTTTAGATGTTATAATTTTTCCATGTATCAAATTCATCAAATATTCAATTTATCGGCATCTTTGTGTCACAAACATTTCACAGAATCACATAAACGTGGCGGTTTTTTCAAAGTAGACAACCAAAATATTCAAACATCAAACTATAAATAATGACAATTAATTCTAAATTCATTTTAAGAAGATCCCTTCCCTCGACACGAGAGGGGTTCAGCAAAATTCCCTGAGGTGACACAATTCCCCGGCGTGTAATTAGTGGAAAGGAAGAAATAGAGCACGTTAAAGGAGAAACATACAAACAATATTTATAGTGTGGTTTATTCATTCGTTAATACAGCAAATATTTATATGTAAATGTTGGAATAATAAATGAAAGAATTGTAATGTGTTTTTAATAACATCCTAAATATTCCTAGTTTTCTTCTTACAAAATTTTTGCGTTTCAAAAGTAAGTTAATAAATTAATCTCTACTAAGTTGGGCACAGGAACCTTTGGCGTTGAATAACACTGTACACCACACTGTGTACTATCATCTCCTGATGATGCCAACTTAGTTGGCGAAACGCGCGTCGAGTATTCGAAATAAAGTTTTGGTGTAGTGGTGTACAATATTTTTTAGTGAAATTAATCGCTATTCATTTATTCTGAAATTACTGTACATAATTCCTGTTTATAATTTATACGTCTGTATAATCGTGCATTCGTAGAAACAAATATTAATTACAACTGCTTCGAACTGATCCAATCTTTCAATCTAAGCATAGAAAATAATACCAAGTAAACAATATATTTTTCTGTGAAAAAAATCAAACTCTGTGCATTTTCTCGATTCTTTTGAGGTTAACAATTAGAATTAAAAGACATAATAAATAACAAACAACAATTTCAAACTCATATATTGAGTCCAGTTTTGAAATCCCAATATGTCTCTATACGATGACTTGGATGTGAAAACTCGCACAACTGAAAACGTTTCAGGTTGGTCCTCTGGAATCAAACTGCTTCAAAGTCAGTTACAACTCAAAAAAGCCACTGTTACTCAACCTAAACGAGAGCAACAAAGAAAAGTAAGTTTAGCTCCTGTGATAGATTTAAAATCTAAGAAAGATGACGAAGACCTCTTCCATCCGATGTTATCCAAACCAAAGAAGGAAAGCATTTCATCGGTGAGTGGAGGAGTTTATACTGGGGAATATGATTGGAATTGCGTGGATGAGTATGATCCATTATGGCCAAATGAGTACGAAAAGGTGGTAAAAGAGTTGAGGGAAAATAGGGATAGAGATAATGATAAAGATGACAAAAGGAGAGATAGAAGGAGGAAAAGTCGATTCAATGATCCTGTGGAGGAACCACCAGTTCAAACACCTCAAATGATTCAGCCGCCTGTGGCTAGTGGATTTGCTGGTTTGATTATTGTTCATCTAAATTATTAGCTTTGTTTTCTCAACTAGAATCATTTCAGGTCGTTGGGAAGAAGAAGAAGAAGAACCTGAACCTATCAAGAAACCTCGTCCTTCTGGTGGTGTTGCTATAGCACCTCCACCAAGTCTTCAAGAACCATCAGAACCGATTCCAGTATTCCCAAATAAACCACTCAATACTATTCTTGGTGGTGGATCTATAGCTGCCAAAATAATGGCTAAGTATGGTTTTAGAGAAGGACAAGGTCTTGGTAAACAAGAGCAAGGAATGTCGAGTGCTTTGCAGGTCGAGAAAACATCCAAAAGAGGTGGCAGAATTATTCATGAAAAGGAGTTACTGCAGCTTCAAGCTGAAATGGAAAAAGAAAAAGAAAATGCTAACTTGACTATTACAGATATTATGAAAAATCCTAGCAAAGTAAGAATTGATCAATTATTTTCAGGTTATGCTTCAACTGAATGTATGAATATTTTACAGGTGGTTCTACTCAAAAATATGGTTGGGCCGGGTGAGGTGGATGACGATCTTGAGCCAGAAGTAAAAGAAGAATGTAATACAAAATATGGTGAAGTCGGTAGTTGTATTATCCACGAAATACCACATGATAACCCAGAGGAAGCAGTTAGAATTTTCGTTGAGTTTAGAAGAATTGAAAGTGCTATTAAAGCTGTAGTTGATCTAAACGGAAGATTTTTTGGTGGCAGACAAGTCAAAGCAACTTTTTATGATACAGAAAAGTTTGATAATTTAGAGTTGATGGACTAATCTGTTTTTTATTTCTATGTGATTTAATTATAATTGTATGGTGAGAGTTTCGATTATAAAATATCAAATATGCTAAAAACTTGAATTATCTGACAAAAGATTTCATTTTATATCTGAGGTAAGTGCACACCTTAATTTGAATTTAAGAATGTAATTATATGAAAAATTTTATTCATATCAATTTTCAGTACTATATAATCATATGGATTACTTAATGCTTATTGTTATGTTTGTAGGAACTGCTCTTTCTTTTAATATATATTCTTGATATGTTTAGACAAGAAAATTAAAGTTTTCAAGTAAAACTCAGGTCATAAAATTTTAATAGGTGTTTTGGTCTTGAAAAAAATTTCATACCTACTTTAAATTTTTTATACATCTAGAGATTTTTAACTATATTCACAATGCATAATCACTGATATTAGTCCCATTGCCAGGTTTTTCCAGGTAAGCGATTTTTAGCTTGTATAGCTCCAGCACTACCAGTTTCCAACAACTTTGGCTCATAAGCTGAAGCCACAACATCTGGAGGTTGTACTTCACCTCGTGCATCTCTAGTATAATAGTAATTAGCACTTAAACGATGGGAAGGTCCATCAGGAAGATCTGGTAATGGAGGACTTCGAGTAGCTACTTCAGGATCAAATCTAAGAGCTAAGGTGTGTGGCCTGCCCAAAAGAAACTCTCTTACTATTTTAAGTAAAGGAGAAACATCCTTAATTGGTACACGAGCTTTGCTCATATTTTTCTATTATTTATTTTGAACTGAATATTACTTTGACTTTAGAGGTTACGTAAAAGTTACTTCAGAAAGCCGATAAAGCAGAGGTTTAAAATGGCTCAAAACTGCTGAACTACTCGTATTGCCAGGTAATTACATAGATGGCGCAACGAGGAGTTGTCCGTTCCAGCGGGTTCAAACTGTAATATTTATTATCTTCAATGTTTCATGTGCAAAGCATCATCAACTAAATCGATAAACATAGGGGAAAAAATGGTTCTTCATCTGAAAATTGCTTTTATTCGGTTTTCTATGAATATTTTTGGTGGCTTCAATAGGAAAATTTACTCAATAATTAGAACATAAAATAAGTTTTTTCATATTCATTTCAATAAAGCATATTTGCCTTTAAATCACTATTAGGAATTTTAATTTCTTATAATTGAAGATAATTTTAGATCTGTTCTTTACAGCAGACCTATGTATAGATGAACTATGTTCACCTCCAGGAGTTACTTTGTAACCTATTACAAGTACAAAGTACTACATGTGTTTTTACTGGCATCACTTCATTATTCACGCCACTTAGTCGTCATGTTTCGGAACGCATACATATAGCCTGACGTTTATCAAATGTGTTAACCTAATAATTTGTTCATAACATCAAATAACTATGTCGCACTTTTGAATTTTATCCACAAAACAACATTTTTAAGAAAACGCATAAGTTATGATGTGAATGTTTTAGATACAAGTTCTCAATCTTTACCGAATCTCTTAAAGAACAATGCTCAGCATCAATAGATCTTTCATTTATGGTATATGTTTTGCTTCAGTTACTTGGATTTTATCCTTATATTTATATGTACAGTCTAATACCATTCTGACAAACTCTTCTTTAACTTCTTTGCCATTTGAAAATATCCAATCCAATCCTATTCACATTTCAAAACAAGGTATGTTAATTTAAAACGTAATATTCTTCTTAATGTCACATGATTTTTCAGATCTAAATGAAATAGGAATAATTAAATCAAAGGAAGATAAGTGGATTAGGGATGAGGGTTATAAAACTCATGCTTTCAATACACTTATAAGTAACAGATTGGGGCTTTATAGAGAAATACCAGATACAAGAAATGTTTTGTAAGTTATTTTTATATCCAATAGTTTCTTTGGTAAATACTTTCTTCTTTCAGGTGTGAAAACATTACATATCCGTTAGATTTACCGGCAGCTTCCATTATTATTTGTTTTTACAATGAACATTTTAATACTCTTTTAAGAACAATTTATTCAATAATAGATAAAACACCAAGTAATCTTTTACATGAAATTGTATTGGTAGATGATTTTAGTGATTTAGAAGATTTACAGAAAGGTTTAAAGGATCACATCGATACTCACTTGGTAGATAAAGTAAAATTATATAGAACTGATAGAAGGGAAGGGCTTATTCGAGCAAGAATTTATGGATCTAGAAGAGCTAAAGGCGAGGTGAGCTTTTAATAATCTTGGAACACTACTATTTTTTGTTACAGTCTCCTTCATTTGAAAACATTTGTTTTGGTGTATAATGGTAATTTATACACAAAACATTTCTGCAATGAAAAGAATGTGAAAAGTACATATGTTTAAAAATTTTGAATCAGAATTCCTAGTTCTGATGTATTCTTAATACTGTCAGCAATCTTAATGAAGCACAATCTTCTAAAAATATTGTTGACATGTAGACATCCTTCTCTAATCTTGAATATATTTCATTTTTATTCAATATTTTGAAGTTTATAGTTTAGTGGGAAGTTAGAGTGAGATAGAAATCAACCATATGTTATTTTTAGCTGCTACGATTGAAGGATCATACCTGTTCTGATTATAAAGTAGATTTCACTCATTAACATATTCCCAGGCAGTCATACCAACACAAAAACAACAAAAGATAATGTCAAAACGTCATAACCGCGAAATTCAAATCTAATGTGTTACTTATAAAATTTTGTACTTCTTTCTTGATTTGATAAGTTTATACCATATGCTTGGTTCTTTATATGTTTGAGCAACCATGAGATTCAGGTACATCAAAAATATTTATAGTCTTGACAGTGTTGGAATGTTGGATCTTCCCAAAACTAATGAAATATTTGCAAGTAAATCATTATTTCTGGTTTAGGTTTTGATATTCCTTGATAGCCACATTGAAGTTAACAAAGGGTGGATAGAACCTCTACTCAATAGAATACATGAGAATAAGAAAAATGTGGCAGTTCCTGTCATTGATATAATAAATGCAGATACATTTATTTATTCTTCAAGTCCTCTAGTTAGAGGTGGATTCAATTGGGGTTTGCATTTCAAGTGGGATAATGTGCCTAAAGGTAAGTTTACTTCTTCAAGAAATAAAATCCAGCATATACAGGATGCTCCTAAATATCATATTTTAATGGCATCAGGTGATTATTCAATTTATTGACTAAAGTTTTCAATAAACTTAGGTCCGCAAATTCTTTGTTACGGATCTATAGGGTGTTGAAATTTCGATATTTTTTCAGTTTTTCTTCTATAGTTCCCGCAGTTCTCAAGATTTTCATTTCAAAATTTAGAATAAGGTTAAACATTTGTAAATGTAAAAAATGTACCGATAATTTTATAAGAACTGGGATATCTAGTTTAGAAGCTAAAGAACCAAGGAATTGAATCTACTAGCACTGCATCTAAAATTAAAATATCATAATTTGACAGGTATTCCTTGTATAAATGATTTTTCTACAACATTCATCAATTCCAGGTACTTTTGACACAAAGGAAGATTTCGTTAAACCCATAAGAAGTCCAACTATGGCTGGAGGTCTTTTTGCAATAGATAAGAAATACTTTGTGGAATTGGGGGAATATGATGCCTACATGAATATTTGGGGAGGGGAAAATATAGAAATTTCTTTTAGGGTTAGTACTGATATAATGTTATTTAATAGTTTAAATTATAATTAAATGGATTTTCTGTCTCATTTTATAGATATGGATGTGTGGGGGTCACTTGGATTTGATTCCTTGCAGCAGGGTAGGGCATGTGTTTCGTCAAAGGCGACCTTATGGAGATCCCGATGGCCAAGACACTATGCTTTATAATTCTCTCAGAGTGGCCCATGTTTGGATGGATGATTATAAGGTACATAATTCACTTCAGAAAGAGCTAAGCAAGTAGAAATTTTCAAGGAATAAATTGATATTCACTTGATTGTTGCCTACTTCATTTTCTATAAGTTTCATTGTTTTGCTCGCAATGTTAGGGTTACAGTATTTCAGAAATTCTTCCTGGAATCTCGTAAGGGTGCGGAATCTATGAATTATGGGGATATTTCCTCCAGAATAACCCTTCGAAAGGAGTTAGGCTGCAAGGATTTCGATTGGTACCTGAAGAATGTTTATCCTGAACTCACTTTACCAACAGACAATAAAGAAAGACTGAAAAAGAAATGGGCAGCTGTTGAGCAAGATAAATATCAACCGTGGTATGCTAGAAAAAGAAATTATATAGCACAGTACCAGATTAAACTAACTGGAACTGAGTTGTGCATGCAGAGCGAGAAAACTTCCCCGAAAAAAGGGGGAACTTTGGTCTTGAAAAATTGCTGGAAGAATAAGAATCAGGTGAATATTCTTTAGTATAGAGAACGTTGATTGAGAGAATATTTATATAACTGTTCAATAAAATAAGTGGAAAAGAATCGATTTTTTGTATCAACTTCTCTCAAACTCTACTTTTTCAGATATGGGCTGAAACAGACAAACATGAAATGGTCCTTTCCAAATTGTTGTGTTTACAATCGGGTAAAAATGGACCGGTATTATATAAATGTCATGAGACAGGGGGAAATCAAGAATGGAAATATAAGGGGGAGGTAAGTATAAATCAAATAAAAAATAAACCCTCAATTTCTTTTCAATTTTGCCAACGAAAAAGTTTATTTGCACCAACTTTATTGACAACATTTTTGACTAAACTAGTTCTATGTTTTATGCTTTATATTTGATTATTCATTCATTAGTTTATTTGTTACTATTGGTATTTATGATTTGATAGTTGTTTTTCATTCAACATGCTTATAATTCTGCGGATTTTATTTGAACCAGCAATTATAAAAATAATATTTATATATTATACTTTTTGAAGGAGGAAATACCAATTTTCAACTTGGCAGCTGGAACATGTCTAGGAGTCGATAAGGCTGTGGAAAATTCTCCGGTTCTAATGAAAATATGCGATCAAGGTCATTGGAATAAGTGGGATATAGTCTTTTCAAAAGGAAATATGATATCCTAAGGAAATCTTTATATAAATTGTGATACAAATATTCTATTGAGTAGATATAAGTCTGAACAAAAGTTTATGAAATTTCAATTTTATTTGTTTCATTGTTTATTAGGGAATATGTTTATTGATCAAATTTTATTACTTTTATTTTTTTGAATGTTGTTAATGTGAGTACGAACTTTTTGAATAAAATTATTAGTATTTATGAATTTTATTTGAGAATTATTGGAATAAAAAAAGGAATTTCATTGCCCCAATGCTGGTGTTCTCTGGCGAATTGAAAACGCGCTGTGCGGTGCATTCTATTCAATACTGGACCCGTTGCAGGTTTTCATCCAACCTGTTTCTTTTCAGTACAGCGGTACTTGATCTGTTTCTCAAAACAAAACCTCAAAAACGATTTTCTGAAGCAGTTGTTTTCTTTCTTCTTCCCGATCTTCTTCGCCTTAGAAACACTCCCATGCCTTTTGTGAGCTGCTTCTTTAAACATCAATTCGTCTAGCGGTATAATTTTCTGATCTTCCATCAATCATTAATTGCTTGAACATCAATTGTTTCTTGAAGTAACCATAGATGAAAATCTTCAACAATTCTAATATTCTGTGATAAATAATCTCGCAACATATTCAAAATTCAAGGATATCGAACGATAAATCAAAGAGTTATGGAGTTTCAAACTAGAGGATAATTTCTGCTTGATCGAATTTTTTCACGGCGAGTGTATTACATTGATTGATTAATGTCATCGAGTGGAGCACATAATGTAGTATGGATAAACATTCAAAACAGCTATGCTCCCCAGGATTGCCTCTGACAAAAAACAGTTTAATCATACATAATCTTTTATATGATTCAAGAGAAGCTTACCTGCTGTACAGCAAGTGTTATTTTATTTTATTTTGTTTGTCTTTTATTCTTTTAAATCGAAAACTTTCAATATTAAGTAGATATAGCAAATATTTGTTATCATAGTAAATCTTTATATTTTTGATGTATATTATTAGCAATGCTAAATGAATGATATTATTATAAAAAAAGAACTGGTAGGAAAGGCCTGTTGCTGATATATCAATATCTGTAAGTGTGTTGTGAAGAAAGAGTGGAACCAGAATTATTGTATTTGATATTTTATGATAACCATCTGTTCGATTGGTTGTGGAATGTTTTTATCAATAGGCAATATCACACATTTAGCAGTGTTCATTGGAAGCAGCCACTCTACGCACCATTCACTGATAGAATCCAAATCAGACAGAAGGGCGGCATGTAGGCTTTAAGGATTCGCGTATACTTTAGCATCATCAGTACAAAAAGCCTTTTTACTCTGAATATGGAATGTCAAATCGCTCAGATATATATTAGGAGGGGCCAATCACTGAGCCCTGCTTTACACCACTAGTAACGCCTCTCTTAGAAAATGTATTTCCAACTCCTACAACAAACCTTCCAACGGTTATATTGTTTTCCATCCATAAATTGAGTTTACCTCGAAGGTTTTCGCATAGTCAGAGTAAACCACATCGCTAGGTATCTTCAAGTCGAGAGACTTGGACCAGTCATTGATACACGAAATAACGTTAGTTTTGGTGGCTTTACTCTTGGCAAATCCATGCTGCTCCTCAGTAGCAGCAAAAAATGATTCTGCTGATTCACGGCAGAACAAATAGCACCATCAGCTCGACGCAATAGGTGGTTAACACTTCACTTTTGTTTGTTTTGTTTTATTTTAGTTTTTTTAAGGTTTGTTCGAGTGTGTTTGTATAATTTGGCATTAAGCTTACTATTGAGTTTTCGTAATCAAGCCTTGCAGTGTGAATGGAAGACACTTGGATTTTTTTTAATTTTACGTCATCTGTATGGGCTCGTCATTCAACGAAGGCTTTAATGGGTTTCTACAACAAATTTCTGTCCACGAAGTTTTCTTAAGACTGTCAATTAACGCGGATCGAAAGTTTTGCCACATTTCATTTGGATCACCTGCAGATGCCAAAACAATTCGTTTCAGAGAGCTCCCTAATAATCGAATATTCAGAATAGAGGATTCATTGTCGATTCGCAATCTCGTATGTTGGGTTATGAGCAGGAAACGATTTCAGCAAATAGTCGGGCATAGTTGTTGGTCCCGTTGTTGGCTGCAGCGTTAGGGACCTGGGATTTTGGCCAAGTTATTACTGGAAGATAAACATCTCCAACGACTACAAGGTTGTCTCGTGTAGATATAAGACCTCTTTGATCACATCTGGAGATTTAATAAGCACCGACAAAATTAAGGTAAAGAGAAACCTTCGAATAATGTGACGGAAATAACATCAATGCCCTACAGGTTCAAGTCTTCACTAGAAATCATAACATTTTCGGTGAAAGTGGCAAAATAAACGTAAACTTCTCCACCTCTGCGATTTCCTCTGTCACACATATACTTTCCGTCAAAAAAGTACCGAAAATTGGTCAAAGAAACACAAAATATTTATTTTTTATCCAAATTTATTGTATCGCCTTCAAAGTAGCCCCCTTCCGAAATAATACATTTATGTCAACGAATAATCCAATGATCAAAGCATTTTTCAAACGCTTTTTCCGGAATCGGCTTCACTTTTCGCCGCGAATTCTCTTTTATGTCTTCTATTGATTCAAAAGATGTACCTCGAAGTGTTAATTTGAGTTTTGGAAAAAGAAAAGAGTCGGCCGGAGCCATATCAGGTGAATACGGTGGTTGTTCGATGGTATTTGTTAAGTTTTTGCTCAGAAATTCATTCACAATGATAGCCTTTTAAGTTGGTGCATTTTCGTGGTGTAAAATCCATAAGTTTTCTTGCCACAAATTTGGCATTTTTCGAAGAATTTGCTGTTTCAAATGCCGTATAACGCTTAGGTTATATTCTTCATTTACAGTCTAACCTTGTTGCAAGAATTCCGAGTACACATCACCGCGATAATCAAAGAAAACATTACCTCGATTTTTGATCGACGTGGTTTTTTCGGTTTCGGTTCAGTTGGAAGGCGCCATTCCGAAGCTTGTTGACTGGTTTGCATGTCAAATCCATAAACCCATGTCTTATCACCAGTTACAATGTGTTTTATGAATGTGGGGTCGAAATTGACTCGTTCTAGCATGTCTACAGCGACCTTTACGCAATTCAATTTTGGAGGAAAATTCAGTTTTTTTGGAACTAGTCGAGCGGCAACGCGTTTCATGCCCAAACAATCGATAAAAATTCTACGAATTGATTCGTGAGACACAGAAAATTCATTGTCTATCTCTCTCAAACCTAAACGACTTTTCAATTATCATTTCCTTCACTTGATCGATGTTAAGTTCAGTTGAAGATCTTGATGGCCGCCCAGGGGGACACCACATCTTGGCCACTGTTGAATTCACTCTACTACTCATATGCACGTGTTTTTGATAAAATTGATTCACCGTGAGCCTTATGTAACATTTTCAGCGATTCTGCACATGAAATTCCATTTGCAATACAAAATTTGAAACAAATTTTGATCCATTGTAAAAATCGCAAAACACACTTGTGAGAACTGACAAAATCGAGCACTGTAAACAAACTATATGACAAATCGCGTTCAAACTCCGCGTCAGTATAGCCAACTTAGCAACAACAAACATTTTTAGAATCGTTTTAAGCAGATTTTTAAAATAATCAATTCCCAGTACTTTTTTGACCGAATGTATAGTATAACTCTTGGTATAGAATAGAATAGAATTTATTTAGTCAAAAACTAACATAATAGTATTGACACGTCAAACAATGCATCATCACACATTCAAAAGGTTAAAATTTATAATACCCACAGCCTAAATAGGTGATATACATAATAATCACACACCAAAAATTTAGGAGCATACAATGGAATCGTAATTAAGCGATGTGTGATAGTTTGATTAAAATGTCAGGTTAAAAAATACTTTACAAAAGAATACATTAAACATTTATAAACATTTACTTTTCCGAACAACATTCGTAGAACTCTTTTAGACTGTAAAATACATTAGTGCATAAAAATTCTCTCATCCTCACACGGAAAACTTTATGTTGCTCAATATTACGTAAATAAGATGGTAACATGTTATATAAGTACTTAGCAGCATACATAGGAGATTTCTTATAGAATTCATGTTTGGGTTTTGGTAGAACTAAACTATGCCTCTGTCGAATCTCATAGCTATGGTTATCGGCTTGTGTCATATACTGAGACTTATGAGCGTGTAAATGACTCACTAGCCTATTGATATAAATACACACAACAGTTAGGATTCGATAACCTCTGAAAATCTCTCGACAAGAATGTCTATATGGGATGTTATATACAGTGTGTTCCAACGAAAATTTGACCCCCCCTATAACTCCGAAATGAGTAACATTAGCGAAAAACACCAAGACACGTCGATTTTTGTTTCGAGGGGGAGCATTTTTCGAAATAATTCGAAACTTGTCAGATCAACCCCCTACCCCCAGCAACCCTAATTTCGAAATTCATCATAGGGAATAAGGGTCGAGTGGCACCTTACTGTAAAGGTCTGTCAATTCTCCATTCTGATTTGTCATTTTAGAATTTTAAATTAACATACAGGGTGTCCCAACCGAGGGTAAAGTTGAATTCCTGCAAATCCCAAATACTAAATGAAATCGATTTATTTTGGCATAATGCAAGCGCAGGTTTATGCTCGGTCTAGAAAAACGACCTACACTTGTGAATTTGGAGTTGGTGCAATCAACCCCTATTTCCAGCATCCCCAACTCAAAAATCATTCGATCGAAAATAGGTCAAGTGGCACCTCGTTGGAAAGGTATTTCAATTTTCTCTTCGAATTTGGTATTTTCGAAATTCAGAATCAGCATACAGGGTGTCCCGGAGCAGGAACACTGAAAACCCAAATAACTTTTTGAAACTGGTTCATTTCGGTATAATACGAGAACATGTTTATGTTTGATTCGAGAATAAGACTCTCTTGCGTGAATATGGAATTTTTGCAATCAATCTCTTCCATTCAGCATCCCCAACTCAAAAAATCATACAAGTGATTACAGGTTGAGTGGCAAAGTTCCAGAAAGATTTTTCTATTTTCTGAATCACTGAGGCATTGGTTTCAGTTTGGCAATCGAGGTTTTCTGGCGTGAGGATCAGGATGAGGGATGATGGAGAAACTGATTGGATGCTCATCTAAACAGGAAAACGAGATTTATTGAACTTGTATTCAATTGAAAACAAAACTAACTTGATTATTACAACAATTGTTCAAAATGACCTCCGCCCACCTCCATACAGTTATACAGACGATTTTCGAACTCTCTTCTCACATTAGCGAAAACTTCAGGAGTCAAAAGTCGGCATTCTGTGATAATCCTCATCCGCAGCTCCTCCAGGTTTTCTGGTCTTGTGGCATAAACTTTAGATTTTAGATGGCCCCACAAAAAAAATCTAGGGATTTAAATCTGGTGACCTGGCTGGCCACTCAACAGGTCCTCTTCTACCAATCCACCTTCCTGGGAAATTTTCGTCTAAATATTGGCGCACCCGAGCATCATAATGCGGAGGAGCACCGTCTTGTTGAAAACGCATTTCGTCCTCAGAAAGAGTTGGATCGTTCTGTAAAATTTCTGTCAATCTAGGATGTATGTGTTCCTCTAACAACTGTAGGTAGCCATTTCCATTCAGATTACCCTCAATAAAGAAAGGCCCAACTAGATGATTGCCAAAATTCCTGCCCAAACGTTCAACTTCTGAGGCCTTTGCGTGTGGGCCTCTCTAAACCAATGAGGATTCTGTGTGTCCCAATATCGACAATTATGTCTATTCACTTCACCACTGAGCATAAAGGTGCTTTCATCAGAAAAACAGATGTTATTCAGAAAATTTGGATTAGCGTTTAGGTTTTCACTTAGATTTTCACAAAACTGTAAACGACGATCTGGATCATCTTCGTTTATTTCATGCACTAATTTTACCTTGTAGGGTGAAATTTGTGATGTTTCACGATTCTATGGACAGTTGTAGCTGATACACCAGTCAGACGAGATAGTTTTCTGATCGAAGTAGTATTCTCCATTTGTAGATGACCCACTACTGCCACTTCCGTTGCCTCATTTCTGACAGGACATGCCACTTCATGTTTTTGTTTGCCACCGAACCCGTAGCTAGGAATTTGTCAACCAAATATTTAACGTACTGGTGACTGACTCCTTTCTCTTTCAGGATGGTTCCTATCGAATATCCTTGCCGTTTCTTTGGCACAACTGTTATTTCGAAAATACGTCGATACAATTTCGACCCTTTCCTCAGTGGAATAAACCATTTTCAGATTAATTTCAACTGACGAACAACAACAATAATGAGGAACTGATCTGAATAATAATAATATTTCATTGCAAAATGAGAAATAACAGATGACTGCACGCCAGATGGAAATGAAAAAATGTGAACATTTTCAATGCAGAAATCAGCTTTATTTCTTCGTAATTGATGCTCAACACATCGTACCCCAATACTTTTAACAGTTTCGAATTAATTTTAGTTGATAATTTCAAATGACGATATTGAATTTTTCGAAAGCGACATCCTGCATGGAGAGCCGAACTGAATGAAATGCTTTAATCATTCTGGAATTCAAAAAACCTTTCTGAAGATATGCCACTTGAATTATTAGTATGATTTTCAAGTTGGGGATGCTGAATGGAAGGGGTTGATTGCAAAAATTCTATAACCACACAAGAAAGTCCTATTCTCGGATCAAACATGTTCTCGTATACCGAAATGAACCAGTTTCAAAAAGTTATTTGGATTTTCAATGTTCCTGCTTCGGGACACCCTGTATGATGATTCTGAATTTCGAAAATACCAAATTCGAAGAGAAAATTGCAGTACCTTTCCAAAGAGGTGCCACTTGACCTATTATCGATCGAATGATTTTTGAGTTGGGGATGCTGGAAATAGGGGGTTGATTGCACCAACTCCAAATTCACAAGTGTGGGTCGTTTTTCTAGACCGAGCATAAACCTGCGCTTGCATTATGCCAAAATAAATCTATTTCATTTAGTATTTGGGATTTCCAGAATTCAACTTCACCCTTGGTTGGGACACCCTGTATGTTAATTTAAAATTCTAAAATGACAAATCAAGGTGGAGAATTGACAGACCTTTTCAGTAAGGTGCCACTCGACCCTTATTCCCTATGATGAATTTCAAAGTTAGGGTTGCTGGGGGTAGGGGGTTGATCTGAGAAGTTTCGAATTATTTCGAAAAATGCTCCCCCTCGAAACAAAAATCGACGTGTCTTGGTGTTTTTCGCTAATGTTACTCATTTCGGAGTTATAGGGGGGGTCAAATTTTCGTTGGAACACACTGTATAATTGTAAGAGCACGCTTCTGAATATTAAAAATGCGATTTAACTCCGTAGCTTGACCCCATGCAGGAATTGCATAATTAATTGTTGAATATACGTATGCATAATAGTTTTCGATTAAGGTTTCTTGTTGAAAAGAATTTTTCAGGCTATTGATGGCGTAACAAGCCTTACTTTGTTTCCTGTGCTTCAACGAAAACTAAACAGAGGCTATATCTACCAAGATATTAATTTCTGATCGAAACGCAAAAACAGATCCATTTTTGTTTCAAGGGGGACATCTTTTGGGGTACTTGCATGAAGTATCAACCTCCTAAACGGGGATTGCAATCCTTGAACATTTTGAATAGGAAAGATGGGTCGAGTGATGACTCAAAAGAAAGGTGGTATCTTTGTCTACATCGCCTTGAACGAATTCCCATTCTTAATCGAAAATTGTAAAAGATACAGGGTGAGCAACTGAAAGATAGGGAAGACTATTTCCTTGAGACTATTCAAGTTTCAGTGAAGTGAAATGGAACAGATCCATGCTGATCTGGCAGTTATCATCAAGTACCATACTTATCTCGAATTTTAACCCCTACAGCAGGGGTGACCACCTCTGACAATTAGGAAGAGGGAAGATGGGATTTATCGTTTTCTTTCAAGATTCATAATCCTTCATAATCATTCCAATGTTTCAGCTGCTCACCCAGTAATTTTGATGGAGAACGAAAACTTGCACACCATTGTGGAGACAAACAAAAATCCTTTCTCTGAATGTTATAAGTGGACCTATCTTCTGCTTTAAAAATAACACAGGGTGGTCACCCCTGCTCTAGGGATTGAAATTTGAGATGTGAATGGTGTTTCGGAAGATGAGAGCCTTTGATCTGGAATGAATCTGTTCCATTTTTTTGCACTAATACTTGAATACCTCAGGGCGATAGAAAGTCTCCTCTATTTTTCAGTAGCTCAGTCTGTATCTTCTACAGTTTTCAATCAAAAATGAAAATTTGGGAATGCAGACAAAGATAATACCTTTCTTTCGAGGTATCACTTGACCCATCTACCCTTTTCCAAATTTTCAAGGGTGGTCACCCCTGCTCTAGGGGTTGAAATTCCAGATGAGGATGATGCTTGATGATGACTGCCATTGATCAGCATGAATCTGTTTCATTTCACTTCACTGAAACTTGAATAGTCTCAAGGAAATAGTCTTCCCTATCTTTCAGTTGCTCACCCTGTATCTTTTACAATTTTCGATTAAGAATGGGAATTCGTTCAAGGCGATGTAGACAAAAATACCACCTTTGTTTTGAGTCATCACTCAACCCATCATTCTTATTCAAAATGTTCAAGGATTGCAATCCCCGCTTAGGGGGTTGATATTTCAGGCAAGTTTTGTACTCCAAAAGATGTCCCCCTTGAAACAAAAATTGACCTGTTTTTGCGTTTTGATCAGAAATGAATATCTTGGTAGATATAGCCTCTGTTTAGTATTCGTTGAAGCACCCTGTATGACTCTTCCAGCTGAGGGAATCATCCAAATTCAGCCCAAAAACGTTCTCTCCTTCGCCAAACTTAAAGCATTGTCATCCACGTCTATTGAAATGTTTGTTTTTACTCGACTGACATCAAGCATAACAGTTTTTTCATTTTCAGGAGAAGATTGTTTCGTCTACACCAAAGTTTAAACTGGTTAATGACTGAGTAAATTTTCCTTCTCAACTGTATTTTACAGCGGTCATAAATCACAATATATGCATCGTCTGCATACATAAAAATCTCAACATCTTTTATGAGCTCTGGAAGGTCATTTATAAAAAGGAGCAACAGTAACGGCCCCAAGACACTTCCCTGCGGAGTTCCAAGCAACTGGTCGAATACATCAGACAAAATATTGTCGACTTTGACTCGAAACTGACGGTTACTCAGAAAAGATATGATCACTTCTTTTATGAATCTACGAATTCCGAGACTCTCTAGCTTTACAGGAGTGAATAATTCGCTGCTTAAGCAATCGAATGAAGGCGTTAGGTCGAAAAATAAGCATGTGAAGCCAGGTCCCTGTTATAAATGTGAGGTGGAGTTTAAAGTGTTCCCTGAAACAAACCAATTTGTCCAACTTTAACAACAATGAGTTTAAATTGTTTACATAAAAGAGAGGCCGCGTTAAATAACTTGGCTTTTATCCTTATATTTGTAGTAGGTTCTTGAAAACGACGAAGTTATCAATGTTAAAAATGAATAGTCTATCACAGTTGTCTTAAAAAGACCTCCACAACGAGGTGTATCAATCGCTCTTTATGACTCAGGAAGAACGAGATTATATGTAAAACATAACTTGGGATATTTCATAAAACTTTGTACGTAAAATTTGTAAAACCACGAAACCATCAAAATATAAAAATAAATCATAATTCTTGAGCTAAGCTCTAAAACTGCTAACGAAAATAAAAGCTTCTTTATAAGATATTTAGATTTCTCATAAGACTTTGACAAGAAGAACCTCATCCCCATCACCCCTCCAACCATCCCCTATTGTGATTCGAACATCTCGGCTAGGATTGCTTTTAATTGATTTCCAATAAAAGTATAAAAGGTTTCCGCGTTTAACATAATAGCGGTAAAGTGTCGACATCTATCCAGGGTGTGAGAATTGACACGTGTGCACTATGAGGGTTGCCTAAGAGCATCTTCACCCAGACTACTCCAAATACTTTATCTGACACGAGTTCGGGGTGGGATAGCTTGATGTGGTTACGACACTTTCTATGTGATTGAGTGGTTGATATTTACCGAAATATTCTGTTCTGGTTTCGGATCAGAAAGGAAATTATGAAGTGAACCGTGATTTTTTAATGAGACCCGAAAATATTTTATCCTATGCATAATTATATACAGGGGTGTCCAAGCTCTATGACAAACTTTGAGAGGTGGTTCCTGAAGCAATTCTAAAGCAAATTAGTGAGATATTCAACTTAAAAAATTCGAAATCACAATATCTTGTTACACAGAAGGTGACTTCCGTAACCATAGTAAAATGATTATCAAGAACGTTGACTAACTCATGATAGATATATATCATTTTTGATATATAATTATTGTTATGAAACCTTGAAGTTTTCGAATTGAAAATGCATTTGTTCGTTAATGAAGAATGATCTATGTTTGTGGTTTTCGCGATGGAAACGTACGACAAACTGATAAAGTATACCACTGAGGATTCAAGAGCGATTCTGTGGTAATGACATATATACTGGGTGATTCATCAGTGGCGCTGTGCTCTGTAGCTCATACAGTCTTGAAGATTTCATTTTTGTTCGAACGGTATGGTATTAAGAAAGTAAAAATCTACTTCAGCAATTTATTTTGAAGTAAACAGGGTGTCCCAATTTTCTATAAAAAAAATCTTGGGAGGTTTTTTTCAGATTGGAAGACCACTCTTTTGTTGAATATTCAAGAGCGTTCTAAACTCTTCTATAATGTCTTTGAGTATTAAGTTTTTTTGGTGAGTGGTTTCGTCACAATAGTTTTTTTCCGTAAAAATTCATGAAAATAGGCTCTCACATCATCGCATGCTCCTTGGGCCAGAGAGGATGAATACTTTTTTCCTTTCGTTTTCTTATTGCCCAAGGATAGCGTTATTGATGAATTGAAATAGATTATCCTCATTTTATACAGGAGTGACTTAAAAAAATTGTTGAATATTGTAATTTTAAAAATATCATATCTTGATTTTTTCGAATGGAACATCCTGTATTTTGTTATTCATGTCAACGCATAAAATATTGTGCCATATTTTTGCAGAAGTATGAAATACGTAATAGATTGGTTTTTGGTAAGATGATTTACAAGATGTTGAATATTTCAATAAGAGAGAATGAAGCTGCTAATCAGAAAAATCATTGGTACTCTTTATGTACACACAACACTAACACAACATAAACAGACAAGCTATTGTTATTGCAATAGCGACAGGAAAACCAATTTTTTCCTCAGGTTTTTTCACTCGTTTCTTGAATCATACGCAAGATAGTATGGTTCCTCTGTTACATTTCCTGAGCTCACACTTTAGGGGCAATCGTAGAAGACATGATGCGAGTTTAGATGCCTGCCGCTGGTATTCTATTTATTCCCTTGTTTTTTACGATTGTGTTTTTCTCACACACCAAAATTATAGATATAAGCATTAATTGTAACTCTCGACAACATTTGCGAATTAACTGACTGAAAGGCGTCGACTATTTTCTGTCTCATATCCAACTGTGTTGTAGAAGGAATCGATGCTCTTAATATAACCCCACAAAAAAAAATCTAGACTTGTAAGGTCCGGAGACCTAGCTGGCCATCTAACAGGACCACCACGTCCTATTCATTTGTTTGGAAATACATGATTCAAATGCTCTCTAACCTGATGTGAGTAATGTGCCGGTGCTGCATCCTGTTGAAACCACAAATCTTGTCTTATACGCTCTGGAATATCCGCAAGTAGCATTGGTAAATGATTGTGCAGAAAATCTAAATACATTTTACTATTGAGGTGCCGGTCGAAAAAGTGCGGTCCAATTAGATATCCATCTACTATAGCTGCCCATACATTCAAGGACCAACGATGCAGGTGATCTATTTGTCTCATGAGGTGTGGATTTTCCGTGGTGTAATAATGAAAGTTGTGCCTGTTAACAAGCCCACTCTTGTGGAAAGTTGCCTCATCCGAGAAAAGAACTCTGCTAAATATATTTGGATTTTCCGCTACTTTGTCACTTTGCCCAATTGCAAAAATGGATTCGATTTTCATATTCTTGATTGTTCAATTCCTGGTGCAGCTGTTCATGATATCCATGAAATCTATTCACTTTCAAGATTCTCTGGACAAAAGTTTGACTTATATCTGTTAACTAAGAAATCTCTCTTTGGCTTTTATATGGGTCCTCTGTCACTGTCAACAAAACTGATAACTGGTTGTCTTCAGCTGTTGCTGTTTTTGGTTTTTTTATGTTTTTTGTAAGCATTATTATCCGTTTCGATAAATCTAATTTTCAAAGCATCTTGCATCAGGATGCCTCTTATCAGTTTTGCATAAATTTATTTGCCAGCAAAGAATTTTTATCACACTCACCCAGATTAAAAATCATAACAACGGTTTGTTTTTTGGAGAACTTCATGGCAGTCAATTGAGAAAATTGGGTTCAAATCTCACTTTAACAATGTTTAATAACGAAACACTGATAAGTTCACCACGTAAAATGCAGAATATGATATGTCCGGACACCTGACAGAAGGCACAAATAAAAAAAAATGTCAACACATACCTCGATTTACGTTTTAATCATCTTGATTTTATCATTTGTTAAAAGAATTATCTTGTTTAGGTTTATTTTTTACTACTTGAATCATTACAGAAAAAAACTTCTGTGCGAATAATGATGCATGTTGGTGAGTTTGATACGGTTTGTAAAATTTTCATCAAAAATTTTTACTAATAATCGAATATTTCGAAATTGATAGATGATAAAGACAAGGTTACTTCTGCAAAAATATAGCACGATATTTTATGCGTTGACGTGAATATTAAAATACAGGATGTTCCATTCGAAAAAATCAAGATATGATATTTTTAATATTACAATATTCAATAATTTTTTTGAGTCACTCCTGTATAAAATAAGGATAATCTATTTCAATTCATCAATAAAGCTATCTTTGGGCAATAAGAAAACGAAAGGAAAAAGTATTCATCTTCTCTGGCCGAAGGAGCATGTGATGATGTGAGAGCCTATTTTCATGAATTTTTACGAAAAAAGAATATTATGACGAAACTACTCACCAAAAAAACTTATTACTTAAAGACAATATAGCAGAGTTTAGGCCGCTCCTGAATCTTGAACAAAAAAGTGGTCTTCCAATCTGAAAAAACCAACCAAGATTTTTTTATAGAAAATTGGGACACCCTGTTTACTGCAAAATAAATTGCTGAAGTAGATTCTTATTTTCTAAATACAATACCGTTCGAACAAAAATGAAATCTTCAAGAGTGTATGAGCTACAGAGCTACTGGTGAATCACCCAGTATTAATTATAATTATTTCCATCAAAAATGTCGAAAAATAATTTCGAATTGACATTATGTTTCAAAATTGAGAATATTTATTACAGAAAATAATAAAATAAAATCATGCTAATCAATACAAGAGTTGCTGATAATGACCACCTCTAACTTTAATGCATACCTCACTTCTACAAAGAAGTGACTGCATATGATGGACATTGTAATTTCAAATTCTTTCGTCGACATTGTTTATCTGTTTTGGTAACGATCGAAATTTGTTATCTATACACTCTAGACGAGTTGGTTCATGCATCCCCATACATAAAAGTCTAACGGGTTGAAATCCGGTGACCGTGGTAGCCAAGCAATTTGATCTCGCCTACCAATCCACCTATATGGAAAATATTCATTAAGTAATTCAATAACTATTCTTCTTTGATGTGGAGGTGTTTCATGTTGATAATACATATTCGGAATAAAATTTTGCTGAACATCATCAATTGAATTCTGTAGAAAATTGAAGGAACGTATATTCGTGGATCTGAAGATAGTTATAAACGTAAATAAACGGATCTAAGAACTTTATTTTAACACTACTCCACAATAGACAATTGAAAATTATATAACTTTCGAACATCAGAGCAAAGTTCACTTCTCGTTTATTCCAACAAAAACTTCCATCAGCAAATAATGGCATTCAATCTGTTATTTGAAATATGAATCTTCGCCTAACTGTATTTGGATTCGGCAGAGCCCATTGATGATCATTATGGAAATTATTTATAGTATGTCTGGTGAAGCATGATCCATCTGATCATAAAATGTTGGAAATTAAATCTGGATTTTGAGCATGTTGCTGCAGAAGCGAAAAAATGAGAGTCGATGATAAGGGTGCAGTTCTTATCTTTCCAAAACACGACACGGTGGAATTTGCAACTGATTTGCAAGGCGCTGATAACGAAAGGTTATCTTCGGCACAGGCACAGTTTATCATGTTCTCCTCCTTTTCTATGTTGATTTGACGAAGTCGTACATGCTTTGGATTAAGTGTTCCCGTTTCTCTGAGTCTTCTAAAACCGAAATAAAAACTGTAAGAACAGAAGGATGTTCTTTGAGGATATCTTCGATTGTATTTTCTAGCTGCTTCTAGTGCGTTTCCATCGCAAAAACCATAAACATAGATCATATGTGCATATTGTTCATAACTGAAGGAATATATTTTCAATTCGTGGCTTTTAAGGTTTTAAAACAATAATTATATGTAGAAAATGATGATTTACTTATCGAAAGTAACTCAACATTCTTGATAATCATTTTACGATGGTTCCGAATATCACCTATACAGGAATTGTATTTCATTCCATATATGGTAACACCACAGAATCGCTTCCGTATATTGAAAATTGTGACTTCAGGACTCAGCTAAATAAATTCGAATTTAAAAAGATTGGGATCGTGCTCTTCTTACTAGTTTTCCTCAGAAAATCACGTCTCAAAGTTTGTTATAGAGCTTTGGAGACACCCTGTGTAAGTGTGATTATAAATTTCTTCAAGATCATCTAATATGACGGCCTTTCCTGAGTTATTAGCAATAGAAATTTTGTGTGAGCTGCAACATAAACTCTAACACCCTCAGAATTATTTAAATAGAAAAAATAGTAATAGTTCACATAAGAGCATCTTTACGTTGCTTGCCTTTTAAATTTTGCGCCTGAAAAAAAAAACAAGTAACTTAAGAATAAAAATAGCTTTATTGTTTTTTTAAGTATACTCTATGATGATCGATACACTTTCGTATGCGCTTAAACCAGTTTGCGAAACTTTTGCCACTCCGAATGAGATACCTCCAAAATATGGTTTTGGAACGTTTCAACTACCTCTTCTGCCGTCGTAAATTGTTGCCCAAGCAGTTGTTTCTTGATGTGCGCAAACAAAAATAAGTCGTTAGGTGCCAAATCGGGACTATAAGGATGGCCCATTAATTCAATGTTTGAGGCAGGGGTGCTCAAATTTGAACTGCTGGCGATCTACCTCAATATTTTTAGACTAATTACGATCGACTCTGAGAGGCTGCAAATATGTGTGCTGCAGGGTTGTCGTACATACACGATACATCAAAACTACCTGGGTAGGGTGTACCGTAGCATATATAGATATTAGCTTTCCGCACAATATGCATTATTTTAGTCAAGGTTTGGGTTAGGTTCAGTTAGGTTCTTCTCTATAATATCAATTAAAAAACTGATAGTTATTCAAAATTGCGAGTTTATTGGTTGTTACAAAACAAAAGAGTTACATATGGTATTAAACTTAACTTAATAATGAGTAACTTTGGATGTTGAAGCGTGGCACTGCATGGCCTCAGCATACTTTTCATAAGATGGTACGTAACCACTGAGTGCTAACCGCAAGCATGATGTCATACTCATATTCATTTCAGAAAATGCAGACTCACACAAATAAGTTGACCCAAACATTGCTGTCAGTTGAGGAGCGATTTGCCTTAGATTCGGATATTTATCTTCAGATATAAAACACCAGAAATTTGTATCAGATGCTGTAGCTTTGAGATGTATATCTGATAAAATCTGTACCAATTCATTTTCAACAGAACATGAGTTCATATTAAACTGACTTGCTATTTCAGTAGTTAATTCCTCAATGTTTTTACATGAAAAAGGATAACTCATTAATGATGCTGTATTTGCCAATTTACTGCAACCATAAAAACGCATTTCGAATTGTCCCAAAATATTTGATAATTCAGCCTCATATGTATCATAATTCAACTGAGGAATCCTTGCCTTCAAAGACGGAAAATGTTTCAGATCCTTTCTTTTCACTTGATCTATCATATGTTGCAATTTACTTTTGGATGCGTTTACTGCGCTAATCATCTCAAAAATAGTTTTTCCTTTACCTTGAAGCTCCAAGTTAACTGTATTTAAGTGCATTGTGATGTCAGTCAAAAATGCCAAATCAGTCAGCCATTTTTCGTTTTTCAACATCTGAGTGCCATCATCTCGTCTATAAAAGCTGTTATTTCGGACAATAATTTTTGAAACCTTTCTAGAAATTTTCCGCGACTCAACCACCTGACGTCCGTGTGAAGAATATAAATCAGTGTGTTCAGCAGACTCCCTATCTTCTAACTGCAACTTAAAGAACCGCCGTTGCAAGCTACCTGCACTAATGGAATTCACAATTTTTATTGCAATGCCCATAATTTCCTCCATGTTTAAAGCTCTGGAACACAAAACATGTTGATGTATATAGCAATGGAATGAGAAAAATGAAGGGAAATCTTCATTAGCTCGACACAATGCCACAAAACCGTTTTTGTTTCCAGTCGTTTCTGGTGCTCCATCGGTTGTAATGCACACTAATTTATGAGTATATTGGTAGCTTGTAGTTTTTTACAGAATTGAAGAAAACATCTTATATATCTTGTCATGTCCTGACTCATGAGTTCAATAAGCCTTGTGACAGTCGGACGAGATAACTAAAGTTCTCTAATAGCAGACATGATTTCTGTTTTATTTTTAAAATCTCCAAATATAGTCTCACCCGCTTCAATAAATGCTTCCTTCACAATCGATCCATCTTCGAATGGTTTCTTGTGTTTCGCCAATATATGGGATATTTTAAATGACGCGATCGTAGCAGCTTTTGATTGTTTGGCTGATCTTGTGAACATGGTTTGTTCTTTTTTCAAACAAGATATCAAATCACGTACTTTTCGTTTTCTTAATTCACTCTGTGGCGGAAAATCCTTTTCATAGTTTTTATGAACCGTTTCATGATGTCTCTCTAAGTTACCACCTTAGGTATTGCAACTGAAGCACGACAAATAAGACAAATGCACTCATGCTTCACCATACAAAAGAAAAATTTTTTCACCCAATCGTTATTAAAATGATACGTTTTAGATTTCTTCGCTGCACTAATTTTGTACTATTTAATAATAAACTTTGTATCGACGTAGTATTGCCTTCAAGTTACAATTCAGAATGACTCCAATTCCTGCAGGCGCAACATTTTTATCGGTGTGAAAGAGAGTCTCGAATGTTTCCATCAAACGCGGCATAGTTTTTATGAACCGTTTCATGATGTCTCTCTAAGTTACCACCTTAGGTATTGCAACTGAAGCACGACGCCCGAAATTTCTAGAAAAGCGGCAAAAATAAAAAATACGGCCCGTTCCTTTGATAAAGCATCCTTTTGCCGCTAGCTGAGTGTTATTTTATTACGTAATAAATTTTTTGTAGTTTAGTTACCTACTTATTAAAATTTGTTTTCTTCTCGAGATCTACTCAAAAAGCACTTGCGATCGACGGTCTGAGCACCCCTGTCCTATAGCATTCTTATCTATTTCGTTCCAAATTTTGATCAGTCTGTTCCTAACTTCGTTCGAACTGGTAGCTAGCTGGTTTTGCTGTCTTCTTAAATCTTCTATTTAGAATGTCCCAAATATGTTCAATGGAATTGAGGTCTGAACTTCGTGCAGGCCATTCAATTGAAGTGATTTAGTGATCTTGAAGGTAGTTTCTAACGATATAATTTGAAGTCTGGCATTATCATGTATAAGCAGACAGTTTTCACCCATGTCACAAATGGAACAACATGTTCTTTCAAAATGTCTGAAACGTACCTCTAAGCATCAAGAGTTGCATTATTTACGTTGACCTGACCAGTGGGGCCGTTCAAAGAAATTCCTACTCACACCATCATTGAACTTTCACCAAAATCATAGAGTACACTAGAGAACATCGATCACAATGAAAAATACTAAATCGCGACTCATCTGTTAACAAAATTCGTTTCCAGTCACCTTCTAACCAATTGACATATTTCCTGGAAAATTTCAATCGGACTTTTAGATCTGCTGAGGTAGAGCTGAGCCTCGAACTGCGACACAAAATCTCAATCCAAATTCGCTGAGACGTTGTCGTATCGTTTCAGTGCTAATTTACACTTCATTGTTCTGTCGTAGCTACATTTGAAGATGCCTAGCAGAAAAGAACCTTTGTCTCAACGGGGGAATTCTTAAATATCGGTCATGTATCGCCGTTGTTGCTCGAGATCGAACTTGCCAAGATTTTCTTTCAAGACTAGCAGTGTCCTTGCACCTACGGATCATGCAAACAATTGAATGGGATACTCCAAGCCTTTGACATAATCTTGTATACGTCCAACCTATCTCATTCAACACCACTGCTTCAGCATATTTTGCCGAGGTCAAATTTTGTGGATCGCATTGTATTATTACAAAAAATTGAAATTTTCAAGAACAAACGTTACTCGCAAGCAGAGCCCCCGCAACCATATGTGCAAAGTGTGCAATGCACATGGGCGCCATCCTTTAGGGGCGCCTGAACCCAGGGTCCAAAAAAAATATTAAAATAAAAGTTGAGAAATTAAATAGGATTAAGTATAAATACACACGAAATTTTATTAGTATATTATCCAGTTACTGTCGATTCCTATGTTGTGAGAACATGTCAGGCGGCAGTTTCTTGATTTTTTCTGATCAGACATGAATAACGCTTAGTGCGCTATAAAAGCGATGCATCGCCACAGGCGTTTTTAAATAAGTTAGTTCACTGGACCGTGCAACAAGTGAATAAAAACAAGTAATCCTATTAATTTTTACATATAAAGTTATTTTTATTTTGTCAAGTGTGGTGTTGTGTTGTGTAATATTTTGTTTACTACTTTTTTTTTAAAATTAAGTGCCGAATACCTGCTGAGTGCAATTTCAACGGCTTGATTTTTTATAAAATGGTAAGTGTTCCCTACTTTATACTATCAACATTAACTCTTTATAGGATACTGGTTATAATTAATTTTTTTTAGCCAAATATCTTTTTATTAATTGAAATGTCATGTGCGAGTTTGAAAAAGTAACTGGTTTTATCCATAACTCTCTTAGTTTTTATGCTATTGATCTTTTAAAAAACATTTTGTAGGGTTTTCTATGGGCTAATAGATCAAATTAGTGTAATATCTTTTTTGCCTTTATTTTTGAAGGGACTTAAGCTGAAAGGGCTCGAACAAATTGCTTTTTACTCAAATATGCAAACTTTAATCAGCCATATCTTAGTTAATAATAATCTGCCCTATAAAGGGTTACAAACTATTGGCTACTTAGTTAACTTTTTGAGAATATTTCCTACCCTACAAGCATGGTGCTTATTATTGTGGTTACTTCAGAAATTAATTCCTAATTCCCATGAGTACTAATTATTTATCTGTTTTTTCAGGATAAAAGAAAGAGACCTTCAGGTGCGAAGTTTCGCGAGCAAAAGAAACTGAGACTACAAGAAAGAGGGAAAATGGTTGGTTTTTTAAAGCATTTCTTGCAAAACAATCGAGATTCCACGGAGACTATCGATGTTGGTGCGACCGAATCGTCCGAATCTCAAGATTCTAAATCCGTAATATCAATAACCGTGAGTGGACCATCTGAAATTTCAAAAGTCACATCAGGTCCTGCAACAAGTGGCAGCGGTTGTAGCAGCAAAACAGCTTCTACTGATGCAGAGCCCGATGAAGCGATGGCACCATCCTCGTCTACAGCACTTGAACAATCCACTTCAGGTAATTCAGCTTGGGTAAAAAGTTCGGTAATGTCAGCTACCGAAATACCTGCTGCAAGTGACACTTTCGATGAAGGCTGTAATGAGGCTAGTATCGATATAATTCCGTCCGACCCCGGTTTGTGGCCCGAAAGAATCACCAATGAGATGGCTAGAATATCGGTTCAACGTGGTCCTCCCTTGATAGACATCAGTTTTAGCTTTCCTAGTAATAAAGATAAGAGAAAGTTTGGTGCAAATACTTTGGAAGAAATCTAGCAATTGGAGAAAAAGTCGACAGGCTTGGCTTCTTTACTCTATTTCTAAAGATTCTGTATTTTGTTTTTGTTGTAAGTTGTTTTGTAAATGTAAAACTCCTAACGCTTTTTGCGTTACAAATGGAATATCTGATTGGCAACATTTGTCTTTGCTAATTAAGAGACACGAAACGAGTTTTTACACAACAGCTATATAAACACTTGGGTAAATTGAAAAAGAAAATGTTGAACACATCTATGACTGTTAATGCTCATCATCTGCGGATTTTAGAAACGAAAAAAAAATATTGATGAGACGTGTTGGAAAGAATTATTGCGATTGTTAAGTATTTATCTACACAATGCTTGGCATTTTCTAAAAGCTGTTGAGATGATTGCCTCTTTTGATTCAGTGATGACACAGTACGTTAGCCGAGTATATAACTCCCAAAAAAAATCTGTTAAAATGACTCATTATTTAGGCGTGCAAATACAGAATGAAATAATTGAATTATTGTCGTCCAAAGTAAGAAATGATATTTTAGAAATGGTTCGCAGTTCAAACTATTTTTCAATAATATTAGATTGTACAGCAGACACTAATCATACTGAGCAAATTAGTCTTGTTCTGAGGCATGTTGTCCTTAACACCACTTCACAAAAGATTGAAGTTAAGGCAAGTTTTATTGCATTTAATCCAATACTGGACTCTACAGGAGAAGGGATATATACGTTTGTGATAGAAAAAATTAAATTTAGAATTAAAACACATTAGGGGACAAGGTTATGATAATGGGATAAATATGAAGGGAAAACTTGTTGGGCTTCAAAAACGCATTCTTGATGCGAATCCGAAAGCCCTTTTTGTACCTTGTGCGGCTCATACTTTGAACTTAATAGTAAATGACGCTTCTAAGGTGTCAGGTGCTACAATAAACTTTCATCCACAAAAAGGTGGTATGTTTTGAGAAAAAAAGTCCCCGGGTTAAGTTTAAAGCCTCTAAGTGAGATTAGAGGGTCTGGCAGAATTGACGCAATAAATCCCCTTTCTTTAATTAAGGTTTGCGAAAGTCTTCTAAAAGTGGCTGAAGATAATTCCTTTCACATTGATGCAAGACATGAAGCGAGTTCCCTCTTAACGTCTGTACAAAATTTTCAATTTATTTGTGGAATTATTATTTGGCATGACGTTTTATTTCATATAAATATTGTCAGCAAACAAATGCAAAGTGCTACAATTAATATTAAAGTATGCCAAACCTACCTAAATAATTTAGTTGATCAATTCCAGCAATATAGATCTGACCAATCATTTCAAGAAATTCTTGTGCAAGCGAAAGAAGTAGCTTCCTTTCTCGAAATCTAAGAAGACTTTCCACCATTACCAACGGTTAGGAGGAAATTTAAACCAAAACTGTTTGACTGTGAACACCGAGATGAGATTCCTCATGATCCAAAAACCGCCTTTAAAATTAGTTTTTTCTTAAAAACTATAGATCAAACTATAAACTCTCTAAAAAACCGATTTGACTTGTTAAATGAGTATGGTAATATTTTCGGATTTTTTAGTGACATATTCAAATTAAGTGACAGCTATCTTTTAAAACATTGTTTTATTCTTGAAGAGCGACTGACAGATCAGGATAATAAGATATAGACTCCAGTGATCTGTTTAACGAAATTAAAGCGTTAAAGATGTTTTCAAATCTGATGATATTGACCCCTGAAGTATTTTACAATTTATATTTGAAAACAATTTAATCTCCACCTTTCCAAACGTAAGCATTTCACTAAGAATTCTTTTGACATTGCCTGTATCTGTAGCTTCTGGCGAGCGATCTTTTTCGAAGTTAAAAATCATTAAAAATCATTTAAGATCGATAGTGATTCAAAAAAGATTGTTTGGGCTAACAATATTAGCAATTGAACAAGAAATTTTTGACGGTATAAATTTTAGCGATGTAATTAATGCATTTGCAACAGCAAAACCTCGGAAAATATCGCTACTACGATAGCTATCTTTTATTTTTTATTTTTCTATTACACCTAGACCTAGCTATCATTTATATATATATATATATATATATATATATATATATATATATAAATATAAAACCTTAAAAAATGTGATTTTCAGTTTCAGATTATTTTCTAGTAGGTTTTCTATATATATATATATATATATATATATATATATATATATATATATATATATATATATATATATATATATATATATATATATATATTATAGTCTACAAATAAATATGACTTCTAAAGTTCAATTTTTTTTTGCTTTACTTCAAGCACCTACATACCTACCTCCTACCTTCAACAAAAAATAAAAAAAACAAAATGCCTTACGGGTCGCCAAAATCCTTTTTTGCACACAAGCGCCAGTAGTACTTACGGCGGCCCTGCTCGCAAGAGTTGATCAACTATTAATGTTATCAATATGTGGTGATTTCTTGCAGTATCTCAATTTATTCCTTACATTTTATTTCTCATAAGAGGGACATGTGAGCCAAGAAAAAACATAGAATTTTGGTGGCATATGTCCAGATATATCCGAGAAAAAATGTCTTTAATAAGTAATTGTCTACCGAAAAAAATTGAAATATCGAAATTATACGTTGATTTCTTGTCGTTGTATATATTATTTCATATAATCTCCCTTGTTGTTTAATAGTTACTAAAACAAGATTTCTAATAAAAAATTGTATAAAATTAGTAAATAATATTATCTGAACTTTAATATAATCATCACCGAACGCCTATGGTTGGAATGAACAACTACAATATCCATATATAATTACCAACCCCGTATTATTCACTCTATACCAAAACACAATTACTCTAATCCTTACAAACCCCCTTAGAATAACTTTGTGGGCGCCAATCACTGTTTGATCAACCAATGATACCCCAAGGCTTACATTTCCAACCAATCGAAATGTATTCTCATGATCAATTGTTACAGATCGCCAGCCTTTCACCCCATTTCACCCTTACGAGGGCGGAGTGACTAAAGGGATCTGCCCGTTTCCGAATTAAATCTGAAAAGTCCAGAAGATGTTTGTATTCTGTTGTGTGCATGAAATGGTGAAACAAGTGAATTTCGGATGATTGGAGTCAAGAAAGAACACGTACAGGTAGGTAATTGTCTCTGTTACTTGTTTATATTTGCTAGGTATCATATCTTCATATTTCAGAGATATGACAAATATTGATTAATTTGCAACATTTGATCACGTATTGATGTAAAAATTTCGAAACAAAGCGTTAATGTTTTTTTCATTAAAATTCATGAAATTCTTTCTAATTCAAATATTGAAGAGATGCTTGGATAGGTCAATTTTTATAGTAGGTTTGTTTTGTTTTGAAAAAACTCTTTCTGCTATCGATTTTGGTGAAGAAAATCCTCCTCTCGCACTCTGCACCTCTTAACCTAAGAGTCTTCATGGTGAACAAAGATTGAGTGATAACTCAATTGAAAATTATTTTCACAGGATTTTTTATACAGGGATATCCACCGGAACCGTCCGTTAAAAGCTTTTTAAGTTCCAATTACAATATCCAGCTGAAATTTTATACGCGGCCATAACTAGCGATTTCCAATTGGAGTGAAATATTTTCGAAGTAATACCATTTCCGGTTATACCGGAAATGGGTCATCACTTTGTTATTTCAAAATGCAATCTACCTTTTTTATTATACATCTAGAACCGACATTTGTGCAAGGTATAAAATACCGAAGTGGTTGGCACTTATCTGTCAAAACTTTTGACAGATTTAATTATTTTTGTTATAAACTCGATTTTGGGGAACATTTAAAAAATTGTAGCTCATAGATCTTTTGCACTATAGACACAATTTTCGCTTGGGTGGATAGAAGAAGGATCAAGGAATTTTTTAAGCAATCTACACATGTCAAATGTTTATTACGTTGTTTTGTATAATTTTTTCAATTTGGCCTTTTTCAAACAGCAATAACTCAATTTTTTCAAATTGGACGTGCCAATTTTTATATCGCCGCCATCAGATGAAGCGTCAAATTTCAGATGGAATTGTATAAGCATATACTATACCCATCTCTTATAGTTCCGAAATAATTTGGAAATATATTGAATTTTGATGATTTTGCAAGAACTAAAAGAGAATGCTTTGAAATATTTGATTCAAGTAGCTGAACTGGCTACGCTCACCTGACAGGTGCCTAAAATTGATGTACTTGCCACTTCGTTCATTCGAATTTGATATTTCAACAAGAATTGTCGTTATTTCAGATTGAAAATATCCAAAAAATACAATTCATTTCAGAATGTCAAAAAGTAGTGGGTAGAAATTGCAGGCAATTCAATAACCAATTTCCAAATTTACCGTCTATGAGTAAAATAAAATTTCGAAGCATTAGAAGCAATTTTCTACAATTCGGATGAATAGAAATTGTAGGAAATAAGCGAAAACCAATCATCGAATATAATTACATTAATACGAATAAATGATAGCAAACATCATAGGAGAAAACTAATTTACGATCTGAATAAATGTTCAATATGGGCCCCATTTTGCTCGATACACTTGACAGCTCGTATACGAACATGATGAGTTGCCCTCCTAGTTTCCTCAGGATCAATATTACGAAAAGCATTATGAATGCGCTCTAGTAACTCTTCTTCACTTCTTACAGGAATAAGATACACTTCACTCTTGATTTTGCCCCATAAATAAAAATTAAGGGGTGTCAGGTCTGGAGAACGCGGAGGCCATAAATTTGGTCCTTGATTACCCCACCATCTATCCTCGAACATTTCTGTTAGCTGCCGATCTACAGCTCCTGTTTTATGTGCTGGTGCACATAAAACATGCATGTGGATTGGCACGAAAATACGCTAGCGTATTAATTTGATTGTCGTCGTCCTCGAGAATTGGTTTTCTTCTAGTTTCTATGTATTTTGTTCCTCCAAATTGCAGAAAACTGCTTCTAATCCTTCGAAATTTTGTTTTACTCATAGGCGCCAAATTTGGATATTGGTTATTGAATTGCCTGCAAGTTCTATCCATCTAAAAAATTTGCTAATGTTCCTCTCAAAATTTCCAGGTATCTTTGTCCATTAAGATTTTCCTCATAAATGTGATAAGCCAACAAATCATTCATTAAAATTGCAAAAACGTTCACGCTGAATTTATTTTGGAAATCAATAACCTCAATGAAATGTGGATTTTCTGTGGCCCAAAAATGTCGATTTCTCCTGTTGGTTATTCCACTTTCATTGAACTTGGCTTCATCAGAACATATAATTTTTTGCAGAATTGTCTCATCTTTTTGAAGCCGAATTAATAAATTTTCAAAGAAATTTAGCCGCTTGGGAAGGTCAGTTGGTTTCGATTTTTGTAGTCTGATAAAAGAATACGGGTGCATGTTATGATTCTTAAGGATTTTTCAAATGGAAGTATAACTCAATCCAATCTCCATTGATGCTGACTCAATGGACGCATGTGGATTGGCACGAAAATACGCTAGCGTATTAATTTGATTGTCGTCGTCCTCGAGAATTGGTTTTCTTCTAGTTTCTATGTATTTTGTTCCTCCAAATTGCAGAAAACTGCTTCTAATCCTTCGAAATTTTGTTTTACTCATAGGCGCCAAATTTGCATATTGGTTATTGAATTGCCTGCAAGTTCTATCCACCACTTTTTGACATTCGCCATGAATTAAAAACGTTTGAATAATCAGCCATTTTATTATCAATCTGGTGTTTTTCAAAAATTTTCACTTCAAATTACCAACAATTGTTGTTGAAATATCAAATTCGAATGAACGAAGTGACAAGTACATTAATTAGTTCAGCTACTTGATTTAAATATTTCATTTTCTGTTAGTTCTTGCAAAATCATCAAAATTCAATATATTCCCAAATTATTTCGGAACTATAAGAGATGGGTATAGTACATGCTGATACAATTCCATCTGAAATTTGACGCTTCATCTGATGGCGGCGATATAAAAATTGGAACGTGCCATTTGAAAAAATTGAGTTATTGCTGTTTGAAAAATCCAAATTGAAAAACTCATACAAAACAACGCAATAAACATTTGATATGTGTAGATTACTTAAAAAATTCCTTGATCCTTCTTTTATCCACCCAAGCAAAAATGGTGTCTGTAGTGCAAAAGATCTACGAGCTACAATTTTTTTAAATATTCCTCAAAAATCGAGATTATAACAAAAATATTTAAATCCGTCGAAAGTATTGACAGATAAGTGCCAACAACTTGGGTATTTATGCCCTGCTCAAATGTTGGTTCTATATGATTATAATAAAAAAGGTAGATTGCCATTTAAAATAACAAAGTGATGACCCACTTCCGGTATAACGGGAAATGGTATCATTTCGAAAAAATTTCACTCTAATTGGAAATCGTTAGTTATGGCCGGGAATAAAATTTCAGCTTGATATTGTAATTGGAACTCAAAAAGTTTTTAACCGACGGTCCCGGTAGATATCCCTGTATATTTTGGTACCTACCCACGAATAAACTGTTGAAATGATGATAGTTTTTTTTTTGAAAATGCTTTATTGAATAAAAAATATACAATTTTGTTAACATTTCATATACTACCTAAACGTTACTTTAAGTACTGATAACGACAGTTGACATTGAACAATAACAATATATAACAATATCTGACAGTATACCCACATAAATAAACCCATTCAAACTAAAATGAAAATTCCCACCATATCTCCCTCCCACATAGTCTGCATGAAAGTCCTCAATCAATCCTAACTTATTCAGGTGATATCTGAGGCGGCAGTGTCCCGTTAATATGATAATTAGAACTGAGGTATACAACATGGAGAGTTGAAGCCAAACCAAATTATTGCAAGCCAAGAGTGTCTGAGACCTATGAGGTTCAGCCAGTTCTCCCGTACCTTCAAGTCCAACCACCGGTTATTTTCTATCCTTGCGGTCTCCAGGGGAATTTCAACGCTAGGCTCCGGTCCGGTGAATCCCAAGGCTGTTCTGCGAGTGGCCAATGAGCCCGCTTTTTTATTAAATTCAATGCCCGAGCTTATTTCTATCTCCCAGTTTGTCGAGGGTTAAACAACAATCCTGCACAATAAGTGAGGTGCAGTTGCCTTCTGTACAGCCTGGGTATCCGTGATGATTTTTATCGACTTACTTGTTGATCCCACTGCAAGCATGAGCTCGGTACGCTGATATTCCTGCTTGAAAAATAGTCTCCAGTCCGCCAAGATAGGTAGACTGTTCTTTGATAGCACCTCGAGCGTATACACCAGCTTCTACATTTTGGGCAGTTTTGCAGCTGCCAGTGAACTAACAGGGCCCTCAAGTAGTCGGTCCTAGGTGCTGCCCCATTCCTGTCTCTTAGGAATAATGGTCTGGAGTGACAGCTGCATGTTGCTTTGGGTATTACTATGTCAGACTTTATAATCAGCATCTTGTTGTCCCAAATTTCAGTCTGTAAAGCTTCAGGCACGAAGTTGAATATCTCTGCCTCGTTCAGGAAAAAGTGATGGAATCTGTAAGTATCCATTCTAGCTGCAAGGCCCAGTTTCAGTACCATGGTTGCAGTAGGTGTAGAGCAAAATGATTGAGCGATCATCATACAGGTCGTTCTCTACAATTTAGAAAGCTTGCGTTGGAATTGCTTTTTATGGCTGCACTCCCACCACGCAATGCAGCCATATGTGATACGTGGTCTCACCACTATCACTGTCACTGAAATCCCCCATTTATTTACACAGGTCATTTGGCATGTCCATAAGAAAAGTCTAGCCTTGTGTATTATGTTCTCCAGGTACGAACACCATGTGAGCTTACTATCCAAGGAAACCCCCAGATATTTTGCTTCCTCTGCGGCCAGAATAACCACTCCACTCAAGATCGGAAGGGATACGAATATTCTCCGTTTCATAGTAAATTGCACAATTTGGGTTTTGTGGGGGCCTTTGAAGAGTTCTTCTACCTTTTACCACCTCTGGAATGATGAAGTAGCCTCCTGAGGTGTGTCGGAAACGTCGTCGTCATTTCCGCCAGCCATAATGATTATATCGTTGATTGATTGATTTATTTTCTTTGTTTTGACCTGCTTTGACACGGTAGGTCGCTGGTTCGATTCCGGCTAAGGCTTGGATGTTGTGTTTGTGTTGTATAGGGAAGCATTCCCACGTCCCTCCTTCCTTTATAAAAAAAATAACAATTTTGAAAATAGCCTTTATATTCCGGTGGCTTATTCAAGGTAAAAGATGGGTTCTTGCGAACGGGGAGAGAGAGTAATTGTGACGAATCTCGTCACAATTACTCTCTCTCCCCGTTCTAAAGAGGCTTCAAAGGGATTTCAAATGATGTATCACTCGATTTTACGATATTCAATTTTGAAGGGGTTTTAAGGGCCACCACTTGGAGGGTTAATTGCTACAGCTTCGAATGTATATCAAACGATGCCGATGAAGAAGTCGAGATGAAAAATCATCGTGGTATTCTGGACTTTTGCTGCACTTTGTATATGAAAATACCTTTGGAATAGATCGATCGGAGTTTACACCAACCAAGAACCAGCCGATTAGTCCATAAAAACATATACAGAGTGTTGAAGGATACAAAACATAAAAATATTGTCAAAATGTGGGCAAAGCCAAATGTTCGACTTCGTCGCCCTGCATCCCAAAAAATAGTCATAGGGTTTTTTGAACCACGCATCGTTGTAATAAAAGAAAAGAAAAACTACAATATATCAAAATTCCAGAAAATTTTACTGGAAGTTATTTTATTCAAATATGATATCACTCGTCACTTTTATACAGAACAATTGCACTTTTTGTCTGATGGAGGACTTGTCACCTGATGTTTACTAATTGGACATCGCTGATTCTAAATATACCGTCATTTGTTTTGCTAACAGCTCTTGTTTACGAGTTTTAGCTTCCATTAAGAAATCACTTAATTACCGTAATAATTTGCTGTTAATTAAAAAAATATTGAATTTACTTGGTGTAATTTGATATGTCATGGTTTGTGTGAATGATTCAAATCATTTTTGTTTCATTTGCGGAGGGACAGTATATATTTGAAGAATACTATCTAAATTTGACATAGTTCGTAAGTGAAGCTTACAAAAATTACTTTGGGGATCCGCTGGAAAGAAAAGAACCTGTTAACCACCATGGGATTGCTGTTTTTGTTTGGCGAACATAACTGGCATTAGCCGAAAAAATCGCGCCAAATGGAAACATCCTTCCATACAATCGGCATATAGACGAATTCTGAACCCAAGAGTTTCCCCTGTACTTCCAGCTAATGTTTTACACCAGAAGTTAATTGATATTGGGACGAAAACTGGTAGTAGTGATAGTGACTTTGTATTTGATCTTAATCTTCATAAGGTCTTTAATTTTACAAACGTTGCCGTGCTTTGGGTCAGATTTGACCCAAGTAGTAAAATTATATTGAAAAATGAATAAAAAATAAGGATGAATTATTAAAGGGATCTATTTGACATAACCACCTCGAAAAAGTCTAGGGAACACTTCTGAATATCGATATATTGTATCCAGAACGATCAATATGGATGATTTTTTTAAAGAAATGAACACCTGCATCAATTTCTCACCAAATTATGTAGAGTGCCGGAACAGATTTCAGTTTTTTTTATAGAAAATTACAAATGCAGCAGATGCGACGCTGCTTCATAATCATTTCATGAATTCAGTGTTTGAAATCAGTTAGTTGGCACTTTGTTTCTGTTGTAAGCACAAATAAAAGATTCAAGTTTTGTGATTCGACCATGGAAAGACGACATTTGACTAGAGAAGAGATGTTACGAGCCGTTGGCATGCTCCAAGCTGGGAGCTCACAACGGGAAGTATCCAGGGTTCTGGGAAGTAGCCCAAGTATCATAAACCTTTTATGGTCGCGTTTCAGTGAAACAGGTAGCGTAGAAGAACGCCATAGAGGTCGTTTCAGGATTACTACAGTCGCCCAAGACCGATTTTTGGTTTTACAAGACAGAAGAGATCGTACTACCACAGCATCTCAATCAGCTCAAGAGCTATCACGAGTTCATAATGTACAAATTTCCGACCAAACTGTGAGAAATCGACTGCACGAAGGTCAACTCCACTCCAGACGTCCTTTAAGAGTTCCACAACTGACCCATGGAAATCGCACTGCTCGTTTAGCTTGGTGTCAAGAACACGTAGACTGGGATCAAGAGAGGTGGGCCACAGTTCTCTTCAGTGATGAATCTAGATTTGGTTATCATCTCGATTCGGGAAGAATTCGAATATGGAGGGAACCTGGAAAGCAAAACCGTCTCCAGTATGCTCGAGAAGTTGTTAGACAGGGAGGCGGATCAGTGATGTTTTAAGGAGGTATACGCCTTGGTGGAAGAACTGACCTCGTTTTCATACAGAACAACCTCACGGGCAATTCTTACTCAAATGATATAGTTTTACCTGTAGTGGTACCGTATCTCCAAACAATGGATCAAAATCCACTCTTCCAACAACAACACAGCAACATCAAGCACGACATAATGAAATTTAGCGAATCCGCAGGCGCAGTGCTCCTGTGATACTTGAACGAGCTGCATTCCACTATGATCAAGCAATTGATTATTGTGTGTGATTATCAAATCAACAAACATCGCTCATAAGGTGACCAGACTGAATACCTTGGGCACTGAAACAAGCAGCACCCGGATGATCCAGGAGGCCAGCTACAACAGTCTTGCAAGCTTCATCAAAATGTTTTTCCAAGACACAAAACAAAATAATACAACACAGCAAGCACAATTAGTGAAACGGCCTGAGTGTTGCCCATAAAGGCGCCGTGCAAGAAGAAGAAGAAATAAATGGCGAATCTACTGGCAAAGTAATATTGCCACAATTGGTCGCACCACCAGATCCTTTACGCTCTTTACATTCTTGGATTGGAAATGATACTAAGCATTTCTTGGCCAACATCCTGAAATATAACAGCTGTTTTCAGATTACATCGTTTGGCGCTACACATATTATACAAGACTATTTCATGCCCACTTTCAAGGTATTATACCATTATATTTTTTTATAATATTCAAGTTTGAATTAAAATATATATCGGAAATAATTATTGGAAAATCTTTAAAAATTACAGATACAAGGACAAATTTATCACTTACTTGGGGCGCTGTTACCACTTCCAGAAGCGTATCATCAATTTTTACAAATTCATTTTATGTGCAATTCAGATGCGGAAGTTGATAATAGTTGTGCTCACCATCCAACAATGAAGAAAACCATTGTCCAAGAATTACGAATGTTCGTTCATCAGAACAATTTAGTAAACATGTTCAAAATATCATTGGATCTTATTAATTACGGATTTCTCTTGTTTGCTTTAAGTTTATTTTATACAAAAGTTTGGGTCGTTTGTTTATCGGTTGAGGCTGTATAAAGTCTGCCGGGCCAGCTAGTCGTAAATAAAAGTTACGCTTATATCATGTACCATAACTCAATCATCAGAATTGTTGTTGTGCGGTGTTATGAAACAGCAAGTCAAATAGCAGATGTATTTGTAAAATGATGGAAGATCTCTTTGGCGAATTTCTTTGTGCATCACTGAAATTCTGGAAAAAGATTCTTCCATTTGATACCTTGTAAATATTCATGTATAAGCCGAAAAATGTTTATGGGAACAAGATTGGTTTGACAAACATGCGCATATTGATCGCTAAAAAAATCATATCGATAGAATTGGTACTTATGGTACTCCGAATTTTGCTAATTTTTTAGAGGAATATCTCAATTGTTGAACCTCTAAGTAGTAAATAGATTTCCGTTAAATAATAGATATAATACTATTTCTACTCAGGGGATCGGACACAATTGCAGAGTGCCGGTCTATGAGCGTCTTCCCATTGAAAGTAAAATATTCTGAATAACGAAAATAAACAATTATTTCATCTGCTATGAATTATGAAAGCTTTGATCTCCGTGAAAAACAATTTCACAATAATAAAATGTGATGCTCGCTCTCGGTGTATAATGTAAATCGTATCAAAACTTCAAAGATAAAAAAATCGTAAGTCATTCTACGATAATTACTTCCTGAACTTGTCACCGCAAAATGTCGCCACGTTTGATAGATTCTATTCATAAAAAATAACGGAGGCTTGAAAATTTGAATTTATAATATCCAGAACCGATCGAGGGGATTGAAAAAATTGCCGGTCATTTTTTTAAACTTAGGAAGAGGATTATATTAGCATCTGTTCTTTGTTCGGGTAGAGTCAATGAAATTATCATAGTTATTGGTGAATTATATTGTGCAATTTATCTTATATTGATATTTAAATAATATTTCATCATTCTAATTCAGAAGGCCGATTATATATGTAGAGAGCCAGCCGAATTTGATGTATATATACCGGGTGTAATTGAAACAAGGGCCACTCCTGTAACTTTTTTTCTGTTTGCAATTTTTTGATGAAATTTGGGAATCTGATAGAAGACAAACATTTTGAATTCGATAACATTAATGCGTCTAACATTTCGTTTCCGGTTGTGCCGGAAACGATACCAAATTCAGATTTTCAAATGGGACACCCTGTATTTTTTTTGCTTATTTTAATTGTGACATATTTTTGAAGGAATGCAAAACACAATCTTTTTTGCAATTTTCATCTTTCGTTCTAGAAGGTCATGAACAGTCACAATTGGCTTAGCTCTACATTTCCTATCACGAAAATACAAGATTCGCTAATAACAATAACTACGTTGGCGATGCAAAATTTTTGTTCAGACCTATAATATTCTGTGATCATAAAAATATCAGTGAGACATGTCAAAATTTCATTGTTGTTAAATATCGACATTGCGAATTAGTGAATTCAGTTTTGAGTATGAATCAATACACCCAAAGTGAAAAAGTCTATATGCTCCTTATTTATGGATAGTGAAGGCAAAATAGCATTCAAGCTGAACAATTATACAGAGAGCGCTATTTGGAAAGACTTCATCCGAATAGAACCTGTTTCTCTAAAGTTGAACGAACATTTCGTGAGGTGCAACCTGCTGAAGAGGAGTATTTCGTTATCGACGAAGATACCGAAACAGACGTATTGACATTTGTTGATATTAATCCAACCACATCAACAATGGAAATTGCCGAGGAGCTTAAATTTAGCCATCAAAGCGCCTGGAGAATTTTGAAAAAACATAAGTACCGCTCATTTAAATATCAACTACACCAACACCTATATGTCAACGATAGTGTTAGGCGATTCTAGTACTGAGAAGAGTACCTTAGGAAAATGGAGGGTGATCCACAATATCCCACAAAGATTTTATTCAGTGACGAATCACGTTTCACGAACAATGTGATGTTTAATAGACAAAATACCAGGTACTGGTCCCAATAAAATGAGCACAGATATCAAGATAGAAACTTCCAATAACGTTTTGGGTTCAATGTCTGGATGGGGATGATGGAAAGATATTTAATAGGGCCTATAATTTTTGAAGATTTATTGACAGGGGAGAGATATTTGGAATTTTTGAGGACCCAAATACTAGATGAATTGAACGAGTTGCCATTAGCTGTTGTGAATTAAATATATTTTCAACAAGATGGTGCACCTCCTCACAACACGAGGGAGGTCTTGCGGTATCTCGGCGAAATTTTTCCCGGAAAATGGATAGGTACAAATGATCCCATAAGATGGTAAACTAGATCGCTAGATTTGAGTCCACTAGATTTCTTCCTTTGGGGCCATTTGAAGAATGAAGTTTACCAAACATCTGTTAGAACCTAACAAGAATTGGAGAACCGTTTGAGACAGGCGATTTCAGGCATTACAGCCCACCAATTAAATAATGTTGTGAGGGGAACCAGCTATCGTGAGCGATGTTGTGGTATTTTTCAACATTTATTATAATTATTTCGTTTTCGCTGTTCGCTCTTTTGTTAGTAACGTTGACACCCCGTAAAGAATGAGCAATTAAATTTTCAGATACAATCTTGTATTTTCGTGATTGGAGATGTTGAGCTAAGCCAATTGTCACTGTTCATGGCCTTCTAGAACGGGAGATGAAAATTCCAAAAAAATTGATTGTGTTTTGTTGTTCTTTCAAAAATATGTCAAAAGGTCGTAGGATGAGATGAATAATTAAAATAAGCAAAAAAATACAGGGTGTCTAATTTGAACACCGAAAGTTCGTATCGTTTCCGGCATAACCGGAACCGAAATATCAAATATATTACTGTTATCAAAATCAAAATGTTGTCTTCTATCCGATTCTCAAATTTCATCAAAATATTCCAAATAGAAAAAAAGTTACAGGTGTGGCCCTAGTATCAGTTACACCCGGTATATTATTATTATTTATATTTTAATCACTTGAAAGCATTACTAGTCCTTTATTTCGCCTATACTTCTGGTAAACTGAACTTCACTTCGCCTATTCGGAATCTCCAACACTCAGTTTATATTGATTACTTGAAAAAATACAGAAAATATTTCAAATCTGTAAATAGAACAAAATAATTTCTATAGAGAGAGGTACGTGGCTGAGCTAGTTGGACCGTCCGCTGACGAGAATTTCATGCCTAGTCTTTATTTGGAACTGAGTTCTTTCCGGGAACAAGCGTTTCATTTCGTCAGAGCATTTACGATGGTATCTGAAAAAATGCGAAAGATCAACAACCTGTCACCTTTGAGCCAGAGGTTGGAGATATCCCGTGATCTCCGGGTAATCAATGAGGTGCACTGATCTCTTCTGGACACTATTCAATAGATGTAATGAATGTTTGGTTGCGGCGCAGCACACATAGGAACAGTATTCCAGACCAGTTCACAAATGTGCTTTGTATAACAGTATTGACTGTGATGGCGTAAAGTACTGCTTAACCCCGAAAAGAAAACTGAGTTTAGCAGAAGCAGATTTAGCAATGATTGATTCATGGTCATGCCAGCAAACTCCGGTATCGAATGTGATGCCGAGTAGGTGCATGCTCTTTTCAGAGGAAATTTGATGTCCTTGCATTATTAGAGGAAGTTCTCCAGCAGAGACTTTTCTGGAGAAGGTTATTGATTGCGAGTTTAGCAGAAGCCGATTAGGTAATGTCTGACACATTGTTATGCCTGCAAACTCCATTGTTAACTGTGATGCACAGCAGATGCATGTTCAATTCTGAGGAAATTCGATGTACTTACAAGAATAAATACGATTCTCCAGTAATGACTTTTCTAGAGAACGATAGTGATTGCGTCTTTTTCGCGTTAAAATTGACCTAGTTCAGATCATTAATCAGCAGCAAAAAAAAATGGCGAGAGTATGGAGCCCTGTGGTACTCCTACATTGACCTGAAAAAAGTCACTCGTTCCACCATTAACCACTACTTGAACAGAAAGCTACTAATCCAACCACCATTTTTTCTCCACTGTTGGCAATAATACCCAGTAGATGCATGTTCGTTTCTGAGGAAATTCGATGTCTTTGCATCATTAGAAGACGTCCTCCAGCAGTGACTTTTCTGAAGAACGTTGTTGATTGCGTCTTGTTTGTGTTAAAATTGACCAAGTTCAACCGGCCCCACTTTGATATCTTCTCCAAGTCTGAATTCAGTGTCATGCTCTGAAACCTGAGTCCGCAATCCCAAATATTCGGTGTAGCGGAGCAGATAATTAATCTGCAACAGAAAACAGTTGGCAAGAGTATGGAGTCCTAGGGAACTCCTGAATTAAGCTGAAAAGATTCACTCGTTACACCATCAATCACCATCTGAATCGATCTACTGAAAGAAGAACTACTAATCCAACCACACAATTTTTGATTGAAAGGGAACCAATCTTTGAGTTGGTTCACAGCACCAATGGGCCATTTCCTTGGAAAGGTCTTTCAATTTTCTATTCAAAAATAGTATCTATATGAACATTTAATATCACACAGAAAGTTCAAACAACGAAAGTATGCATTCAACAAAAATTCGGCAATGCCAAAAATCAAATTGAATGCTCAAAATGTCCTCCGTCAATTATACTACCTAATACCTGATACTTTGTGAAACTGGAATTTTAGGTTTTGCTTCGAAAATCTTTGTTCCGAGACACAGATACACATGATGGCCAGTTTTCTTTATTACGAGGGTGCTCTGAGAAGTTTCCGACCTAACGACGACTTAAGACATTTTTTCTGAATATTTTTTTAATTTTTCAACATACCTAATCTCCTTGTAGTTCTATACACTTTTCCCAGCGATGTTCTCATCTCTGTAACCCGTCCAAATAGTACTCGGCGTTTTTCTCTGCAAAATTGTGGATCACGAAGGTAATCACCTCTTCATTTGACAAAAATATCTGTCCTCCGAGCGCAATTTCTAGACGAGGAACCTAAAATAAGTCACTTGGGACTAGATCTGATGAATAAGGCGGATGGTCAAGCAGTTCAAACCGCAATTCCTGGATTTCCTCCATGAAAATCGCTGATGTGTGAGACGGTGCCTGGTTTTGGCAAAACAGGGTTTTCTTTTTCTGTAAATGTGGCCATTTTTCCGGAAGATTTGCTTTTAGCTTGTCAAGTAATGATGCGTAGTATGAACTTATGATGATTTCTCCTTTTTGAAGATATTCGATTGAAATAATTCCATGACTATCTCAAAAAAGGGTCGCCATCACTTTTCCAACCGAAAAAACTATTTGCAGTCCACTGTTTGGACTGTATTTTTGTTTCTGGCGTATAATGGTATATCCAACTTAACTACAGTAATTCATCAGCGCCAAAACTCGGATTTATTGAGCCTAAATAGCACCAACAGGGAGTTGGAAATGTTCATTCGAACAAGTGTTTAGTCTAACGTGAACAAACATAGCACATAAAGCACGGAGAGGTTTCTCATTGGTAAACGTTGATTAAATATAAGACAAACATGTTCTTTTGACATGTTCATAATCTCAGAATCTTCCTCAATTCAATTCAGCGGTTGTGTAGCACCAACTTTGTCGATGTTATTGTCGGTAGTTGCAGTTTTTGGAATTCCCGAACGTTCATCGTCTCCCAAGCTCTTACGGTCACGTTTAAACTCAGTACCAAAAATTTCACTGTGGTAAATGATGTTGCAGAGTCCCCATACACAGAATCCATCTCATTTATAATTTGCATAAGCTTATTGCCTTTCAAAAACAAAGATTCAATAACGGTTCCATACTCGATTTTGTTCATTTTCACAAAAATACTCACACCAACTCACTCAAACGACTTCCATAAGATTGTGCGTTCAAAATGGCTGAAATTTTAGTGAGTAACTATCAAAAGATGAACAATGAAAATTCAATAGCATTTTTTTACCAGTGCTGTCATCTTCACGTAGAGGTCGGAAATGTTTCAGATCATCTTCGTATATAGTATATTTTACAGTTAGTAGTCGAATTCTATTTTGATTTCCTTACTCTTTGCTGATTGGACATTGGACATTCAACTCAACCGCAAAATTCTTCTTTGGAAATTTTCTTATAAAATAATTTTGAATGTTTTCTTTTATTGTAGTTAATGCGACTCTACTTAAATGGATGTAGGAAATTTTTGGAGCAGCTTGAAATGAGGCTGTCTCAGTTTTTTCGATGCCGGAATCATCAGTAGTTAGATGATGAACTAAGAACTAGCAAATATTCCTATATTTTCAACTTGTGTGTACTTGTATAAATTAATTCAAAAGCGCAACCAAAGAGTTATTCCTAAAATCAATTGAAAAGTAAACTCATGCAAATACCTCGAATCAAAGTTATTATTATCTATTTGGAACCCTTAAGGCAGCGATTGAAACACAGATGCCATAAACCGCACGGAAATAAATCGTTTGTTAGAAGGCAACTAGTAAATCGGAAAGCCAACACCTGTTAAAGTTCACTTGGGGAGTCCCCTATCTCTACTCTTTAATTATAGGTAAACGTAGGTACAAATTACGCAATATGTTACGATGTTATGTTGATATCACTGGACTGTCACTAAATGAAGTCAGTCACCCTCGAAATAGCTGCATGAGAGTGAAAACAAGGGTTGAAAACAGGACCGAAATCAATGATTCATAAAATTTTCAAAAGTGGAATGTTTTAGTTTGATGGTATCCTTTGGAGACAAGGAATTATTAAAAATACAAGGTGTCCGTGTATTGCGTGTACAACGTTATACCACAGATTCTTCAGCTCGAAATAAGTCGATCTAGGCCAACTTACCTATATGAAAAGTTTCTTCGTTTGGCCGCTAAAGATTTTGTTTTCTCTTTTCAAATAATTCGAGAACGACTCGATCGAACGAAATCATATTTAGTATGCGTAATCGGGTGCATTATTCACGTTTTTAATGATCCACTCAATGACCTTGATGTTTTACAAGTATTTCTAAAAACTCGAACGTGTTTTTAATCAACCATAATTTCAACTGTCTGTGTTTGAGCAAAACTGTTTTAGACATTGAAAAGCTAGGCTATTTTTTGTCTCTTTAGAAATTTTGATATGATGAGCGGTTCAATCACAAAAAACAGTTTTTTAATTTCATGATTTCATTTCTTCAACCATCCAAGTCAAAAATATCACATTTGACCATGTTGGCTTTGGATTTATTTCTGTGGTCTGGCAGATTGTCATTTTATTAGGCTTAACAACCAATTGTTGACACAACAGTGTTCCTCAAGTTCTTAACTAGGTATTTTGGTGATTTTTTTTATCACTATTAGGCACGGAGCTGTACAGTAACTCTGAAATGGTTGATATTGTTATGGTGTATAGATTTTGTCAAGGCAATGGACGTGAAAGCGCGAGAGTATATGCTGAAAGATTTCCAGATCGCATAGTGCCGAACCACTAAACGTTTGGAAATCTGGAGAGGCGTCTCCGCGAGAATGGTTGCTTCAAGCCCAGGAATCTGGATGGTTGAAGAAAACTCACAATCAACCACGCGGAGTTTAGGTTTGCAGTTGGTCGTTCCTGAAACAATGATTCATGATGTCTTCAAGGAACAATTATTTCATCCTTATCACATTCAGAAAGTTCAGAAATTACCTCCCAAAGATCCTGAGAATCGCCTAACTTTCTACCAATTTATCCAAATGAATGGAACTCAGGATCTTCACTTAAGTAGGAAAATTCTATTTACAGACGAATGCACTTTTATTAGGTCTGACATCACTAACCTTCACAATGAACACAAGTACAGTGTCGAAAATCCACATGTGCTTACAAGTACTTATCATCAAAATCAATTCAAAATTAACGTATGGATTTCAGTAATTGACAATTCCATTATTGGTCCGGTAGTGATTTCAGATCGATTAAACGGAGAAGCATATTTGAATTTTTTGCAAGAAACTTTGCTGGATTTGTTGTACGATATTACAGTATTACTGCGTGCAGAAATGTGGTTTATGCACGACGGTGCACCTCCTCACTTCACTTTAGCGGTTCACGAGTTGTTTACATGCACAGTGTGCAAATCTTTAAATCTTAAGAGGAGCTCATTCTCCTGCAAGTTGGCCAGCACGATCTCCCGACTTGATACCGTGCGACTTTTTTCTTTGGGGTGCAAGTTTACTCTTCTCCGATTGACATTCGAGAAGAGTTACAAATGACCCTGAAGTAATGCCAAGGGTCCAATTTAATTTCTTGAGGAGGATTAACTCCTGTATTCAGCATAATGGTGGAATTTTCGAACATTTACTATCGTTGAATGAAATTTTGGGTGTAAACTAATTAATCGTTATTCTGAAGTGGTTTGTTTTTTCTTATTTAGTTTCCAACTGGCCAACCTTTTTTCATATTTCAAATAGTCATTGTGAAAAACTTATTGATTCAGCAACCTAGAAAACATCATTTTGTCAACAAGAGGTTGTCAAGCATAATAAAATGACAATCTGCCAGACTACAGAAACAAATCCAAAGCCAACATGGTCAATATGTGATATTTTTGACTTGCTAGGTGGTTGAAAAAATTAAATCATAAAATTGCAAAACTGCTTTTTTTGAGATCGAACCGCTCATCATATCAAATTTTCTCAAGAGATTAAAAAGTTTGATAATTAGTCTAGCTACTCAATGTCTGAAAGAGTTTTTAGAGACACTTGTAAAACGTCAAGGTCATTGAGTGGATCACCAAAACGTGAATAACGCACCCGATTACGCATACCAAACATGGTATCGATCGAGTCATTCTTTAATTATTTGAAAATAAAAAAAAAATCTTAGGATTTGGCGACCTCTAGCGGTCAAACGGAGATACTTTTCATATAGGTAGGTTGGCCTAAATCGACTTATTTCGAGCTGAAGAATCTTTGGTATAACGTTGTACACGCAGTTCACGGACACCCTGTATATTATTTGATATACAACACAGTGAATACAATCATGAAAAATGTTCAACTGTTTTCTATATTGAAAAAAAATTTAGGAGGAAGCCTATTTTTTAGTCAGTTTTGCTGTAAATCTGTATACTGAATGATATTCACAAATCGCACAATGAAAATGAAAATTCTGCTATTAAAATTATAGACATTAAATTAGAAAATAATATTTGAATAATTCAAATGTTTCTTCTGTAGTCATCCTACTAGGAGCCCTATTATCTATATTGATAAATATTAATAATCGGTTATGATAACACATAGCTACCGTAATTGTACATTGTAAGGCAATCTGCGAGTTTACCAACTTTCCATGTTGATACGTGCCATATGTGTCCTGAAACGCCCCTAACCAAGGGGTAGTTGTCGCACGGATTTTAACAGTTGCTACTGATTGCAGTATAAGTATCTCTATCACAGTTTGTTATTTCGATATAATGAACACATAGGACGAACTTCAATGTTTCTTACAACTCCTATCCTGTTCGAACTTGGTTACGAGTACAAAACTTCTTTCAAGCTGAATTCTTACTATTACCCAAAAATGTTGAATTCTTAATTATTTTTTACTACTAATCAAATACTGATCTAGGAGAATTACCTGAGGACAAATTACATAAAGGAAGAGTATCCGAAAAGAAAGATACTTGAAAAAGTTCAACCGATTTAAAATTGATCTTAGTTAAAATTTCCTGACATTGCTTTAGCGTTCGTATTAGGTTTGAATGAATACCGAGTAGGCATAGCTCGATGTTTTTGTTCGGTATCTAGGAAAAAATGAACCCCCCTCCTCAATGGCGAAAAGAAATTTGGGATATCTCCTTCGGCTTTGGAGTTATGTTGAAATTCCTAATGTTTCGGAATTTCTTCGATTATTAATATCTGGATTGTTATGGAAGTTACGGGGAAAATATTTCGAAATGACATGGCCACTTTTCTAATAGATTGCAGTGGTGTGAAGAAATTTTCTTTCCGTTCGGTAGTTGCAAACTTGCATTTTCTCAAACATAAACCATAAAAAGAATAACTTTTTCTCTTTTCAAAAATATGTAATTTGCCTAATTTTTGTATTGAATTACTTAATTTCGAAATCAGGAAATATTGAAAATTGTTGGAATATTTTCTAGTAGGCTGTCAGATACTAGAAATTAATCATTAATTATTTCTATTCTATGCTCAGAACATTAAACGTAACTTCTGTTTACAGTTCATAATTTGAAATCGTTCTGAGTTATAAATCAAAATGGCGTACGTATGATGTGATAAAATGTTCATAACAGTGGTTATGAAGAAGAAATAAGAAATGTAACTATTTTTTACTTGAGGAAAATCTCATCTATATCGGTTAATTGAGTGACAAAATAAGTAAGGAATGAGAAAATTGTTAAAACTTACTATAGAACGAAACACATTATTATAGAGTGAGACACGAAGAAACAATGGATTGTTAAATCGACACATTCTTAAAGAATTAAAACTTGAAACAAAGAAAGTTCCAGTAGGATATCGAAATGTGCAGCGAAAAGAGGTGGAGGAATGTGGCTTTGCAGATGACACTGTAGTTTCTGCAAAAATTAACAGGAACCACACTCTTATCTAGAAATGTTTAGTGGCGCCCCAATCAGAAGAAACCGGGAGATAAATAAAAGTAGAACTAAAGTAATGGTAGTGGCACCAGACAAAATAAAAATAGATATCCAACTAGGTAATGAGAATATCGAACAAGTACCTTGAGTTAATATACAGGCAGATGGAGTCAAGGATGTAGAGATTAATACATGAATGGAGAAACCAACGAAAGTGTACTAATCTTCAAATAACATACTCATATCAGGAAGAAGGAAATATCTGTCAAATGAGTGATGAAATCAATATTAGAGCCTATTTCGACGTATAACTGTGAGAGCTGGATTCTGACGGAATAAGATCATAGTAGAAACCAGGTTCTAGAGGTGAAATATCTAAGGAGTTGCGATACGAGAGTAGAATAAAAGATGATATTGTGCGCGAAAAACTGGAAATAGAATCATTAATATGCAGCGTTGAGAAGAAGCAGTTAAAGTTTGGTATTTCAGCCAAAAAACAAAGACAACCATGGAAGATCTAGAAAGTTAGAGCAGGATCAAGAGGCAGACGGAGAATGATGAAAAATAGGAAGATAGGGAAGTTCCTATATATATATATATATATATATATATATATATATATATATATATATATATATATATATATATACTGGGTGATTCACCAGTGGCGCGGTGCTCTGTAGCTCGAATACTCTTGAAGATTTCATTATTGTTCGAACGATATTGTATTTAGAAAGTGAAAATCTACTTCAGCAATTTATTTTGAAGTAAACAGAATGTCCCAATTTTCTATAAAAAAATCTTGGGAGGTTTTTTCAGATCGAAAGACCACTTTTTTGTTGAAGATTCAAGAGCGTCCTAAACTCTGCTATAATGTCTTTAAGTAATAAGTTTTTTTGGTGAGTAGTTTCGTCAGAATATTTTTTCTTCCGTAAAAATTCATGAAAATAAGTTCTCCTATCATCGCATGTTCCTTCGACCAGAGAGGATGAATACTTTTTCCTTTCGTTTTCTTATTGCCGAAGGATAGCTTTATTGATGAATTGGAATAGATTATGATCATTTTATACAGGAGTGACTCAAAAAAATTATTGAATATTGTAATTTTAAAATATCATATCTTGATTTCTTCAAATGGAACATCCTGTATTTTATTATTCATGTCAACGCATGAAATATTGTGCCATATTTTTGCAGAAGTAACCTTATCTTTATCTTCGACCATTTTCGAAATAAAAAAAATGAAGTAAAATAATAAAATCAGAGGTTGCGAAAGAAGAGTTTATCAGTACAAATCATTATACTTGATCAGAGAAATGGAGATATTTTAAGGTAGTCGTGTCTGAGATACATAATAGATTGGTTTTTGGTGAGATGATCTACAAGGTGTTAAACTATTTCAATAAGTGTTCGAAATGTTGCTCGTTTCTTTGTAGACACAACTCAATCCTTCTGAGGAAAGACCGTTGAACACTGGACAAAATTTGCGGATTAACTGACTGAAAGGCGTCGACTATTCTCTGTTTCATATCCAAGTGTGTTGTAGAAGGAATCTGGTAAACGATGCCCTTGATATAACCCCACAAGAAAAACTCTAGACTTGTAAAGTCCGGTGACCTAGCTCGCCATCTAACAGGATCACCACGTCCGATCTATTCGTTTGGAAATACATGATTCAAATGCTCACTAACCTGATGTGAGTAATCTGCCGGTTCTCCATCATGTTGAAACCACAAATCTTGTCCTTATATGCTCTGGTACATCGGAAAGTAACATTGATAGATGATTTTGCAGAAAATCTAAATACATTTCACCATTGAGGTGCCCATCGAAAAAGTGCGGCCCAATCAGATATCCAGCTACTATAGCGGCCAATACATTCAAGGACCAATGATGCTGGTGATCTATTTGTCTCATGAGGTGTAGATTTTCCGTGGCGTAATAAAAAAAGTTGTGTCTTTTAACAAGCCCATTCTTGTGGAAAGTTGCCTCGTCCGAGAAAAGAACTCTGCTAAACATATTTAGATTTTCCGCTACTTTGTCACTTGCCCAATTGCAAAAATTGATTCGATTTTCATAGTCTTGATTGTTAAGTTCCTGGTGTAGCTGTACATGATATGCCTGAATTTCATTCACTTTCAACATTCTCTGGACGGAAGTTTGACTTATATCTGTTAACTGAGAAATCTCTCTTTGGCTTTTATATGGGTCCTGTGTCAATGTTAACAAAACAGATAACTGGTTGTCTTCAGCTGTAGCAGTTTTTGGTTTTTCATGTTTTTTGTAAGCGATATTACCCGTTTCGATAAATCTTTTCAGAAGTTTTTCAAAGCATCTTGCATCAAGATGCCTCTTATCAGGAAACCTTTGTGCATAAACTCTTCTTGCCAACTTTCTATCTGACTCACCCAGAATAAAAATCATATCAACCATTTCTTCTTTGGAGAAGTAGTCACAAAGACTCTTTTCAAAACATATCTCAGGCATGTTCAATCGGGTATAAGTCCGGAGATCTATATGGAATGTATAAGTAGTTTGTTTATAACGATTTTTCCAGTACTTCTATGATAATAATAGCTCGATGTAGGTGTACGTTATCACCCCAAAAGAAAACATTTCCAAGTACAATCTTATTTGCTTGTTGAGCTGCAAATCTAATTCAGTTATAATGATGGCTTAATACGTAAATAATGTCTGCCAAACCTGTACCGAGCCACCTTTATAAGAATCAACTGGCTGCATAGTTCCATTTTGATAATCCTTATTTGTTGTTATTCTTTATACTTTATCTACTTTAACCTGCAAATCGCTTTCCCAGGACATACGATGGTGAATGTAATTTGAGATTGTCTTTCTTTCTTTTATAGATGGAGGAAACGACCCCTACTTCAAACTCAGAAAGTTTATGCAAAGTTTGTGGGGACAAGGCTTCTGGAAAACATTACGGAGTTGCAAGTTGTGATGGTTGTCGAGGTTTTTTCAAGAGGAGTATCCGAAGGTGAGAAACGATAATTTATTTTAAACTTTCCTAATTATCAGTTATAACGTTTATTTCTAGAAATTTAGAATACATCTGTAAGGAAAATGGTCGATGTATAGTTGATGTAACTCGAAGAAACCAATGCCAGGCTTGTAGATTCAAAAAATGCTTACAAGTTAACATGAAAAGAGACGGTAAGTTGAAAATTGCATTGATCATTTTCTGTATTTGAATTAGATATAACCAGAAATAGATAACGTTATTTTGACATTTTAAGATAGCATTTACGTAAACTTAAATTACTGAAGAAATAATATTTAAGTGGTGCCATTGAAAGAAAAATTCTTATCATTTCAGTGTTCATTTATATTAAAGTCTCGAATATATCAAATTATTTGGCACACTAGAATAGTTTTCTTTCAATTCTTTTAGTACAAATGTTTCATCCGTCCTCGGTGTTTATCAAATTTCATTCGAGCAAAGTGACCTGCGAACCGAAACATGTGAAGTAAATATCGACACGTTTTTGTTTGTTTTGGTACCCTCATCTAAGGCCACTTCGACATATCAATTTGTGGTGCATTTGACATTTGACACTTTCATCCCTCCTGCAAATGAGTATTCATAAGTTGTTATGATGGGGGTGATGAAGAAAAGTGCCAACTAACAGGGAGTTATTGATAATTTGAGCTTAAAAAGAGAAGGAAAGCTATACAACGTGGATTTCCCAAGTATTATGAAAACTTCCTATTAAGAGAATGTATTTTGTAGATCGATAGCTTCAGGAAAAATCACCAGAAAATCAAAGTTCAATCTATATTCATTTCAACAGGGTAAATTAATGAGTTAGGTAAAATTGGAACAAGAACTCACTTTTCTCTACTGCGTATCATCTATTCTTCAACATAATCATAATAGTGATCATTTTCAGGGTCCTCGAAGCACGCTTTTGTTTCAGAGATTCTTTGACAACACAAATACGTCTAATTAAACTAGTGCCCTTTCTTAAAATTTCCAAAAATGCATCGATACAGTTTTTCAGCGATCAATATGAGTATCTAAAACTAAACTAAACCTGGGTTCAGAAAAATGTTTGTGCTTGTTCATGAATATTTACAGGATGTCTAACGCAAGTATTTTTTCACGAAATATTAATGATGGATAAAAAAGTGACGAAAGAATTTATATTCCTGATAAAATCAAGAAAATATGAAGTTTTAAGTTAATGAAATGAAAGATCATGATAAATGAAAAACATGAATCTAGACTTTTCCATTCCCCATCTATAACACATTTTAATACGGAAATCAATATCATTTAGAAAATTGAATCAAATAATGATATTCCACTCTCCCACCTAAACAGTATTGTTAAGCGCAATGAACAGAAACCAATTTCTCAATTACTGTATTCTATTACAGAAAAACCTTAAAATAAATACGCCTGGCTAACTTCTCTCTCTCTCTCTAACAACATCAGCATTTTTCGTTCCAATTTTGATTCAGTAATCTACTTTTCTTCAATTGTCCCGACGTAAGAAAAATTACTATTCAATGAAGAGGAAAAAAAAATAAATTCTGGATTATACAGAATTGAATGCAATGAATGCCCAACAGCTTACGAAGGACAAACATGTAGAAATGTTGAATGTAGATTCAAAGACCATCCCTCCATAGATAACTAAACCATAGTTTCGAACATTAAATCAACAATTCCTATTATTTCATTAGATAACACCTCACAACACCAATTCTGGTGATTGAGTTATGGCACATGATATTAGCCCAATTTTAAATGACAATTTCGAATTCGTGATTAAAACTTCTGTATCAGCTCTAGTTTAGAAAATACACACAACCAAATTTATATGGAATCACTAGGTATTTTCCATTATTGATTATTTTTATCCATGGATCTTTGATTACTTGTGAACTTGTGATGAATGCAGTTTTTTGTTGTAAAAAGACTGGATAGTATGATAAGAAATGTTGATATTGTACTCAGTCGTCACTGAGATTTGAAACTGTGAATTTCAAAATTTAAAAAACCTATGCCCGATATGTGGAGCTACAATCTCTGCAAAATAGGCCTAGAAGAAGTCATAGGAAGATCACTTCCGAACAACAAGACCGTTTTTTGTGCCAAATTGCAAGAAGAGACCCTAGTGCGTCGCACCCTATACTCCAAAGGCAATTTTCGGAAGCAACAATCATCAGTCGAAACGATACGTCAAAGACTTCGTTCAAGGGGTCTATACAGCAGAAGGCCATTGAGAGTTTCAGAGCTAACCAGACAACAAAAAATTAACAGACTCAATTGGTGTATCGAGCACCAATATTGGAATATTGAGAACTGGCGAAATGTTCTTTTTAGGATGAGACCAGAATTGGTGTCCGATAAGATGATGATAAGATTATACTGGGAGGCACAACAGATTTGATTTCCTGCGAGTGTAACTGCTAGAAATTACGTAGACCTAGTGCTGGAGCCCACAGTGAGACTCTGGCGATGTGCCCACGTTGAGAATTTCACTTTTATGCAAGATAGTGCTCCTCCGCATACCAGCAACCTCGCGCGACCTTATCTTGAAACAGAGGGATTCTCTATTTTGGACTGGCCAGCTTTCCCTCCAGGCCTCTATCCTATTGAACATTTATGGGATGATCTCAAAAGGAAAATTAGATCGCACCAGGATAATCCAAGAACCCCACAACAGCTCATCCAAGCCTCCACAGAAGAATGGCAGAAGAGTGCCGGCTTCAGTTCATTGCTGGGCACTCGTTCTGTTTTCTGGTGTGTAATAGTGGATCCAGGTTCCATCAGCAGTTATCACATTCAAACACTCTTTCGAGGTGCTCACGCGTTCGTGTTTTTGGTCTGGCACCCAGCGGCAGGATAACTTTTTCATATGCAGAATCTCACCTAAAATATGGCATGTGCACTCAGTACTAGTTTTTGTGGCATCTGATAGCTCGCGCACCTTCACTTTCCGGTCAGCCAACACCATTCCATGTATTTTTTGACATTTTCCTCTATAACCGCATCAAAAGGCCTGCCGCTGCAGATGTCATCTATAGTGGAGTTGATGTCACCAAAAACTCTCGAAACCAATATATGACGGTGTAATCTGACGGAGCATTATCCCCATAATATTCATCCAGGTTTTCTTTTGATTCCTTTGCCGTTTTGCCTCTCAAAAAAAAATTTTATGACAGAACGAAAATCGTTTTCGTCTATACTCAACTTGATGGGAAACACTTCAACAACAATTAGCTGTCAAAACAAAACTGAACCAGTATCGCACTGAAATTTGGTGTGTCTGCCTATGTATGAACGGATTACAAGACACCATAAAGTTTCTTGGAGTAACAGCGCATTCTGGCGGTCAAGCAGGTTACTTTTCTCCCCACCTAGTAGCAAGAAAACATCGAATTGTAACATCATCCTGATGACATAAGTCCCAACGGTTTTTTTTACTTTTCCCAGTAATCAGAAGAAGCTGTTGATGCCTTCCAAAGGAGTCATCTTGAATGTAACAGTAAGCGATTGGAATAACTGCTTCCAGAATTGTTTACAACAAATGGAGAAATGTATTAATCTTCGCGGAGAATACTAAACAATGAAGTGTTCAAAAGCTTTTAACTGTTTCATTCTAGCTCTATATGCAAAACTTAAAAGACATCCCTCGTATTGCTCTGGTTCATCCTCGAAAAAACCCTCATAGATGATTTTTCATAAGACTGATTCGATCCTGAGATATTTCTAATGGAAATTTACGGAAAACAACCTGTATACTATTGAATTCCTTATTCAAACGTAGTGATGCAATAATGATCTTCAATTTTCGAATAACTCGAAAACATTTATATCGTGTAAGAAAATTCACTCATGAACCGTAATTACTACAAAAGAAGCAAATAGGAAAAAATGTATGAATAATTCCTTCATCTTTCGATTATGGAATATCGCCGTTAATGTAGTGTTCTTTCTGAGGTCATTCATGAATAATTGAGAGGCAAAACGTTTGACATTACAGTATTTATTGGTAATTATGAACGCCGATAGCTAGTTGCGACCAATCGTATACACTGCTAGAAGTCAGCAATAAAGTATTCATGGGGTGGTATACGTAATCATCATTAGAGTTGCCAGGTTGGTGAGCTGTGTGCGCCCTATGAAGCAGGTGGTTGTGGTTGAAAAGTTCCCATACAGGGAAGGAGTTACGAACTGGAATTTGCCTTGCTTTTGTTTCAGTTTTTGTGAAACTATGGAGCTATACTCAAACTTGTATCTAATAAATTGGGTAGATGATCTCCCCTAAACTCTGTGTAGGAGTCAACTAATAAACTTGCTGTTGAAAAATTAAGTCGATTGAATAGTCATCAATAAGTCCCTTGAAAGTTTTGCTCGGATTGTAAATAAAATCATTGTCAAAAAAATCATTATTGAGTGCGATCGAATAAAGCAACACCTGCAAAACTTTAATCTTGAATGAAAATTCCAAGGCAATAGAGGTTAAATCCGCTGTATGTGATAAGGGTACCAGCGATTTTTTTCAGAACTTTCCAAACTATTTTAGGACTCACTTAAGGCAGCAGTGCAATTTTCCTGGTACTATTTCTTCTTCTACCACATCAAATATAGCTTCTATTGGTTCAGGTGTTGTTAGACTTTCTGTTCTTCCACCTCCTGCATTTCTAACTCCCAGTTTCACTTAATATTGCATATTTGAATGTTTTAGTACGTTGAATGTTAGGATATCTGTCCGGGTAAATACTTCGAACTCCTCCGCAATTCCATTTGCCAATGCCAAATGCATTGATAACTAGCAATTCTGAACTTCCCAGATATGACAATGCTGTCACTATGAGCTGATTCCACTGATGAAACAATAAAAGTCCTAGTTGGAATTTTTTGGAAATACTAAAATAATAATGAACATATTGAAACCAGTGGTGTCACAAGTTTCAACTTATTTGCCTTCCAAGACGCCACTGCTTAAATTAAGTCGGATCTAATTTCTAGCTCGATTTATGAACGGACGAATGTTCGATATTAAAAATTCGATTTTTATCATCTCTATAAAATTCAATAGTTTCTATTTTTTCTCGAAAAACGAAAGTAAATATGAAGGAAATACAAGAGGTCAAAAAGTTGTGAATTTCTTTGTTTGAACTAAAAGAATATAAAAACCACATGAAAGACAATGGCGAACTTTCTTTCATCTATACAGGTATAGTACTGGAAATAATATTTTCAATCACCATAAAGAGATACCTGTACCAAACTTCAAAGATTTGACTCGAGGATCTTCATTATATTTATAAAATACCGATTTTTTTCGAAAACTTTAACGTTATGTATCTGAACAGCATGTTCATTTGACATTTTATATTTTAAATGTTCTAAGGAAACATCCTCCAAACTTTCGTTATGAAGTTTTCAAAACCTAAATGCATACATAGATAGTAAAAGTGAGTGTGGGTAATTGACAGTTATAGCATTGCGACACAGTGGTATATTGTGGCACACTCTGCCCTAAATGTCAGCTACAAGCTCCATCCTTCTCGTAAAGGCTATAAGCTTTGTGGGCGAGAGCTTAAGAAACACAGTCCGCTCCAGTTTGTTGAATCCAAGTTCCTCTGTTCGTAGCTGGGCATTTGCACATGGCGTGTGCTATTGATTCTATCTCCTCGTATAATCTGCATGAAGGGGTCTATCGATCAATCTTAACTCATTCAGGTGATTTCTGAGGCGATAGTGTTGATAGAGCAATTAGAACTCTGGGGTCTAGCCTACAGAGTTTGAGCCAAACCTTGGCTCTCACAGTAGAAGATCCACTGATGGCAAGCTGAGAGTCTCTGAGACCTGTGAGGTTTAGCCAGTATTACAGTACCTTCAGGTTCAACTATTCTTGCGGGCCCCATGGGAATTCTGAGCTTACTTTTCGGAATGATGAATCCCGAGGCAGTTCCTCCAGCGATGAATAAATCCGCTTTCTGATTCCCCTCAATGTTCGAGTGACCCGCTCCTATTTCAGAAAGAGTCTATTTCTCCCATCAAGTCTGACGAGGTTTTAACAACAGTCCTGCATCATGAGTGACGTGCAGTTGTCGGATGCCATTGCCTTCAGTCTAGTTTAGCTATCCGCGATGATTTAAATTGACCAACTTGCTAATCCCCTTGCAAGCAGGAGTTTAGTACATTCAATGGCGAATTTTTCTGCTTGAGAAGTAGTCACAAGCCCTTCAAGACAAACAGACTGTTTCTTGGCAGCATCTCGACCATAACACTTGGTCTATCACCTTGGGCAGTTTCGAAGCCATCTGTGAACCATCAGAGATTCAGAGTAGATGGTCCTAGGAGCTGGTCCATACTTGTCTGCTAGGAATGATGATCTGGCAAGGCAGCTCCATTCTGGTTTTGGGTAATGCTATGCAGACTTCATACTCAGAATTATATTTGTCCCATTTCGACAAAGCAGCTCCTCTAATCACCAGATGAAAAGGTGCAAGACCCAGTATCAGATCCATGGCTGCAGAAGGTGTAGAGCGGAATGCTTCAGTGATCATCATGCAGGCCGTTCTCAGCAATGTAAAGAGCTCGAGTTGGGATTGCTTTCTAAGGCTGCAAGGATCATCAAGAAATGTAGCCAAATGTGATATATGGTCTCATAACCATCACATATAGCCACTGAAGGTGCATTGGGACAAGTCCTCATTTGTTTCCACAGGTCATTTGACAGGCTCATATGGAATGGTTAGCCTTATGTATTATGTTTTCTAGGTGTGAATTCTACGTAGATCTTCTATCTAAGGTAACCCCCCAGATATTTTGTTTCTTCTACAACTAAAATAAGTATTCCACTCAGGATGGGGGATATACGGATATCCTCATTTTCTTAGTGAATGACACTATAAGGGTTTTGTGGGGGCTTATACTAAGTTTTTCACCTTCGTACCATACGTAGACAGCTGAAGTAGCCTCCTGAAGTCTGTCGGACACATCGTCGTTATGTCCGCTAGCCAGAATGACTATATCGTCAGCGTATGCTTGTGAATAAGCCGATAATCTGGAAAGTGGATTGTCGAAAGATTCTCCAACGTCTCCTTAAAACAATCTAAGTGCCAGTTTGATTTTTTTCAGCTGTACAACACGAAAGAGCTCCAAGAACTATACAAAGTAGCTTGCATTATCCCCTGAGTTTTGGTGGCCGATTGCGTGGTCTTCACAGCTCCCCAATTTTCGGCAGCATGCCACTACATCTTCAGATTCCAGCCTCGCAGGACCATTTTCCACCTTTACTAGCTCCGACTACGCCAGGACACTATTTTCACCAAAGTTTTTTTCATCCAGGAGTCATAAGTTCCTTTACGAAACCAACAACAATCCTACCTGGGAATATGAGTAAGGAAAATTTGTTTCAACATTTTATGTACATAAGATAATTTTAGCTACCTCTTCCCCAGGTATGTCTCCGTCCTTCAACATGAAGTACTCTAATTCTTTGAATAATATTCAGAGGATAGTAATGAAGGAGGATGAAGTAAGCAGCTCTGAGGAAGGACTTCATGAGAAAAATATGGATGGTAAATATATTTATCGTTAAATTTTTCAAGTTGATACACCCAATTTGTTCAAATTTCACTCTATAGAAAAAGTCATGACGCGTTTCACCTCACTGTGGATTTATAGAAAAGCAAATCATTATCATGATTGCTGTCCTCTATTGAACACTGATTTTTTCCTGTCTCATCTTTGAGTACATCAGAAGTCAAACGACACTGTACGAATTGTAATTATTTCTTTTCACAGATTCCATTCCTCTCAGAAGCAGAATGGACATTCCAATCTTTAATGACGCATCCAGAAATAATACAAGGCTTATGGAAACTCCTGGTCTCACGCTTTTTCCCGCAGAAAATATCTACGAATCAGCTGCAAAGTTGCTGTTTTTAGCGATCAAATGGGCTCGAACCATTCCTTCTTTCTTGCAATTGTCATATCGCGATCAGACGATTCTTCTAGAAGAAAGCTGGAGCGAACTTTTTGTTTTAACTGCTTCGCAGTGGACCCTGTCTGTAGATGAAAGTGAGTATAGCCCCAAAAGTAAATAATAAATGTTGTTTAGAAAGTGACAAAACCGATTTGTATATTTCTAAAAATCATCAAGTCTAGATATCGAACTCCATTACATATCCGAGGATGCCTATTTATGCAATATTTATAGTAGACTGTGGTTTGATTTTTTTGTGAATTTCCTGACCTGAGTGGGCCATTTTGTGTTACACGTTTGGTTCTCCCACTATCAACGCCCTACCCTTGCAGCATCCACCTCAAATTTGTAAATAGAGAAAAGCGATCGCGTGGTTTTGTTCTCTATACGACGACGTGATTATTTATTTTGTGAAATAACACGTGAGGAATTGAAATCGAGAATAGGTTGGAAGAATTTCAAGCTTTTATCAATCCGTTCGATCTCTGAGAAAAATACTTGATTCAAATTTTTCTCTCTCATTTGAACAAATGCGCATCATCGTCCTAACCTTATCGACTACCACTCCGAAAATTCCCATATAAAAAGGGGGTATGTGATACCTCTTTGAAAGGTTGTTTATTTTAAGCATTTTTTTAATTCATCAATTTTATATTAAGATCTATCAAGTCGACTTTGTTTCGAAGAGTAAATAATTCTGCTGATCTCGAATGAGAAACAGGGAGCGTACAATATAATTCTCTTAAGAGAAAGCTAGATTTCTTCCGTTTGAATGAATGAATAAAATGGATGTTCCAATTTGATGTTAGCGTACAATATAATTCTCTTAAGAGAAAGCTAGATTTCTTCCGTTTGAATGAATGAATAAAATGGATGTTTCAATTTGATGTTATCTGTAGGTTTGTTATCAAACTTCTGATGCTTGAAATTTAGTTGAAGTTGGTGTCCAAACTGAAATTGCGACTTTATTTTTCAAAAATGATGAATATTGTAACGTTTCTTAGTTCTTGAAATTATTTGTGGGTTCGAATCAAACACTCCAATGTTACAAAACTCTAACCAATTTATTTACACGTAGACTGAACAATTATAACACTAACTAAATGACTAATTCATATAACACAATTGATACTGTTTAATTTATCTCTAACACTTTGTCCACGTATTCGCGCTCTGTATTCAAACTTATTCATCTGCGCTTCGCGCTCTCTTCTTATATTCAAGTACAAATTGTTCTAGAACATTTGCGTAACTTCGGCTCTGCTCCAGATCTTCGTTCGAGAACCTTCCGGAAACGGCAACACTGATTTCTTCGTGATACGGCGCGCTGAAACCTTTAAATCTTTCTGGAATTTTCTCGAAAGTGCCCCGTACTCGTAATTTTTGGGCCGTGATAGGGTCGGCTTCAGGGACGGTTGGATATTGTTACAATATGTTAGAGAGAACTGTGCGATATTATACTATAACAACCCTGGAATAAATTTGGGGCACAAATACGTTCTTGAGTTAACGAGAAAATTCATGAAAAATGGATTCATTAATGATAAAAAACACAATCCTACCAGAGTTGTGAATTGGTGTGGCCGTTTTGATCTAAATCACCATGATGTAGAATACACAATCTGTGAGGAGATTGATTGCTAATATCTGGAGTATGCCAGACAAGTATTTTTATGATTTTTCACGTGTACAAATTCGAAAAATTAGACTTGTACACCAGCTGAATGAAAATGATTTGTTTCTGCGAACATTATAGTGAGCAGATCAACAACGAACCGAATTTGCTTCAAAATGTTTGTTTTCTGACGAATCAAGTTGTTTTTGAATGGCGAAGTGCATCGTCATAACTATACAGTCTGGAGTGATACTAATCTTCATTTTAAGGGAGAGAATAACACTTAAAGACCTCAACAACTTTATGTTTGGTTCGGAATTTTGGGAGACCATATTGTAGGACCCTTATTTGGAAAATGTGGATAGTGAAACCTAGAAGAATATGCTTCAGAATTTGATTGACCCTCTCATAACAGTTATCAACGAAGTTTATCTTAACATAACGTTATGTATCAACATGGTAGAGCTCCGCCTCATTCTGTTGCATCTGTGCGGGAATATCTAACCAATAGATTATTGAGTCAGTGTATTGATATGGGAGGTAATATGGAATGGCCGGCTTGATCATTCGATCTAATAACTCTTGATTTTTTCTTGTGAATCGTTAGAAGAACTACAAGGGAGGATTGTTCAAGCATGACAGCAGGTAACACCACAAAGTGTTCCCAAATTTTAAGTAATTATTCGAATCTCGATTGTACCAATGCATGTAAGTAAATGGTGGCCACTTCGAATATTTGCGATAGAAATGTACCAGGGTTAAAACACTGAAAACTCAAAAACATGTTTCATTTCATAAAACAGGGTATCCCACGTTGAGTGGCCTATTAGACGTTTATGGAGAACTAATAATGCTATTGTTCTGAAATTTTGGTAGTTGACTCAGCTTGTCCAGAACTCTATTTCTACCTCAATGGCACTCCCGGTTGTACCGGAAAAAATCTTAAACTTCCATAATTTTTATTTGTGCGATGAGCTGGCGCTCCATCGAGTAGGTACCAACAACGCCTCGATCCAGCTACTGATAAAGTGTCATGAAAGTCACTTCCTACCATCCTCAAAATCTCTATATAAAATTCACCATTAAAGTTTTCATCATACACAAAATACGAAAATTCAAAAGTGCAACTACATTACCACTAAATTCATTTTGAGGATTTCTTTCCCTCGTAATATAAGGGTTTTGTTTGGTCCAAGAGTGTAAGTTATTCCGGATATAAACCCCCTTATTAGAAAACTTAGCCTCATCCGTCCAGATAATCCTTTTGACAAAATCTCAAGAAGGATCTCACACAGTTCTATTCGAAGCTGGGGATCGCCAGCTTGTAGAGTTTGGTCCAATGAAAGTTTATAAGGGTGTTGTTTATGTTTTTTAAGAATTCTGTGACGACTACTATGAGGTAAATTCAGATCGTGCTCTGCTTTTGCCAGTGATGCACGTGGATTAACATAAAATAAGCTAGAACGGCAATTTCATTGTCTTCATTGTTGACTACAGGAGATGAAAATGATGTCTCATTCTGGACCATTCCAGTCGAAAGAAAGTTTGTAACGTATCTCCTGAAGTTTTTAGCTGTTATGGACGGCATATTTGTATATAATTCGTGAAATCTTTCGTCTCTCATCTCCATGAATGTAAAATAAATTAAGTATTTGCTCATTTTTGTTGCTAGCCATTCTGCTCGAATTAATTCGACTGATTGAGGAAGCAGTTTTGAATTGTATTGATTTGAATCCTCTTGTGAGTATAAGAAAAATTGGAAATCAGTAGAATATTCCACATGTCCTAGTTTGGACGATTCTCCACGACTTTTTATTGTACCCGTTTCATATTCAACGCGTCCAAACTCTACTTCCTCGAGATTTTTCTTCAAGATTGAATTTCTGCCGATGGTTCTTAGATAAAATTAGAGAAAATGCTCATTTTGATAGTGAAATAATGTTCACAGACAAAGAGAACTGAGAACTTTCGAGAACTGCTATCACAAATTTTCACAATAATCATTATTGGGGTGAGGAAAACCCCCATTTGATTGAAGAATCTCATCATCAAGAACAATTCTCACTAAATGTCGGGATCGGAATAATTGGAATTTATTTGATTGGGCCATTTTTTTTGCCTAACAGACTAAACGGTCCCGCTTATCGGGAATTTCTTAAGGTGGAGTTACATTTATTGCTCGAGGATGTGCCACGTTTGGTGAGAAACATAATGTGGTTCATGCATGACGAATCACCAGCACATTTCAGTGAAGAAGGTAGGAAATTCTTTAATAATACATTCAACAACCGATGGATAGGTCGGGGTGGGCCAAAACCATGGCCTCCTAGGTCCCCAGACTAAAATAGTTTAGACTTTTTCTTATGGGGATATCTCAAAAGTTTAGTCTATACCACTCCAGTGAACACTGTAGAAGAATTGAGAAAACGAATAGTAACCTCTAGCGACACGATAAGAAATACCCCAGGAATGTTTCAAAGAGTGTGTTTTAATATGCGAAGGACAGAGGCCTGTATTCTTGTAGGTGGAGGACACTTCCAGCAATTTAATTAGTTTTTAATTGTTCTATTTTTTATTATGATATTGAATAAGTATAAGTTGAGTATCAGAAGCCGAGCTATCAAAATAAGTTTTTTTTTGGGCATACCTATTTAGTATTTCTATTATTGTTTTTTATTTAGCGAATAACAATTCAAATGATTCAAATTCAATAATTTCTCACTCGAAAACGGTTGGAGATACGAAAAAATTACAAGTGTCAAAAAAGTTTCTAAATTGAACGAAGATGACGAAAATTGATTGTACGGTGGCGTTCTGCAAGAGAATTAGAAAGGACAAAAGGAGACATGGCCTCGGAAAAGAAAACACCTTGTGAATTTCAATTAAAATCTAGGACGTGTAATGATGGAGGCTGTAAAAAATAGGTTGCATTCCAAATTGGGGCTGAATATCTCAAAAACTGTAGGAGTTTTGAAGAAAAACCAATTTCATCCGGAAATTTCAACAGTCAGTAGCTCCGTAAAGAAGCTTTCGCGGATCTATGATTATATAAACTTTTTTTCTTAAAATTGCACGTAGATTTACCCCCTCAAGTTGTGCCATATTATTATGTAACACCATGTATACAGGATAACAAAGTTGGTATACACTTCCGGTATAACCGAAAGTGCCATTGAGGGGAAAGTATTTTAGAAGTAGAGTTTCTGACCAGCTGAATCAATTACCAATATTACATAATAATATCATTATTAGTTCTCCACAAACGTCTAATAGGTCACTCAACTCGGGATACCCTGTATATTTTCATGAGAATCATATAAGTCGAAGCAGTGTTACTTTTTAACTAATGCACTTCAAAAAGTAGTTTTATATTGAGAATTAGATAATCTTTCTAATGAGGTCACATACAACACAACCTCTCTCTCATTATGAAAATTTTCGTAGTGGTAGTTAATAGAGGTAAGGAGTGGATACGCAAATATTTGAATGAGTAATAAAAACCTTTTCATGAAGGTATAACACTTTTTCCCTATTCAAAAATCGCTGTCAGGTGAGAGGGTTGATTGAGAGAAAACAAAACGTGTAACAAAAATGTCCCCCTTCTATCAAAAATCGACTTGTTTCAGGAAATTCGCAGAACTCAAACTAGTCGAGTTATTTAGGGTGGTTCGTTTTCATTGGAACGTATAGTATAAATGATTTTTCATATTTTTCTAGCTGTGTTGATAAGCAACGCTGTTGCCCCATCGTCAAGACATTCAGTGTTAGAAGAAGATGCAAGGAAACTTCGAGAAGTTATCAATAGATTAACATTATTAAGACTCGATCATACTGAACATGCATGTCTGAAGGCTCTTGTACTTTTTAAAGCAGGTAAAATATTTTGGTATTTTGAATCTGAATTATCAATGGTCTACTCCAAGAAATTATAGTACCACTAATGAAGACCCAGACTGATCTATGTGACTCCCGAATTTTTTGATGTATTCAAACAATAACTCCCATTCAATAGTTAGTGCTATGGTGTGTATCTCGGCCCAGGACCCTTGTATAAGGATTTAGAAGAACCCCGAGTAAATTTCGTGTATAATCTGTATGTCCATCTGGGCCTATATCCTCAATTTATTCATGATTATAATTAGTTTCGATTTGTAGGTTCAGGAAAGAAAACTCTTCAAAATGAGTGTTTATTGATTATTATATTCTATTTTAAAAGTTTGAATTGGGTTATAATACAAGATTACAACATAGCACTGTGATGTTTCAAATTAAGTTTAATATTATTCACCCTGAAAAAAGCATTTTTCTTATGAGCCTCTGTTTTTTCTTTTATGAAAGCATGTTTTTTTATAGCTTCGATATTTTCAAAAAATTCAAGGAAGGTGATTACTATTTCATTTCACATAGGTCTCAGATTGAATGCTGGGAATCACAAGAATAAATGTGAAATCGAGGGGTGTGTACACTACATGGAATGATTTACATGCATTTATTGTTTTATTCAGAGCAGCAGACGTATCTACCAAGATTTACAGAAATCTAGAAGAATTCGTTATAATTTTCAAATAAGTAATCCGACAATTCCTCTAGCCTTTCATCATGTTGTTCGATTTCGTACATTTCGAAGAAATAAAAATCTTCCTCCTCCTTCGGCTTCCAAAATGAAAGCGCAAAACAATATCCGAGTCATTTCCATTTTTCTGTATTTCTCTCTAACCTGTCATCTTTAATTATGGCGTTACCAAACTTGTGTAAGATGAAACCTACATCCTACAATTTTGTATTTGGCCAAAAATTTAGCTTGGCATGGTTAATAGTAATTTCAAAATTAAACAATACTTTTGCTGGGAATAATAAAATATTCAACCTTGAACAGTAGTGAATTTGGAGCAGTTTACCACATTTCCTGTCTGATTATTTTCGACGGTTTTTCACATACATTTGGCTTTTTAACAGGGAAGCTTATTTTTGTCGTAGCAGCATATGTTGCTCTTCTGCTTGATGCCTATGGTTTTCTCTCGAATTCGTTTTAACTCCCAAATTCATCAACTGTTTGAACAAATGTTTAACATTTATCTCGTACGAACCTCCATTTAGTTTCTCCAGATGCTAATTTACGATTATGTTCTTTATGTTTGACACACATATGAACTAAGAGAATTTTTCCACTTTGACTGAGTATTTCACTCAAACTTCGAGTATTATTATTCTCAAACATAAATTTTTTCACGTGAATAATATAACTTTCGAAATCTAGTTGATTTTCTTTTCATTTTCTTATATATTTATTTATTCTAATAAAAAAAGAAGTTTCTGTAATATTTTTATAGTAACTGAAAGTAGACAATATCATTCTGTTTAGGTTATGGAAAAGTTCAGGATGTAATGAAAAAAAAGTCCTTATCGTTTATTCGTTACCCCTTCAAATCCTTTCCTTTAAACTTTTTGAAGAACGGTGAATGGAAAATAAAACACAAATCAGATTAGTAAAATTTGAATAAATATTCAAAATCATTCGAGTTTTGACAAACGCAAAACTGGTTGAACGAGACCCATAATTTTAACAACAACTTTGATATTTTACTTTGGGGACATGTGAAGTCATTAAGTATTAAAACTGAACAAATACATAGAGGGGCGATTATTATTAAACTATTGCATATTTCATTTACTTGACGATGATGATTGCTTGTTTTCTTTTTATTGTTATATACTGTGTTATTCACCAGTGGCGCGGTGCTCTATAGCTCGTACACTCTTGAAGATCTCATTTTTGTTCGAACGGTATTGTATTTAGAAAGTAGGCTCTCACATCATCGCATGCTCCTTTGGCCTTATTACCCAAGAATAGCTTTATTGATGAATTGAAATAGATTATCCTCAATTTATACAGGAGTGACTCAAAAATTATTTAGTATTGTAATTTCGAAAATATCATATCTTGTATTGTATTATTCATGTCAACGCATAAAATATTGTGCTATATTTTTGTAGAAGTAACCATATCTTTATCTTCGATCATATTCGAAATATTCGATTATTTGCAAAAATTTTGATGAAAATTCTACAAACCATTTCAAACTCATCTACATGCATCATTTTTCGCACAGAAGTTTTTTTTCTGTAATGATTCATGTAGTGAAAAATGAATTTGTGATAATTCAAGTAGTAACAGATTAAACCTAGACAAGATAATTCTTTTAACGAATGATAAAATCAAGATAATTAAAACGCAAATCGAGTTATGTGTTGAAATTTTTTTTCACTTGTGCCTTCTGTCAGGTGTCCGGACATATCATATTCTGCATTTTACATGGTGAACTTATCAGTGTTTCGTTATTGAACAGCGTTAAGGTGAGGTTTGAACGCAATTTTTTCAATAGACTGCCATGAAGTTCTCTAAAGAAGAAATGGTTTATTCTTATGGTTTTTATTCTGGGTGAGTGTGATAGAAATTCTTTGTTGGCAAGTAGAGTTTAAGCACAAAGGTTTCCTGATAAGAGGCATCCTGATGCAAGATGATTTGAGAAACTTCTTATTAGATTTATCGAAACGGGTAATATCGCTCACAAAAAAACATAAAAAACCAAAAACTGCTACAGCTGAAGAGGACCCATATGAAAGCCAAAGAGAGATGTCTCAGTTAACACATATTAGTAAAACTTCCGTCCAGAGAATCTTGAAAGTGAATAAATTTCATGCATATCATGTACAGCTGCACCAGGAACTGAACAATCAAGACTATGAAAATCGAATCAATTTTTACAATTAGCCAAGTGACAAAGTAGCGGAAAATCCAAATATGTTTACCACAGTTTTTTTCTCGGACGAGGCAACTTTCCACAAGAATGGGCTTGTTAAGAGGTACAACTTTCATTATTACGCCACGGAAAATCCACACCTCATGAGACAAATAGATCACCAGCATCGTTGGTCCTTGAATGTATGGGCAGCTATAGTAGATGGATATCTAATTGGAACGCACTTTTTCGACGGGCACCTCAATAGTGAAATGTATTTAGATTTTCTGCAAAATCATCTACCAGTGTTACTTACCGATGTACCAGAGCATGTAAGACAAGATTTATGGTTTCAACAGGATGGAGCACCGGCACATTACTCACATTAGGTTAGGGAGCATTTGAATCATGTATTTCCAAACAAATGGATAGGACGTGGGGGTCCTGTTAGATGGCCAGCTTGGTCTCTGGACCTTACAAGTCTAGATTTTTTCTTGTGAGGTTATATTAAGGGCATCGTTTACCACATTCCTTCTACAACACAGTTGGATATGAGACAGAGAATAGTCGACGCCTTTCAGTCAGTTAATCCGCTAATGTTATCGACAGTTCAACGGTCTTTCCTCAGAAGGATTGAGTTGTGCCTTCAAAGAAACGGGCAACATTTCGAACACATATTGAAATAGTTCAACACCTTGTAGATCATCTAACCAAAAACCAATATATTACGTATTTCATACACAACTACCTTAAAATATCTCCGTTTCTCTGATCAAGTATAATGATATGTAATAAACTCTTTCTCAACCTCTGATTTTATTATTTTAGTTTATTTTTTATTTCAAAAATGGTCGAAGATAAAGATAAAGGTACTTCTGCAAAAATATGGCACAATATTTTATGCGCTGACATGAGTTATAAAATACAGGATGTTCCATTCGAAAGAAGATATGATATTTTTAAAATTACAATATTCAATAATTTTTTTGAGTCACTCCTGTATAAAATGAGGATAATCTATTTCAATTCATCAATAAAGCTATCCTTGGGCAATAAGAAAACGAAAAGAAAAAGTATTCATTCTCTCTGGCGGAAGGAACATGCGATGATGTGAGAGCCTATTTTCATGAATTTTTACGGAAAAAAATATTGTGACGAAACTACTCACCAAAAAACTTATTACTTAAAGACATTAAGCTGAGTTTAGCACGCTCTTTAATCTTCAACAAAAAAGTGGTCTTCCAATCTCAAAAAACCTCCCAAGATTTTTTGGGACAGGGTGTCCCAATTTTGTATAAACTTTACTTCAAGTAGATTTTCACTTTCTAAATACATATATATATATATATATATATATATATATATATATATATATATATATATATATATATGTTCAAAATGGCGATATATTAATTTAATTTATTTATTGGCATTAAAAAATTCAAAAATTTTCATTTGTCTTTTAACCATCACTTTCTGCTCATAAGAGGTTAGATAGGTTAAATTGCATCTCTGAGATGTCTTTCAAATGGACGTTTGAAATTTGCAATTCTGGTTTCACCGCAATTTAATGAAAATGAGCTCTCCCAACACAATTCCATGAAATATTGACCGCCGGACCCAGGATTCCTTCACACTTGCAGGTCGACTGGTGGTAGTATCATACACCTGATAATTATGAAAAGTGTTTTTGTTCATCTACATTCCGAGGTTGACCTGACAGGTTACTTGCTACCTGTAGGTGTCAACCTGACCTGATTTTAGTTTTATGCACGATAAGGCTGGCCGCAAATTACCTTGTTAAAACCAAAATAGTTGCGGAGTCTTGATCTGAATCCAATTGATTACATATGGAATTCTATGAAAAGGAAATAACGAGTCACATAGCCACTTGCAGCAGATCTTTCAACTTTTCGAGGTCATCTGGTTGAACTTTGGACTTCAACAGAAAGGGCCTTAATGAGATCGACCATAATGAGTATAAATTGAAGATGTGAAGCGATTATGGACTGAATGCAGAAATACACAATATTGCTAGCATGGAGTATCGTTATTTGATTATTCAAACAATGGTTGTTTCGGTCCTCCTTCAGAATTAATTTTCTTATTGTTTCCCCTAAGATCTTTTTATAGGCTCATTATTTTTCTCCTATCTCTAATTCACTATGCCTCAAAGCATGTTACGCAAGAAAAATACCAAATAAAAATGAATGATCTCAAATAATTCGGCAAAATGTAAGTGGTGCTATAACTTCTTTGAGTAGTGTAGTATTTACGAGGGCATTTTGAAAAGTTAATGATTTTTGAGTGAATGATTGTTTTTTTTTCAAAAAAGCCTTTTATCCCTCAATTAATCTCGTGTTGATTTAATATATTTAATTTGTTTTCAATAATATGTTTAGCACGTTTCAATGTATATTTTGAAGAAGTCAGAAACATAACCTAGAGAACTGCACGCTTATACAAAAATTTGAAATATGTGATTAACATTTCCAATTTTATCCATAGAATGTCGTGGACTTTGTGAGCCCAGTCACATAGAATTACTACAAGATCAAACTCATATGATGCTGCACGAATATTGCAATCAAAAACACAGTGTTAGTAAGGGTAGATTCGGAAAATTATTGTTGACCCTTCCTGCTGTACAATCTGTTCCCAAACGAGGACTAGAGGAGCTTCTCTTCAGGCAGACTGTGGGGGATGTTGCAATTGATCGATTGTTATCTGATCTAGCCAAGAATACACAATCGCATTAGGTTAATACAAAATATTTATTTATGTTATCATTTTATTGTGGAAATATATTTTAAGTTTAACATTTGTTTTTATTCTTATGTCATATTTTAATATTTCATCATGGAGTAGGAAGGAAACACAAAGAGTTAACGTTCTATTATTTGAATAATCAATGATTTAAATTATTCTTTATCTTCATTGAACGCAGATCTACTCAACAAGAATGATAATCTCATGCATTTAATAAATCATTTTTTTATATTCATTGAATTCACACACATATATATCCATCGTGACCGTCCGTTAAAAACTTCTTAAGTTCCAATTACAATATCAAGCTGAAATTTCATACGCGGCCATAACTAGCGATTTCCAATTGAAGTGAAATATTTTCGAAGTGATACTATTTCCGGTTATACTGGAAGTGGGTCATCACTCTGTTATCTCAAATGGCAATCTACCTTTTTTATTATACATCTAGAACCGACATTTGAGCAAGGCATAAAATACCCAAGTTGTTGGCACTTATCTGTTAAAACTTTTGACAGATTTAATTATTTTTGTTATGAACTCGATTTTAGAGGAACATTTAAAAAATTTATAGCTCGTAGATCTTTTTCACTACAGACACAATTTTTGCTTGGGTGGATAGAAGAAGGATCAAGGAATTTTTTAAGCAATCGACACATGTCAAATGTTTATTGCATTGTTTTGTATGATTTTTTCAATTTGGTCTTTTTCGAACAGTGATAATTCAATGTTTTCAAATTGCACGTGCCAAGTTTTATATCGCCATCAGATGAAGCGTCAAATTTTAGATGGAATTGTATAAGCATGTACTATACCCATCTCTCATAGTTCCGAAATAATTTGGAAATATATTGAATTTTGATGATCTTGCAAGAACTAACAGAGAATGCTTTGAAATATTTGAATCAAGTAGCTGAACTGGCTACGCTCACCTGACAGGTGCATTTAATTAATGTACTTGTGCCATCGTTCATTCGAATTTCATATTTCAACAGGAATTGTCGTTATTTCAGATTGAATATATCCAAAAAATACAACACATTTGGAATAAAACCACTGGTTATTCAAACGAAAATATATTCAATCTTTTTTTAATTCATTTTAGAATGTCAAAAAGTAGTGGGCAGAAATTGCAGGCAATTCAATTAACCAGTTTCCAAATTTACTGTCTATGAGAAAAATAAAATTTCGAAGCATTAGAAGCAATTTTCTAGAATTCGAATGAATGAAAATTGTAGGAACTAAGCGAAAACCAATCATCGAAGATAATTACATTAATACGAATAAATGATAGCAAACATCATAGGAGAATACTAATTTACGATCTGAATAAATGTTCAATATGGGCCCCATATTGCTAGATGCACTTGACAGCTCGTATACGAACATGAGGAGTTGCCCTCCTAGTTTCCTCAGGATCAATATTACGAAAAGCACTATGAATGCGATCTAGTAACTCTTCTTTACTTCTTACAGGAATAAGATACACTCCACTCTCGATTTTGCCCCATAAATAAAAATCAAGGGGCGTCAGGTCCGGAGAACGCGGAGGCCATAAATTTGGTCCTTGATTACCCCACCATCTATCCTCAAACATTTATGTTAGCTGCCGATCTACAGCTCGTGTTTTATGTGCTGGTACACCATCCATTTGGTAATAACAATCCCTCAGAATGTTTAGGGGTAATCCATCTAAAAAATTTGCTAATGTTCCTCTCGAAATTTCCAGGTATCTTTGTCCAATAAGATTTTCCTCATAAATGTGATAAGCCAACAAATCATTCATTAAAATTGTAAAAACGTTCACGCTGAATTTATTTTGGAAATCAAAAACTCAATGAAATGTGGATTTTCTGTGGCCCAAAAATGTCGATTTCTCCTGTTGGTTATTCCACTTTCATTGAACTTGGCTTCATCAGACCATATAACTTTTTGCAGAATTGTCTCATCTTCTTGAAGCCGAATTAATAAATTTTCACAGAAATTTAGCCGCTTGGGAAGGTCAGTTGATTTCAATTTTTGTAGTATGATAAAAGAATACGGGTGCATGTTATCTTTCCTAAGAATCCTTTGAATGGAAGTATAACTCAATCCAATATCCATTGATGCTGACTTAATGGACGCATGTGGATTGGCATGAAAATACGCTAGCGTATTAATTTGATTGTCGTCGTCCTCGAGAATTGGTTCTCTTCTAGTTTCTATGTATTTTGTTCCTCCGAATTGCAGAAAATTGCTTCTAATCCTTCGAAATTTTGTTTTACTCATAGGTGCCAAATTTGGAAATAGGTTATTGAATTGCCTGCAAGTTCTATCCACCACTTTTTGACATTCGCCATGAATTAAAAAGAAATTAAACATATCCTCGTTTGAATAATCAGCCATTTTATTATCAATCTGGTGTTTTTCAAAAATTTTCACTTCAAATTACCAACAATTCTTGTTGAAATATCAAATTCGAATGAACGAAGTGACAAGTACATTAATTTTATGCACCTGCCAGGTGAGCGTAGCCAGTTTAGCTACTTGATTCGAATATTTCAAAGCATTCTATGTTAGTTCTTGCAAAATCATAAAAATTCAATATATTCCCAAATTATTTCGGAACTATAAGATATGGGTGTAGTGCATGCTGATACAATTCCATCTGAAATTTGACGCTTCATCTGATGGCGATATAAAAATTGGCACGTGCAATTTGAAAAAACTTGAGTTATTGCTGTTTGAAAAAGGCCAAATTGAAAAAATCATTCAAAACAACGCAAGAAACATTTGACATGTGTAGATTGCTTAAAAAAATTCCTTGATCCTTCTTCCCACCAAGCAAAAATTGGGTCTGTAGTGCAAAAGATCTACGAGCTAAATTTTTTTAAATGTTCCTCAAAAATCGAGTTTATAACAAAAATAATTAATCTGTCAAAAGTTTTGACGGATAATTGCCAACAACTTGGGTATTTATGCCCTGCTCAAATGTTGGTTCTATATGATTATAATAAAAAAGGTAGATTGCCATTTGAAATAACAAAGTGATGACCCACTTCCGGTATAACCGAAAATGGTATCACTTCGAAAATATTTCACTTCAATTGGAAATCGCTAGTTATGGCGGCGTATAAAATTTCAGCTTGATATCGTTATTGGAACTCAAAAAGTTTTTAACGGATATATATTCTTTTGAAAAAGAGAGGATTTACAAAAATTCGAATATATATATTGAAAAAGACAGGATTTACAAAAATTGGAATAATTGTATTCACAATAATTGCATATATCTATAATGTGTGTCAGAAAAAAAAGTGTGAGCTCAGGAAAATGTAACAGGGAACCATACCATCTTGCGTATGATTCAATAAACGAGTGAAAAACCTGAGAAGAAACTCGTTTCCCTGTCGCTATTGCACTAGCAATAGCTTGTCTGTTTATGATGTGTTAGTGTCGTGTGAACATAAAGAGTACCAAAGATTTTTCTGCTTAGAAGCTTCAATTCTCATCTTGCACTCCATGATTTCCATATGAAGACAAGGATGAAAGGAAGGGGGTTTGGGACAGGAATCTGTAACAATGGAAAAAGAAAACCAGCAGAAAAATATTTCAACAATCATACCTGACTTCTATGTCTAAACACACTTGAATTTGAGAAAAGATTTTACATAGCAAGCAAAGCCATAAAGAGGACTAAGGAGATAATCAAAAAGTACATAACCTGCGATATTTCCTCTTTCACGGAGATGTTCTTCCGTTGCAGTGTGAGTTTCCTGAAATATAATCACTTCCTTGTTCTTGCTTGCCAATTTTGAAGTATAATCCCGGAAAATCCCTTCAATATTCTAACTCAACAAAACAATTCCCTCTCTGTTTGACCGAGAGAGCCCCGATGGCCAGGTTAGGTCTTCTAAGTGATGCCGATTATGATCTATAGATGTTCTAGAATCATTATGAACCCAATAATTTGGGTTGACATCTTCCATATATTATTTCTTCGTGGTTCTTGTTTAATTTAAGGAACAATTTGCGAAAAAAATTTGACTCTTCAATGAATTCAAGACTACATACATTTTTCCAAGAAAATGTAGAGAGAACCAACCATTGTTATTACATGTCATACATTGCAGTTCGTATCGTCGAACCAGTGTATGTGAGAAATCTTATTCTGGTAGTCTAGTTTTTCAATAATATCAACTCAATATGCAGAAACTTGATTTTCTGTTCCAAGAAAAGAAAAACATAATTATATTATTTAGAATTGCAGATTTCTTATTACCTTATACTTTATAATCACGTTATGGAGTTTCAAGGCCAGTATCGATAAAATCACCTCTGAAAATATGCTTATTGTAGCATTCTCACATTCTAATAGCAAATAAAATAACAAACTCATTTTGAACATTTATTTCATTCTCTTTTATTGCTAATACGTGCCTTCTTTTTTCTTAAAAACCTGAGAAGAAATCTCAACATGTAATAAATACAAATTAAACTAATTAAACATAGTAATACTAAAATACCAATCACATCCAGAAGAAGATACTGATACCAATTCAATGAATTTGCAGGGCTCTTCAGTTGGGGGGCCCCCTTATGCCTTATCGCGTATTCCACCCAGTAAATAGCTGTCTCTAAAGGAGGCATGTTGCGATCTTTGAACTGCTCCGATAAAATCTTAGCATTCTCTTTGTAGCTGAAAGAAGAATACTTTCATCCATAATTTGAGGAAATAAAAAAGAAAACACTCAAGTTTCAAGAGAAATTTTTATCTGTACAATGGTAAGGAAAACCGGTAGAATTTTTTTTTGAATAATGGAACTTTTATATTCTCCAATTCTCTTCTCAATTTTTCATTTTCCGGTTTGGTCTTTAAGGAGTCAGTAGGGAATGCAGTGTATTTCGGAAAAACTTCACTAGTCCGGGCAGATATCGTTCCGGCGCATGCCCGGATTATAGAAATGACCGAATTTCTGAAGTGACTTGAATTTGTTTCATTTTCAAAATAGAAACAACCCAAAATCTGTTGAAGCCGAGTTTATTATGAAAATATCGAAAAGTTTCACAAAAAATAGTTTCTATTATAAAACTGAATCAAATACTAGAATTTCTATTCATTATAATCTTTCCTCATAGAAAATGTAGAATTTAAATATAAGCTAGTGTACATAAACAACAAGCTATTCCTTATGACGTTTAAAATATCCATCGATTTTACTCTGAACCTTTCTCGATGCTGCCTTCTGAACTGATTTTTCCTTGAGCCTTTTCAGGAGCAATACGTCATCTATAGGAAGATTATTCTGTTCGGCCCAACTAATAACCATGGAGAACGCATTGATAGTATCTGCAGTTTCACTTTTACCATACTATTCAAACCATCCTCTGAGTCAGAAGATTCCTTTACGTTTTCAATATTCCTTCCTCAAGCATCCTGTATAAGCTCTTCTTCAGTCAAATCGATAACAAACTCCTTGTCTCCCACAGCCCAGTTGGTAATGTTCTCAATGGTTAAGTTATTTTCTGGATCGATGACCCTTAAGGATTCTGCAATATTTTTCAAATCATTTTCACTGATTGGACGAAGTTTCTTCTGAAGCTCTGAAAGAGGAATATTTTCATCATCTGATTCTTCTACTTCTGTAGTGTCAAGCCTTAATGCTGTCCAACTTTTTCTAATATTTTTTGAACTAATGGCTCTCCAAGATAGGGCAAGATTGTTCACGGCATCTTTCAAATTATACTGCTTCAAAATGGAAGTTATCTCTTCACCTTCATGCGAAATGATATGAGTAGGAAGGCATTTTCTATACGACACTTTAATGTTTTGAATTAAATTCTGATCCATAGGTTGGAGGACGGTAGTACAGTTGGGTGGCAAAAATATAACTCTGAAGTTTGGATCAGTATTAACCTCTTCCTCAGGTGGGTGCGATTGTGCATTGTTTACCAACAACAGAGCTTTAGAGGGCTTGTTAATCTTAGAAAATTCTTCACCTCGGGGATAAAGGATATTTTAAACCATTCATTAAATAATGGTCTGGTCATCCACTCTGGTAGATGCTTTGCAGACAACTGGTAGTGAACTTTCGTTTTTGAATGCTCGTAGATTTTCCGCTTTTCTCAAACCGCGTTGCAGTATGGCATGAATGTTAAGCGGTCTTTTGACACTTTTCGACCTGGTGATGATTTTTTCCCTTGATGAACCCAAGTTGTGTCTGGTAAACATCTCCAAAAAATGGCTGATTCTTCAGATTATACACCTGTTCTTTGCTCAATTCCATCTATTCAACAACCGATAGAAGTTTTTCCTTAAATGATATCACAGCGGAATTATCACTGGAAAGTTTTTCACCACAAACCTTCAAGAAATTCCATGTCCAAGCTTTAATTTATCTAACCATCCAGCACTTGCCAGAAAACCTTTTTTCCTCTGATTTTTTCATAAAATTGTTTGGCTTTTGCTCTCAATATGTCTGACGAAATTGATACGTGCGCGTTGCGTTGTTGAAGAAACTAGTTATACAATGCGATTTGCGATTCTCAGCTTTTCTAATAATTTTTCTTTTTCCTACAAAAACACCTGGGATAGAATAAATTCGAGAAAGGTTTAAAATAATATTCTTACTAGGGATGCACCGAGGGCCTGGTTGGGCCAGCCGAGCTCTCGGCCGTGATACTCAGCATGCAGTAATATTGTTTGGCCGAGAGCTCGGTACTCGGCTTTTTGTGAAAATCCTTGCTCGGTGCATCCCTAATTCCTACCTGTTACTTGATACGATTTGGATATAAATCTCCTTATTTTGTTCTTGTTCTTTCTCATGTCAAACACTGTTGATTTTGGAATAGTGAACTTTGCTGCTATTCGACGAGTACTCATTCCTTCATCAATAAAATCTATTATTTTCGATTTCTCTGTTAGTGTATGCGTTTTATGATTTCTCTTGGTTGGAGCCATTATGCACACCACCGGCGATATTGAAATGCAAAATGCAACTATAGAACGATACTCGTCTCTTTATTATTAATCAGCATTGAACCCAAATTCATTTCATCAATACTGATGGTTCTGTGCAATCTATTACGAATTTTATTGCTAATATTAGAAATATAATTAATTGACAACTGTTTATTCGATTTCTCAGAATGAAGAGGAAATATGCAGTGAAACTTTATGTTGTTTTTGTTTTATTGAGGTGTTGCATTCTGTCCGAAAAATACCTGGAATCTGATTAAAACGACTGTCAAAATTTCTATTGTTAATTAGTTGGCACAACAGTTTACTATATAGACGCGGAGTTTGAATGAGATCTGTCATTAAGTCTGTTCATAGAGCTGGATTTTGTCAGTTCTCACAAGTGTGATTTGCGATTTTTATAATGAATGAAAATATCAAACAAAGATTTTGTCACAAACTTTGTATTGTAAATGGAATTAAGTATGTCGAATCATTGAAAATATTACGGGTAGCTAATGGTGAATGGTGGAAATGGTAATGTCGAGAGACATAGGCAATGAACTTTTCATGTCTCACGAATCAATTTGTACCATTTTAAACGATTGTTTGGTCCTGAGATTCGTTGCTGCTCAACTAGTTCCATGAGATCTGAAATTTCCTCAAAAAGGTTGCTGAAGACAAGAATGAGTGAATTCCGACCCCATGTTCATGAAATTCATTGTATCCACTGTTGAGACATGGATTCATTAGCTTTACATGCAAACAAGTCAACAAGCTTCAAAATGGATCCTTCCAACTAAACCGAAACCGAAAAAACCACGTTAAAGACGATCAAAAGTCAAGGTAATGTAGACTGTTCTCCTTGATTATTGCGGTGTTGTGCACTTGGAAATCTTGCCAGAATGTCAGACGGTAAATAAAGATTGTTACCTAAGTGTTATGCGGCGTTTGAGAGAGCAAATTCGTCGAAAAAAGCCAGCATTGTGAATGAATTACTGACTAAAAACTCAACAAATACCATCGAACAACTACGGTAGTTACCTTATTTGGCTCCGGTCAACTTTTTTCTTTTTCCAAAACTTAAATTACTTCAAGGTACCCGTTTTGAATCAACAGAAGACATAAAAAAAAAGCGTTCGCTGTTTTAATGATTGAATTATTCTATGGCGTAAATATATATTTTCGGAAGAGGTCCTACTTTGAAGGCGATACAATAAATTTGGATGAAAAGCATATATTCTGTGTTTCATTGAACAATTCCCGTTAGTTTTTCGACAGAATGTAATTAAATTCAGTTTGTAACTGTTATTCTGAGCGATTAATTTTAATATTTGAATTTCAGTCACTATCTAGATTCGGGTATTTATCTTCAGATATAAAACACCAGAGATTTGTATTAGATGATGTAGCTTTGAGATGTATATCTGATATAATCTGCACCATCCCTTTTTTAACAGAATATGAGTTCATATTAAACTGACTTGCTATTTCAGTAGCTAATTCCCCAATGTTTTTACATGAATTTTTGGATAACTCATAAATGATGCTGTATTTGCCAATTTACTGCAATCATGAAAACGCATTTCGAACTGTCCCAAAATATTTGATAATTCAGCCTCATACGTATCATAATTCATTTGAGGGATCCTTGCTTTCAAAGACGGAAAAAGTTTCAGGTGCTCTTTTCAGTTGATCTATCATAAGTTGCAATTTACTTTTGAATGCGTTTACTGCGCGAATCATCTCAATAATAGTTTTTCCTTTACCTTGAAGCTCCAAGTTAATGGTGTTTGAGTGCATTGTGATGTCAGTCGAAAATGCCAAATCAGTCAGCCATTTTACGTTTTTCAACATCTGAGTGCCATCACCTCTTTCGTCTAGAAAAGCTATTATTTCGGGCAATAATTCTTGAAACCTTTCTAGAAATTTTTCGCGACTCAACCACCTGACGTCCAAGTGAAGAACTAAATCAGTCTGTTCAGCTGACTGTCTATCTTCCAACTGCAACTTAAAGAGCCGCCGTTGCAAACTTCGTGCACTGATGGAATTCACAATTTTTTTTGCAATGTCCATAATTTCTTCCGTGTTTAAAACTTTTGAACACAAAACTTGTTGATGTATAATGCAATGGAATGAAAAAAATGAAAGGAAATCTTCATTAGCTCGACGCAATTCCACAAAACCGTTTTTGTTTCCAGTCGTTTCTGGTGCTCCATCGGTTGTAATGCACACTAATTTATGAGTATATTGGTAGCTTGTAGTTTTTTACAGAATTGAAGAAAACATCTTATATATCTTGTCATGTCCTGACTCATGAGTTCAATAAGCCTTGTGACAGTCGGACGAGATATGAAGAACAATGACTGTTTCCAGTCATTGCTGGTGCTCTATCGGTTGTAATACACACTAATTTATATATTGGTAGCTTATAGTTTCTAACAAAATTGAAGAAAACGTCATATATATCTTCGCCACGGGTCTTCCCCTTCAGAGGAATGTTTGTCAAAAATTCTTCCTTAGCCAACATGTCATTAAATACCATCCGAATAAAAATACACAGCTGGGCAGTGTCTATCATATCGGTGGATTCGTCGAACTGTAAAGAAAAGTATGTACATTTCATGATATCATGTTTTAGTTTATCTGCCATGTCCTGACTCATTACTTCAATACGCCTTGTGACAGTCGGACGAGATAACTGAAGTTCTCTAATAGCAGACATGATTTCTGCTTTATTTTTAAAATCTCCAAATAAAGTCTCGCCCGCTTCAATAAATGCTTCCTTCACAACCGATCCATCTTCGAAGGTTTCTTGTATTTCGCCAATATATGAGATATTTAAATGAGGCGATCGTAGCAGCTTTCGATTTTTTGTCTGGTCTTGTGAACAAGGTTTGTTCTTTTTTCAAACAAGATATCAAATCACGTACTTTTCGTTATCTCAATTCACTCTGTGGCGGAAAATACTTTTCATAGTTTTTATGAACCGTTTAATGATGCCTCTCTAAGTTAACACGCTTAGGTATTGCAACTGACGCACGACAAATAAGACAAATGCAATTATCCTAACCATGCTGAAGAAAATTCTTCCTCCCAATCTTTTAGATTTCTTCGCTGCACTCATTTTGAACTATTTAATAATAAACTTAAAAAGCACTGGCGATCGACCGTTTGAGCACCCCTAGCGTATAAGCACGCATTAAGTTCGGTATGAAATATGATCAAGTTTGCAATTCTCTTCGACGCTAAATGGATGTACTAAAGGTGCTGAAACGAATCAGAGAACTGTCGTCTATAAGTATGAGTGGAACTCAAATATATATAAGGGTGGTAAACGTGGTATCAAGATGGAAAACATAGATTTGTATGGCAGTTAAACCGGAAATATAGAGCTTCTGTTTGTGCATTTGCTAAAAATCGCGATTTGCTTTTAGATTCAATCAAATGCAAAAGCACAGTCCTGTATCCAGAACAGATAGGTTTTGGATAATCTTCGAGAGCTTTTGTGATATATATTTGAACTTTGTGCGACATTTCTGGAAAAGCATTATTGTCATACTGTACCTGGGATCTTGAATCAGTTCTTTAATAGTATTGCTCAATTCTTCTCTATTAATTTTTTCTGGTTTCAAAGATTTTGCAACTTTCCTATTAATCATATTTCGACAGTTTTGGTATTGGTCAGCAAAAAGTGGCATACATAACATTGGAACTCCACAGTGAACTGCCTCTTGCGTTCCCAACAGTCCAGAGTGGGTTAAAAATAGTGAATTATTGGGATGACCTGAAAGAAAAGTAAAATTAAACAAGTTTAGAGATTATGAAATAATTATTTTCTATTATTAATATCCAGAGACCTTATAACAGAGAAATATCAAGGAGAAAAGAATTATACAATAATGAAACATCGAAGAAAAGACTACGTTAAAATTCATCAATAATAATGAAAGAAAATATATTCGACATGAATGTTTTGGGTTTTATTCCATTTTCAAAAACTATGAAGAATTAAATAATTACAATGTTATTTATAACTAAGAAACAGATGGGAGAAGTAGGAACTAACGAAAATCGAACTGTTCGTTAGTTATTGGTATATTGTGTTTGTGAGCTGATGCAATTTCTACGAATTCTAGTAAATCTTATCTCGTGTTTAAGTTACTTGAAAATAAAATTGGCGTTTTTGTGAAATCTAAGAAATGATTTTTGTTTATACAATGTTTCAAGAAATCAGTTAATACTTTTTTATGAATTTTGATTTTATGCGCGTCGACTCTAATATACATCATTACAATACAATTTATATACATCGCTTTTTCACCGGTATCAATTCGATCTTTATTATTGATCAAGTCAATATTTGTTATTTATCGTATATATTGTATTGATTTTATTTTTTTAATATATGGCATAATTAAGTATTTACTTGTGGAACCTGATTAATACTGCGATATTTTATTGTTTCGTGAACCTGAAGGGTTGGGGTAAATTGAGGATAATAATAATTTGTCTTGTTTTTAGATATAATTTGTCTATGATGTTATTGTCATACCTGAGTACAACGAGCTTGATCTCCGTTTGTCTCCACTTTTCTCTTCTGTTTTTCTGGTATAAATGATATAGTAATAATTAAATTCCCTCTTAGTTTAAGAAAATAAAAACTGAAACATGTCAAACAATTTTTTTCATTATAGAAGGCGTTTAAGGTATGAAGCCATCAATTTCAACAGGATATTCCTCATCAAAAAACATGAGAAAAATTCCACTAAGCACATGTCAAAAAAACCTCCGTTCTAAAGATACAGGGTGTTGAAGTTAAGACTTCAGTCACGTTTCTGTTGGTAACTCTTTCAGTTTTCAAGGGATCCAACTCCAATTTTCAGCAAAGGAACTTTTTCATTCATCAATTCATAAGATGTGACCAGTGGTTGGGGAAATATACAGGGTGATATTTTTCTGGGTCATACTACCCTTGACCCCATTAAAGTCATAGAGTAGTATTCCACAGGTATTTTCAAAAAAATTTATTCAAAAGATCTCACAGTTTCTCTCATCTCTAGAAATTTGTTTAGAAAACTGATGTGAGGGTCAATAATTCGTAATACAATCGAGCGATCGTTCTTCATAATTTTCACAAAAAAACTAGGAAAATAGACTTTTGCCTATTTTTTCTCGTCATTTTGACTTTGAATGTCAGAGTGTTCATTTTATTTAGTGGAAATTTAAATGATCTGTAACTTTTCCGGCCATTATATTACGGGTGCTTTTAAGTGAAACCTAATCTTGCTGGTATCCCCAGTAATATGCATAATTATATATTATATTATTTTTTGGTATTTTGAAAAATTGGACTGGAGTACACCTTTCAAGAATTAGCTGATATTCATCTATTCTATGGGCGATCAGTTGGTAATGTAGCTGAAGCCCAAAGATTCTATTTTGCAGCTTCTCCTAACATAAATACTCCTTCAGAGACTTTTGTCGTTCCATTGACCGTTCGTTACGTGGAGCCGGACGGATTCTACCAGCCAAGGGAAATTCTGGACCAGATCAGTTTATCAGGACACCGATAAATGAAGAACTTATTTTGGATGAAGTCAATAATAATCCAAGAATCAGCAACCAAAGGCTATCTCTACAGCTTGACGTATCACATCCAACTTGGAAAGTTTTGCATGAGAAAATGTTATGCCCCTTACATATCCAGAGAATTCAAGCCCTCAAAGCTGAAGATCTACTCAGAAGTCTGGAATTTTGCCAATGGCTACAACAAAGAATGTGTCTAGCAATGTCGATCCTACTAATATAGCCAATTATAGGCTGATTTCGACTTTAAGTGGTTTTTCCAAGGTATTTGAGAAGGTCGTGTTCAACCGCATGGTAGACTTTTTGAATAAATTTAAAATTATCTCTGATGATCAGCATGGGTTCACAGCCGGACATTCGACACAAACAGCTGCCTTCGGTTTTGTTGAATTCATCTACAGAAACTTGAATGATGACTCCATGTGGCGGGGATTTTTTTCGACCTGTCTAGAGCGTTCGACTGCCTGATACTCAAGTTTATTGAGAGCAAGGTATATGATGTTGGTTTTAGAGGTGTGTTCCTTGAGTTGATCCGCAGTTGCAGGCTTGGTCTGCAAGATTTGGAGTTGAGTTGGGGTTCCCTAGGGCTCTGTTCTGGGTCCGCTTCTGTTTCTCCTTTTCATTAATAATCTGTAAAACAATATAAATGCAGACAAAATCACCTTGTCTGCTGATGATGTGGTGGTCACTGCGGGGAGCGCTGAGGATCTCTCTGTTACATGTAGTGAGATTTTAGTTGCCTTCAACACTTGTTGCCAGGAAAACTGATACTAAAAATGGCTAAAACTGAGTGTGTTTACTTTAGATTGAGGAATAACGAGAGAAGTCCTTTTGTGTTTGGTGGTGGTGGGATAATGTCCAGCAATTGTGTAGATTTTCTCGGACGATGGCCTGAGATGGAGAGAACATGTTGATCATGTATGTACAAAACTGAATAAATCATACTATGCTCTCAGCAAAATGAGAAACTACCTGCCTTTACAATCTGTCATAAATCTATATTATAGTCTCGTATACAGCCATTTAAATTATAATGTGCTTCTGTGAGGAAATTCTGTTGACTGTTCTAGAGCACTTGTTTCTCAAAAGAGAATCATTAGGATAATCTTTGGTCTCAACCCTCGTAAATCGTGTAGACTCCTTTCGTTTCTTACAATATCATTACTCTGTCCTGTATCTACATCTACAGAATTCTCTTACATGTAAAAGATAACGAGCAACAGTTTGCAAGACTCTCAAGCTTTCATGATCACGCGACGCGGGGTGCAAACATCTTATGCATACCTGCTCATACTACTAGTAAGTATGAATTTTCCCCTTCGTACCAGGGTATTATATTGTTCAACCATCTCCCACTCTCTGTAAGGCGGTTACCGAGATTTACATTTGCAGGATCTATCAAGGCGATTCTCCAACGTAAGGCCTACTATGGTGTCAGAGAGTTCTTAAATGACTTAGACTTCCTGTGGCGTTTGTGAGTTGTCCCTTTTACTCTGTTTATTTCATTTGATTCGTGTGACAATGAACTGTGAAACAAAATCGTTTGTGTAAGATTGTTTAGTTGTATTGTTCTCTTTTGCTATTATTTGACTTGTTGTACACCTTTTTTGTGGAATTAATGGATTAGGTATTTTTGTTATTCCAAATTGTTAGTGTAAGATCTATTGATTGTATTTGCGTTGCTTGTAACTATAATTTTATTAAGATGACTTGTCCTATACATAATTTCTATGTCCCAAAGTATGAATAAATTATTATTAATCATTATTATTATTATTAATGTTTGGACCGGCTGTATGATGGCAGACTGTGTGGGTCAGTAATTCTTCTTAATAGAACTCTCAAGCATACCTTGACATCCTGTGCATCCTTGCATTTTGGACTAACAGTGGGGAATCGTTTGAATCAAGCCTATCCCAATAGATGAATTGATAGAGGCAGTCCTGTAGCTTGGCCTTCGCGATACCCGATCCGAATACCCTTGGCTACTTAATTAGGGAGCATTTGAAAAGGCTAGTATACTCACAACAGAAATCGCATGCATGTGTTTTGGTTGGATGCTATAGAATAAGAAATATGCCATATACTATCGGTAGAAATGAAGGGTGGTAATTTTGAACACTTACTTTAGTTCATTAGTTAGAACAAGGTTTTTTTTTGTTGCTTCCATTTTCATTGAAGTTCGAATATAATAATCCATCAGCTTTCTTCCATTTCGTCATAGCAATATGTAATTTTTTATAATATAGTCTTGTCTAGAATAAGAATGCGCTAAAATGCACTGAGTTTCATCTGAGTGTATTAATTACCGCTAACTAAAATGAACACTGCGTATATTTAAACTTAAAATGGGGTGAAAAATTTTCGAATAGTTATTTTCCAGTTTTTGTAAGAAATAATGAAAACAGTATCGCTTCCACTTCTGAATTGAGAATTATCGACCGTCACTTCAGTTCATTCAAAAAACATTTAAATCATCTTTTTATTTAAAAACGATTGCGATTTCGAAAAGATGTCAGGGGACAAAAAAACTACTAGACACGTCTGATGAATTGATGAGTGAAAAACTCCCTTTTATGCAAATGAGACCTAGATCCTCTGAAAACTACAAGAGTTACCAACAGAAACCTGAAAAAAAATTGAACTTCAACATTCTGTATCTCGAGAATGGATGGCTTTTTGGCATATGTTAATGGCATGTTTTTCATGTTGTCTTTGATGAGGAATTTTCTGTAAAAATTAATGACTGCATATCTGAAACACCCTGTATAATCAATAAAAACTTAAACTTTAGTACACTTTGTTGAATTATTATCCTTGTATAGAGACAGACAAGTATTTCATAAATTAATTTCTTACTTTACTTGTGATTGTAAATTGCAGAAATGAGAAACTTCGTTTACTCACATAGTATTGATAATTGTGGTAACCAAGGTCGCATTAGCACGTTTGGAGGTATTCTGATGTTCCCTGCAATTTCACTTCTATTAGCTTTCCAAATTACGTTATATTTGACTTCAGAAAATGCATCCATGATAGCCTGCATCACGTCTTCTTCGAATAAAGCCGCATTCGCAAGTGAACCGAACGAAAAATAAATGAATTTGTCTTTGCCGATAAAGTCGAGTAGTTCCTGGAAATGATAAGTTAATTAAATTCGATTCGAATCAAATATATTCGTGGCATTTCAACAAATACAAACCTTATCCAAAGATTTTGGAGTTTCGATGTGTAATCCACCAACTTCAACAAAATTTGGTACTGTTGGTCTGGCTGAATTTATAGTGAAGTGACTATTTATTAACAGAACACTTGTGTTTCCTATAATGTAATTCAGATCGGGCATATCTTCTCCAAAGAAATCTCTAGCTATTTTAGTTTGCGCCTGAATATACCAACGATGCCTGAAAACGGAAAAAATGTAGTCGAAGCTTTCCCAAGAAATACTTGAAGCCAATCATCTTTGGAAAAGCTGTCAAAAACGGGATGGATTGTCTCATCGATCTCCTTCGTCGTGAAAAGTCGACCACGTAATATTTTTTCGGCTTGAAGAATAACCAGAAATCACAATACTCGCTCTGCTCCTTGGATAGAAGTTCATCCTATGTGGTACCCAATTTTTCAAGTAAAGTTGCGGATAGAGATTCACGACTTGACAAGCTTTTGTTTTCAGAATTCGAGTCAAGAAAAATTGAAAGCTTATATCAGAACACAATTGCAACATAATATTGAACTTTCTTTTATATTCAAAAGGAGCAAGAATAAAAGCTTAAATAACTTTGAATATTCGATAAGGAAATTTTCAAATGAAATGCAACGTAAGAATTTGAATGGAATTTATAAAGTTGTTGAAGGAAACACAAATGCAGAAGAAAGCGAAATGTATATTTTCAAATAAAACAATGTCACCCACTTCATCAGATAGTTGATAGTTTGTTGTTTTTGAAGCCAAGATATATATATATATATATATATATATATATATATATATATATATATATATATATATATATATATATCCCCAGTAACAAGTAGTTGATAGTTTGTTGTTTTTGAAGCCAAGATATATATATATATATATATATATATATATATATATATATATATATATATATATATATATATATATATATATATATATATATATATTCCCCAGTAACAATTTGTTTATTTTTGAAGAAAGGGTTAGGTTAGGTTAAATATATATATATATATATATATATATATATATAGGGGTTTCACCCAAAACATATCCTGGAATAATTATATATTAGGATAATGTTAAATGTTATGAGAATATATCAATCTACCAGAATATATACATACTATAGCATCATCAGAGAATGATATCAATGTACCAACGAGTAGTGTCAGAGGCTTTCTCTTCGAGAAATATATTGTCACCAAGGTGACAATTAATCCATAAATGAACATCACTGCTAAAATTTTGAATTTTGAAAAGTTTTAGATATTTAAATTAGTTATATTTTTCAGATAAGTATTTTTAAGTTATTAAAAGTAAGTACACATAAAATTTCCTACCTTTATTGATTCATTTTTCAGGAAAACGTTTTATGAAATATATTATTGACAACTGTCAAATTTTCGAATTCAAAAATGAATACTTCATATGAATATGAATCTGATGATGAATATAATCCACCAAAATATCCTTGCGATTCAAATAATAGATATTTCTTGGAGAAGAACTTCAAAATCTGCACTCAAGATCGTTTAGATGCAGGACCATCAGATTCTCAAACTTTCATATCATCTGATTCAGGTAACGTTGCAAAGAAAATTATTTCTGGGCCCGTTAATCATGAATATGATGATAAGGTAAACAACTTAAATGAAGGTAGGAATAATATTTTAAAAACTATACATTCATATCAAACACGAAGTAAATCTAAGGGTTCTGACATTTCTACTTTTTCTGTCTATTCTTCAAACAACAAATGTTTTGATGACTGTTTTCAAAATCATGTAGAATCAACTTGTTCCTCTAATCTTATCATAACTTCATCACCTAATTCAGATCTTCATAAAATTAATAAAAAATAAAACGCATGAAATGGACGTATGAAATGAATAAATTCATTATGTTTTGTTATTACAAAATAACAAATAATGGAACAAATAAAAAGGGTATATGTCTAAACTATATAATATGTTCAAAGAAAAATTCCCCAATTGCTGTATTTCAGAACAAAGCATTGCGAATCAAAGACGGTATATTGAAAATAGAAACTTTATATCTGAATCAGAATTAAAATCAATTAAAAACAACGTTCAACAAGAAGAACATTTAAATTTTGTAGTTTCAGATGAAAACCTAGTCCCATTCATGAAAAGCATCGAAAATAAATCAGAAAATTCATCTAAAAATAATGATAACAAAGATATAGAAAATTTATTTCTCAATCAAATGAATTTATTTGAAAATATTGACCCAACTTTAAGACCTAAACTTCCTAAAATTCATTATTCAAAGAAAATTTTCGATTGTATAAACGTGCTTAATGAGAATATTCTTCCAAAGCAACTTGTTAAAGTAATGAATACACTTCATCTGATTATATATTGAGCCGCTATTACAGTAGTTCAACATTCTGGATACAAATTAGAAAATTTTGGATCTAATTATAATATCAAGAAAAAACCTTCATGGCAAAAAAGGTTAGAAGGTAAAATTTCTTCTATCAGATGTGATTTAGGAAGATTGACTCAATATTCCAGAGGTAATCGATCAAAAAACTTATGGCACATATTGGAAAAATAATCCTCAAAAATAAAACCAAAAAAATAATGAGATAAGTAATGGACAATTGATAGAATACATCGATACTTTAAAACAAAAACTTTCAGTATACTCTATTAGACTACGTGAATATAAAATAAATTCAGATAGAAAATTCCAAAACAAACTATTCAAAAATAATGAAAAACATTTTTACAAATTTATTTCAGGTTCAAATGAAAATATTTCTGGAAATGGAGTTCCTAAAATTGATATTTTAACTGATTATTGGTCTTCAATTTGGGCAGTGCCAAGGCAACATAATTCCAATGCAAGTTGGATTTTAAATGAAAGGTCTCGATTTTCTAAAATAGAATGCATGCAATTTGAAAAATTTTCAAACGAAGATATAACATCAGTTATTAAACACACAAAAATTGGAAATCTCCAGGTGTTGATGGTATTCATAACTTTTGGTTCAAGAAATTCTCTTGCGTTCATGAAAAATTGGCTGAATATTTTTCATTTATAATAAAGAACCCTCAGCTACTCCTTTATTTTTCACACAAGGAATTACTTATTTAAAACCGAAAAGTGATAATACTATTGATCCGTCTCAATATACACCAATTACTTGCCTTCCAACAATATATAAAATTCTAACTGCATGTATTACCCAAAAATTTATGCACATTTGGAGAATTATAATATTCTTTCCGAACATCAAAAGGATGTAGAAAAAACACCTTGGTACTAAAGAGCAACTTGTAATTGATTCTGTTGCTTTAAATCAAGCTCAAACTAAGAAGAGAAATATTCATACAGCCTTCATTGATTACCAAAAGGCTTTTGACAGTTCTCCCCATTCATGGCTTCAAGAAATTTTGAAAATTTATAAAATTGATAAGACACTTCGTCATTTTCTTGAATTCGTAATGAAAAATTGGAGAACCAATCTTCATTTAAATATTTCAAAACAATCGTTAAAATCCGAAGTAATTCCAATCAAAAGAGGCATTTTTCAAGGTGATTCTTTAAGTGCTCTTTGGTTTTGTCTTTGCCTCAATCCATTATCTCATGAATTAAATGCTACTAGTTTCGGCTTCAAAATAAAGAGTTTATTAACTGAATTCAAATTAAGTCACTTAATTTATTTAGATGATATTAAATTATATGCCGGAACCAGATCTCATTTAAAAAGTCTACTTGAGATTACTTTCAACTATTCCAATGATATTCATATGAAATTTGGGCTTCCAAAATGTAAAAATCTTTCTATTGAAAAGGAAAGATCACCTCTAATTATATAAAGATTTCCAATATCGAAATCGAGCCAATGCATCAAGGAGATACATATAAATATCTTGGATTTTGTCAAGAGAAGACAATTAACCATAGCAGCACTAAAGAAATTATTAGAAGTTCATATTACAAAAGACTAAGAATTATCATCAAGAGTTATTTAACTAGTAAAAACCTTTTCAGAGCTATCAACTCCTATGCTGTTCCTATTCTTACATCTTCTTTTGGAATTATTAAATGGTCTAAAACTGATCTAAATGAATTACAATGTCAAACGAGGAAAATGCTCTGTAAATATCATAAGCACCACCCAAAGTCAGCTGTTCAGAGAGTTACACTACCTAGACATCTTGGAGGTCATGGATTAATTGATTTGAATAATCTTCATAGTAAACAGATTTTTCATCTACGTTCCCATTTTCATGATAAACAGAGAACGTCTAAATTACATGATATTGTTGTTGCTTCAGATTATAATCTTACACCTCTGAACTTGACAATGCAAAAGGTAGATTTTGATATATTTGATGATAATTCTAAAAGAGAAAGTTGGATGCAGAAGGAATTACACGGAAAGCACCCTAAAGAATTAAAAAATGATTATATTGATGAAATTGCATCGAATAAATGGTTAGTATCTGGAGAATTGTTTGCTGAAACAGAAGGCTTGGCAATTGCGATCCAGGACCAGGTTGTTTTTACAAGGAATTATAGAAAACATATCATCAAACAAAATATAGATGATTCTTGCCGTAGATGTTTCTGTTCTTCAGAAACAGTTTTTCATATATTATCATCTTGCTCAGTCCTTGCTTCAACAGATTATTTAGAAAGACATAATGCCGTCGCTAATATTATTCACTTCAATCTAGGAATTAAACATGACCTAATTCCCAAAAGAAAAAATTAAAAAATATGAACCTGAGATTATTTGTGAAAATGACAAATATAAACTTTATTTTGATAAAACAATTCTGTGCAACAGAGCTGTAAAACACAATAGACCGGATATCGTTCTTAATGATAAACAGAATCAAATAACATATATAATTGATATTGCTATACCCGACACACATAATATACAAAATAAATACAATGAAAAATTTCTAAATATATGATGCTTGGCGACGAGATTAAAAAATGTGGAAAATGAAGAAAATATTTATTCTACCGATTATTATTTCTACAACAGGCGTTATTCCTAGAAATCTTCACAAAAGTATTGAGATTTTGGGTCTGAAGAAGAATTTGTTTGAACAGTTACAAAAGATAACAGTCATCAAATCTTGTAATATTCTTCGTAGGTTTCTTTCCGAAAATAATAATGAGGTAGAGTCATAGGTTTTCTCTTTAGTTTATACTGCTCAGAATCTCATTTCATATTTTATTTATTTGTTCATATAAATGTAATATAATTAACTGACAATTTTGTCATATTTATATTCAGAGCGGTATTCTATTCGATCGTTCACCACTTCACACAAAGGAAACTATTAATGAGTAACATTCAGTGTTACTTGACTAAGGTCCGTACACTGGATTTTCCGGGGAGAAAGCCTCTGACACTACTCGTTGGTACATTGATATCATTGTCTGATGATGCTATAGTATGTATATATTCTGGTAGATTGATATATTCTCATAACATTTAACGTTATCCTAATATATAATTACTCCAGGATATGTTTTAATTATAATCATTGCCTGGCAATGGTATTAATTACCGGGTGGTGGATTTATATTTTTTCATGAAATCAGTTTGATTGCATGAACAGATATATGGGCAACTCGTCGGGGTAAAACCCCCTATATATATATATATATATATATAATTTTCTTTCTATAAAAAAATCTTGGGTAGCTTTTTAGATTGGATGACCACTTTTTTGTTCAAGATCAAGGAGCGGCCTAAACTCTGCTATAATGTCTTTAAGTAATAAGTTTTTTTGGTGAGTTGTTTCGTCACAATATTTTTTTTTCCGTAAAAATTCATGAAAATACGCTCTCACATCATCGCATGCTTCTTCGGCCAGAGAGGATGAATACTCTTTTCCTCTTGTTTTCTAATTGCCCAAGGATAGCTTTATTGATGAATTAAAATAGATTATCCTCATTTTATACAGGAGTGAGGAATTATTGAATATTGTAATTTTAAAAATATCATATCTTGATTTCTTCAAATGGAACATCCTGTATATTATTATTCATGTCAACCATAAAATGTTGTGCCACATTTTGCAGAAGTAACCTTATCCTTATCTTCGATCATTTTCGAAATACTCCATTATTTGTAAAAATTTTTATGAAAATTCTACAAACCGTATCAAACTCATCAACATGCATCATTATTCGCACAGAAGATTTTTTGTTTGTGATAATTCAAGTAGTAACAGATTAAACCTAGACAAGATAATTGTTTTAACGAATAATAAAATCAAGATGATTAAAACGTAAATCGAGGTATGTGTTGACATTTTTTTTATTTGTGTCTTCTGTCAGGCGGTGTGAATCTTCAAGGAATACATTAAGTAGTATTGCCTTCAAGATGAAAATCCATTCGGCTTCAACGTAGTTACAAAAAGCAACACATTTCGAGAAGATTTCACACTAAGGTTGTTGTACGAAGGTGGTCTGAAAATTTTCCGACCTAAAGAAGGTACAACACTTTTGTTCTGAATATATATTTTTACTTTTTAACATAATTTCCTTGCGATACTACACACTTTTCCCAGCGATGTTTCCATCTCAGACGCCGTCCGAATAGTATTCAGCGTTTTTCTTTGCAAAATAGTGGTTTACGAAGATGATTGCCATTTCCTATATAAATATCGCCGTTTTCTGCAATTTCTGCTTTCAGCTTGTCAGGTAATGATGCGTGTCTATCCGATAAAACAGTCGCCATTTATTTCCCAGCCAAAAAAACAACTGTTTTTGCTTCTTTTGGAACTGGTTAGATTATATTTTTGTTTCAGGCGTATAATGGTGTATCCAAGTTGCATTTACAGTAATTAATCGGCACCAAAACTCGCATTTATTGCACCCAAACTGCCCTAACAGAGCGCTGGAAATGTTCATTCTAACACGCTTTTCGTCTAACGTGAGCTAACGTTGCACCCAACGCGCGGACAGCTGTGTACATGTTGATTTAATATGTGACAAACATGTTCTTTTGACATGTTCATAATCTCTGCTATCTCTCTCATTTTGATTCGACGGTCGCCTTCTAACATTTGGTGAACTTTGGCGATGTTATCGTATATAGTTGCAGTTTTTGGACGTACCGAACGTTCAAGATCTACCAAGCTCTTACGGCTAGGTTTAATTCCAACTGCCCAAAATTATTTTTATTTACTGTGGTAAATGATGGTGCAGAGTCCCGATACGCAGAATTCAACTCATCTTTAATATGCGTATGGCGTATTGCCTTTCAAAATCAAATATTTAATGACAGCTCGATACACTCATATCAAACCACTCAAATGAAGTTTGGTAGAAACACCACTTTTTATTTACGAGTGCTGCTATCTTTACGTAGAGGTCAGAAACTTTTCAGACCAATCTTGTAGCCTCGCGAAATGCATCAATATTGTTGAGACATCTGCTTCAAATTCTGTTCTCCAATTTTGATCACAAAAAAAGATCCAGATAAGAAAGGAAAAATGAAACATATAAACCAGATTGTAGTCATTCAAAATGCAGCACATGAAAGGTGCACCTGGGGAGTGGGTGGTTCCTTATCTATTGCTCATATAATTTTCAAAGGCCAAGCTACATTCCATCAACTGTATTTGTTTTCGTCCCCATGCGCTTCAAAGTTTGTGTATGTCAACTAGTCCAAATTGAATTAACTTTTATCAATACAACATATGTTTCTCAATTCAAGTGAATATTTCATAAAAAATAATAAATATTAATATTGTTTCAACTTACATTAATTTTGTTTGAAGATAAGTGACTGTATTCCAGAATCTGTCCTTCAGAGATTCGTAGGGCTTCAATCCATTGAAATAATTAGGAATATAAGAAGGATTATCTGGATTTCCTATTCTATAACTACCCCAAGGTAGGTCAGAACTGGAAATCACTGATACTATTGGAGCTTTGAAAGTATGTGCAAATCCGTAAAAGCAGTCGCAAATAAAAATTTCCATAAGTAGAAGATCGTATTTCTTCTTGGAATCTCTCAGATTTTTCACCACATTTGAATTGAAAACATCTTTACATGCAGGCTCTGCTCCTTCTCTGAACATGAAGTTCATATTAGTATGCACTGTGAAGTCTCGTAGTTCTTTAATTGTGAATACTGGTAAATCCAATTCTGGTACATCCACCAAATTTATATAAGTGATTCTGAAAATTATTTTGAGTGAGAATATAGTAATATGAAATCATTCATGATCTTTAATCTACAGAACAAGAAGACAAGGAGAAAATGTTTTTCAGCATCATTCTTCAAAGAGTTCAAAAATAGAGTTGAAATAAACATAACTAAGTAATTAGAAGAAAAACAAAGGAGGTTGGTTGAAAGGTTAGAAGAGGAGCCAGGAATTGACACTTACGCCTGCAGTACAGTATCACGACTAAAGTAATGGGAAGAATATCCGAACTGGTCATAAATGAATGGGTTACTTGCCTCAGCAGATGAGTATGATTCTGATGGATGAAGGTTCGGAGAGAACGTAATGCGGAGTAATTTCAGGAGCTAGTGATGGTAAAGTTCCATTTGTGTTTGGCCCCTCCAAAGAGTTTAGGTTGCAGCAACAAATTGGTCTCTATTTATTAGTTTTTGAGCACTCTGTATTTTAAATACATATGCCAACTCAATCAAAAAAAAGTAGTGCTTGAATTCTGTTCGATTTTTATACCTACTTACCCCTTTCTAGGCCCACATTATAAAGGTTATTGCACCTCTATAGCAATAAACCAACAGCATATTCTTGCCACAGGATATGAATCCAGCACTAAGATCAAACACCATTGTATGATCTTTGCAGTGTAACCGCACGACCACATTCACAGAGCACAGCTCCCAACTTCCGCCTTCTCGAGGTGGTTTGGTTGAGAACCCAACTGACAACAATATTCCTGAAGCAGGAGATGCCACTTTCCGACTCTGGAGTCTGTGCCCTGCCTCTCAAAAGATAACTTAGTGTGTCTTAACAGAGCATAGAAGACTTGATATCAGAACCAGATAATTAAGGGGACTTTAAGGAACATATTCAGAACTCTCATTAACGCTTGGTTGTCTAAAGAAATGTGAACGTGCCAGCATGATATAAACCAGCGATATAAGTAACCCAAAAAGTGCTTTCAATTCAGATATGTTTGTGGATCTTGTATCAGATTCGGGTAGTTAGCGGGTAGATACACTCTCAATATAAATATTAGTATTGCGCATTGATGTTTCCATGACAGAATTGTCAAAAAAAAGTTGCCAACATTCTTTTAGAGATGGAGCGTTTCTAGCAAAACCGATTACTTCAGGAAGTTTCACGATTAGATCTGTGCTTCTTGTTCTTACATTTTTAGTGGAACGTCATTCCATCTCATTCCATCTTTTGATATGAAGAATAAATGACTACGTTCTCCATATTTGGGTGGAATAGATTGTTGCACAGATATTTCATCACCTGATATATCTTGTTCGCTGTCAGAATGATGGTCAATGAATTCTTCGATTTCAGCGATCGATATAGAGTCACAATCAGAATCTGTTATATTTTCGCCATCACTGGGGATTTCTTCGTACAATGTCCTCAGTCTCTCTAATTTCTTTTCATAAGGATCGTTCGAATTTGGCATTTTGTTGAGCGACCTATTGGAAATATCGATGAAGAAAAAACTTCCGTAAACGGACGCGTTGAGTCTGGAAGACCAAATCAGGCTATAAAATCGTTGCTCTTCACTTCACTGCCACGAAACAACTGTCGTGAGTCGCTGACTCCCTCATTCGAAGGTCCTGAAAAGGGCAGCTTCGTACTCCAATCCGTTCAGAGCTGATCACAAGAATGAGCACCGGTTGGGTCTGTGAGATCCAATGAGTCCACTGCAGGGTTAACAGCTGAGCTCATAGTCTGTCGTTGCTGCATATGTTGTTCTTCTAGTTGGTGGCTATGGTTGTCATTTCAATTCGTTATAACACAGCTCCCACATTCACCAATTGTTCGAAGAAATGCTGGACATTTATTTTTGAAGCACCTTTATTTGGTTTCCCATGTTAATTTACGATTATCTTCTCTATATATGAAACACTTCTGATTTAAGACAGTTTTTCCTCTTTGCCTGAACATTTCACTCATACTTGAAGCACTATGAATATTAATGTAATGAGAAAATAATTACTTTCCAAGAGTGATTAAAAATGATCAGGAGCCAAGATAGTTGAAAGTGTTGTTGATTTATTGTGTGGATATCCATCTTAAATGGGTAAATGATACACTATATTTTATCAAATTTTCACTATTTATTGTTTGGGTACACGACTAGTTTCGAATATTACTTCATATTGAACTGTTTATACTACAGTACAGTTTGTGTATTTATATTACTGCTAGGCTCAGAAGGGGTGGGGTTATTATAGATTAAGTAATGGGGAATTATTTCGAGCTAATTGATCGTTCAGTGTTTGATAATGATTTTGTTAATTTCCAAACACTCCATGAGGTTCAATTTCTTTCCTTTACTTTATTAAATAATAATTTTAGGTTTTCAAAATTTATAATATGATTAGTATTTGTGATATGTTCAATAACAAAGGAATTTTTGTCTGTATGTGTGTGATCTTTGAAACGACTCTGAAAGTCTCTACTCGTTTGGCCTACATAATATGCAGTACATTCACTGCATTCGATTTGGTACACTCCAGATTTCTTTCCTCTTCAAAATTACATTCCTTGTGTCCCCAATTTTTTCATCCAAGACGTGCTTTAATAAAAACCGGAAATTGTATAACTTTCCGAATTTTGTCTAGTAACTCTATATTATTCACAAAATTTACACGAAATGATTGAAACAGCGTATGTTCTGTGCAATCATTAAGATAATTCGAAAATTAATTCTTGCAATTAAATTATTTCATGTTTTTTTCATCGAGTTACAATTATTGTCTGAATACAGTATCGTTTGTTATAACGAAACGACCATGTCGTACGAAAATTTTGTAAAACTTAATATGATTGAATGATTGATTGTTGAACATTCAAAATAATTATAATGCTGATGCTGCAGAAGCTGCTTCTTTAGATCGTTTTCTTGAGAAGCGACAACTTCACAATAGTGTATTCGATAAATTCTGGGAAAACCTCATAAACCATTGTACATTTTACGTCCTAGGAAAAGGAATATAAAGAAGTTGATGGAGAAGATGTAATAAATGATGTTATACATAGTGCAATTACGAACGCATCGATTTCGTGTAGGCTAATTGGAATGGAAACAGGGTTATCTGAGAGTCGAGCGCACAGTATTCTCAAAAAAAATATATATATGAACCATAGAAAAGGGGAGTATCCTAGTTATTATAGCCAGGACATTTCTGACAAAAATCTGAAGAAAATAGTTTAGACTGATGAAGTTCTCAGCAATAGTGATGGAATATTCAATCATCACTATAAACATAGGTGTACATCCCACATCGTCATATTAATATTCAATCTTGAGGTCGATATGGATTCAAAACTATCGGCATAGTCGCTTCGTTACTGCAAACGAGGTAATATTCACACAACAGTTCTAACTAGATGAAAGAACACTAAATAATTTAATATTACACTTTTTTACATTACTTGAAAAATAACAGAGGTTAACACTTTACTTATTCCGAAAATTTTCTAAATTTGCAAACAATTCCCAAACGAAAAATCTAGGTTGAATTTGTTTGTGGCAATGCATTCCTCTCGCAAAAAGAACACGTGTAGAGGGTTATTTTCCTTTATTCAAAATGTTTCACTCAGCTGCTGTTCTGAAACGTCAAAATATGTGCACCCTGTACACTCGAAAAGTCTTGAGAGATATAGGTTCAATGCCTTCCCCACTTCTGCCTGAGTATCGCCATGGTGGTCTGTTTGGTAGTGTACATGATCAAAACCCAGAAATGGTCGTTCATGTGGGCCTAGTTATATCTCTGTTAACGAAGATTGTCTTTGACGAGAGCAAAAATGGTTGGATTCGACATACACCGATAGGCACCTTTTTCGTGAATGGATATAAGATGTAACTTCTAGAAATAGAAAATATAAACTCAAATATCAGATCCCCTGAGAATGAAGAAATCAGCAGATAGGGTGTGAGAACTTTGAGCCGATATTTTTCTTCGAATGTATTAATATAGGTATTATAGTTATTATGTAGAGGATAACTTTGCTTTGCGATTATTTTCCTTTCGGTTATATGTTACGGGTAATTTTCCGGAAGCCAAAATGGAAATCTTTTCGAAAGCATTGAATTGACTTTGATAACTTACCCGGGTACAGACTTCTCTTGGGATGGTGGTATTCCTCCAAGTACATCTATAGTATGACCTTTTGCTAATAATCCCTCCAGTAATTTTTGATACATCACGTAATGACTTTTGTGGACCAAAGGAAAAACTGCCAAAATATTCGCATTTTCCACATTACAAATGTGAAATAGTAAAATCGTTGACAGTAACAAAAGTGACTTCATTTTCTGCAAGAATATATGACTTCTATTATCTCTGCAATACAATTATCTAAATTTGTTGACATAATAACGATGCATTCATGTGAAGAGATATGTATAACTGATCTGAATTTTCCTGTATAAATGAAAAATCATAAAATAAGCTCCATATTTTCTTTTTCCTCGAAATTCAAAAATATAATATGATCTAAATAATTCGTTGGAAATTTGAGGGCAAATTATTGGTTGACGTTTGAAAAACTTTAAGCCGGTTCGTTGACATGAATAGTTTCAAATTTTGGCGAATTTAAAAACGGAATCAACAATGTTTTAAAACTTTTCAACAGAAAATCAAGCAATCGATAAAGAAAAATTGGAAAGAAGAGCTTTCATTGGCCGAACTGCGTTTCTACAGTAATGTGATGTTATGCGTCCGGCCAAATAGAGTCTGATTTCGTAGTTTACGTAGTTATTTGTACGGACTGAACAATTAAGGATTTAGTTGGAAAAAGACCGAAATGAACGAGTCGAAACATGGTATATATGAAGAAGAAAATATGTGATTAAATTATAAGAAATAATATATTCTTGTGATAACTCTTATCAAGTTTATTAATAAATACACTGGGCCAACCTTGTTTCTGTTGCAGATGAACGATTTTCTGTCATCTACAGAGAACAAGATCTTCGGTTTTGCAGACGATTATACCCTGGTTTCTTCTTTCAGTAGTCTGCAGCCGATTATAGCTGCGAAATCTCATCGTTTGAAATATCAACAAATTAATAACTCAAACTCTGAGTTACAGAGGATATCTGAGTGGGGTCAGTTGAACTTGGTGAACTTAAACACGAGCAAGACGCAAGCAACTACGTTTTCTAGAATGCTCTCCGCTGGAGAACCTCCTCTAATAATGCAAGGCCAACAAATTGCATCCAAAGATTCGATGCACCAGTCAACTCCAAGTTTTGCTGGCATGAACATGTATTAGAAATAGCTAAGTCGGCATCATCTAAACTTAGTTTTCTTTTCAGAGCCAAGCGATACTTCACGTCATCTCAGCTGTTGCTTCTATATAAGGCGCAGATTAGACCTGCTTTGAAATATTGTTCCCATGTATGGGGATCTGCGCCCAAACATTCGTTGCGGATGTTGGATAGTGTGCAAAACGGGCTGTGCGTCTCATCCACCACCTAGAGATCACCGGCGATATCCAACCGCTGGCTCTCAGAAGACAAGTGCTGACCTTTCTCTGTTTTACAGATACTTCCACGGAAGATGCTCCAAGAAAAGAAAGACCTTGTTCCGGGAAAACTCATGATTTACCGCAACACTAGGCTGGCAAGGAGTTCTCATCATATGACCGTACATTTAACCACCCCTCGAACCTGTCTCTATAAGAATTCTTTCGTTTACAGGGCTGGTGAGCTGTGGAACTCGCTTCCGTGCAACATTTTCCAAACATTCTACAATTTAGCCCTCTTCAACAAGCGAGTTAACAGACACCTCAATTCTTCCCAGGCTCCTACTCATGTGGTGACACCTCAAGGAGGTGTCCTATCGCCGCTACTATGGTCAGTAGTTGTTGATGGCCTCTTAGAAATACTGAACAACGCTGGCTTCAACGCACAAGGCTATGCTGATGATCTAGTTATCATCATTAGGAGAAAGCATGATGGAATCTTATAGAACCTGATGCAAAAAGCCCTCAACATCGTAAATGAAAGGTGTACTAAAGAGGGACTGAGCATCCATCCAGACAAAACCATTCTAATTCCATTCACAAGACGTAGAAAGTTGAACTTAAAGCCCCCCTTTTTGAATGGACATACTCTGAAATGGTCGGAACAGGCTAAGTATCTAGAGTTAACCCTAGATCAGAGACTCAACTGAAATTTACACATTGACAAAACTCTTTTCAGGGCTACATCGTGCCTTTGGGCATGCCGTAGACTCTTCGGAAAGACCTGGGGACTACAGCCAAAAATGACCTACTGGTTATACACAACGGTTATAAGACCTATTGTCACATATGCATCGTTAGTATGGTGAACGAAAACATCAGAAATAACTACGCAAAACAAGCTGCAAAAACTGCAGCGGCTTGCGTGCTTGGGCATAGCAGGTGCTAAGAGAAGCACCCCGACTATTGCCCTGGAGGTAATCCTAAATCTCCCTCCTCTTCATATAAAATTGAAAAAAGAGGCGTTGATGGCGGCATTACGGCTCCAAGACACAAAAAAACTATTACCTGGTGATCTGAAGGGACACCTGGGGATTCTGGGTTACATAACGCCAGAAATTTTATCACAACCATCGGATATAATGCCGCTTAAGTTTGATTTTCACACACCCTTCGAAGTGGTCATAGAAGATCGCACCATCGTAAAGGGAAAAATAAATCAATTAGACCAAAAATCCCCCATTTGATACACGGACGGATCAAAAACGATTGATGGAACAGGAGCAGGCATATATGGACCCAAGTACTGATCAGTGCCTCTGGGCTCTACTCCCACAATCATGCAAGCAGAAACACTTGCTGTAAACCTTTGCTGCCAGGAGGAACTACGAAGGAAACTCAAAGGGGCAAAGATCTACATTTTAACGGACAGTCAGGCTGTAATAAAAGCTCTAAACTCGTCAATTCTTGAAGCAACTTGCTGAGGGGAACAAACTTTTCCTGTGGTGGGTGCCTGGCCACGTAGGCATACAAGGAAATGAAGCCGCTGACGAACTAGCCAAATCAGCTGCTGGAATCCCACCCACCGGACCTGAACCGTTCTGCGGTCTAAGTAAGCCGCACAGACGACAGGAACTGGAACGATGGGAAGAATCTAGCAAAAAAGAATACTGGAGGAAAATTCCAGGCCAAAAGCAAGCGAAAAAGTTCATTGACTATTCGCCAAAGAAGACAAAACAGCTTCTCGATCTCGAGTTGAGGATCATAACAGACCTCTTTACTAGACACTGCCCACTGAGATACCATCTCAATAAAATGGGCAAATCGGAAACGGCAACATGCAGAATGTGTAAAGAGGGCGATGAAATTGCCGAACATATTTTTTGCAGTTGCATCGCAACTGTCCGTCGAAGACATATACACTTCGGTAGCGACAAACTAGAGCCGCATGAAGTAAAAGCGAAAGCTCCCCGGGAGATTCTTAATTTTGTAAGGGATCTAGACCTACAGGGAAATGAATAAGAAAGGTTACGAACAAGAGATCAATTTGCTCGCAGTTCGAAAAGGCTTGCAAAGCCAATTGACCGTCACGAATATAATGTAATGTACTCATGTGGTGAATAGGTTAGCCTATTCCTGGGAAGCGCGCTTAAAAAAACTAAGAGATTAATGCAACTTAAACTAATTATTAACATTTGTTTTTTTCGAATATGTACGGATTCGATTTTTTTGTTGTCGAACATGTTTCTCTCATGAGAAATGAAATGAAATGAAAGAAGTATATTGAGGTTTTAAAAGAAACCACCACATATTAATAACAGCAGCTGCTAATCAATTTTTGCGAGTAAAGTTTGTTCCTCTTGAAACATTTAACTTTCGGTAATAATGTAACGCGAACCACGAAATTTGATATGTGCTGAAGCAGTGGTGCTAGATGAGCTAGGTTGGCCTCATACAAGAATAGGCCTAAGGCTTGGGGTGTCCCATTCAAATGTTTCCAGAATAATTCGCAGGTATAGGGAGACTGGTAGTCATGAAAGGAGACCTGGGCAAGGAGGAGGTTCAATAATCGTGGGGGTGGGGGAATTTCTTTGAACACCTGCACTGACCAGGTTATCGTAAATAATGGAACCCTAAATGCTCAGATGTACGTTACATACTCTTTAGCAGAACATATTGTACAATTCTAGGCCAAATGCTTGAGATGTTTCATTTAACTGTTTCCAAAGTGATCTGTAGGTACTGGGACTCACTATTGCTAGGCACCTTTCAAGCAGCTTCGATAGAACAACGGAGTGCTGTTCAGCACTGAAATCATACGACGACGTCTCAGATAACTTAGTTCGAGGCCTTGTGCCGCAATTTTAGGCCCAGCTCCAACTATAACACATCAAAGAGCCCGAGATCATGTCAATTGAAAGCTGACAGAAAAGAATTTTCTTTACAGCAGAGTCGAGATTTAATTTTTTCCATTGAGATTGGCGTTTCTCAGTGTACAGGCGTCGAAATGAGAGATATGCCGAGTGCAACTTTTTACCAACCTATGGTTTTCATGGAGGTTAAATAATGATGTGAATTTCTTTGAACTCCCGTTCAGATCTGGTCATCGTAAATAATATAACCCTCAATGCTAATAGGTACGGTACAGATATTTCAGAAGAACATATTATACCATTTAAGGCAAACATGGGTGAAAACTGTTGGTTCTTGCATAATAACGCCAAACCTCATCAAGCTCATATCGTTAGGAACTACCTCCAAGATCACGAAATCTCTTCAATGAAGTAACCTGCACGAAGTCCCAATCTCAATCCAAATCGAACATCCTTGAGATATTCTTAATAAAAGATTAAGAAGAAGTAATTCACGCTAGGGGTGGAGATATCCGATATCAATATGTTCTTGGGGAGTTTCAATAAATAAAATAAAATCAGTTTTTCTCTTGCAAAATTGTTTCAATAAGAATTAAGCTTGACATTGAATTCATTTTCTGAACAATATTATATTTATTCAAAATACCTGAGAATTCATTCTTTTCGTTATCATTTGTGATAATAATTTTGTAAATACATCTAGAATTTTATCTTTATCATTGCTTAACATTTTAGATTTACAAAAGCCTCAAAATTGGCAATAAAATTACTATTTATGTGGATTTTCGATATATTTGTCATTGTTCATTTTGGTTTTTCATGATAATGAGCTAAAATAACCCGCCAACACACATAACAAGAATGAAGGATGTCCTCCTTCCTGAAAAGAATTAATATGACCTCTATTATTTTTTAGTGTAATGACGGGTGTTAACTTTGATCAAAGTTTACTTTTATCATAAAGTTTCCCAAGAAAAGTTGAAAATAAATTTTATCTTCAAAACATTCAGTAAAGGAGCAACCTAGAACTGAATGATAGGTAATGAAATTCTCTTCTAGATTTGTTCGTTCATGGATATGTCATTTGAAATAAGGAAATAATTATATATATTTATAAGGAACACCCTATATTTTTTGACAGAAAAATCTTATTCTCTTATGAAAATTCAATTTTCTGGTAAATTTTGGTATATCAATGAAATTTCTCAGTTGGTCTCAATAGATAGAGGAAGAAAATAAAAAATATGTAAAAATTTCACAAAATGTCACATAATTCTAGAATAGTTAAAATATCAGTATTCAAACATACAGTGCGCTCCTCTGAAAAAGAACTGCCCTGATCAGCTGGTTTGATTTTTCTGTGAATTTCCTGAAACAGGTCCATTTTGGATTGGAGAGGTACATTATCTGTTACATGTTTCTTTCTCTCCATATATGTACCTAAAATACGCATGATTTTCTTCAAGAAATTATATTGTATATATACAGGATGAGTCACAATAGTCGCCTTGGTACGTACTGGGTGATTCATCAGTGGCGCGATGCTCTGTAGCTCGTACACTCTTGAAGATTTCATTTTTGTTCGAAGGGTATTGTATTTACAAAGTAAGAATTTACCTTAGCAATTCATTTTGAAGTAAACAGGGTGTCCCAATTTTCTATAAAAAAAGCGTGGGTGGTTTTTTTCAGATTGACCACTTTTTTGTTCAAGATTCAGGAGCGGCCTAAACTCTGCTATAATGTTTTCAAGTAATAAGTTTTTTTGGTGAGTAGTTTCGTCACAATATTTTCTCTTTTGTAAAAATTCATGAAAATAGGCTTTCACATCATCGCATGCTCCTTCGGCCAGAGAGGATGAATACTTTTTCCTTTCTTTTTCTTATTGCCCAAGGATAGCTATATTGATGAATTGTAATAGATTAGCCTCATTTTATACAGGAGTGACTCAAGGAAATTATTGAATGTTGTAATTTAACAAATATCATATCTTGATTGTTTCAAATGGAGCATCCTGTATTTCATTATTCATGTCAACGCATAAAATTTTGTGTCATATTTTTGCAGAAGTAACCTTACATTTATCTTCGATCATTTTCAAAATGAAAAAAAAACTAAAATAATAAAATCAGAGGTTGCGAAGAGTTTATTAGAACATATCATTATACTTGATCAGAGAAATAGAGATATTTTAAGGTAGTCTTGTATAAAATACGTTATAGATTGGTTTTTGGTGAGATGATCTACAAGGTGTTGAACTATTTCAATAAGTGTTCGAAATGTTGCCCGTTTTTTGTAGACACAACTCAATCCTTCTGAGAAAAGACCGTTGAACACTCGACAACATTTGCGGATTAACTGACTGAAAGGCATCGTCTATTCTCTGTCTCATATTCAACTGTGTTGTAAAAGGAATCTGGTAAACGATGCCCTTAATATAACCCCACAAGAAAAAATCTAGACTTGTAAGGTCCGGGTACCTAGTTGGCCATCTTACAGGACCACCACGTCCTGTTCATTTGTTTGGAAATACATGATTCAAATGCTCCCTAACCTGATGTGGGTAATGTGCCTGTGCTCCATCCTGTTGAAACTACAATTCTTGTCTTATATGCTCTGGTAATTCGGCAAGTAACATTGGTAGATGATTTTGCAGAAAATCTAAATACATTTCACTATTGAGGTGCCCGTCGAAAAAGTGCGGCCTAATTAGATATCTATCTACTATAGCGGCCCATACATTCAAGGACCAACGATTCTGGTGATCTATTCGTCTCATGAGGTGTGGATTTTTCGTGGCGTAATAGTGAAAATTGTGCCTATTAACAAGCCCATTCTTGTGGAAAGTTGCCTCGTCCGAGAAAAGAACTCTCTAAACATATTTGGATTTTCCGCTACTTTGTCACTTGCCTAATTGCAAAAATTGATTAGATTTTCATAGTCTTGATTGTTCAGTTCCTGGTGCAGCTGTACATGATATGCATGAAATTTATTCACTTTCAAGATTCTCTGGACGGAATTTTGACCTATATCTGTTAACTGAGAAATCTCTCTTTGGCTTTTATATGGGACATCTGTCAATGTCAACAAAACTGATAACTGGTTGTTTTCAGCTGTAGCAGTTTTTGGTTTTTCAAATTTTTTGTAAGCGACATTACCCGTTTCGATAAATCTAATTAGAAGTTTTTCAAAGCATCTTGCATTAGGATGCCTCTTATCAGAAAAACCTTCAAGTAGAGTTTATCTACTTGCCTACAAAGAATTTCTATCACACTCACCCAGAATAAAAATCATATCAACCATTTTTTCTTTGGAGAACTTCATGGCAGTCAATTGAGAAAATTGGGTTTGAACCTCACTTTAACAATGTTTAATGACGAAACAGTGATAAGTTCACCATGTAAAATGCAGAATATGATATGTCCGGACACCTGACAGAAGGTACAAATAGAAAAAAATTTCAACACACACTTCGATTTACGTTTTAATCATCTTGATTTTATCATTCGTTAAAAGAATTATCTTGTTTGGGTCTCATATTTTACTACTTGAATCATTACAGAAAAAAATAACTTCTGTGCGAATAATGTTGCATGGTGATGAGTGTGATAAGGTTTGCAGAATTTTCATCAAAATGTTTACAAATAATCAAATATTTGGAAAATGTTCGAAGATAAAGATAAGGTTACTTCTGCAAAAATATAGCACAATGTTTTATGCGTTAACATGAGTAATAAATACAGGTGTTCCATTAGAAAAAATGAAGATATGATATTTTTAAAATATCATCAATATTCAATAATTTTTTTGAGTCACTCCTGTATAAGATGAGGATAATCTATTTCAATTCATCAATAAAGCTATCCTTGGGCAATAAGAAAAAGAAAGAAAAAGAGAATTCATCCTCTCTGGCCGAAGGAGCATGCGATGATGTGAGAGCTTATTTTCATGAATTTTTACGGAAAAAAAATATTGTGACGAAACTTCTCACCAAAAAAACTTATTACTTAAAGACATTAGACATTGTAGCAGAGTTCAGACCACTCCTGAATCTTGAACAAAAAAGTGGTCTTCCAATATGAAAAAACCACCCAAGTTTTACTTTCTTGATACAATACCGTTCGAACAAAAATGAAATCTTCAAGAGTGTACGAGCTACACAGCACCGCGCCACTGGTGAATCACCCAGTATATCCTAAATTAAAAAAATTGATAAATTTTTCGATATGGCATATCCACAGCATATTGGCAGGGAGCGGAATATATAGTGGGGACTGGTGAATCGATCGCAGCGCTCGATGTGGTCAAATTATCGTTAAATCATGCTTTTGTCATACATGAACACGTAAAAATTACATAAAAAATGGTTCATAATAGTTGTTGTGTTGTTGATTGCAAAAATACAGACAGAAACAGTAAGTGTAAATTTTACACATTCCCAGTGGCTAAGTGGAAAGTTGATAAAAGAAATAAATGGATAAATGCTGTGAAAAGAAAAAGTAAGTACTGTTTAACCTTATTCAGTAGCATGCCAACTCGAGTAGTGTATATTCTACTCCAAAATTAATATTAAATTTGTAAATATAAAAAAAAATATTAACATTTAAAAAAATTTAATTTATATAATTAAATGAAAAAGTGAAATTCCTATATTTATGATAATAAAGGAAAATAAGTTGTTAAAATAAATATAAAAATTTTGTAAGTAATGAGTTTTAGAGTAAAGTTGTATAATCTAAGCTCAATTTCTAATAAAAACAAATTTTTTAGTGCTGATGGATCACAGTGGATTCCAAAACTAACTGATACCATCTGTAGTGACCATTTCGTTGGGGGTCGAAAGTCAGAAGAGGAAACAAGCCCAAGCTACATTCCATCAATATTTCCTTCTGTGTATAAAAAATCGAAGATCAATGAAAAGACATCTATAAGCAGGTATTAAATTAAAATTTTTTCATTGCTATTAAACTTGTGAATATTAATGACAATGACATAGTTAATACCATCCTATAAAATTGTTTTCAGGCATAAACGTTTCTTAAACCGACGACAAGCTAAAAGTCAAATGACTGCAATGATTACTGACACTGAAGCAATTCCATAGAATACGGATATTATTGTGAATTCAATTAATGATATTGTAATAGACCGATGTGAACAATCTGATGAGGGTTGTCAAGTAGATTTTCTACCCAACTCTGACGATATTGGAAAAACATTTATCTGCAATAGATACATGTATGTGGGTGCTAACAAAAGTGATGCTGAGATTCAAACAGAAATTATGGAAACAAAACGACAAATTATTATTAATAGGAAGATGTACAAGGACAAAGAATGTAACACTCCAATTACAGATTTTTCTACCCAATCGAATCAAACACCAAATAATATTTTTCTAGGCTTTCAATCAATTTCCAACGATGAGCAGCTAATTGACTTGGCTGGAGTAAATTTTAATAATTTCCAGTTTTTATTGAAAAGAACTCAAATTTCGCCTAAATGTATTGTTGGAAAAGAACTTTAATTTTTATTTTTATAATGTTTTCAATTCAATAAAGTATTTTGTAAACATTGCTGTCTTTTATTAAAATATGGGTAGTACAAAATGATCAACATTTCTTAACATCAAATATCTTTTAAAACTAATTTCAATAAATATTTAAAATGTAATTTTTGAAACACAGACAATTATAACGATTTTATAACATTTTTACACTCTTTGGATTTCCTACGCTTCTATTTCAGGTAAAATATTATTGCAAATTATTAACTATGTTAGCTCCCGTAAAACTCTGCTTATCAAAAAATCTAACATGAGAATTGGCTTCATTTATTTCTTGGGTAAGAACCACACAAGTTGCTGGTAAATAGTGATTAAAATAAAAGTTTTCCGAAGCTAGAATTATATCTTTTAAAAAAACTTCATCACGATGAATTGGTAAGGTTAAGCAGCCATCGCTTACTTGCGAGTAAATAAACAAATCACATGTAAACATCCCAGTTACATACAATTGTACCTGTACTTGAGTAAAGTAAAGATTGCTTTTTGTCAACAGAACTTCACCATATTAATTTTTAAATTCTTTTTTTACGACAATTTATTATTTTTTACACGAATCTTTCATATGTCATACCATTGACGAGCATGATTTTACGCTACCATCAGATGTCGCTTTCGTCGTGCTCCCTGCCAATAAACGGATTATTAACATCTACAAGTTAAAACAGTTGTCGACTATACAGAGTGTGCGATTACTGAGATATTAGAGTTATGTTTTTTAATAATGATACCCTGTATTTTAATTATCCATACTAAAATTCAGTGCGTACCAATAAAAACCAAACACCCTGAATAACTCAGCTGGTGAGATTTTTTTGTGAATTATCCGAAATAGATCGATTTTCGATTGGAAGGGGAACATTTTTTTTTCATGTTTTATTCTCCCCTTATCAATCTGCTAACCCTCGCAGCATCTACCCCAAATTTTTGAATAAGGAAAAAGGGTCGTGTGATATCTTTTTGAAAAGGTAATTTCATATGATCACACAATTGTCTATTTTCTATATTAACATGTGACGAAATCGAGAATAATTCCAGGTTTTCATGAATCCGTTTGACCTCCATTTGGTTACAGGAAAGCATTCGGTCAGAATCGATTTGGTTGAATCAGAAAAAATTTTGTTATTTACTTAAACCGTTGCGTATCCACCTCCTACCCTTATAAACTACCTTCCCAAACATTTTTGAAATGAGAATGTGGTTATGTGATCCGCATTAGAAAAATTACCTGTCCTTCAATATATTTCTGCTTTTTGAAGTGCCAGTATTTAAAAAGTAACACTTCCATGATTGTTATGAAACGAAACATATCATTGGGTTTTTATTTTTTCAATCCTGGTACATATCTATCGTTCGAAGTGGCTTCCATTTAGTCCGATGTATTGGTACAATCGAGATTTGAATGATTGCCCAACGTTCTACAACATTTGTGGTATTATCTGCTGACATACTTGAACAATCCTTTCTCGTTGTTCATAACAAGAAATTGAGAGATGTTAGATCGGCAAATCTAGCTAGTCATTCTATAGCGCCTCTCCTAACTATCCAACGATCCGGAAATCAATTGTCAAGATAGTTCCACACAGTGGCAGCATGATGAGGCTGTGCTCATTATATTGATACATAACTTTAAGTTCAGATAACTTTGGATCTTTTTCGTTATTATGAGAGAATTAATCAAATTCGAAATCATGTTCAAACAGGTTTTGCCGTCCAAGTTTCAATGTATGAATAAGTGTCCTACAATATGGTCTCCCAAAATTCCGGACAAAACATTAAGTTTCTGAGGTCTTTAAGTATGATTATCACTATTCAAATAGGGATTAGGGTCATTCCAGACTCTATAGTTATGGCAATGTTATTATTCATGGAAAATAAACTCACATTTTTAATGCAATCTTACCATAAAATGTTTGCTCGATCGCAGATGAATTTGCAAAAAATGCAGGAAATTGAACAATCTTACAAAAAGGTATCATACAACTCCGATCCTATATGCAAAACGATCAAATGAGAGAGGAAATTTTTTCTAAACAAACAGAATAGATTATGATCAAGTGTTTTTCTCAAACGGATTGATGAAATTACTCTACCCCCTTACCCTATTTAAAAAATTGGGGTGGAAGCTGCCATGGGCAGCGGGTTGAGAAGGAAAGAATGAATCATGTAAAAAAATGTCTCCCTTCCAATCAAAAATCGATCTGTTTCAGGAAATTCACAAAAAAATTAAACCAGCCGAGTTATCAAGGTTGTTTCCTTCTCATTAGTAAGCAATGTATTTCAATATGGATAATTAAAATATAGGGCATTTAAATTAAAAAACATTAAGACTTTAATATAAGTATTGGCACAGCCTATATAGTCGATAACTGTTTCAACTTGTAGATGTTATAATCCGAATGAATTCTGTGAATATGTCATATTGAAAAATTAAATATTTAATTAAATTTTTCTGATCTAGAAAATATAGATCAAGGCGACTGTTGTGACTCATCCTGTATATATAAAATATAATTCGCTGAAAAAATCATGCGTATTTTTGGCACAAATAACAATGATGTCATTACTTTCAGGGTTAGTTTGAAGGTTAATGAACGTATTTCCCTACTATCACCAGTAGTAGAAGTAAGTTATTTTGTATTATCAACATTAAATACATAAACACGTGTCGAATAAGATTGACTCCGAAAATGGATCATAAAATTTATTAAAATTAATAACAATTTCTAATAAAAACTTACGTAAGGTCCTGTATTATCCACTAGTAACTTTTTCGATATTTGATAAGATTATTTATCATTAACTCTTCTTATCATCATTCATATTAGATAATATAAACATTTCTCATAATTAAATAGTATTTTACATGCTCAAAACCAGACGAACAACTTCTTCTGATTTCACTGATTCGACGTCAGGAGGTCAAGTTGAACTCTCTAATGATTTATTGGTTGTATAATACTCCAATGGTGAGTAGTGATCAAACAGGAACGGAAGAGAAAAACGATGTTCGAATTATCCTGTAGATAAGAAAAATAACAGGGAAATAAGTGAATCGCCTTTATTGGAAATAATGTGGCATTAATTAAGTCAAACTCAGGACCGTAGCTAAAAAGATTAGTACGTCACTGTAGTAGTATAAGAAAGAAACTGGTACAGTAGTCGGTTTAGTAAAGCCATAGAGTAATTATTACACACAACTAAATTTATATGGAATCACTCGTTATTTCACATTATTGATTGTTTTTGACCATGGATCTTTGATTACTTGTGAACTTGTGAAGAATGAAGTTTTTTGTTGTAAAAACTGGATAGTATGATAAGAAATTTGATTGAGGAGGTCGTTACTTGATAAAAATCGATATGCATATTTTCAATGAAATAAAACTATGGTAGTTGTATTTTGTATTTGTATTTTGTAATGTTGACATTGTACTCATTCGTCACTGAGATTTGAAAGTGTGAATTTCATAATTAAAAAAAACCTATAATCATAATTGAAAATGCCTTACGTTGGATTGTCCGATGTGCAGATGGTCGAATAATTGCTCAAACCGTTTTCATTTTACACAACAACCTGTATATGAGATCATTATAGGTTCCGCCGTCTTAAACTAGGCTGCGGCCCTTGGTCACACAAGAATTTTGGAAAGTAAAAAGAGCAAATTATACTAACCTTTTTTACTAATAATGACCATTTATTATAGGTAATCAAATCAAATACAGTATGATATAATATATGCTGGTTTTCTTGTTACGATTACGATAACGGTTTCTTTCGGGATTGCTGTTGAGCAAAATCTTCTATTAGGTGCGCCACTAAGTTCTCGCTGTTTGTCAATAGATGGCTCCAGGAATAAGTGCTGGTCGATTTTTACATATCAAGAACGTCTTGAACAAAGCTTAAACATGTGTTTTTCGGATATGCGTTAGTTTCTGGGCGCATGTAGATCGGAAGGGTCTTTGGGTATCGGCTTTCTCTCATGCAGCCGTATGTCTGTGTTTATTTCCATAAGGACCTCTTCAAACTCCAACCTCACCGGGTACACGGTTGTTCCTCAATATTCTTATAGCATTCTCCCCTTTACTCAGTGTGGAGACTTCATCTTTTTCGAGATTGAGTTAGAGAAGAGCACATCAGTTCAAATAGTAGTTACATTTGTTTTCTTATCAGCTCGTTCCTATTCATTGAGAAGTAGAATGCAGCACCTATCGTTCCATTTTCCTCCACTTATCGGTCAGTGTTGAGCCATTTTCGTTTCTGCAACCTAGATGAAAAAATGCTGAATGCCGACAAATATCACGAAGATTACCTTGCTACGCATTGGTTTCTAGAACTCAAATGACATTATTTCTCGTGTAATTCGAATCAGGAATAGTTATGATCATATGTTCTTGGAATAATATGCGCATACAGGGTGATTCAGGAGGAGAAGGAGATATTTTTGGTGGCGGTAGGCAACGTTCCTGGTGTTTTGGAATGATACATCTTTTTGACTTACGCGACTCCATTTCGCATGTACAGGCTGTTTAGTGTGAAGTGGATAAATTTGCAGACATAATACTCTGACATCGTTGGTCCGATTTAAATGAACATTTCAGGATTGTGAATCACCTAGTAGACCAATTATTCGCAAAAAAAAAGTTGTTCTTTCGTGCAGGGCGGGACTGTAGAAATTTAATTTTATGAATAGATGATAAAACAACACCCTGTATATCCCTTAAGCAAAATTTTGAATACATCATCAGAACAAGAAAAGGTAGCTATTTCAATATGCCACTAGAATATTTTCATCACACCTTAGGTATTGTATTAAAAAATATTCATTTTGGAATAATGTTAGTTTTCAGTCATATCCAATTCTGAATATTAGGCGATTAACGTCTCAATTGATGTAAAAATAATTGATACAATTATAGTTATAGCGAGCTTTCATGGATGATGATTACTATCAAACTTTCAGATCACAACAATCTTAATATTTCTCTGTATTTTTATGTTAAGAAATTATTCGTCTTTCCATATGGTAGTAACCATAAACCCGTAATAACTCTCTTATCCAGGAACATAGAAAATGCTTCCAAATTCAGTGGTCTTATAATAAATACGAAATGTCAGTTATTTATTCATTATGGAAAGACAAATAATTTCTTAACATAAAAATAAAGAGAAATATTTAGATTGTTGTGATCTGAAAATTAGATAGTAATCATCATCCTTGAAAGCTCGCTGCCATTGAATTCAATATGGAAAGCAAGGAGTAATCTATTTGTCGAGGGAGATTTCTATGGAACAACTGGCATGTCAATTAATACTCTGCACGTACGACCGCACCGTAGTCAACTTATTTTCTATATTTTGCCAACTTTATTCGTTAAATATTTAAGGATCGGAGAGAGATATCGATTTATGAAAAAAAAAACGGATTTCATGAAACAGATTGAAGTATCCAAATTGTCATTTCACAAGTCGCCATAGTGGCGTCTAAAACATTTTCTGAATGGGTTCGAAGTGATATGATTATCAATATTAAATGTAACACCCTGTAGATTTTATTGAAGTTTTCAACAGAAATCTAACATATTTCATCAACTATAATTGTATCAATTATTTTTACATCAATTGAGATGTTAATCGCCTAATATTCAGAATTGAATTGGACTGAGAAACTAACATTATTCCAAAATTGAATATTTTTTAATAAAATACCTAAGGTGTGATAAAAATGTACTAGTGGCGTATTGAAAGAGCTATGTATTTCTGTTCTGATGATGTATCCAGAATTTTGCTTAAGTGATATAGTGGGTGTTGTTTTATCATATTCTTAAAATTGAATTTCTACAGTCCTGCCCTGTAGGAAAGAACAAAATTTCCCTGCGAATAGTTGGTCTACTAGTTGACTCAGAATCCTGAAATTATCATTGAAATCGGACCAGCGATGTCAGAGTTATGGTGTTTGGAAAATTTATCCACTACACACTAAACAGCCTGTATATGCGAAATGGAGTCGCGTAAGTCAAAAAGATGTATCATTCCAGCACACCAGGAACGTTGCCTACCGCAACCGAAAATATCATATATTTATTCCAATATTGGAATAAATCCTTGAGAACCCTTTCATCAGTTTTTATTCGATTCCAGGTCAGAAAATCATATACAGAGGAAATCTGTAGATGTTGTTTGTTGGGGCAGAATATAATGCATTGAGGTTGTGTAAATTATTATTATTATTATTATTGAAGTTATTTAAGGCTGAGGACAAGTCCTATAAAAGCCTAATAAAAAAAAATAATTTCTATAGTATTGCAAGCACAGCTTAGCCATAATTAAATATGCACACATATATAATAACTAAATCCACTTATGTCAAAAACGAAATCTAATTAAACAAAAGAAAGTCCAACTTATTTTTGAATACATTAACCGAATTTGAGTCCACCACATCACTAGAAAACCTGTTCCAATCATCGAACACCCTATTCACAAGAAAATACTGTCTTTGTCTCGACGAAAATTTTTCTTTTTTCAGCTTCAGATAATGACCACGCAAACGAGTATCAGCACCCAAACTAAACAAACATCTCAGGTTGGCGTAATTGTGTTTAATTATACGATAGCACAAGATTAGATCTCCGCGATGTCTTCGCTGCTCGAAGGTTATGAGACCAGCTCTAGCCAATCTTTCATTATATGAAGGACGAACGACCCCAAAAGTCATACGTGTAGCACGGCGCTGGACACCCTCAAGCATGCTTTTATCCCGAGCGAGCACCGGGCACCAAACCGAGCCTGCATACTCCAAAATAGGACGCACATAAGTTTTATAAAGTGTAACCGAACTAGAGAAGGACAACTTAACGAACGATCTACGAATGAGATAAATTAAAGAATTAGCACGTTTACAAACACTTAGGACATGTTCCGACCACGTAAGGTTTGAAGTAACGGTCACTCCTAGATCTACATGTGAAGTAACTGAGCGAAGTGGATGATTGTCAATCGAGTATTGACGGGATGGATTATTGGGTCCTATATGGAGCACAACACATTTATCAACATTTAGTGGTAGGAGCCAGTCGTTGCACCATCGGTTTATTGCGTCAAGATCGTCCTGGAGAATCTGTCTCTCGGTGAGCGGGTTTGCATACAACTTGGTGTCGTCAGCGAAGAATGACTTGCGAGATTTAATGTGTAATGAAAGATCGCTGGCGAAAATGACAAATAAAAGTGGCCCCAGGACGGATCCCTGAGGCACTCCGCTCACAACCGGTCTTTCCGACGAAAGAACCCCATCAACCCTCACCACGAATGTTCGCTGCGACATATAATTAGTAGTCCAGAGAAGCAACTTCCCGCGAATACCAACGATGTCCAATTTGTGAACTAATCTTCTTACTGTGACTCTGTCAAAAGCCTTGGCGAAATCGAGGTAAATGACATCAGTAGGGATCCTTTGATCATAAGCATGCGTCCAATCATTAACGCAAGACAAAAGATTTGTGGTAGTTGACTTTCCTTTACGAAGCCATGTTGTTCTGACGGAATGAAGTTTTTTGTCAAGAACTCGGTTGTCACTTCGACTATTATGGATTCCATCACTTTTGATGCAACAGACAGAAGGCTTATTGGTCTATAGTTACATGGGTCCAGTTTATCACCTTTTTTAAATATAGGAGTGACACTTGATTTCTTCCAGTCCAGAGGAACGAATTATTCATGTACTAGAAATCTGCAGAGAGATTAACAAAAATCTTCATGAATGAATTTTTAGAGGACATTTTTATTTCATTCAATTCATTATTGAGCGTTAAAGGAAAGGTTGAGGCTTCAAAAAGTCACATAAGGTCAGAAATCTTGTTTGCTTGCTCAAGTTTTCAGTGAATATAGTCCGAATGTAGGCAAATTTAATTACTGAGTAGCCTCCCACTTTTTTTTGATTTGAATCCCTTAACAAGTATTTTGTGCTTGAACATCAGTACCAATAGAATTATCTTTGAATATGTGCTTGCTGCCACATTTACTCACTCAAACAGGTAATAAAGGGAGACATACTCATTTTAAACATTTATTTCATTCTTTCTTATGAGCCTTCGCTTTCTTTCTTCTCAAAAAATTGAGAAGGTATTTGAAAATGACATAAATACAGGTTAAACTAACTAAGCATAGTAATACTGAAATAAAAATGACATCTAAAAGAAGATACTGATACCAATTCAAGGCATTTGCTGGGCTCCTCAATTGGGGGGCCCCTTTATGTCGAATTACGTATTCGACCCAGTAAATAGCTGTCTCCAAAGGGGGCACTGGACGATCTTTGAACTGCTCCGACAAAATTTTAGCATTCTTTGTGTAGCTGAAAGAAATTAAATTTAGAAGAATTCGTCTCAAAATTCTCAATCCCCTCCCATTTGATTTCGAGGCTACATACAAATCAATTATATTAATACCATGACATCAATATCTTTTACTGGTGAGAAAAAAGAGGAGTTGGTTGAATAGCACGTGTAATTTCTTGTAAATTTGCACTAAATATAAATATAAAATAATCGCAAATGAACATTAGTTTTACAGCCCGCCAAGAAATTATAGCACAATTTCAATAATTCAAATGTCTTTTTGGGTAGGCAACTAATTATGAACACATGTTTTTTCTCGGCTTTGTCCAGACAAATGCCAACCCAATTCGATGTATTTTCTTGATGCACATGTTCCTTATGAAAAATAAAATTGAAATTTTGCAAGAAACCACCACATATCGATAACTGCAGTTGTCGATCAATTTTTGTGAGTAACATTTGTTCTTCTTGAATATTTTAATTTTCTATCCATGGCCGTTATTTCAGAATTCATTTGTTGAGACAGCTTCGATAGAAGGGTGGAGTGCTAATTATCACTGAAACAGGAAATTTGGTTTGAGGCTTCGTGTCGCAGGTCGAGGCAAATTTCAAACTACAGAACATACAGAACAACTTTTTTCCTACCATTGATTTTTGGTGGAGGTTCAATCATGGTATGAGGAGGAATTTGTTTGAACGTCCGCATTGAACTGGTCATTGTAAACAATGGAAGCCACAATGTTCAGAAGTACGTTACTGACACTTTAAAAGATCCTGCTGTATCATTCACGGCGAACATGAGTAAAAACTCTTTTTTTGAATATTTGAATTGTGGAGGCCGTTAATTGATGTAGATCCATGATATAAATGAGATAAAAAACACAAGGTTTAACTCTAATCTACACTTTATTTTTGATCTAATTTTGAATCTATTATTGTAATCTAATGAATCGAATTCAAGTGGATGAAGTCTGTACAATAACTCGGTATGAATTACCTTGAGATAAATATTGTAGATGTCTCGTTTGTGGAACAATATCTAGCATTCTGATTTGATCCATATCTTCTGTCCAGAGATAACTGCTCTTCAAGCTGCAACAACTGTTGTTGTTGGTCTTGAGTTTGATGTATTTAGGACACACTTCACTCTTCAAACACGTGGTTAAAAACCACAGGTTTTGGGATGTTATAGCATTTTTAAGTAACAACTTAAAATACCAAAGGGCCAAAAAGCTTGTATTCGCTTTCTTCAACATTTGAATTGTGCAGGTCGTTACTTGTAAAGTATAAAGTGTAGATTAAAGTTAAACCTTGTGTTTTTTATCTCATAAAAACTCTTTGTTTATGCATGATTACCCCTGACTTGACCATGTTCATATCGTTTAGAGTTACGTACAAGATCACGAAATCACTTCAATGGAGTGGCCTGCATGAAGTCCATACCTCAATCCCATCGAACATATCTGGACATTCCCAATAGAAGATTAAGAAGCCCACAAAACCATCCAGCGATCGTGAATTATTTTATGAATTTGTTTTCTCAAATATCAACTGGCAAGCGATTTTTCTTAAAAACGAGACTTTTTCGAGGTTTCATCGTCCCGGTCCATAGGGGGCGTTTCTCGTGTGTATGTTTTAGATTAGAATCTGTAGGACAGGAAGCTGAAACGCCATATGCGAAACTGATGAGTTTCTAATGAGCACGTAACTGCAGTCTGCTGTTTCGTTTGTCGGCATTTTGCTTAATTGCACTATCGTGGCTCTTGATGGCTCTGTACATAGCTGGCATATTTCAGAGCTAGTTCTGGTCAAAAATGATTATTCATTGATTTACGTATGATTGAATAATACCTTCTTGTCATTATTTACATATGCAGGGTGATTCAGGAGGAGAAGCAGATATTTTGTGGGGTGATAGAAAACGCTCTCGGTGTATCGGAATCGTATTACTTTACAATCGTCGTGCTTTCCTTCGGACTATATAGCGTGTTTTTTATGAAAGTGGTAGATTTTTCCTGTCCCATAACTCTTAAACGACTTGATCGATTCGGGTGAAAATTTCAACGTTGAATTTAATTGATGAGGTCTATCATACAGGATTTTTGATTTTTTCATTCCAGACGAAATTTCCAGTGTGATTCAGTGTGAAATCTTAAAAGATCGTTTAAGACCGTATAAAACACATTCTTATCACACCTCGAGAATTTTGTGAAGAAGGGTTGATTTTTTAATACTGAATACTTCTTGGTTAAGGTTCAGGTGAAAAGAAAAAATCTAAAAGAAATCATTTTAACAACACTTTAGAGTTATGCAAGAACATAATGATAATTTGGGTGAATGATAGTGTTTTTATCACATAGTTTTTATTAAGGAACAAATATTGCAATTTTATTCAATAACGCATGGAAAAAACACACATGGAACATTAGAATGAAATAGGAACTCGGGTACCTAAACTTAGCAATTGACGGTTCAAATCAGGTGGTCAAAATGGTTTCCTTTTTGTTCAATGCATTTTCTTGCTGTTTTCGCAATGCTATTATTTGAATTTGAATTAGGTCCATATTATTTCTTAGAATTTCACAACTACTTGTAATTCTTTGGATCAAATGTTCTCTTGACAGTATTTCAACCTGATAAATATTATCTTTTAAATAGCTTCATAAGAAAAAATCGAGCGGATTCAAATCCGGTGATCGACGGCTGGTCGAGGTGGACAACTTATGTGTCCACCTCGATCAGTCCACCTATTAGGATAAGTGTTATTAAAAAAATTGACTACATTATTAGTAAAGTGAGCGGGAGCCTCATCGTGTTGAAAATAGATTCCTCGTATTTCTTTTCCATTCAGGAAATTTGGTAGCGTATTCTGAAGGAATTCTAGGTAAATGTCTCCATTTAGTCTATATTCGGAAAAGTGAGGACCAACCAACAAACCATTCACCATTCCCAACCAAATATTCACCGAAAACCTATGTAGAAAATGATTTTGGCGTGTTAGTTTAGGATTTTACTGTGCCCATTCATGTGAATTGCGCCAATTGAATACACCGCTTTTCGTAAAAGTGGCCTCATCCCTAAATAATATTTTTTACACATGTGGCTGATGTCAAACGATCCAACGGCAAAAGGTCCGACAAAGGTTGTAGTCATTTTCTTGGAATTCCTGCACTTTTTAATAATGATATGGATGGTATTTCTCATTTTTCAAAACTCGCGAAGTTTACAGATCACGAGCGATTTTTCTTGTCTTGTACTCTTTTGCGGGTCATTTTCAATAGCTTGGAGAAGTTCATTAGCCGACTAAATATTTGCTCCTTCTAATTTCATACTGCTTAGAAAAGTTCGAGATAAAGGTCTTACTGTCTGTGTAGGGGAAAACGCCTTCGGTATTCTAATCTAGCTGCATTACCACTTCCGTTGTATAATCCATGAGTGAATACCATATCTGCATATTCTTGATTCGAAAATAGAAAAGGCTTAATCTGTTAGCTGGTAAAATAGTTTTTCAGCAAAAAATCGAACGATTAGCAACAATAAACACTTATTACAAGAGAAGAGGAATTCAAATGATATTAACACGGAGAGAAAAAGAAAACTACCAGAAGAAATAACAAATATTTCGTATTCATTTTGTAACCACTGAAATTGTGAACATTTTTTATGTCCCTGGATAAGAGAGTTATTACACGTTTATGGTTACTACATCATGGAAAATTTTCCAAACATCATAACTCTGACATCGCTGGTCCGATTTGAATGATAATTTCAGGATTCTGAGTTACCTAGTAGACCAACTATTCGCAGGGAAAATTTGTTCTTTCGTACAGGGCACGACTGTAAAAATACAATTTTAAGAATATATGATAAAACAACACCCACTATATCACTTAAGCAAAATTCTGAATACATCAGAACAAAAAAACATAGCTCTTTCTATACGCCACTACTACATTTTTATTACACCTTGGGTATTTTATTGAAAAAATATTCAATTTTGGAATAATGTTAGTTTTTCAGTCCAATCCAATTCTGATTACTAGGCGATTAACGTCTCAATTGATGTAAAAAATAATTGATACAATTATAGTTGATGAAATATGTTAGATTTCAGTTGAAAACTTCAATAAAATGTACAGGGTGTTACATTTAATATTGGTAATCATATCACTTCGAACTCATTAGGAAAATGTTTTAGACGCCACTATGGCGACTTGTGAAATGACAATTTGGATACTTCAATCTGTTGCATAAAATTCAGTGTTTTTTCATAAATCGATATTTCCATAATGAATAAATAACTGACATTTCGTATTTATTATGTGACCACTGAATTTGGAAGCATTTTCTATGTTCCTGGATAAGAGAGTTATTACGGGTTTATGGTTACTACCATATGGAAAGACAATAATTTCTTAACATAAAAATGAAGGAAAATATTTAGATTGTTGTGATCTGAAAATTTGATAGTAATCATCATCCATGAACTCTCGCTGCCATTGAATTCAATGTGGAAAGAAAGGAGTGACCTATTTTTCGAGGGAAGTTTTTACGGAATATCTGGCATGTCAAGTAATACTCTGCACGTACGTCAAATATTTAGTGATCGATTTATGAGAAAGAACCGAACTTGATGAACAGATTAAAGTATCCAAAGTGTCATTTAACGAGTCTCCATAATGGCGCCCAGAACATTTTCTGATATGAGTACCAATATTAAATGTAACACCCTGTAGATTTTATTGAAGTTTCCAACTGAAATCTAACATATTTCATCAACTGTTAATCGCCTAGTATTCAGAATTGTCTCTGAGGATTGCACTGAAAACTAACAATATTTCAAAAAGATATTTTTTTAATAAAATACCATAGGTGTGATGGAAATGTTCTGTTGGCATATCGAAAGAGCTACCATTTCTTGTTCTGATAATGTACACAGGGTGTTGTTTTATCATCTATTCATAAAATTGAATTTCCACAGTCCCGCCCTGTAGAAGAAAATAAATTTTCTCTTCGAATAGTTGGTCTACTAGGTGACTGACAATCCTGAAATTTTCATTCAAATCGGACCAGCGACTTCAGAGTTATGATGTCTGGAGAATTGAGCCAGTTCACACTAAACAGCTTGTATATGCGAAATGGAGTCGCGTAGGTCAAAAAGATGTATCATTCCGACAGACCAGGCATGTTGCCTACCACCACCGAAAATATCTCCCCCTCCTCCTGAATCACCCTGTATAGACTCAATGCGAAGGGTAGGTATAAGCGGTCTCTGTGGCCTATCAGCCTAAAAAGTTATTATTTGTCAGCCATATTAGGTACCCATGGAATGTGTTTTCTCCGAAAATAACTGAGAAATGTTAGAAACAGATTTCAAGTTCGTTTCAAGAACAAAAGATTTGTGCAAAAGTTTCAGCTATATGAGTAGGCGCTTGGGAAGAATTGAGGTGTTCACTCGCCTCTTGAAGAAAGCCAAATCGTAGATGTTGGGAAGATGTTGGATGGAAGCGAGTTCCACAGCTCACTGTCCCTGTAAACGAAGGAATTCTTATAGAGAGAGGTTCGAGGGGTGCTTAAATGTACTGCCATATGATCAGAACTCCTTGCCATCCTATTGTTGCGGCAAAACATGAGTTTTCCTGGAACAAGGTATTTCAGCTCCTCGGAGAAAAAAAAAAAGTATCTGTGATACAGAGAAAGGTCAGCAACTTATCTTCTGAGAGCCCACCGGTTGGAGATCGCGGGTGATCTCCGGGTGGTCGATGAGGCGCACAGCCCGTTTTTGCACACTATCCAACATCCGCAACGAGTGTTTAGGCGCAGATCCCCATACATGGGAACAATATTCCAAAGCAGGTCAAATCTGCGCCTTATATAGAAGCAACAGCTGAGGTGACGTGAAGTATCGCTTGGCTCTGATAAGAAAACTGAGTTTAGCTAATGCCGACTTAGCTATTGCTGATACATGTTCATACCAGCAAAACTTGGAGTTGGCCGTTATTCCGAGAAGGTGCATCGAATCTTTGGATCCAATTTAATGGCCTTGCATTATTATATGAGGTTCTCTAGCGGGGACCTTTCTAGAAAACGTAGAAAACTGAAATAGAGGTACGAGAATGGTTCAAGCTGTTTGAAGACGGATGTATATCTTTTGATATAAATTCGCTTTCTGAACGAATAATAATGAAAAATAGAAGTCCTATATGTATTTGATAAAAGCTTCGATGACAAAGTTAAGTGCCTGCGCTCTATTATGGCACAGGTCAGATACTTTTTCGATAGAACTCGTATATATTTTTGTATTTTATCTTCGAACTTACAAAGTTTCTGTAAGAAAAATGTTGCAGACCGTAATAACTAATGCACTGTACCTTGGGTCTTCTATTAATTCATTGATAGTGGCGCTCAATTCGTCTTTATTCATTTTAACTGGATTCAAAGTTTTCGCAACTTTTCTATTAATCATGTTCCGACAGTTTTGGTATTGGTCAGCAAAAAGTGGCATACATAACATTGGAACTCCACAGTAGGTTGCCTCTTGCGTTCCCGAAAGTCCAGAATGGGTTAGGAATAGTGAAATATTCGGATGACCTGAAAGGAAAACTGATTTTAGTTAGGAATTGCCGATGAATGAAATTTTTTTTCTGTTGAAAACTGGTAGGATCATTTTGAATCTCTTTAACCTCTTGAGATCCCCGGTATCAATAGTGATACCTTTCGTTAAAGATTTTTACAACACTATCTATCGGATTGCTGAAGAATTACGTAGATTAATAGATGTCGTAGACTTTCTTTCGTTTTCTCATCTCACTTTACTTGCTAGCTGTCAAAATGAAACAGTTTAAAATCAGTGCAAGTTTAAACATTTTTCATTAACCAACAAGGCGAATTCACGCAAAGGTAAATATTAATTTTTGTTATAATCTTTGTGTTTTTTTGTTGAAATATTATAGTTTTGATTGCAATTTAACATTTCGGATAAACATTTCGTTATCAAGTCTTACTATTTATTACAAATTCCAAGTTTTTCTCCTAGTATCATACGTGATACTTTGTGCATTCCTCACTATTTTTGGAATATTTTTCAGGTCCTCTATCTGATAGAGAAATAGAACGGGCGATCAATAAGGATGAGTCAGATATGGAAGGAGAAAATAGTGATGGTGAAAATGACCATCAAGGATGCCGAGAGGAAGTCCCCAGCGAAGAAGCTCAACTCGCAAATGAGGCGGAATGGAATGAATCGGACGACGAACACCCTTCATCCTTCCTCAACCATCTAGGAACCTAAACTCACGATGGAAACACACCGAAATCTTTGATTTTACGCCAGACGAAGATGACTTGGACGTGTCATTCGACCATAACATAACAGTCAAAAGATTATTAGATTATTTTGCTCATTATATTAACAATAGTTTTTTTGAAATAATGGCATATTACATAAATGTTTTCAGCGTACTAAAGACAGGAAAATCATTGAATACGACTCCTGACGTACTAAGACAATTTTTTGAAATTTCAATGGTCATAGTCTGCCATGAATTAGGATGTATTGGGCATTGGAAACAAAAGTATACTATATACCGAACACTATGACTCGTAATCACTATTTTCAACTAAGGACAAATTTAAAAATTGTGGACGATGGATTAATTTCACAAAATGCCAGACAAAACGACAAATTTTGGAAAATACGTTCCATTGTTTCAGCGATAGAAAAAGGCTGCCGTGAAAATAAAAGAGATAAGCGAGTCGCCATCGATAAGCAAATAATTCCCTTCACTGGTGGTGTACACAAAAGCAGGTCGTAAAAGACAAGCCAAATCCAGAAGGTATAAAAGTTTTTCTTATTACTAATCCTTATGGTATTCCACTTAATTTGTACTTATATCAAGGAAAAGGCACAACAATTGAATCGGTTTTGTACCCAACACCTGTCAAACTGGATCTCGGTGGGCATTTTCTGCTCAAACTTGTGAATACTTTCCCCCAGGTTCTTCAATTTTCATAAACCGTTATTTCACATCTATTTCACTTCTTGACAATTTATTGGAGAGAGGAATCAAGGCAACTGGAACATTAATGAAAAATCGTGGGTCTGAATATCAACGGCCAAATGCAAAGAAAAAAATACGCGAGCATTGTACAAGACCGATGCCTCGTCGGCTGGAAGAGGTACTTTCGATTGTGTTGTAAGGAATGACAAAAGATTGCAGCTCTGAAGTGGTTAGATAGCAAACCAATTCATGTCGCATCAACTGATACGGCTGCTTAACCATTAGGATCCTGTCGTCACTGGAGTAAACTGAAGGAGATATACGTCGAAGTGTCACAACCTGTAGCTATAAAAAACTATAATAAATTTATGGGACGCATTGACTTGCTAGATCGTATTATTGGCAAATATCCCAATCGAGGAAGAACCGGTAAGTGGACTATTAGGACAATATTTCACTTATTCAACTTTGCAGCAGACTAGATTCCGTGAAATCTGGATGCCGTGGAAAAGACATAAACCAGTATTTTGACTTCAAGCTGAACTTAGCGAAGCAATTAATTTATTCAGGTCCTGGTCAATCTCAGCCTCTATTATCAAGCCCACGTGTGAAGCGCTGTACTCCACAGCAAAGCCCTCGTGCTAGTCCAAGCATTCCTGACAGTCCAGTTTCCACAGTAAACGAAAGACCTTCCACTTCAACTAGAAAACACAGATCTGCTGAACCTTTACCTCACGCTGCCAAAAGAGTGAAAGAAGCAAAACATTTACCTTCTTGTGCTAAGGAAGCTCAAAATAACAGATCAAAATGTCGTAACAAAGAATGCAGGAACTAGACATTCGTGAAATGTTCTGAAGTAAAATATTTCTTTGTTTTAATGTAAATAGAAACGGCTTTTTGATGATCATACTTCCCAATAGATTTTTAACGTAAAATTTTGTTTTTGTCATTCTTTGATGTGAATTTAAATTAAAATAATACGAATATAATCTTGTTTTGAAGTAATGTAAGCCCAAAGTATCACCTACAATACCATCCGTTATATCAATTGGGGAGCGAGAGGATTTTATTTTCGTGGGTTTCAGTATTAATGAGTGGTATTTATAATTGAAAGGTAACAACCATAAATGTGGAGTAAATACTTTAATCTTGGGCCTCAGGAGCTTATCCTTCTCAATTTACTTGAATGCTTCCTGGTTTAGAAACAGACCAAAGACTCATTATTGTCTGGCAGAAACCTTTCACATCATAATTTTAAATTTCAATAACTCACATAATACTGATAATTGTGGCAACCACGGTCGAATAAATACATTTGGGGCTATTTTGACTTTTTCTTCTACTTGAGTTGCATTAGCTTTCCATATAACCTTGTATTTAGTTTCAGAAAATGTATCCATGATAGCCTGAAGTATGTCTTCTTCGAATAACGCCGCATTTGCTATTGAACCAAAGGAGAAATAAATGAATCTATCTTGGCCGATGAAGTCGAGGAGTTCCTGGAAATTTTGAGAGTGTAAAAATCTGCCTATGTTTTTTCTTTTCGTGACATTTCAACAAATACAAACCTTATCCAAAGGTTTTGGAGATTCGATATGTAATCCACCAACTTCAACAAAATTGGGTACTGTTGGTCTGGCTGTATTAATACTGAAGTGACTATTCACTAAGAGAACACTTGTGTTTGCTATGATATCATTCAGATCGGGCAAATCTTGACCAAAGAAATCTCTGGATATTTTATTCTGAGCCTGAATATACCAACGATGCCTGAAACAGTGAAATCTCGATTAAAACAGTTTCAAAAAATTGATACCAAATTGAGAAGTAAATGTATATAATTGAATTTTTTCATCAGGTGGGCACATGCTATAGACTGTGTCCCTGGTTTTATTTTTTCATTTTTTTCGGCACCATGCTACTCTTTAAAGAAACTAAAGATGCCGCAAACTAAATGGGTATATCTGTCATAGTTTCTGTGATACATGGTGTCACTTTCATATGCCTGTAATTCGGCTATAACAGTTGGGCTGAAAAGTTCGTATGCTAACATAGTAAAACACATGTTTTGGTAAATTCCATTTTTTATTCTATATAATCATAAAGGAATCAGATCCAAAAATACAGTACCATCTACTTGGGGAGACTTGGGAGACTTCTGTCTCGTTTTCTTCCGAAGATCGATTATACCTTCAGGTGAGTCAAATGAATTTTGTTGCATAACAAGAAATGGTTCGTCTTTTTCGATTCGTATGGACATTATTTTGAGCCAATTGATTTTTTTGTTTGCCACTGATGATTTTCTATTGACGATCTTCTTTTTGATATTCTGAACACTAAAATAATCACCAAATCCCATTTCAGTTACAAGTGGTTTTTTCTTGGACAAGTTCTCATAATTTTTATATACTCTGAAGATAGGTACAGTCTTTGCTGGTGTTTCAAAGCAGACTCTATGTCACCAAAATCTGCATCGTTAGGTAGGAAACTATGTCCTGAATACAGAAATTTAGAGTAATATCGCTTAAGTTGACAGAACTCTCCAGTATAGATTTCAACATGAGCGTCAGCTTTATGTTTCTGTTATGTCCCCTGCAAGAATCACTCAACAAAATAAGGTGACGAACATTTCGTGAAAGTGTAGTTCGTATGTGTTCGAAAAGGCAACTCCCTCAGCACAAACATAACAGTACCCTATGTCTTCCTTTCCGCTGTGAACACCGGCATTGTACATCCAAAGTTGGCGCTTGTAAAAAACGATGTTCGTTGGGATCCTTGGCGAAGGTTATGTTTTCTCCAAGTCAAACGTGAGGCATTCATGATCTTCACTCTCTTTCGCTAGTTGGAAATCTTGCCTTCTTAACATTTTCTGCATTTTCTAAATGAGTTGCATGTTCCTCTATAGGTTCTTCTTTTTTAGCTGGATCCGCCTCATTCTCTGTTTGTACATGAGACTATCGCATATGTTGCAGGTATCTTTTTTTAATGGCTTGAATTTTAGGATGAACCGCGTGCAAAACATTTTTTTATGCAAAGTCAGGGGCAGGAATTCGAACTTTGTTTGGTCTCGTATATAAGGTGACTTGTATTTAGGAACTCTATTAATATGTTCAACAACTTCTTCAATTTTATTTTCGTTCAGCTTATTTTTTCCCACATGGTTTTGACCTCTTTGGTCTGTCATAGGTGCGTCACTATTGAACTTCTTCATAGCAGTATTCACTCCGAAAGTTGTTATTCCTAATTTCCAACTTTCTCTTGGAGTTCATTAACTCTCGAATACTTCCGCTTTTCCGGATTCCTTCCATACTTTCCTTTTTTTTTTGGTCTGTTGCACTCCAGCTCCAATAAAGTTGATCTGGCAGTCATAGGATTTCAGAGACCAAAATCTCTCGAACTCATTCTTGCGAATCTCCCGAGAAACATTCTCTGTACATTTCAAGGTGCATTTGTAATCAAAGTCAAGAAATATTTTGAGTTCAATTTTTTTTTCTTTGTAGTTGAAGTATGCTTCATTACCGTTTCTTTTAAGCTTTTTCTCGCGCCTGTTTTGTTCTGCATACTTTCTTTTCAGCCTCTTTTTGGTCTCATTTTTGTCTGTTCATTTTCATCAGGAATTATATCATTATCATTTTCATCAATAATATGTTGAGGTACGATCAGATCATTCTCATCAGAGGTGGTCATTCTCATCTTCGCTTTCATAGTTAGGATCTTCGACAGAGTCGTCATCATTTGTCGACTCTGAAATATCGTTTTCCTGGCTAAAGTTTTCTTCTGCAGGAACTGGTTGACTAGTACTAGGGCAGAAAACTGCAGATCTATTCAAACTGCTTTCATTTATGGAAGGCTCTGCATTATCCACACAAAATTTTTCAATGTTTTCATTATTTGAAATATCAGGTTCAATTAAACTGAGAATTCAACATTCTGGCATATTTCCATCGCGTGAATTTTCGTTGCTGGTGATACTCTCAGGATGTTGTACATTAGTCACAAATCTTTCTTGTTCCTCCTCACATTCTGAAACAATAGGTAAAAGTTCATGTTAATTTGAAGAAAATTTACTGCTTCAAAGTTGTGCTCGAAACTGCATCCAATATTGAACTTTATCATAAAGAAAGGATTCGGAGCAAAGGTACCGAACACGTAGGTACTTAAGCAGGGAGTTAAAAATCGATAAAGAAAAGTAACGGATATACTGAAAAATAGTTAAATGGTGAACTCTGTTATCGATAATTCTGGTAAAGTATCAATACATCACAGGAACCAGATTTGCAAAAAATATATAAGTATAATACTTCAAAATATACTTACCTTTTCGGTTCTTTTGCTCCTTAGCTTTCCTCAAGTTTTCGAACATTCGCTGGGTCCTATTTTGATACATCTTGAAAAAAACTTCAGAAACACACTGAGGAAACCACTAAGTACACGTTAATATTTCGAGGTTATGTGGTTATTCTTATTTTGCAAGAACCAACGAACTCACTTGGCTTGGTAGATATTATCCTCGACTCATATTGCGTCATCACATTGGTTGGTAGGTTTCTGCAATTTGAAGAATATGTTACAGAAGATTTGTTTTCGTTGCCAACTCAGTTTTGGTAAAATTGTGGGTTGGCACGTTTATGCATAACTACGTCCAATTGATCCAATAACTCGATGTAGTAGTTGCTGTATGTCGTCTGGCCCTTTTTGAGGTAATCGATGAATGTAATACCCTGCGCATACCAGAAAACAGATGCTATAACCTTGTCAGCTGACTGCTCATTGACTCATCGTCCTAAGTACATAATCCACACAACATCAAAGTAAGATAATCAAAGTAAGATAATCTGCGAAGCCCCTTTTGAAGTTTGTTTGCAGATGATGTATAGCCTGAATTGAGGAGAAAACCCTAAACAAAAACATTCTCAAACTTACAACAATTCCACAATTGGAAATGAAAAAGAAACCACAGTTTAAAGAGAAAAAAATAGTATGTGTCTCTCTATAGATTTTTGAAAACAAAAAAATTCTTCTTCTATAATATGCAGCAAAGAGCAAGAAGATTGCAGTTACAGGCTCAACTTTTTTATACTTTTCTCTCAATAATATCATGAATTTTCAATTGGTCAGTTGTTCTCAACCAATATTTGATTTTCGATTTAAACGCAACCATCGATTTCATTTTTTTATACTCTGTTGGGATCATATTAAATATTTTAGGACCCAAGTGTAGGTAGCTCTTTTGAGTACTGCTTTTCTCAGTTTTCGGAACCTGATTTGACGTAGCCTTACCACGGGTCATATAGACGTGATCAATTTTTCGTAAGGTATTTCGATCTCGATATTGCCGTATTATAAGAGAATAGCAAAATAGCACTCTCAAATCGAATAAACCAGTTTCCTGAAAAAGAAGGTCTGTTGGTTAAGTGTACTCTTTTCCGTATACTTTGAAGGTATCGAAGATGACTCTGAATGTAGACTTCGTTCAGTTCACTCGGTTGACAGTTGATTGCTTTCTGGAGTGTAGTAATGAATCCATGTTTCATCCATTGAGATGTATTGATGAAAAAATCACTTACTTTGGGTATCTTCAGAGTCTCAGCTATCTCGATAACAGCCTCTTTGGGACGTCCACAACGTTTCTTGTCTTGGATGCTCATATCACCTCGTTTAAACTTTGCAAACCACTTTTCCACCGTAAATTTTCCGGCACAGAGTCCGAATAATGATCATCAAGCGATGCTTTGGTTTTGACTATATTTTTTTTCATCGCAAGGAATATTTAGTTAATGCACGGAATTCTCTTCTATCCATTTTTCCAATAATAATAAAAGGTGATTCACTTTCAAAGCTATATCTCGCAAACCAACGGTCGGAAGGCTGGAAACTTTTACTCGCGTCTAGTTAATGTTAGTACTAACTGAAAATCATGTGGATTCAACCCTAGTAACGCCATCTCTATATCAGCATACGAACTTTTCAGCCCACCTGGTATATTCGATAAGTTGAAACTATCGTTCATGAATAAGTTTGCGCAGAATCTAGTGTATAATTTTATTTTTTCAAGGGTTACAAATTTCGACATATTGACATAACGTAACCGCTTTTAAATGGAACAACCTGCATTTTCTTTCATCATTTTCAACTCAACTGAAAGATCTCAAAAATGTAACACAATTATGTATATTTATCTCTTGAGATAACGTCACAAAATGCATTAAGTTATTCTTTCCTAATTATAGCAATGAAAATAAAACAAAATGATCATAATTGAGAACAAAGGATTAAAAGAAATTTGAAGGGGTAAAAGAAAAGTAAGTAAAGGATCACAAATAAAACCGAATGAATTTTTCAGTTCGGTTCTGTTTGATGTACGGGTGCGTTTATGTGAAATAACAAAATCAAAAACAAAAGTTCTCATTCATGTACAGGATGAACAGATTTTGACGTTTTAGTATTGCAGCTTGATGAAAATGCGATCATGAAGGGCCCCCGTAAGGGCTACTGGCGCTTGTGTGCAAAAAAGGATTTTGGCGCCCCTTAAGGCATTTTTTGTTCTGTTTTCTATTTTTTTTTTAAGGTAGGAGGTAGGTAGGTAGGTGCTTGAAGTAAAGCAAAAAACTGAACTTTAGAAGTCATATTTATTTGTAGACTAAAATATCTAAATGAAACAAACAGAACAAAATCATAACAAAATAAATTTTATTGACACCCATTTTAAAACATTTACTCAAGTAATGGAATACAAACACGTTGACTCATTGTTCATAAATACTAGAAAATAACCTAAAACTAAAAATCACATTTTTTAGGAACAAATATCAGAAATATTGCCTAATGTCTATATATATATATATATATATATATATATATATATATATATATATATATATATATATATATATATATATATATATATATATATATAGCTAATCTAGGTGCAATAGAAAAATAAAAAAAAAATATCTATTGTAGTAGCGATATTTTCCAAGACTTTGCGGTTGCAAATTCATTAATTAAATCGCTAAAATTTATACCGTCCAAAATTTCTCGTTCAATTGCTAATATTGTTAGCCCAGACAATCTTTCTTGTCGTTCTCGAAAAATTTTCAATGGTTTTTAACTTTGAAAAAGACTGCTCGCCAGAAGCTACAGATACAGGCAATGTCAAAAGAATTCCCAGTGAAATGCTTACGTTTAGAAAGGTGGAGATTAAATTGTTTTCAAATATATATTGTAAAATACTTAAGGGGTCAGTATCATCAGGTAGTGAAAACAACTCTAACGCTTTAATTTCGTTAAACAAATCACTGTCGCTCTTCAAGAATAGAACAATGTTTGAAAAGATTTCTGTCACTTAATTTGAATATGTCGCTAGAAAATCCGAAAATATTATCATACTCATTTAATAAGTCAAATCGGTTTTTTAGAGAGCTTATAGTTATATCTATAATTTTTAAGAAAAAACTAATTTTGAAGGCGCTTTTTGGATCCTGAGGGGTCTCATCTCGGTGTTCATAGTCAAACAGTTTTGGTTTAAATTTCCTCCTAACCGTTGGTAATGGTAAAAAGTCTTCTTCAATTTCGAGAGAGGATGCTACTTCTTTCGCTTGCACAAGAATTTTTTGAAATGATTGGTCAGATCTATATTGCTGGTAGTGATCAACTAAATTTTTTAGGTAGGTTTGGCTTACTTTAATGTTAATTGTAGCACTTTGCATTTGTTTGCTGACAATAATTATATGAAATAAAACGTCATGCCAAATAATAATTCCACAAATAAATTGAAAAAATTTGCACTGACGTTAAGAGGGAAATCGCTTTATGTCTTGCATCAATGTGAAGGGAATTATCTTCAACTACTTCTAGAAGACTTTCGCAAACCTCAAATTAAATAAATTTTAAGGGGCTTCATTGCGTCAATTCTGCTGAACCATCTTGTCTCACTTAGAGGCTTCAAACTTAACCGGGGACATTTTTTCTCAAAACAAACCACCTTTTTGTGGATGAAGAAAAAATATTATTTAACTCTTGCACAAGATTAAAAAAGTTTATTGTAGCACTTGACACCTTAGAAGCGTCATTTACTGTTAAGTTGAAAGTATAAGCCGCACAAGGTACAAAAAGGGCTTTCGGAATCGCATCAAGAATGCGTTTTTGAAGCCCAACATGTTTTCCCTTCATATTTGTCCCATTATCATAACCTTGTCCCCTAATGTGTTTTAATTCTAAATTTAATTCTTTCAAATTTTCTATCACAAATGTATATATCCCTTCTCCTGTAGAGTCCAGTATTGGATTAAACGCAATAAAACTTTCCTTAACTTCAACCTATTTTGAAGTGGTGTTAAGGACAACATACCTCAAAACAAGACTAATTTGCTCAGTATGTCTAGTGTCTGGTGTACAATCTGATATTATTGAAAAATATTTTGCACTGCGACCCATTTCTAAAATATTATTTCTTACTTTGGACGACAATAATTCAATCATTTCATTCTGTATTTGCTCGCCTAAATAATGAGTCATTTTCACAGATTTTTTTTGGGAGTTATACACTCGGCTAACGTGAGGTGTCTCATCACTGAATCAAAAGAGGCAATCATCTCAACAGCTTTTAGAAAATTTCCATTATCATGTTCGAAAAGCAATTGAGAAGAACTTTGAAATGCCAAGCATCGTGTAGATAAATACTCAACAATCGCAATAATTCTTTCCAACACGTCTCGCCAATATTTTTTTTTTCCTTTTCTAAAATCCGCAGATGATGAGCATCAACAGTCATAGATGTCTCCAACATTTTTCTTAAATTTACCCAAGTGTTTATATAACTGTTGTGTAAAATTGACGTTTCGTGTCTCTTAATTAGCAAGGACAAGTGTTGCTAATCAGATACTCCATTTGTATCACAAAAAGCGTTAGGAGTTTTACAATTACAAAACAACTTACAACAAAACAAAATACAGAATCTTTAGAAATAGAGTAAATAAGCCAAGCCCTTTCGACCTTTTCTCCATTTGCTAGATTTCTTTCAAAGTATTTGCACGAAAACTTTCTCTCATCTTTATTACTGGGAAAGCTAAAACTGATGTCTATCAAGGGCGGGCCACTTTTAACCAATATTCTAGCCATCTCATTGGTGATTCTTTCGGGCCACAAACCGGGGTCGGACGCAATCATATCGATACTAGCCTCATTACAGCCTTTATCGAAAGTGTCACTTGCAGCAGGTATTTCGGTAGCTGACATTACCGATTTTTTACACAAGCTGAATTACCTGGAGTGGATTTTTCAAGTGCTGTAGACGAGGATGGTGTCATCGCTTCATCGGGCTCTGCATCAGTAGAAGCTGTTTTGCTGCTACAACCGCTGCCACTTGTTGCAGGACCTGATGTTACTGTTGAAATTTCAGATGGTCCGCTCACAGTTATTGATATTACGGATTTAGAATCTTGAGATTCGGAAGATTCGGTCGCACCAACATCGATAGTCTCCGTAGAATCTCGATTGTTTTGCAAGAAATGCTTTAAAGATCCAACCTTTTTCAGCCTTTCTTGTAGTCTCAGTTTCTTTAGCTCGCGAAACTTCGCACCTGAAGGTCTCTTTCTTTTATCCTGAAAAAACAAATAAATAATTAGTACTCATAGGAATTAGGAATTAACTTCTAAAGTAACCACAATAATAAGCACCATGTGGGTAGGGCATGAAATATTCTTAAAAAGTTAACTAAGTAGCCAATAGTTTTTAACCCTATATAGGGCAGATTATTATTAAGTAAGATATGGCCGATTAAAGTTTGCCTATTTGAGTAAAAAGCAATTTGTTCGAGACCTTTCAGCTTAAATCTTCTCAAAAATAAAGGCAAAAAAGATATTAAACTATTTTGATCTTATAGCCCTTAAAAAAACCCTACAAAATGGTTTTTTAAAAAGATCAATAGCATAAAAACTAAGCGAGTTATGGATAGAACCAGTTATTTTTTTAAACTCGTACATGACATTTCAATTAATAAAAGATATTCGGCTAAAAAAATAGTTATAACCAGTATCCTATTAAGGGTTAATGTTGATAGTATAAAGTAGGGAACACTTACCATTTTATAAAAATGAAGCCGTTGAAATTGCAGTGAAGGTATTCGGCACTTAATTTAAAAAAAAGTAGTAAATGAAATATTACAGAACAAAACACCACACTTGACAAAATAAAAATAACTTTATATGTAAAAATTGATAGGATAACTTGTTTTTATTCACTTGTTGCACGGTCCAGTGAACTAACTGATTTAAAAACGGCTGTGGCGATGCATCGATTTTATAGTGCTCCAAGCGTTATTCATGTCTGAACAGGAAAAATCAAGAAACAATCGCCTGTCATGTTCTCACAACAAAGGAATCGGCAGTAACTGGATGATATACTAATAAAATTTCGTGTGTATTTATACCTAGTCCTATTTAATTTATCAACTTTTATATTGAAATTTTTTTTTGGACCCTGGGTTTTGGCGCCTCTAAAGGATGGCGCTCGTGTGCATTGCACACTTTGCACATGTGCGGGGGGCCCTGCGATCATATCGTACGAAAATTTTGGAAAACTAGATATGATTGAATGGTATATTCAAAATAATTATGATGCGGATGCTGCTGAAGCTGCTTATTCGGATCAATTTCCTGAGGGACGACAACCTCATAAAAGTATATTCGATAAATTTAGGAAGAACCCCTTGAACCATAATATATTCAACGTCTCACGGAAAAGAGAATATGAAGTAGTTGTTGGAGAAGATACAATAAATGATGTAATAGGTAGTGTAACTGCCAACCCATCGATATCAAGTAGACAAATTATAATGAAACAGGGATATCTATAAAAAAAGATAAATAAATAGTTCAGGCTGATTACGCTTACAATAGTAGTGATGAAATATTCAATAGTCCAAATGAACATTGGTGGTCTGATAAAAATCATTTCGCCATATTAAGGTACTGGAGGTAAATATGGGCCGGAGGGTAATATGGACCAATGCTCACAATACTAAAATGACACTTTTTCTTACACATTGTGGCAACGGTGTACAATTGCTTTCAAGTCGGTGAGTTAAGATTTGGTTGAATCGCGCCCTCTAACTAAAATATGTTTATAGTAAATTAGGTTATGTTCAACCGACCGTGAGGCTAGACATATTTATAAGTTTTCTTCTTTGTTTACGAATTAAATTCAGTGTTGAAAATAAAAGGTTTTGATTTTTAATAACGCAAAGGTAAGTTGTGTAGTATAGACCATTTTTTGATGAACTTTATAACGTTTTTTGTAAAAAGTTATTTTTTTTTCTTATATAAATTCGGTACATAGTCAATTCGGGCAATATGGGCCATGTTTATGGCGGGTTATATGCACCGCGGCGCATATAGCCCGACTTCAGTTTCTTTGGAGATTATTCGATAAAATCAAAATTATTTTTTTAATTGTTATTACAGATGGGGCCGCGAAAGCAATGGAGTCAAATTCAACTCGAAAATGCCCTTAAGGCAATAAATGAGGGGCAAAGCCAAAGAGCTGCTATTAAAGAATTTAAAGTGCCTAGACGAACTCTAAAAAGATATTTGGACAATGGTTTGTCAGAAAAACGACTTGGTCGCCCAAGCATTCTCAGTGTACAGCAAGAAAGGGATTTTGTTCAGCGAATAAAACGGTATTGCGAAGTTGGTTTACCTCTTACACCAAAGTTAGTCCGTCGTCAAATGTTCAAATATTGTAAAGTCAACAACATTCCCAACCAATTTAATGCAGAAAAGAGATTGCGGGTAAAGACTGGTTAAAGCTATTTATTAAACGAAATCCAGACTTGTCAACAAGAAGAGCGCAGGCTATGAACCCCGCTCGTGCGCAAAAACTTAACAAGACAATTGTATCGGATTATTTTATGAAGATCTCAGAGCTTATGAGGACTTTGCATCTTACAAACAAACCTCAAAACATATACAATATGGATGAGAAGGGATGCCGACTTACTATTCACCACCAACAACGTGTTCTCGCTGCAAAAGGAAAGAAAAGAGTTCATTTGGTAGCGCCAGAGCATGCAGAGAATGTTACAGTAGTGGTTTTCTGTAATGCAATTGGTAACTCAATCCCACCGATGGTTCTATTCAAAAATAAGCGACTTAAAAGTGAGTTTCTTGACAATCTACCACATGGAGCATTGGTAAAAATGGCTCCCAAAGGAAGTATGACCACAGAGCTCTTTATTGCCTTCTTAGAGCATTTTCTAAATATAAATGTAACAATGGTCCAACGCTGCTTGTATTTGATGGGGCCTCAAGCCACTTGGATTTTACCATTGCGGAAAAGGCGGATAATCTTGGCATTACTCTATTTTGCCTACCATCAAATACAACCCATGAGCTTCAATCACTGGACAAAGCTGTTTTTCGGTCGTTTGAAGCTCATTGGGACAATGAACTTTTGCGTTACTGGGACGCTAATCCACAAAGATCACTAAATAAGGCTAGATTTAATATTATTTTGTCCCGAGTTTGGCCTAAATGTATGACTCCAGATAATATTATAAATGGATTTAAAGCGACAGGATTATTTCCTTTAAATTCAGAAGCAATTCATGAGTCAGCCTTTGCGCCTTCATTGCCATCGCAAAGGGATATGAAAAGAAGCATATTAAACAACAGTCCTACACCTAATACTCAGGATCAGGTGTTACCAGATTATGATACTCATTTATCGTCGGATGAAGATGATATGACATTGGCTGTTATAGCACACAGGACAAAAAAAAATTCTAATCATCTGTCTCCTGACATAGACAAAAATGTATTAAATACGTCATTTAAAGAAATGTTGCCGACTCCTCTTAACCCAACTGAAACAGTTGCAATTCGCAAAAAAGCATTAAATTACAAAGCTCAGCAGGTGACAAAGGACCTATTTAACTCTGTAAAAGTCACTCGTCTCCGAGGTCTCCATACCCTCAACTTCTAAACAAAGTGCCAAAAACAGGCGGCTACTGAATCTTGGTTTTGTGTTGCTTGTCAATCTGATGACCAAAAGATATGAGGATGTGTGTTAACTGCAATACTTGGTACCATGAGGAGTGCGTTGGTTTAGAAGAGGATGATACAGAAAATTTTGAGTGTTGTTGAACTTTTTTATGCGCAATATTTAGGATTTTTTTCGTTGAATGTTATAAAATTAATTATTTTACTAATAGATTTTATTTAAATATAATTTTTTTAGTTTTGTATTAATATGTTGTGTTTAATAAAGTTCTTACTCAATTCTGGGTAATGTTTTTAGGTGGCCCATAAAAACACTGTGAGGATAATATGGGCCGAAAGAAGACTTTACTAATGTAATAATTTTTCTAAATTAAGTTACCCTTACGAAATAATTAATAAAGGAATAACATAATGTATTATATGAGTTTTCACTACCGTATTAAAATATTATATTCAACGCAAAAATATTTATGTAAACTGAGTGTAAAATAAGGAGGCCCATATTTACCTCCAGTACATTAATATTTGACGTCAAGTCCGATATGCGTTCAATGTATGGTTTATGTGTGCATAGAAAGATAATTGCTTATTAGCGTCTGTGGTTTTTGCTGAAAACCCATGTAATAAATTATATCATGAAATTGTAAATAAAAATCGATCGATGGATATTTTGATGAATTGTTTCTTGCTGAAAGAAGAAATATCTATTTTTTATATGATGCTCCTTCTCATCAAACTAATTTTCACGCCACTGGTATCTCGAAGTTTTATTTGAATGTGGGTAGTAGTAGCGAACCGTTGCCGCAACGTGGAAATTTTTAAATAACGGTCATAAATCGTCCTTGTTGCTCGGGGGTGTCCTTGCCAGGTCTCTTTTCATAACTACCAGTCTACCTGTACCTGCGGATCATTCCGGAAACAGTTGAATAGGACACCCCATGCCTTTCGCTTATTCTTGTATGATCCAACGTAGCTCATCTAACATCATTGCTTTAAACATTCTGTCAAATTCCGTGATTCGCCTTACATTATCACAGAAATTTAAAATTTTCAAGAATAAACAAGAACAAACTTTACTCGCAAAACTTGATCGACAATTTTATTTCCTATGGGAGAAACATGTGCGCCAAGAAAAAATATCGAGTTTTGTTGGCTTATGACCGGACATATACAAGGAATCCATATGATAATTAGTTGCCTACCAAAATATAAATTTGAAATATTGAAATTGTGAACTGATTTCTTGTCGCAGTGTTTTTGAATTCTTCTTTTGTTGCAGCGGTACAAAAATCATTGTAGACCTGTGTAATCAAAATATTATTATAACTTACGCTAATTTCGTTTGAAGATACGTAAGTGTATTCCAGAATCGGTCATTCAATGATTCATAAGGATTCAATCCCTCGAAATAATTTGGAATATAAGAAGGATTATCCGGATTTCCTAATTGGTAACCACCCCATGGTAAATCGGTGCTGGAAATCATTGATACTATCGGAACTTTGAAAGTATGAGCAAATCCGAAAAAACAGTTACAGATAAAAATTTCCATAAGTAGTAGATCATATTTCTTCTTGGAATCTCTTAGATTCTTCACCACTGTCGAATTGAAAACGTTGCTACATATTGGTTCTGCAGCTATTCTAAACATGAAATTCATATCAGATTGGGCTGTGAAGTCCCGTAATTCTTTAATTGTCATCTCAAGTATTTCCAATTCTGCCACGTCCACCATTTTTATATAGGTGATCCTAAAAATTAATTTGGTTGAGAAACAGTCGATAAGAACATTTTACGATATGCAAACTTTCACATATAGGGTCTCAAACGACCACTGTGTATGTTCCTTATACCGTAGCGATTGGAAACATTTTCCGATACAGGCTTTAACGAGCATCACCTTAATGGAGGGCGTTTCAACCCGTCAAAGTTGATTCTGAGACGACCCAGAACCGGGGTCTATTTTTTTTTGTTAATTTGCTAAAACTATCCATATATTTCTTGGGTTTTATCTAATTGAATTTTATTATCAATTCTGATAAGTGTATTTGTAGATCTACCTGCATAACATTTCATATTGTTCATCTGAATTCACAATTACAGTGAAAAGACGTTCATTTGCCAGAATGATTCAATAATTTAATTTTAAATTCTCAATATGGTAGAATATTACGTATCTTTAAAGCAGCTTAAAATCACCCAAAAACGTAAATATCGAGGCGAAGGAATTTATCAGATAAGAAACCCAGCTAAAACTATATTCGACTTTAAAATCGAAGACCGTTAAGCACCCTTTCGTATATCTACGATTCCACACATCTGGTATTTTCTAAAACAGCAATTCCCACGTCGCGATGAAGGAACGCGTTCGTAAAAGACTATGTAACAGGTACTTGAGTACCAAGGGCAGAGGGAAGTGAGGGTGCAAGCGCTGCTGGGTCACGCATATATAAGTATCACGATCGCGACGTTAAGGGATCATGATCATCATCATTATTATTATTGAATTATTTTTCTTCCGAGGGGCAGTTACTCTTATTATTCAGTTATCCTGTTTTCGAAGCTCAGTGAATTTACTCATTCGTGTGAATCGGAATTAAATTTAAGTTAATTAATCGTGCATAACATGAGTCCAGAAGAATGGAAGACGCAGATTGTTCCTCTCCGAGAAGCAGTACAGGGGAAGAAGAAGCACCGTTCCCTCTGTGTCCCACAGGTGATTACTTTCTGAATTTCTTTTAATATTTCTGCTCACTATTTAATTTTCACGAATTTCTTGAAGTATATGCTACGTAATTTCTAAACGCACTGAGGACGAGTTGAAATAATCATTTCTCAATTTCCAAATTATTTTCACATATTGTTTTTCTTCTTGGCAAATGATCTATTTGAACACCACTGACATTTCTAATATTTATTTTGAAGAGTCATTTTCATAGAATTATTTAAAACGTTTGCTTTCGTAACTTGGTAGAATTTGAAATGTACTGAATTTATTTTATATTGATTTCCACAGTTGTTTTAACTCAACACATTATTTTGAAGTATACTAAAATTCTTTAGTATTGATTTCAACATTTGTTTATCAAACTGGCAACATTATTAAAACGTTATTAAGCTATTGTGTACTGATTCCAACAACTTTGAGAACTATTTGAATTTGAAATGTTATGAAGTTTAATATTGATGTGAAACTTTACTTTTATAACTCAGGAAATTGATCTCAGTGAAATGTTACTTAACCATTTTGCCAATCCAAATCTTTTGTTTATAATCTGATGCACGATACATTCGAATGTGAGAACATTTAATATTGATTCTTATCTTTGCTTCTATAAATGGGCCAATTATCTTTTGAATTATCATAATCCTTTTATTCAGTATTTCTATTTATCACATTTTATAACTTAGCAGAACATACTTAAACTGTAACGAAGATGTTTATATTTCATTGTATCCAACTATGGGAAAGATCTTACTTTCAAATTATTGATTCGATGTCCGATACTCTTAAGCTCAATAAAGGGAACTTTCCCTGTCTTCAGGTGTGATGATCACCTACGAATAATATCATTACTCATTAGTATAAATCAATGGATTTAGGGACGATACGCATGTATGAACCCACATATATTGAGGCTTGTATGTTGTCGGTATGAAAGTTTTGAAGAATGTCTGAGTTGGTGGAATGTATATGACGTTTGAGGTACATACAGGTGTATGATCAGAGGGCATGATTCCCTGGTTGGCAAATCCGCGATATGGGAATAGAATATGGTCCAGAGACATTGACACAATATAATTAATATTACGCAAACAAAACAAAACAATATTAATAATAATACTGCCCGTTGGCGCTCAGTTAAGCAAAAAGAATCACGTACGGCTTTACAGGCTTACCTCTAGTTCCATATATAACGTTTTAATACTATACGAATTACAGAATTCGATTAAAAATACGCGAGCGAATTAACGCTTGCAAGTTGTCAGCTGTGGACGTGTTCCTTAGAATTTTGAAAGCAAATCTTCCAGAGTTTGGAGTATCAGGGCAACGACCTCTTCCGGAAACATGATATCATATTACCAAAACCCTTAGATCGGGTCAGTTACCACTCATAAGATGATTGAGGGCCGGTTAGGCCTGTCTATAATAATCTCATATCCGAATTCCATCCAGAATATGGATGAGGGCTGATTAAGCCTGTTTATAATAATTAAATATTCCAACTTCCACTCGAAATATGGGTGAGGACCAATTAGGTCTGTTCATAATAATTAAATATTCCAACTTCCACTCGTAATATGGATGAGGACCAATTAGGTCTGTATATAATAATCTAATGTATCAACTTCCACTCGTAATATGGGTGAGGACCAATTAGGTCTGTATATAATAATCTAATGTATCAACTTCCACCCAAAATATGGGTGAGGTCAAATTTGGCCTCTATCTAAATGATCTGATATTTCATTAAATTCATTAAAAGACGCCAAAGAATGCAAGGATAAGAATTTAATACAAATGCTACAAAGATCAAATAGACATTGTTACCGAATCTGTTTTTGATTTTCTAATTTTCTTACCTATGGTTTAAGCGAAGAAGAATTGGTCGTATCACATCAAACCTCACATAAAAGAACTTGAGTAGGTTACTACAAATACACAACACAACAAAGAAAAGGGTCCTATTTCATAAAAAGAACTTCAAGGCAAGTTCAGGTACTAGACTATCACATGGCTTTTCATTTGACCGATTTCAGTCGGTCACAGGTGTAATTAACATGGGGTAGAAAATAAGATAATTCAGGTATTGCAATTTACGTAAAAGCGATGCCTTTTGCATCGTCTTTCATAAACCGGGGTTGTGGGTGATTCAATTCGGGTATAAGAAAACTAATTCTTCGCAGAGATTCATTTCGTATCTCAAACGAGCAACCTTGAATATTTTAGATATTTTCAAGATGATTGAAAAAAAATCAATTTTTGAAGGGAAACCTTTTGAGGTTAGTTAGCGCCTGCGTGCATTAACCAGTAGAAAACTTAACTTGAAAGAAAGGAAAAAAGAAGAAAAAAAGTATATCAATTATCCAAACAGTTGGTGAATGAGTTTACATGTTCATGCTCGCAGGTGCTAACTTCCCCCGAAGGGTTCTCTCACGACATAAAATTGATTTGTTTTACCTTTTTTCAATAATTTCGAAAATAACCAAGATATTGAAGCTGGCTAGTTTGAGAAAAATATTTATTTTTGTCGAAAAAGAATTTGTCAGAATTATCTTCACATACCTTACAGCGGTAAGGAGGCTTCGAAAAAGGGAGATGAAGCGCCCACCCCTGGCGGGTTGTTGATAAAGTCTCAAATATACATCAAAAGATGTCCCCTAAACAAAATCATTCGACGTGTTGCGGCAATCTTTTCCAATCACTGAGGGATAAGAAATATACAGAGTGGCTCGTTTGAGATGGAATACCTGTAGATGTATAAATTGTATGATAGATTCAATGTTGCCAACCAATACGCAATTTGACAGATTTCAGTTTAAGGTATTATTAAATTATTTTTATAACTTACCCTGGTACAGAATCTTCATGAGATGGTGATATCCCTCCAAGTACATCTATAGTATGCCCTCTTGCTGATAATCCTTCCAATACTTTCTTATACATAACAAAATGACTCATTTCAACAAATGGAAAAATTGCCAAAATATTCGCATTTTCCACTTCACAAATGGGCAAAAGTAAAACTGTTAGAAATAGCAATTGAAGGTACATTTTTGAAAGAATTATGGTTTTTGTTTCTAGTTAAACTGTCCTGTTTTGGTCCACTAAATAATAAAATAATACTGTCTACTTTTTCAATGTACGATAAGACATTTTCATTCTATTTAATATAGATTAGATAATAAACACTTATGTAATAATATCTCTATCTATAATATCTTATAATGTTATGGAAATTCAGAACCAAATCAGCGAATATTATTTTTCTGCTTTCATTGATTCCTCTGAAACATATTGAATCGTCTATAGTACGAAATATTTTGGCGAAATTATATCAAACTCGGAGCTATAGGAGAAAATGTCTAGTATATACAATTGAAAAAAGACAGCATCCCCAAACTTTATTTGATTTGAATATTGTATCAATTGTGAAACATGCAAACAATTTGTGAATGTTAGACGTCTAACCCAATGGATAATGGAAGTGCTTTCGAAATGGTTCGAGAATTGAATCCGTCCACATTGCACCGAATTGTAATTAAGAATGAAACACCCCCAACCCCGGTCTATGAAAGACGATGCAAAAAGCATCGTTTTTCTGTATATTGCAATACCTGAATTATCTTATTTTCTTCCCCATATTAATTACACCTGAGACCGACTGAAAACGGTCAAATGAAAAGCCATGTGATCGTCTAGTACCTGAACCTGCCTTGAAGTTCCCTTATATAAAATAGAACCCTTTTCTTTGTTGTGTTGTGTATTTGTAGTAACCTACTCAAGTTCTTTTATGTAAGGTTTGATGTGATACGACCAATTCTTCGTCGCTTAAACCATAGCTAAGGAAATTAGAAAATCAAAAACAGATTCGGTAACAATGTCTATTTGATCTTTGTAGCATTTGTATTAAATTCTTATACTTGCATTCTTTGGCATCCTTTGGTGAATTTAATAAAATATCAGATAATTTAGATAGAGGCCCAATTTGCCCTCACCCATATTTTGAGTGGAAGTTGATACATTAGATTATTATATACAGACCTAATTGGTCCTCACCCATATTACGAGTGGAAGTTGGAATATTTCATTATTATGAACAGACCTAATTGGTCCTCACCCATATTTCGAGTGGAAGTTGGAATATTTAATTATTATAAACAGGCTTAATCGGCCCTCATCCATATTCCCGATGGAATTCGGATATGAGATTATTTTAGACAGGCTTAACCGGCCCTCACCCATCTGATGAGTAGTAACTGACCCGATCTACGGCTTTTGGTAATATGATATCATGTTTTCTCAAGAGGTCGTTGCCCTGATACTCAAAACTCTGGAAGATTTGCTTTTAAAATTCTAAGGAACACGTCCACAGCTGACAACTTGCAAGCGTTAATTCGCTCGCGTATTTTTAATCGAATTCAGTAATTCGTATATTATTGAGTGTCATATATGGAACTAGAGGTAAGCCCGTAAAGCTATACGTGATTTTTTTTTGCTCAACTGAGCGCCAACGGGCAGTATTATTATTATTATTCTTTTGTTTTGTTTGCGCAATATTAAATATATTGTGTCACTGACTCCGGATCATATTCTATTCCCATATCGCGGATTTGCCAACCAGGGAATCATGCCCTCTGATCATACACCTGTATGTACCACAAACGTCACATACATTCCACCAACTCAGACATTCTTCAAAACTTTCGTACCGACAACATACAAGCCTCAATGTCTGTGGGTCCATACATGCGTATCGTCCCTAAGACCATTTATTTATACTAATGAGTAATTATATTATTCGTAGATGATCATTACATCTAAAGGCAGGGAAAGTTCCCTTATTGAGCTTAAGAGTATCGGACATCAAATCAATAATTTGAAAGTAAGATCTTCCCCATAGTTGGGTACAATGAAATATAAACATCTTGGTTACAGTTTAAGTATGTTCTGCTAAGTTATAAAATGAGATAAATAGAAATACTGTATAAAAGGATTATAATATTTCAAATAGATAATTGGCCCATTATAGAAGCAAAGATAAGAATCAATATTAAATGTTCTCACATTCGAACGTATCGTTCATCAGATTATAACAAAAGATTTCTATTGGCAAAATGGTTAGGTTAGATTTCACTGAGATAAATTTTCTGAGTTATAAAAGTAAAGTTTCACATCAATATTAAACTTCATAACATTTCAAATTCAAATAGTTCTCAAAGTTGTTGGAATCAGTACAGAATAGCTAAATTACGTTTCAATAATGTTGCCAGTTTAATAAACAAATGTTGAAATCAATAATAAAGAATTTTAGTATATTTCAAAATAATGTGTTAAGTTAAAACAACTGTGGAAATCAATATAAAATAAATACAGTACATTTCAAATTCTACCAAGATACGAAAGCAAAGGTTTTAAATAAGTCTATGAAAATAACTCTTCAAAATAAATATTAGAAAATGTCAGTGCAGTTCAAATAGATCATTTGCCAAGAAGAAAAAAAATATGTGAAATTAATTTGGAATTTGAGAAATGATTATTTCAACTCGCCCTTAGTGCGTTTAGAAATTACGTAGCATATACTTCAGGAAATTCGTAAAGATTAAATGGTGAACAGAAATATTGAAGGAACTTCAGAAAGTAATCACCTGTGGGACACAGCGGGAACGGTGCAATAAATTCACTGAGCTTCGAAAACTGAATAACTGAATTATAAAAGTAACTGCACATCTGACGAAAAATAACTCAATAATAATCATTATCATAATGATCCCTTAACGTCGCGATCGTGATCCTTATATATGGGTGACCCAGCAGCCCTTACACCCTCACTTCCCTCTGCCCTTGGTACTCAAGTACCTGGTACATAGTCTTTTACAGACGCGTTCCTTCGTCGCGACGTATTGAATTGCTGTTTCAGAAAATACCAGATGTGTGGAATCGTGGACATACGAAAGGGTGCTTTACGGCCATCAATTTTAAAGCCGAATATTGTTTTTGCTGGATTTCTTATCTGAGTTTAGATCTATTCCTTCGCCTCGATATTTACGCTTTTGGGTGATTTTAAGCTGCTTTAAGAATACATAATATTTTACTATAATGAGAATTTAAAATAAAATTATTGCATCATTCTGGCAAATGACCGTCTTTTCACTGTAATTTTGAATTCAGATGAACAATATGAAATGTTATGCAGGTAGATCTACAAAATACAATTATCACAATTGATAATAAAATTCAATCACATAAAAATCAAGAAATATATGGATAGTTTTAGCAAATTAACAAAAAAAATTAGACCCTGGTTCTGGGTCGTCTCAAGAATTCATTTCGACAAGTTTAAACGAAACAATCCATCGAACAATAAATTCCTCAAATGAACAGTAAAGCTGATCAGTTACCGAGCTTATTGAGTTTACTGTATTTTAACTTCCAGTTATTCCGAAAATAAAGTCAATGCCAACAGGCTAATGGCAATTCCACAATTGAAGGAAAAGATAGTTAGATATATCGGTGAAATTTAAGAGCAATTTTGCAGAAACGTGAATGATTGGCTGAAGAAATTGATGAATATTTTTAATGTCATCTCTAAATGTCTCTAAAATGATAACATTACACACATATCATTATAGAGATATGATGAACACATGGTTTAATAGCCAGACAAAGACTGGAGCGTTAACTTTTCTACGAACTGCATCCAGCAGAAATAGTGTGTAGCGTTGCGGTAGAGAGTCGAACCAGTATGGCTTCTTAAAGTTATCTGTTTAATCTACCTTATGTTTTCGTTGTTTCCCGGTGGCCTTGGTAGTAGCTTCTGTGCCAGTTCGTTGGAGGATGCCAATTGTATACATATAGGGATAGACATGTATTTTATGCGTTCCAAGAGTTTGAGATGAGTAGGTGGTAGTCTGACTTGGTGTTGTGAATTGGTGTGCAACACTGATGAGACTCTTCCGTCTCGTTTGACTTTATGAAGAGTGGATCGGAAAACCAGCTACGGAAGGTTGAATATTGTTCCCTAAATAAAATCTTCAATATGTTTAAAAAAACTTCGATAAAACTAACACAACCATAAAAACACAATGATATTTCAAAGAGAAGATTCGAAATTCACAGGTTTCAACATAAAGTGATAATTCGAAGAGTTCCTATAGAACAAAACTGGAACATTAGGCGGTTTCACGCAAAAAGGAAAATTTTGTCGAGATTTCGATTATCAAATCAAACGGTATCAGTATTGCTGCAATGAATTAATTTTTTTTCTGGAGCATTGCAAACAAATAAGTCTAGTGCATTTGGAAGTACTATATGTAGTTTTTGGGCGTATTTTGGATGGACATGAATCAGTATTTTCTTGTCTCCGACCTCATCTATTGAAAAACTGAACTGATTGAAAATTAACAACGAAGAAGTAGAATAAGAAGATAAGCTGCTTGATATTATAGTAACTTATTCTAAACGGGGGGCATACCAAACTGATTCTGTACAATCTGTCTCAGTACTTGATCAACTAGCAGATGACTGTCTAAATATTTACATGAATCTCAACAGTAGTAGAATTGCTGGGTAACAAATGCTCCTGAAACCCACATATTCAGCTTTAGTTTCATCTATTGGATTCTCTTTTCAGTTTTTAACTGTGGCAGCTTTTTGACAGTATCAAGTGAACCAAGACTTTTATTCGGATGGTTCTTTCGAAGAGTGTGGAAGGTAGAGGTCCGTGCCTGCAAGTATAACTTCAGTGACCGACTCAGTGCAGACATTGATCTCAGGATCTAAAAAACAAACCGATCATTAAAGAGAAAAGATGTGAAAAATTCGCGCAGCCTATCCTAGCTAGTTCAGTTGTAAAGGTTGTTGTCGGAGTTACCTACGAGTGCTGAGACCTGTGAACGAAAATCATTTGGTTCTGAAACAAGAAAGGGATCGAGATTATTGGGAGAATCCGTTAACGTATCCTCTTTTTGAATGAGACGTCCAATCTGGCAGAAAAGAATTACCTTCTTTGAACAGAAGTCTTGAGCGCAACTCATAGCCATTAAAGTAGAGGTAGGTGATGTCTGTTCTTGGCGTTATTTGAATTTCCGTTAAGGCAAGGACATGAGGTTGCTTGTCTTGTAAGTGATGGTGTACTGCTCTCACATTCATGTTGGTGTGTCCTAGTCTTCTTATGTTACAAAACTCACGAACGAATTGGCTTCTCTAATCGCATTTTGGGAGACTCCGTGCATCCGCCAGAGGACCGTTATTAGTCGCACTGCCATCGTGAGTGCCTCAAGTCTGTCCACCCGGAAATCTGACTGAGAAACAAGTTTACCTCCTTTGTCCCAAGAGAGCTAACTCATTATGTTTCATCTGAAAATCTTTCCCAATTTGGAGATCGGACCATCTGCCAAGCACAAAATAGTCACAAATGAAAAATACGCAAAATCTTTAACTGTTGGTATTTTAACCTATAATAACGTTGCTGAACGTCACTGTTTAAACTTATTCAAGGTTTAAATCTCGCACGTGTAGAATGAAAATTTGAATAATTTGCTTGAAATTACCGAAACTGTTTGGCGGCATATCAATCAGCTTTAAATATTTAATAATAGTCGGTAGTTATGGTTACCGAGGACGTATTTCTAAACTTGTTTTGTTTATTACTAGAATTATTGGCCTTGACGCTCAGTTCTCTGTACACTATTTTCGTATCAATCAAGTCAAGGATCGTTATGCAAAGTATCCATCTCTTCCGAAGTTCTTATCAGTAAGATAAAGAAATACTAATAATTTTCATATCTTATCTTAACAATCAACGAACGAGATTGATAGAGTGAATCCGTGACACATTGGTGTATTGAATAGTGAACGAGATAGAACAAAACGTGAGTTAACATATTTGAATCATTAATTATTGAGATATTTTGTAATTTATTATCCCAAACATTTTTCTACATGTGGCAATTTACACTGTTGCCAATATTCATTAGTAACTGAAGTAAATATAAGATTCTGTGCAGTGTATAGATTAATTTTTGGTGCTCTCTACTTGTTGAAACTGGTATACAGTGCGTTTCAATTAGAACGAACCACCCTGAATAACTCGGGTTTGATTTTTCTGTGAATTTCCCGAAACATGTCGAGAAGGACATCTTTTGCTTGGAGGGCGGATATTTTCTGTTACATGTTTCGTTCTTCATCTATCAACCTCCTAACTCTGACAGCTTCCACCCCTAATATTTGAATAGAAAAAAGGGGTCGTGTGATACCTTTTTGAAAACGTGATTCTATTCTCTATACGACCATGAAATTATTTACTTTCTGAGATAACATGTGACGAATTGAAATCGAGAATTGTTTGGTAAAATTCAATCCGTTGGATCTCCGTTTGAGGAAACACTTGATCAAACTCGATTTTGTTGTTTAAGAAGAATTTTTCTTTCTCATTTGAACAATTTCGCATGGTCCCCCTACCAACCACCACCCCGAAAATTTCCATATGAAAAGATTGTGTCATACATCTTTGAAAAGTTCTTCGATTTACTGCATTTTTTCAAATTCATCGACGATTTAGCAACACTATACAAGGTGTTTCCGTTTTAATTTAACAAAATGCACAGAATGATAGATACAGGCTGTGAAATTTTCGGGGACAAAAATTTATTTTTGAATAACTCACTCAATTTTTCAGATATCAAACTAAAATTCGACATTCGAGTGTTTTCCATCAGCTAGACGACAGCGTATTAAAAATTTGTCGGTAGCTCTACAGGGTGATATATTTTTCGGTGTCATGTCGGTTTTTTTCCCCCTGAACTTTTTTGCAGCACGCCACTGATCACATTGTCTAATATTTTCGAATTGCTCATTCAATTTAAGAACTTTTTTGATCCTTTCATTTTTTTGTATCTGTCACCGTTCTTGAAGAAAAAATTAAAATAAGATTTATGTTCCGAACTTAGCAATAGATTCTGGCCCATTTTCGTGTCGAAACACAAGTTCAGGTTATTTCCATTTTAATCTACCAAAGTTCTTTGGTCGACCGTGGATCGAAACTTAAAGTGACTATCAAAACAAATTATGCCTCAAAAAAGTTTGGTTTGCCATAATAGAGGGTGTCAAATTTTGAATTTCAATAGAAAAAATTGCTTTAACTTCCGTAAGTTCGAACTTGATTTTTTGATCTGCAAGAACTGACTTAGCTTGAAACTAGTGGCATAGGATGATCCTGCTTTTTCATGTGACACATGATGTTTGAGATTAAAGATAAGCAGTTAGAGCTCATTACTCCTAAAACAGTAAAATGGCTGTGATTTCTTTGTCATACCCAGTTGAAAATCAGAAAATTTGGACATATTATCAAGGGTAATTTTTTACGCTGAGAAACCAATGGCGAAGCATAACCCGGAGAGATTCCCCTCTTAAGCAAAATCAATACTCCACTGGAATTTATCAGAATTGACCAACCTATTGAGCAATCATCATTTCTGAAGATGAAAAATTCTTTTCTTCTTTTAAGCGTTTCTATTACGAAATTTTCATGATAGCATTACTGTCAGTTGGTGATGATTTTCACGAGTTGCAAGTGTATCATTTGTTTATTTGCGGTCGATGGTATTGAAATGATGAAAAAAGGAAGTACGTTTTATTATAAATTACAATAAAAATCATTTAACATAGAACAAAGAAGATAACATGTCCAATAATCTTAAGCTGCTAAAATCCGTTCTAAGTGTGCTCCATTCTGTTGAATGCATAATCTATATCTCCTCTCAAGCAACATTATAGATTTTGAGATTGCATTGCTGTTATTGCAGCGCCAGAAATTGCACCCATCAATGATCCTACACGAAGTCTTTGAATGCGCCCCAGACGAAAAAATCAAATGGGTTTAAGTCTGCAGATCGCGGTGGCCATGCAACAGGTCCAATCTTGGGAACATCATCCAGATTCAGACGATTACATCTTGCTATCCATCTGTTAGGGTAGTTTTCATCTTTCGTGAACTAAGCTTTGGATTATTTATGAATAAATTTAAATTGTCCCGTTCGTTAACGTTTTTTCTTCTATTTTGCCGATCATCTCCTATCTTCACCAAACCACATCCACGAAATTATCAATGAACCCTTTTGAAAACTTCTCTGTTAGGAGATCTTCTAGTAGAAAATTTTCGATATTCTTCGACAGCTCGTCGTGAGTTACCATCACACAAACCATAAATGAAATCGATATCTGCATATTCCGTATTTGAAAACGAATAAGGCATTTCCGATTGGAAAGTTGAAAGATAAATCAACACTGAATAATTAATTCAGTATTGGGAGAATTAGTTAACGTATCTTCTTTTTGAATGAGACGTCCAATCTGGCAGAAAAGAATTACCTGCTTTGAAAAGAAGTCTTGAGTGCAATTCATAGCCATTAAAGTAGAGGTAGGTGATGTCTGTTCTTGGCGTTATTTGAATTTCCGTTAAAGCAAGGACATGAGGTTGCTTGTCTTGTAAATGATGGTGCACTGCTCTCACATTCATGTTGGTGTGTCCTAGTCTTCTTATGTTACAAAACTCAATAACGAATTGGCTTCTCTAATAGCATTTCGGGGGACTCCGTGCATCCGCCAGAGGACCGTTATTAGTCGTACTGCCATCGTGAGTCTCTCAAGTCTGTCCACCCGGAAATCTGACTGACGAACGAGTTTACCTCTTTTGTCCCAAGGGAGCTTACTCATTATGTTTCATCTGAAAATCTTTCCCACTTTGGAGATCGGACCATCTGCCAAGCACAAAATAGTCACAAATGACCAATTCACGGAGGCTATAGCTCCGTGAATTGGTAATGCCATCACATTAGCTGATGTGATGATATTACACGAGGCGACGGGAGTGGGATCGTGATGTACCTTCCATTGATTCATCGCATCATAAGAAAAGCGATTATGAAAAATACGCAAAATCTTTATCTGTTGGTATTTTAACCTATAATAACGTTGCTGAACGTCACTGTTTAAACCTATTCAAGGTTTAAATCTCGCACGAGTAGAATGAAAATTTGAATAATTTGCTTTGAAACTACCAAAACTGTTTGGCGGCATATCAATCAGCTTTAATTATTTAATAATAGAGCGTCGGTAGTTATGGTTACAGAGGACGTATTTCTAAGCTTGTTTTGTTTATTACTAGAACTATTGGCCTTGACGCTCAGTTCTCTGTACACTATTTTCGTATCAATCGAGTCAAGGATCGTTATGCAAAGTATCCATCTCTTCCAAAGAAATGCTAATAATTTTCATATCTTATCTTAACAATCAACGAACGAGATTGATAGAGTGAATCCGTGACACATTGGTTTATTGAATAGTGAACGAGATAGAACAAAACGTGAGTTAACATATTTGAATCATTAATTATTGAGATGTTTTGTAATTTATTATCCCAAACATTTTTCTACATGTGGCAATTTACACTGTTGTCAATATTCATTAGTAACTGAAGTAAATATAAGATTCTGTGCAGTGTATAGATTAATTTTTGGTGCTCTCTACTTGTTGAAACTGGTATACAGTGCGTTTCAATTAAAAGGAACCACCCTGAATAACTCGGGTTTGATTTTTCTGTGAATTTCCCGAAACATGTCGAGAAGGACATCTTTTGCTTGGAGGGCGGATATTTTCTGTTACATGTTTCGTTCTTCATCTATCAACCTCCTAACTCTGACAGCTTCCACCCCTAATATTTGAATAGAGAAAAGGGGTCGTGTGATACCTTTTTGAAAACGTGATTCTATTCTCTATACGACCATGAAATTATTTACTTTCTGAGATAACATGTGACGAATTGAAATCGAGAATTGTTTGGTAAAATTCAATCCGTTGGATCTCCGTTTGAGGAAACACTTGATCAAACTCGATTTTGTTGTTTAAGAAGAATTTTTCTTTCTCATTTGAACAATTGCGCATGGTCCCCTACCAACTACCACCCGAAAATTTCCATATGAAAAGATTGTGTCATACATCTTTGAAAAGTTCTTCGATTTACTGCATTTTTCAAATTCATCGACGATTTAGCAACACTATACAAGGTGTTTCCGTTTTAATTTAACAAAATGCACAGAATGATAGATACAGGCTGTGAAATTTTCGGGGACAAAATTTATTTTTGAATAACTCACTCAATATTTCAGATATCAAACTAAAATTCGACATTCGAGTGTTTTCCATCAGCTAGACGACAGCGTATTAAAATTTGTCGGTAGCTCTACAGGGTGATATATTTTTCGGTGTCATGTCGGTTTTTTTCCCCTGAACTTTTTGCAGCACGCCACTGATCACATTGTCTAATATTTTCGAATTGCTCATTCAATTTAAGAACTTTTTTGATTCTTTCATTTTTTGTATCTGTCACCGTTCTTGAAGAAAAAATTAAAATAAGATTTATGTTCCGAACTTAGCAATAGATTCTGGCCCATTTTCGTGTCGAAACACAAGTTCAGGTTATTTCCATTTTAATCTACCAAAGTTCTTTGGTCGACCGTGGATCGAAACTTAAAGTGACTATCAAAACAAATTATGCCTCAAAAAAGTTTGGTTTGCCATAATAGAGGGTGTCAAATTTTGAATTTCAATAGAAAAAATTGCTTTAACTTCCGTAAGTTCGAACTTGATTTTTTGATCTGCAAGAACTGACTTAGCTTGAAACTAGTGGCATAGGATGATCCTGCTTTTTCATGTGACACATGATGTTTGAGATTAAAGATAAGCAGTTAGAGCTCATTACTCCTAAAACAGTAAAATGGCTGTGATTTCTTTGTCATACCCAGTTGAAAATCAGAAAATTTGGACATATTATCAAGGGTAATTTTTTTTACGCTGAGAAACCAATGGCGAAGCATAACCCGGAGAGATTCCCCCTCTTAAGCAAAATCAATACTCCACTGGAATTTATCAGAATTGACCAACCTATTGAGCAATCATCATTTCTGAAGATGAAAAATTCTTTTCTTCTTTTAAGCGTTTCTATTACGAAATTTTCATGATAGCATTACTGTCAGTTGGTGATGATTTTCACGAGTTGCAAGTGTATCATTTGTTTATTTGCGGTCGATGGTATTGAAATGATGAAAAAAAGGGAAGTACGTTTTTATTATAAATTACAATAAAAAATCATTTAACATAGAACAAAGAAGATAACATGTCCAATAATCTTAAGCTGCTAAAATCCGTTCTAAGTGTGCTCCATTCTGTTGAATGCATAATCTATATCTCCTCTCAAGCAACATTATAGATTTTGAGATTGCATTGCTGTTATTGCAGCGCCAGAAATTGCACCCATCAATGATCCTACACGAAGTCTTTGAATGCGCCCCAGACGAAAAAATCAAATGGGTTTAAGTCTGCAGATCGCGGTGGCCATGCAACAGGTCCAATCTTGGGAACATCATCCAGATTCAGACGATTACATCTTGCTATCCATCTGTTAGGGTAGTTTTCATCTTTCGTGAACTAAGCTTTGGATTATTTATGAATAAATTTAAATTGTCCCGTTCGTTAACGTTTTTTCTTCTATTTTGCCGATCATCTCCTATCTTCACCAAACCACATCCACGAAATTATCAATGAACCCTTTTGAAAACTTCTCTGTTAGGAGATCTTCTAGTAGAAAATTTTCGATATTCTTCGACAGCTCGTCGTGAGTTACCATCACACAAACCATAAATGAAATCGATATCTGCATATTCCGTATTTGAAAACGAATAAGGCATTTCCGATTGGAAAGTTGAAAGATAAATCAACACTGAATAATTAATTCAGTATTGGGAGAATTAGTTAACGTATCTTCTTTTTGAATGAGACGTCCAATCTGGCAGAAAAGAATTACCTGCTTTGAAAAGAAGTCTTGAGTGCAATTCATAGCCATTAAAGTAGAGGTAGGTGATGTCTGTTCTTGGCGTTATTTGAATTTCCGTTAAAGCAAGGACATGAGGTTGCTTGTCTTGTAAATGATGGTGCACTGCTCTCACATTCATGTTGGTGTGTCCTAGTCTTCTTATGTTACAAAACTCAATAACGAATTGGCTTCTCTAATAGCATTTCGGGGGACTCCGTGCATCCGCCAGAGGACCGTTATTAGTCGTACTGCCATCGTGAGTCTCTCAAGTCTGTCCACCCGGAAATCTGACTGACGAACGAGTTTACCTCTTTGTCCCAAGGAGCTTACTCATTATGTTTCATCTGAAAATCTTTCCCACTTTGGAGATCGGACCATCTGCCAAGCACAAAATAGTCACAAATGACCAATTCACGGAGGCTATAGCTCCGTGAATTGGTAATGCCATCACATTAGCTGATGTGATGATATTACACGAGGCGACGGGAGTGGGATCGTGATGTACCTTCCATTGATTCATCGCATCATAAGAAAAGCGATAATGAAAAATACGCAAAATCTTTATCTGTTGGTATTTTAACCTATAATAACGTTGCTGAACGTCACTGTTTAAACCTATTCAAGGTTTAAATCTCGCACGTGTAGAATGAAAATTTGAATAATTTGCTTTGAAACTACCAAAACTGTTTGGCGGCATATCAATCAGCTTTAATTATTTAATAATAGAGCGTCGGTAGTTATGGTTACAGAGGACGTATTTCTAAGCTTGTTTTGTTTATTACTAGAACTATTGGCCTTGACGCTCAGTTCTCTGTACACTATTTTCGTATCAATCGAGTCAAGGATCGTTATGCAAAGTATCCATCTCTTCCAAAGAAATGCTAATAATTTTCATATCTTATCTTAACAATCAACGAACGAGATTGATAGAGTGAATCCGTGACACATTGGTTTATTGAATAGTGAACGAGATAGAACAAAACGTGAGTTAACATATTTGAATCATTAATTATTGAGATGTTTTGTAATTTATTATCCCAAACATTTTTCTACATGTGGCAATTTACACTGTTGTCAATATTCATTAGTAACTGAAGTAAATATAAGATTCTGTGCAGTGTATAGATTAATTTTGGTGCTCTCTACTTGTTGAAACTGGTATACAGTGCGTTTCAATTAAAAGGAACCACCCTGAATAACTCGGGTTTGATTTTTCTGTGAATTTCCCGAAACATGTCGAGAAGGACATCTTTTGCTTGGAGGGCGGATATTTTCTGTTACATGTTTCGTTCTTCATCTATCAACCTCCTAACTCTGACAGCTTCCACCCTAATATTTGAATAGAGAAAAGGGTCGTGTGATACCTTTTGAAAACGTGATTCTATTCTCTATACGACCATGAAATTATTTACTTTCTGAGATAACATGTGACGAATTGAAATCGAGAATTGTTTGGTAAAATTCAATCCGTTGGATCTCCGTTTGAGGAAACACTTGATCAAACTCGATTTTGTTGTTTAAGAAGAATTTTTCTTTCTCATTTGAACAATTGCGCATGGTCCCCCTACCAACTACCACCCCGAAAATTTCCATATGAAAAGATTGTGTCATACATCTTTGAAAAGTTCTTCGATTTACTGCATTTTTTCAAATTCATCGACGATTTAGCAACACTATACAAGGTGTTTCCGTTTTAATTTAACAAAATGCACAGAATGATAGATACAGGCTGTGAAATTTTCGGGGACAAAAATTTATTTTTGAATAACTCACTCAATTTTTCAGATATCAAACTAAAATTCGACATTCGAGTGTTTTCCATCAGCTAGACGACAGCGTATTAAAAATTTGTCGGTAGCTCTACAGGGTGATATATTTTCGGTGTCATGTCGGTTTTTTCCCCTGAACTTTTTGCAGCACGCCACTGATCACATTGTCTAATATTTTCGAATTGCTCATTCAATTTAAGAACTTTTTGATTCTTTCATTTTTTGTATCTGTCACCGTTCTTGAAGAAAAAATTAAAATAAGATTTATGTTCCGAACTTAGCAATAGATTCTGGCCCATTTTCGTGTCGAAACACAAGTTCAGGTTATTTCCATTTTAATCTACCAAAGTTCTTTGGTCGACCGTGGATCGAAACTTAAAGTGACTATCAAAACAAATTATGCCTCAAAAAAGTTTGGTTTGCCATAATAGAGGGTGTCAAATTTTGAATTTCAATAGAAAAAATTGCTATAACTTCCGTAAGTTCGAACTTGAGTTTTTAATCTGCAAGAACTGACTTAGCTTGAAACTAGTGGCATAGGATGATCCTGCTTTTTCATGTGACACATGATGTTTGAGATTAAAGATAAGCAGTTAGAGCTCATTACTCCTAAAACAGTAAAATGGCTGTGATTTCTTTGTCATACCCAGTTGAAAATCAGAAAATTTGGACATATTATCAAGGGTAATTTTTTTTACGCTGAGAAACCAATGGCGAAGCATAACCCGGAGAGATTCCCCCTCTTAAGCAAAATCAATACTCCACTGGAATTTATCAGAATTGACCAACCTATTGAGCAATCATCATTTCTGAAGATGAAAAATTCTTTTCTTCTTTTAAGCGTTTCTATTACGAAATTTTCATGATAGCATTACTGTCAGTTGGTGATGATTTTCACGAGTTGCAAGTGTATCATTTGTTTATTTGCGGTCGATGGTATTGAAATGATGAAAAAGGGAAGTACGTTTTATTATAAATTACAATAAAAATCATTTAACATAGAACAAAGAAGATAACATGTCCAATAATCTTAAGCTGCTAAAATCCGTTCTAAGTGTGCTCCATTCTGTTGAATGCATAATCTATATCTCCTCTCAAGCAACATTATAGATTTTGAGATTGCATTGCTGTTATTGCAGCGCCAGAAATTGCACCCATCAATGATCCTACACGAAGTCTTTGAATGCGCCCCAGACGAAAAAATCAAATGGGTTTAAGTCTGCAGATCGCGGTGGCTATGCAACAGGTCCAATCTTGGGAACATCATCCAGATTCAGACGATTACATCTTGCTATCCATCTGTTAGGGTAGTTTTCATCTTTCGTGAACTAAGCTTTGGATTATTTATGAATAAATTTAAATTGTCCCGTTCGTTAACGTTTTTCTTCTATTTTGCCGATCATCTCCTATCTTCACCAAACCACATCCACGAAATTATCAATGAACCCTTTTGAAAACTTCTCTGTTTGGAGATCTTCTAGTAGAAAATTTTCGATATTCTTCGACAGCTCGTCGTGAGTTACCATCACACAAACCATAAATGAAATCGATATCTGCATATTCCGTATTTGAAAACGAATAAGGCATTTCCGATTGGAAAGTTGAAAGATAAATCAACACTGAATAATTAATTCAGTATTGGGAGAATTAGTTAACGTATCTTCTTTTTGAATGAGACGTCCAATCTGGCAGAAAAGAATTACCTGCTTTGAAAAGAAGTCTTGAGTGCAATTCATAGCCATTAAAGTAGAGGTAGGTGATGTCTGTTCTTGGCGTTATTTGAATTTCCGTTAAAGCAAGGACATGAGGTTGCTTGTCTTGTAAATGATGGTGCACTGCTCTCACATTCATGTTGGTGTGTCCTAGTCTTCTTATGTTACAAAACTCAATAACGAATTGGCTTCTCTAATAGCATTTCGGGGGACTCCGTGCATCCGCCAGAGGACCGTTATTAGTCGTACTGCCATCGTGAGTCTCTCAAGTCTGTCCACCCGGAAATCTGACTGACGAACGAGTTTACCTCTTTGTCCCAAGGAGCTTACTCATTATGTTTCATCTGAAAATCTTTCCCACTTTGGAGATCGGACCATCTGCCAAGCACAAAATAGTCACAAATGACCAATTCACGGAGGCTATAGCTCCGTGAATTGGTAATGCCATCACATCAGCTGATGTGATGATATTACACGAGGCGACGGGAGTGGGATCGTGATGTACCTTCCATTGATTCATCGCATCATAAGAAAAGCGATTATGAAAAATACGCAAAATCTTTATCTGTTGGTATTTTAACCTATAATAACGTTGCTGAACGTCGCTGTTTAAACCTATTCAAGGTTTAAATCTCGCACGTGTAGAATGAAAATTTGAATAATTTGCTTTAAAACTACCGAAACTGTTTGGCGGCGTATCTATCAACTTTAATTATTTAATAATAGAGCGTCGGTAGTTATGGTTACCGAGGACGTATTTCTAAGCTTGTTTTGTTTATTACTAGAACTATTGGCCTTGACGCTCAGTTCTCTGTACACTATTTTCGTATCAATCAAGTCAAGGATCGTTATGCGAAGTATCCATCTCTTCCGAAGTTCTTATCAGAAAAATAAAGAAATACTAATAATTTTCATATCTTATCTTAACAATCAACGAACGAGATTGGTAGAGTGAATCCGTGACACATTGGTGTATTGAATAGTGAACGAGATAGAACAAAACGTGAGTTAACATATTTGAATAATTAATTATTGAGATGTTTTGTAATTTATTATCCCAAACATTTTTCTACATGTCGCAATTTACACTGTTGCCAATATTCATTAGTAACTAAAGTAAATATAAGATTCTGTGCAGTGTATAGATTAATTTTTGGTGCTCTATACTTGTTGAAACTGGTATACAGTGCGTTTCAATTAGAACGAACCACCCTGAATAACTCGGGTTTGATTTTTCTGTGAATTTCCCGAAACATGTCGAGAAGGACATCTTTTGCTTGGAGGGCGGATATTTTCTGTTACATGTTTCGTTCTTCATCTATCAACCTCTTAACTCTGGCAGCTTCCACCCCTAATATTTGAATAGAAAAAAGGGGTCGTGTGATACCTTTTTGAAAACGTGATTCTATTCTCTATACGACCATGAAATTATTTACTTTCTGAGATAATCTGAGATAACATGTGACGAATTGAAATCGAGAATTGTTTGGTAAAATTCAATCCGTTGGATCTCCGTTTGAAGAAACACTTGATCAAACTCGATTTTGTTGTTTAAGAAGAATTTTTCTTTCTCATTTGAACAATTGCGCATCGTCCCCCAACCCATATCAACTACCACCCCGAAAATTTCCATATGAAAAGATTGTGTCATACATCTTTGAAAAGTTCTTCCATTTACTGCATTTTTTCAAATTCATCGACGATTTAGCAACACTATACAAGGTGTTTCCGTTTTAATTTAACAAAATGCACAGAATGATAGATACAGGCTGTGAAATTTTCGGGGACAAAAATTTATTTTTGAATAACTCACTCAATTTTTCAGATATCAAACTGAAACTCGACATTCGAGTGTTTTCCATCAGCTAGACGACAGCGTATTAAAAATTTGTCGGTAGCTCTACAGGGTGATATATTTTTCGGTGTCATGTCGGTTTTTTCCCCCTGAACTTTTTTGCAGCACGCCACTGATCACATTGTCTAATATTTTCGAATTGCTCATTCAATTTAAGAACTTTTTTGATTCTTTTTTTTTGTATCTGTCACCGTTCTTGAAGAAAAAATTGAAATAAGATTTATGTTCCGAACTTAGCAATAGATTCTGGCCCATTTTCGTGTCGAAACACAAGTTCAGGTTATTTCCATTTTAATCTACCAAAGTTCTTTGGTCGACCGTGGATCGAAACTTAAAGTGACTGTCAAAACAAATTATGCCTCAAAAATATTTGATTTGCCATAATAGAGGGTAACAAATTTTGAATTTCAATAGAAAAAATTGCTATAACTTCCGTAAGTTCGAACTTGATTTTTTAATCTGCAAGAACTGACTTAGCTTGAAACTAGTGGCATGAATGATCCTGTTTTTTCATGTGACGCATGATGTTTGAGATTAAAGATAAGCAGTTAGAGCTTATTACTCCTAAAACAGTAAAATGGCTGTGATTTCTTTGTCATACCCAGTTGAAAATCAGAAAATTTGGACATATTATCAAGGGTAATTTTTTTTACGCTGAGAAACCAATGGCGCAGCATAACCCGGAGAGATTCCCCCTCTTAAGCAAAATCAATACTCCACTGGAATTTATCAGAATTGACCAACCTATTGAGCAATCATCATTTCTGAAGATGAAAAATTCTTTTCTTCTTTTAAGCGTTTCTATTACGAAATTTTCATGATAGCATTACTGTCAGTTGGTGATGATTTTCACGAGTTGCAAGTGTATCATTTGTTTATTTGCGGTCGATGGTATTGAAATGATGAAAAAAAGGGAAGTACGTTTTTATTATAAATTACAATAAAAAATCATTTAACATAGAACAAAGAAGATAACATGTCCAATAATCTTAAGCTGCTAAAATCCGTTCTAAGTGTGCTCCATTCTGTTGAATGCATAATCTATATCTCCTCTCAAGCAACATTATAGATTTTGAGATTGCATTGCTGTTATTGCAGCGCCAGAAATTGCACCCATCAATGATCCTATTCCTCAAAGTTTTGACATAATTTAAATTTGTTGCGTACACGAAGTCTTTGAATGCGCCCCAGACGAAAAAATCAAATGGGTTTAAGTCTGCAGATCGCGGTGGCCATGCAACAGGTCCAATCTTGGGAACATCATCCAGATTCAGACGATTACATCTTGCTATCCATCTGTTAGGGTAGTTTTCATCTTTCGTGAACTAAGCTTTGGATTATTTATGAATAAATTTAAATTGTCCCGTTCGTTGACGTTTTTTCTTCTATTTTGCCGATCATCTCCTATCTTCACCAAACCACATCCACGAAATTATCAATGAACCCTTTTGAAAACTTCTCTGTTAGGAGATCTTCTAGTAGAAAATTTTCGATATTCTTCGACAGCTCGTCGTGAGTTACCATCACACAAACTATAAATGAAATAGATATCTGCATATTCCGTATTTGAAAACGAATAAGGCATTTCCGATTAGAAAGTTGAAAGATAAATCAACACTGAATAATTAATTCAGTATTGGGAGAATTAGTTAACGTATCTTCTTTTTGAATGAGACGTCCAATCTGGGAGAAAAGAATTACCTTCTTTGAAAAGAAGTCTTGAGTGCAATTCATAGCCATTAAAGTAGAGGTAGGTGATGTCTGTTCTTGGCGTTATTTGAATTTCCGTTAAAGCAAGGACATGAGGTTGCTTGTCTTGTAAATGATGGTGCACTGCTCTCACATTCATGTTGGTGTGTCCTAGTCTTCTTATGTTACAAAACTCAATAACGAATTGGCTTCTCTAATAGCATTTCGGGGGACTCCGTGCATCCGCCAGAGGACCGTTATTAGTCGTACTGCCATCGTGAGTCGCTCAAGTCTGTCCACCCGGAAATCTGACTGACGAACGAGTTTACCTCTTTGTCCCAAGGAGCTTACTCATTATGTTTCATCTGAAAATCTTTCCCACTTTGGAGATCGGACCATCTGCCAAGCACAAAATAGTCACAAATGACCAATTCACGGAGGCTATAGCTCCGTGAATTGGTAATGCCATCACATTAGCTGATGTGATGATATTACACGAGGCGACGGGAGTGGGATCGTGATGTACCTTCCATTGATTCATCGCATCATAAGAAAAGCGATTATGAAAAATACGCAAAATCCTTATATGTTGGTATTTTAACCTATAATAACGTTGCTGAACGTCACTGTTTAAACCTATTCAAGGTTTAAATCTCGCACGTGTAGAATGAAAATTTGAATAATTTGCTTTGAAACTACCGAAACTGTTTGGCGGCATATCAATCAGCTTTAATTATTTAATAATAGAGCGTCGGTAGTTATGGTTACAGAGGACGTATTTCTAAGCTTGTTTTGTTTATTACTAGAACTATTGGCCTTGACGCTCAGTTCTCTGTACACTATTTTCGTATCAATCGAGTCAAGGATCGTTATGCAAAGTATCCATCTCTTCCAAAGAAATGCTAATAATTTTCATATCTTATCTTAACAATCAACGAACGAGATTGATAGAGTGAGTCCGTGACACATTGGTTTATTGAATAGTGAACGAGATAGAACAAAACGTGAGTTAACATATTTGAATCATTAATTATTGAGATGTTTTGTAATTTATTATCCCAAACATTTTTCTACATGTGGCAATTTACACTGTTGTCAATATTCATCAGCAACTGAAGTAAATATAAGATTCTGTGAAGTGTATAGATTAATTTTTGGTGCTCTCTACTTGTTGAAACTGGTATACAGTGCGTTTCAATTAGAACGAACCACCCTGAATAACTCGGGTTTGATTTTTCTGTGAATTTCCCGAAACATGTCGAGAAGGACATCTTTTGCTTGGAGGGCGGATATTTTCTGTTACATGTTTCGTTCTTCATCTATCAACCTCCTAACTCTGACAGCTTCCACCCCTAATATTTGAAAAGAAAAAAGGGGTCGTGTGATACCTTTTTGAAAACGTGATTCTATTCTCTATACGACCATGAAATTATTTACTTTCTGAAATAACATGTGACGAGTTGAAATCGAGAATTGTTTGGTAAAATTCAATCCGTTGGATCTCCGTTTGAGGAAACACTTGATCAAACTCGATTTTGTTGTTTAAGAAGAATTTTTCTTTCTCATTTGAACAATTGCGCATGGTCCCCCTACCCCTATCAACTACCACCTCGAAAATTTCCATATGAAAAGATTGTGTCATACATCTTTGAAAAGTTCTTCGATTTACTGCGTTTTTTAAATTCATCGACGATTTAGCAACACTATACAGGGTGTTTCCGTTTTAATTTGACTAAATGCACAGAATGATAGAAAATCTTAAAGGATTGACACTTTCCAGAAGAACATACCCTCTCTGACCCGTCGTTTTCGAGATACAGGCTGTGAAATTTTCGGGGACAAAAATTTATTTTTGAATAACTCACTCAATATTTCAGATATCAAACTAAAATTCGACATTCGAGTGTTTTCCATCAGCTAGACGACAGCGTATTAAAAATTTGTCGGTAGCTCTACAGGGTGATATATTTTTCGGTGTCATGTCGTCCTTTTTCCCCCAGATCTTTTTTGCAGCACGCCACTGATCACATTGTCTAATATTTTCGAATTGCTCATTCAATTTAAGAACTTTTTTGATTCTTTCATTTTCTTGTATCTGTCACCGTTCTTGAAGAAAAAATTAAAATAAGATTTATGTTCCGAACTTAGCAATAGATTCTGGCCCATTTTCGTGTCGAAACACAAGTTCAGGTTATTTCTGTTTTAATCAACCAAATTTCACTGGTCGACCGTGGATCGAAACTTAAAGTGACTCTCAAAACAAATTATGCCTCCAAAATGTTTGGTTTGCCATAGTAGAGGGTGTCAAATTTCGAATTTTCAATAGAAAAAATTAATAATAACTTCCGTGAGTTCGAACTTGATATTTTAATCTGCAAGAACTGACTTAGCTTGAAACTAGTGGCGTAGGATGATCATGTTTTTTTCATGTGACGCATGATGTTTGAGATTAAAGATAAGCAGTTAGAGTTCATTACTCCTAAAACAGTAAAATGGCTGTGATTTCTTTGTCATACCCAGTTGAAAATCAGAAAATTTGGACATATTATCAAGGGTAATTTTTTTTACGATGAGAAACCAATGACGAAGCATAACCCGGAGAAATTCCCCCTCTTAAGCAAAATCAATACTCCACTGGAATTTATCAGAATTGACCAACCTATTGAGCAATCATCATTTCTGAAGAAGAAAAATTCTTTTCTTTTTTTAAGCGTTTCTATCACGAAATTTTCATGATAGCATTACTGTCAGTTGGTGATGATTTTCACGAGTTGCAAGTGTATCATTTGTTTATTTGCGGTCGATGGTATTGAAATGATGAAAAAAAGGAAAGTACGTTTTTATTATAAATTACAATAAAAAATCATTTAACATAGAACAAAGAAGATAACATGTCCAATAATCTTAAGCTGCTAAAATCCGTTCTAAGTGTGCTCCATTCTGTTGAATGCATAATCTATATCTCCTCTCAAGCGACATTATAGATTTTGAGATTGCATTGCTGTTATTGCCGCGCCAGAAATTCCACCCATCAATGATCCTATTCCTCAAAGTTTTGACATAATTTAAATTTGTTGCGTACACGAAGTCTTTGAATGCGCCCCAGACGAAAAAATCAAATGGGTTCAAGTCTGCGGATCGCGGTAGCCATGCAACAGGTCCATTCTTGGGAACATCATCCAGATTCAGACGATTACATCTTGCTATCCATCTGTTAAGGTAGTTTTCGTCTTTCGTGAACTAAGCTTTGGATTATTTGTGAATAAATTTAAATTATCCCGTTCGTTAACGTTTCTTCTTCGATTTTGCGGATCACCTCCTATCTCCCATCCTGTGCGTTTTAGCAGATTATAACGGAAACACCTTGAACTTATGTTTCGACACGAAAATAGGCTTGAATCTAATGAAAAGTTCGGAACATAAATCGTATTTTATTTTTTCCTCAAAAACGGTGACTGATACGACAAAATGCACGATACAAGAACATTTTTGGATTGAATGAGTAATTTGAAAATATTAGAAAATGTGGTCAGTAGCGTGCTGCACGAAAGTTCTGGGGGAAAATAGACAACATGACACCGAAAAATATATCACCCTGTAAAGCAACTGACAAATTTTTAATATGTCATCGTGTAGCTGATGAAAAATCAATCGAGTGTCGAATTTCAGCTCGATACCTAAAAAATTAAGCGAGTTGATCAAAAATAATTTTTTTTCCCCGAAAATTTGACACCCTGTATTTCGAAACCGACATCTGAGAGAGGGTATGTTCTTGAGGAAAGTATCAATATTTTAAGATTTTCTATCATTTTGTGCATTTTGGCAAATTAAAACGAAAAACCCTATATATTTTATGTAAACATCTATCTAGTCGATTTTGTTTCGAAGAGTTAATTATTCTCTTAGTAGTAAACGTGGAGTGTGCGCTATCCTTCTTTCAAGGAAAAGCTAGATTTCTTCTGTTTGAATCAATGAATAAAAACGATGTTTCATTTTGATGGCATATGTCGGTTTCTTTTCAATCAGTTTATCAGATATTGAGATAATTTTGAGTAACTTGAAAACGAATAGAAATATCGGAGAAAGTTTGCATCACTAAACTAACCATATAATTGCACATAGCTGGCGTACTTAGACATCAACATTTGCCCACCCTTTCTTGGCTAACAATGGACGTTCTATACATAATCGAGTCGTCTCCACTCGGGATTTACTTGATATCTCAATGCAAATAATTTTGATTCGAAAGAACATACATTAATAAAGGAATATTTGATTTAACATGCAAATTGCCATTATTGAAATCTAATACTTATTTAGTACTTTGAAAGGACCCGTTCGAAGAAGTAACAGCATACAAGTAGTATTAAAAGAAGCAAATTTTTCATTATTAGGTATAATGATGTAGATAAAATTCAAGATTCTATCAATTTACTTTATATTGACCAATTTGCTTCTGCATCATTGTGTAAACACAATATTTATTTAGTAGCTTTATCCTTATAGATAAATAAGTAACATACCTTTACCTCCAGAAAATAAAATTATGTAATAAAATACAATCGAACAAATAGCTTTCAATAATGATTGGAAATCTATATCAGTGAATATTTGAAAAATGAAACGAACAAAAGCATATATTTTTTGATTGTTTTATTTTAAGTCGCACGCCTCCTGGGGAGTATAAGCGACTACATATCACTACACAGTTAGTTACGTAACAATTAATTACACTGATGATTCAATTATCAGATATGAACAATGAATAGTTTAGTTATTTTTACATATCAGATCTCATCGCCAAGTTCACAATCCTAAAGAAACTCAACAGCTTTGTTCAACCATTCGTACTTCCTAATAGAGACATCAAATTTCTGGGCATTCCCAGGCGGGAACGCTCATCGTTGAACTTCTGATATTCCAGAAGTATGTGAATGACACTCGAATCAGTCTGGCAGTGTGGGATGAGGTGAAACATGGGTCATATTTGTATGTCCAATCTTTAACCCGTTTATTATGATCTGGTTTCTTCTTGAGAAATGAACCGCTGGATTTTTGTCGTGGAAGCTATTTCTTATTCGTCGATTGGTACCTCATCTGGAAGATCCATATTAACCGCATCTTTAGCTGCCGAGTCAGCTTCCTCAATGCCAATGATACCACATGGGCAGAAGTATATAATAGAACGATACAATTTAGACAAGATAACGAGTCGGAGCAGATAACAGTGCTTAGCAAATCTCTCGTGCTTAATAAATTGAAGTGCCAAATAGATCGCAAAGTCTTCGGCAGAAATAACGCTGTAGTCATCATGTAATCTTTTATAGTCACTGTAATTGAGCACAGGGATTCTAATGGCGCAACCAGGTTTGCCATTTTGTACTGATCCGTCGGTGTAGATATTGGTTGAGTTTGCGAAATGATTTGAAATATGCTCATCGAAGCGATTTCTTATGTAAGCTGGAATTTTATGATATTATGTTGAAAGGAATTGAAGATGTTCTTATAATTTTTCAATGTTGAACTCAAATTCTGGACAGAGCTAATAACTGAATGTTTAAGAAAATTCCCTGGATCGAATTGAAAGTAGTGATTTTTGAATCCTCGGGATGTTGGTTATTCTGGCAATATAAATAAGAAGTAATTTCTGTCTTCGAACATGTAGAGGTATAACATCTTATTCCGCTAGCTCTCCTGGAATGGGGCTACTTCTGAAGGCACCTAAAATCAGTCTACCGGCATTATTATTTATTGTTTCCAATGTTTGGAGTCTAGATTCAGTCGCTGAACCGTAGACTATGTTACTGTAGTCCAGTTTACTTCTCACAAAAGCAAAGTACATTTTTCTGAGAAGGTTTTGATCGGCACCCCAATTTTTGATATTTAGGACCTTCAAAATATTAATCTGCTGCAATCATGCTTCAATTTCGTTATATTGGTGTTCCAACGCATACATTTATCCCATGTTAAGCCTAGAATTTTTTCCTCATCAGTATTCTTTAGTAGCGTGTTGTTTATATATAAGCGTGGTATTGCGTTGCTATTGCGCTTTTCGAAAAGTATGATTACGTATTTGGTTTAAGATATTTTCATGCCATTTGTATTTGAGAAGTTCTCCTGGTTCGACAGGCAGTCTTGAAGTATGATCTGTGAAGTATTCAAATTCACACCATATCCTCCAATAGAAAGATCAACATTGTAGAAAAAATAGGTTTCTTCATCAATCCTAATACTTCATTCATGGTTATCAAAAAGAGGTTAACACTGAGAACAGAGCCTTGTGGTACCCCGTTATTTATACTAAATTGTTCTGAATAGTACCCATTGACCCTGACATTGATTGATCTTTTCAGTAGAAAGTTATGAATGAAGTGTAAAATGTTACCCTTTATACCCATTTTGATAGATTGCCGGACTATTCCATGCCTCCATAGCACGTCGAAGCATTTCTCAATATCTAATGCAACGAGCAAAAAATGTCCACCATTATTCAACGAATTGGTAATTGCTGACTCCAAAGCAACTAGACAATCGGTAGTCGATTTCTTTCTGCTAAAACCATTTTGTAGAAAGAAGGCCATTGGATTCTAGATGCCATATAATTTTATTGCTAATTATTTTTTCAAATAGTTTGCATAAGCAACAAGTGAGCGCAACTGATCTATAACTGGTCGTAGTAGATGGATCCTTATCATGTTTTAAAACAGGAACGACAATAACCTTGTGCCAAACGACAATAGCCTTGTGCCAAATATCCGGGAATTCTCTTCTACATAGAATATAGTTGAATAAATTCTTAAGGTAGACCAGGCTAGGTTCAGGTAAATTTTTGATAGAAATGTACGGTATAAAATATTTTTGTATACCTTTTATTGTAATAAACACGTAGCAAAAAAACGTCATTTAGGCCTTGAGAAAAGTAAACCTCCCCTAAAGCTACTGCTACTACTACTACTACTCCTATTATATTTTCTAATGGTGTGTTTCATTGTTGAGTGTATGAATATTTATCTTACCTATAAGTACCTATATGTATATTCAAAGGTTTTCGTTAATGGATTATTATTTTTATTTTTATCAAATGATAGCTTGTAATTCAAAAGACTAATGATTAATGGCAATTTGAAGTTATAACAATTGCTTGCCCCAAAATATTTATTCGATCTTCATTCTTTCAGAAAATGAAGTACCTAATGTTAGTATTTCTATCCGATTTACTGTTGCACATTTCTGTTGTGGAAAACGCAAATATATTGGCATTCTTTCCTTTGGTTCAAAAAAGTCATTTCGTGATGTATAGGAAAGTACTGGAGGGATTAGCAAAGAAAGGACATTCAGTAGATCTAGTTGGTGGTATACCACCAGACCAAGGAAAAAACACACCAGGGTAAGCTATCATAAGAAAACCTTCAGTTTTCATTTTCGTCTTCAAACTTTATTCAATCTGTAGCAAATTGATTAGTTTCATTATTCTCGTTTTCTTTCAGAATCACATATATAAACATCTCAGATGCCATCGTACCGGAACTACCTCGCGCCACAATCAATATATTGCAGTCTTTTACAGTTAATTCCAACGTCATCTTCATGTTTGAAATAGATGGAATACCAAAATGCCGAAATATCTTCAATTCAAATGCTGTGAAAACCCTGAGACATTCCAAGAAGAAATACGATCTTCTTTTGATAGAAATTTTTATTGGTGATTGTTTCTTCGGATTTGCTCATATTTTCAAAGTTCCAATAGTGTCCATGATATCTAGTACCGATTTACCATGGGGTGGTTACAGAATAGGAAATCCGGATAATCCTTCCTACATTCCTAATTATTTCCAACCATATAAGCCTTATGACTCTTTGAAGGACAGATTCTGGAATACTGTTACTTACTTTCAAACGAAACTTGGGTAAGCACAATTTTGATCATGCTACCCATTAGGGTGATAAATTCGCTCCCGGTAGATAGCAATCAGAAAGTTCCCTCCCGAGCGTTTCAGGTACCTGAACCTAATTATTTTCTTGAAAAGGCAATAATGCACATCGAATGAACGTCGAACAATAAGATAATGTGATGTGTCCTACAAATGTAATTTTAGGGGTTTTACGGATAAGGAATTTTCAGAATTGAAAACTTCTTGAAACCAACGATATGATGGTCCAACTAGAATTGTATATACGCCCTCCTACAATAGACTGTTCAAAGTTATTATTACTATTGTTACTTTTGAAAGGGAACCACGAAAATGAATCCTGTATTGTTTCATTGAAAGAAAACAAAATGAGAAATTATCCAAAAACTTAGAACTACCCCTACGAAAAACTATATCAAACTTTGAAAGAAAATGAAACTGATGTCCGAAGTGCCTCTATATAAACACCTCAAAAAAGTCTAGGGAACACTTAACAATATCTTTAAAATATGAATTTGATGATTCGAATTTATAGAAATCTTTCGGTTTTTGTTAGGATGTATTGTAAATAATGTATTCTCAAGAAAACAAAATAATATTTGACTTCTCCAAAGCACCTATTAAAAAAATTTGAAATTTGAAAATGACAAAATTTGGTAAAACACATAAAAAAATCCTGAGCTAATATTTTCGAAACGATATGGAAGCACTTATATTTTTCAGTAGGTTATTAATGACACTTTGGCATCGTCGCGGCATGCTCAATATTAAATTGTCTATAACATTTTGGCCTAAGTCATTCCAAGCCTTCTGAACTGCTAATCGAAGCTTCTGTTCATGATGGAAGACGATTTTTATGCAGGAGATTTCTTTTTAGGGTGTTCCACACATGCTCGATGAGATTCAGATCTAAGGAGCAGGATGGCCACGGTAGAAGATCGATATCATTCTCTTTAAGAACGTTCAAGACAACTCTTGCACGATGAGGAAGGGCATTATCTTGTTGGAAGAGTGGATTTTGACCCATTGTTCGGAGATACGGTACCACTACACGTAAAACTATCTCATTTTCCCGTGAGGTTGTTCTGTATGAAAACGAGGCTAGTTCTTCCACCAAGGCGTATACCTCCCCAAAACATCACAGATCCGCCTCCCTGTCTAACCACTTCTCGAGCATGCTGGAGACGGTTTCGCGTCATATTCGAATTCTTCCCGAATCGGGATAATAACTAAATCTAGATTCATCACTTAAGAGAACTGTGGCCCACCTCTCTTGATCCCAGTTTACGTGTTCTTGGCACCAAGCTGAACGAGCAGCGCGATTTCCATGGGTCAGTTGTGGAACTCTTAAAGAACGTCTAGAGTGGAGTTGACCTTCGAGCAGTCGATTTCTCACAGTTTGGTCGGAAATTTGTACGTTATGAACTCGTGAAAGCTCTCGAGCTAATTGAGATGCTGTGGTAGTACGATCTCTTCTTGCTTGTAAAACCAAAAATCGGTCTTGAGCGACTGTAGTAATCATGAAACGACCTGTATGGCATTCTTATACGCTACCCGTTTCATTGAAATGCGACCATAAACGGTTTATGACACTTGGGCTACTTCCCAGAACCCTGGATACTTCCCGTTGTGAGCTCCCAGCTTGGAGGATGCCAACGGCTCGTAACATCTCTTCTCTAGTCAAATGTCGTCTTTCCATGGTCGAATCACAAAACTTGAATCTTTTATTTGTGCTTACAACAGAAACAAAGTGCCAACTAACTGATTTCAAACACTGAATACATGAAATGATTATAAAGCAGAGTCGCATCTGCTGCATTTTTAGGTTTTTATAAAAAAACTGAAATCTGTTGCGGCACTCTACATAATTTGGTGAGAAATTGATGCAGGTGTTCATTTCTTAAAAAAAAATCATCATATTGATCGTTCTGGATACGATATATCGATATTCAGAAGTGTTCCCTAGACTTTTTTGAGGTGTTTATGTCATATTTGTTCTTAAATTGATTCACTGTCATTGTAACTTCACGAGGCAGATTGATCTAAGTGATAAATACACGGTTTCAGAGGAAATGTCGCCTAACAGAGGACCTTACATTCTCTTTTGTCAATTTACAATCGTGGCCCCGCAGACGCTGATCCGTATTTCATTTGAATAGAGGCGGGATTCCGCCTCTGATGAGGCTTTTCATGGCTCGGATAGTCACTATGAACTGACCGCGGCGTTTTCATTGTGCCTAACTAGGGATTTCCGCTAATTCCAGTCTCGTTACATAATCAGAAAGAATTATGCCAAACGCGGCGTTAGATTGCCTCTAAAGCGTTATTCCCAGGCACAAGATTTGGACTGTACACCGAACCGAAGGTTCTAGAATAGGGATCGCGTATAATTCTGAATAGTTCGAAGAACGTTCAGAAAACGGCTTTTTTAAAAGCCCAGAGCCAAAATCTAAATACGCCAGCCGGCACGACTGAAGATGTCTGTGATATGTGTTGACCATTTGAAATCTTGAGAAATGATGACGCCCAAATACTTTTGAGACTCAACTTTTTCAACTGCCGACAAACCAATGCGGTATTCAAGATGTGGATTTTTGGTACAATTGTACCTAACGATATCTTTAGCGTTCAAAGGAAGAAACCAACGATCACAATGGTCCTTTAAATTCGTGAGATCTTCTTGAATTTGATTTTGGTCACTGTATGGCTCGCCGTAGATTGTTATGTCGTTTGCATTACAGATGAAACGTGAACTAATTTGATGTTTCAGATCAGTGATAGATACCAAAAACAGTCGGGAGCCGACTATAACCCTGTAAGTCCGTTCTGCCAAAAACTCCTCCATCCAGTGTAAGAGATCTTTCTTTATTCAAAGAGTAACCCGCAACCCGATGAAAGGCTTTCCCCTCAGTCTAGATTTATTACATCAACTGCCAGGCTCTTGTTAACTCTTGTAACTGGACCAATCGTTTAAGTTTTAAGCAATTGTTAAATAGATTTTGTCCCTTATGTTTCAATTCAAGTTTCTACGTCAGTATTCTTGTTCCGTATGAGTGAAAAGAAATAAGGAATGCTAAAATTGTATTAAGTGAAAGGAAAAAGTAGTTGGTGACTATAGAACACGTCTATCCGTCGATCTGATCGATCGAAGAATTAGCTCCTTCAAGGGGAAATATTCAGCTTTCTACGGAAGGTTGAATATAACTCCTTGGATAAAGTTTTAAATGCATGTCATTCATTATGAAGAAATTTGATTTCACAATTTCAGGCAGCGTTATTATATTCAGGAGCAGAATAGAATAGCCAAAGATTTCTTTGGCCAAGATATGCCTGATCTGAATGACATAATAGCAAATACAAGTGTACTTCTGGTGAATAGTCATTTCAGTTTGAATTCAGCCAGACCAACATTACCTAATTTCGTTGAAGTTGGTGGATTGCACATCGAATCTCCAAAACCTTTGGATGAGGTTCGTATTTGTTGAAATATAAAATTCAGTTTCATCACTCGAACTAATACTCTTCAGGAACTCCTCGGTTTTATCGGTAGAGACAAATTTATTTATTTCTCATTTGGTTCAATTGCCAACGCAGCTTTATTCGAAGAAGATGTGATGCAGGCTATCATGGACGCATTCTCTGAACTGAAATATAAGGTTATATGGAAAGCTAATAAAACTGAAATAGCAGAAAATATCAAAATACCTTCAAACATTCTAATTCGACCTTGGATGTCACAGTTGTCAATATTATGTGAGTAAACGAATTTTCATTTTTAAATTTGAAAAAACAAAGCGATTTCACTATTACTCAGACTGTATCTCGATATTGATTTTTTTATTAATTGGATGAGTAACTATTTTTATCGCTTTTCTTTCAGGTCATCCTAATATTGCACTATTTTTAACCCATTCTGGATTAATGGGAACGCAAGAGGCAGTTCACTGTGGAGTTCCAATGTTATGTATACCACTTTTTGCTGACCAATATCAAAATTGTCAAAATTTGATAGATAGAAAAGTTGCAAAAACTTTGAGGCCTGACAAAAAGATGACTAAAGAGCAATTAAGTAGCACTATCAAAGAATTAATTGATGATCCAAGGTACAGTTTCATTTTTAGTTTAGATATACAAACAATTTTTGACGACTTCACAAAGTCTAAAGTATGTGCTACCATTTTACTTTATTATTGACAATTTCACTCATGTGTCAAAATGAACGTTTAAGAACATAGAAATTCGAGTTTGATATCGGATAAATTGCATAGAAATAGGAAGGAAGGTAGGATATTAGTGGATAAATTTGTCCATAGAGATTCCTTTCGTTTCCATAGCAACGCAACATTCACAACGAATAGCAAGGTTTTAAAACTGTCAAGAACAGCCATTTTAGTACCTGTTGTAAAGTTTCTGCCAATATAAATTGAAATGTCTCGTTTTGAAAGCACCAGTGAAGCAGAAATAAATAGTTCTATACAGAATTCTATCCCCAAGAAAAACGCACAGCTCGATTTGGAATCAATTCAGTATATTCTGCAAGGAACGAACGTTCGATTTAGATATACAGCATTCTATTGAAGATATTGCAGAAATTCTTATGGATTGGGGTTTCAATATGAAACAAATGAATGGACAAAATTACAAAGAATACGCCTTCGAAACAATGTGGAACACAACTGCGAAAATGATGGAGTATATGTATTTCGAAAAATTCAACATGAGTTTCAACCCCTTTACCGATTCAGCATTTATAAAGGCTCGTGAAGCTCGCAATTCTAAAAGGAAGATGTTACAAGGGGGTGTGGAAAAGCTCAAGGAAAGTTCCGTTGCTTTAACAAGAATTGAAATTGATAGCATGGCTCTGTACTAGGACGAAAATGCCGCGATTGGTTTGTTGAAAAAATTTTTCCATATTGTTGCTTATGAATTAGCATGGCGTGGCGGTGAAGCAGCAACTTGCAAAGGTACACTTATTCAAAGAGGAAAAATTTTATAACGGAAAAGTGACTGGTCGTATTGAATATAACCCAGTATTCTCGAAAACTTGCCAAGGCGGCTCAAAAAATGCTGTGATAGTAAATGGCTAGTAAAAATTAAGGAAAAACCCAGATTTATGTCCTGTGAGGTTGTTTCATAAGATATTGTCGAAAAGACTCGATCATGTTATAAGTGATAGATTATTTCTGGCTCCCAATCAATTTTGGAAAAACAGTAGTTCTAGGGGTTGGTACAAAAATATGCCCTTGGGAATAAATGAAATATCCAAATGGACAAAAATTTCAGCAGAGAAAGTTGGACTGGATAAAAAAAATAAGAAGATCACAAATCATTCTTATAGATCCAGTGCTGTTTCGAACCTATCTGAGGCAGGTGTCAGTGAACAAAAATTGATTACACTAAGCGGACACTCTACGGCAAGCTCTATTAAGCCCTACCTGCAACTGAACAATTAGCATCATTTGAATCTTGTTTCAAATCTTCGAAAAACTTCTGCGAATGTCTTCCATAATTCCTCAGGCATCGTTCACTCTCGTTGGTCTCTCATTCAAGTAAGGTGTTACTATATATTTTACAGTCTCGTTTGGAGAGTTTTATTGGCTGGCAAATTTCTCCGGCGCAGGCAGGCTACGTAAAAGGACGTGGTACGCGTGAACAGATCTTGAACTTGTGGTAGATCATTGAGAAGGCCAAGGAACATTACTTTCCCGTTTATATCTGCTTTGTAGACTACTCGAAGGCTTTTGATAACGTCAAGTGGCCTAAACTGCGGAAAATCCTGCGTTCTATGAGAGTTTCCTACCATCTCATTTTTCTCATTCAGAAAGTGTTTGTGTCCAACTCAGCTCAAGTAAAAATTGACGGTAATCTGTCTGATCAAATGGCAACCAGAAAAGGAGTACGTCAAGGAAGCGTATTATCTCCGATGTCATTTAACATCTACTTCGAGTTTGTAATGAGACATGTACTTGAAAACTGGAATGGCGGCATAACTATTGGTGGTAGCAAGATTTCTAATTTAAAGTTTGCTGACGATACTACCCTTATTGATGCTTCTCAGGAAGAATTGTTAGCTTTGCTGAGTAACCTAGAACAGCATGGTGCAACGTATGGTCTTAGTATTAACTATAATAAAACCAAGGTTATGATCGTAGACAGGGAACATAACAACTATCCTGAAATGAAGTCTGTTGGCCGTTGCCAAGTGGTTCAAAGTTTTGTGTATCTTGGTTCTTTGATCGAAAATTCTGGTGGCTGTGGAAATGAGATTAGACGTCGTATACAGCAAGCACGGGTATCCATGACGAAGCTCACTAAAATATGGCGTGACAATAATATCACTAAAAACACCAAAATGTCGTTAGTTCAGACTCATATTTTTTCTATATTCCTATATGCTTCTGAAACTTGGACTATTAAAAAGGTAGATCGCGCTCACATTGATACATTTGAAATGTGGGCTTGGAGGAGAATGTTGAGAATTGCTTATACCGCCCATCGAACTAATCTTTCGATTTTAAATGAACTTGGTAATCCAAAGCGGCTCTCCTCCATTGTATTCACGCGAATTCCGACGTTCTTCGGTCACATTCATAGAAGCGATAATATGGAGAAACTTGTTGCCCAAGGTCATGCTCCGAATGGGCGACATCGTGGCCGCTCCCCACACGCTGGGTGGATTCAAGGAAACAGTTGATGGATGTGAGTGTCCAAAAGCCACCGAACTAACTCGAAATCGCGAAAGATAGCGTGCTACAATTTCGAAAACAATCGATAATCTTTGTATCGGCAGCGTTTCAGCTCCGACTTAATGCATTTTACGAGTTCACAACATGTCTGATAAGACATTGTGACTATGATGATGATGATGAACAAAGAGCGTAATAAGGGAGTTGACACATTCGTTTTAAGGCTAGTTCGAATGTGTTTTTATAGGCGCTTCTGGCAATCAGAATTGACAATGGAGTTTTCGTATTCACGTCTGTCTGAACGAATAGAAGTCACTAGGAAATTTGAAAACGCTCGATGTGCTGCGAAATCGTCAATGTTCTTTGATACTCTACACCTTCTTCATAGATTTCTCTTATGTCGAAGCATCTGAATGCGCTCGTCGCTCAGCCACGGCTTCAATGCGTTTCTACGACAATTTTTCAACCTTGAGTTTTTAGAAACATAGGAATTTACAGTGGAAAGGAAGTTCAGCCACATTTCGTTTGGATCATCTGCAGATACCAGGACATTTTGCCAATCTGTTTCAGTGAGTTTTTGACTGAATGCATCGACGTTCGTTACTGTAATCATTGATTTAGAGATTGAAATTGTTGGGACAAAATGATTTGTATTTCGGAAGTTATGACAATATGGTCGGAGATGCCCATAGATGGATAGATATCAGGATCGTTACAAGTTGCTCATCGTTGGTGAAGAGAAGGTCGAGAATAGAAGTTTCTTTATCGAATCGGAATCGAGTAGGCTTTGTTGTGGGTTGAAAAAGATTAGAATCGATAAAAATGACTGGTTGTGGAGTTTGCATCAGGGTCGGGTATCTGAGGTATAGGCCAAGTTAAAGATGGAAGATTGAAATCTCCGACGATAAGATTATCCTTAGTAGATATGAGGTCAAGGTATTGTATGAGCTCTAAGTTTGCATCTCTTTCGATCTCTAAACACAGTAAAAATTCAGTTGAAGAGTATTTTTCGACAAACATATGTACATTATATCAATGCCTGAATATTCATTTCTTCGCAAGAAGTTGTAAAATTCTTGGTAATATGGTTGCTGAGGTACACACAAACTCCTCCTCCTCTACGATTTTTCCTGTCACATCTGAATATAGTATATTCTTCGATATATACCAATGAGTCAGGTATATTAGCGTGAAGCCAGGTCTCTGTTGTAAATATGAGATGAGACCCATGGTGTTGCACAAAGCATACTAATTCGTTCAGCTTGGATAGTAAAGAGTTCAAGTTGGTATACATACAAGATAGAACAATAAGAGATTGAGAAGAGCTTGATGATTTTCCATTGGCGAAAGATAGCAACAATTTTTGGAATGCCGCTTTTATATTCAATAGTTAAATTGGTTTCCCCATAATTCTTCCTCCGTTCCAACTCATCTCGAAGATCTTTCAGTACTTGTTGTTGAAGAGGGGTAGGATCACTAACAGTTCAATAATGGGGTGGGGAAGAATTTCTTTGAATCCCCACACTGACTTGGTCATAGTGAATAATGAAACCCTAAATACTCAAAGATACGTAACAGACATTTAAGAAGAACATGTTGTACTTTTTGTGGCAAACATGGGCGAACACTTTTTAATCATGCATAAAAACGCCAGACTTCACCAAGGTCATATCGTTAGGAATTACCTTCAAGATGACGAAATCACTTCAATGGAGTGGCCTGCAAGAAATCTAGTCCTCAATCTCATCGGACATGTCTTGGACATTCTCAATAGAAGATTAAATAGCCAGCAAAATCAGCCAGCTACCGTGAATAAGGGTCGCAACAGACTGATCGAAATTTGGAACGAAATGGCTGGGAATGCTATAAGATCATTGATTTTGTGAAATTTTTCTCCAAATGTTTTACATTGTTCATTATTAGTTTCATTTCAATTTCAATGAGTACCATTTTCAGTTCGATTTTTTTTAAGCATTTCTTGGTGCTGGTGATTAACTGGATAAATAATTCGTCAACATATCTTAACTTCTCCTGGATAAATTTTAATTTTAGATTTTGCGCGTAATGTATCATTTCTATTTCAGATACAAAGAGAATGCTCAAATTTTGTCAGAGCAGTTCAGAGATCGCCAAATGCCGCCTTTGGAGACAGCTATTTACTGGATCGAGTACGTGATAAGACACAAAGGAGCCCCGCAACTGAGGAGTCAAGCCAATTCATTAAAATGGTATCAGTATCTTCTTCTAGATGTGATTTGTATATTAGTATTATTATGTTTAGTTTGTTTAATCTGTATTTATGCTACTTTAAGATTCCTTTTCAGTTTTTCGAGAAAAAATAATGAAAATATAAGAAAAAAGAAAGATTGAAATAATAAATTTTTGAAGTGATACTGTATTATTTAATTTCTTCTAAGGATGTACTCATGCCAAAATTTAAGGACTCTGAAATTTCTAAACATCATGAAATGAAGCGTAGTCTTTTTCATGAATTTATTCAGCAATTCAGATTCTTTGAATTCTTCGTCAACCCAAAACCTTAATAGGTTCTTTCTGAAAATTTTCAGTAGTAAGATACCCTAACAAAAATTCATTCAAGTTTGAAAAATGAACAGTGCAGTTGGGATGCTTGACAGTGGCGCAACACAACCAAATAAACTTGAACAAAGTCAAATTCTATTTGGAGAATTGAGAACACATTGTCAGCTTTGTTGATCCTCTATTGGACACCCTGTATATTCTAATCACATAAAATATATGCAAAAATTTGAGAATGAAAACTCCGTTGTAGAAAAGAGATCACCAAGACACTATTTTGTAAAAGTTGTTCTCAGTTTGAATTATTCGACTAAGATTTTTGGACTCCAAAGAGTCTAATCCAACAATCGGCAGGCAAAGTTATGGCGTCTGTATTTTGGTATACGCATGGCATATTGCTTATCGACTATCTGAAGAAAGGCCATACGATCAACAGTGACTATCGGCCAAGTAAGGCTATAGCCTTACTTGGTCGATTGACGAGATTGTGTGAAAACGACATCATTGAAAATGAAAAACATTGTTTCATAAAGACAATGTAGGTATAAACCATGAGAAAAATCAACGATTTATGCTTGTAATTGTAGCCGCAGCCTATTCTCTATATCTGGCACCCAGGGACTACTGGCTCTTGATTTGAAAAAGATGCTACAGAGAAAGATATTTGGTTAGGTCGAACAGGTTTTTGCCGATACTAACGCCTGATTTGTCGAAGATTTTCCACAAGAAACGCATCGAAATGTTAGAGAAGCGTTGCAATTATTGAATCATTGTAGAAGATATTAGGGTTTTATCAAGTGAACCATCTAGAAATTTTTTTCGAAAAGCTTACCTTGACTTGAAATTCAAGCGTTTGAGAATTCAAAGGTTTACTTGTTTTGATTTTGCAATCCAAAAGCTTTACTTGACATCAAGCTTTTTCAAGTTGCTTGAAAGCTGGATACTTGTAAGAGCATAAAGTTGAGTTCGCTTGCTAATCGCTTGTTGCCGTACCCATACAGATGCAATAGAAGTAGGCAGTATCTTTAGTCATATAGAAATCTTTAACTGGCTGTGATAACCTTGTATTTCAAAACTTAGTACGTTCGATCCAGTCAACCACCTGACGTTCGTGTGAAGAACTAAATCAGTGTGTTCAGCTGACTCCCTATCTTTCAACTACAACTTAAAGAGCCGCCGTTGCAAGCTACGTGCACGGATGGAATTCACAATTTCTGTTGCAATGCCCATAATTTCCTCAGTGTTCAAATATTTTGAACACAAAACTTGTTGATGTATAATGCAATGGAATGTAAAAAATGAGGGAAAATCATTAGTTCAATTAGTTCATTAGCTCGACACAATGCCACAAAACCGTTTTTGTTTTCAGTCATTGCTGGTACTCCATAGGTTGTAATGCACACTAATTTATATATTGGTAGCTTGTAGTTTTTACAAAATTGAAGAAAACGTCATATCTTCGCCACGGGTCTTCCCTTTCAGAACAAGGTGGCTTTATCAAAAGATGTCACAGAAAAGCCACGTTTTCTATTCTTGCCGCTTTTCTAGAAATTTCGGGCGGCGCGTTTGACGGGAACATTCGAGACTTTCGTTCACGCCGATATAAATGTTGCGCCTGCAGGAATTGGAGTCATTCTGAATTGTAACTTGAAAGCAATACTACGTCGATACAAAGTTTATTATTAAATAGTACAAAATGACTGCAGCGAAGAAATCTAAAAGATATCATTTTAATAACGATTGGAAGGAATAATTTTTCTCTGTATGGTGAAGGATAAGTGCATTTGTCTTATTTGTCGTGCGTCAGTTGCAATACCTAAGCGTGGAAAGGATTTTCCGCCACAGAGAGAATTAAGAAAAGAAAAAGTACGCGATTTGATATCTTGTTTGAAAAATGAACAAACCATGTTCATAAGACCATTCAAACAATCAAATGCTGCTACGATTGCGTCTTTAAAATATTTCATATATTGGAGAAACAGAAGAAAGCAGTCGAAGATGGATAGGTTGTGAAGGAAGCATTTATTGAAACGGGTGAGACTTTATTTGGAGACTATGTTGTAATTTAGGAACCTTTGGCGTATGAACAATGAAGACACTATATCACTACTACACCAAAACTTTAACCTTAACTCTCGACGCGCGTTTCGCTAACTAATTTATCATCATCAGGAGATGATAATATTATCAAGTTATAGTTTTGGTGTAGCGGTGAAATAGTGTTTTCATTTTTTATTTGGAGATATTAAAAATAAAAAAGAAATCATGTCCGCTTTCAGAGAACTTTAGTTACCTCATCCGACTGAGTCATGAGTCAGGACATGACAGATAAACTCAGGCTGTCCTGTTTCAGATGCCTCAGAAACGTGAATTAGGACCCATTTCTTTGACGGTTGATCATTCTGGATTAGATGTGACAGATTCCGTGAAATTCCTGGGCATCACGGTAAATCGATTTCTGTCCTGGAAGCCTCATTGCGTAGATTTATGTATGAAACTCAATAAAATTTGCTACCAGTTTCGATCTTTGCGCCATATTTCGACCATTAATCAGTTGTTGTACCTCTATCACGCCGAGGTAGCTAGCAGACTGACATATGGAATAAATTTTTGAGGCGCTTCTGTTGTGTCTTCGAGCGTCTTCATTTGTCAAAAGAAGATAATTAGAATTATAGCCGGGGCTCCCCTTGGTCAGTCATGCAGACAGCTTTTTGTTGACCTAGAAATTTTAACTGTGCCGTCGTTATTCATTTTTTGGATGTGTGTCCATGTATATGAGAATTGTCATCATTTTTCCCGAAACTCTTCAGTGCACGCCCATGACACCCGAGGCAGGAGAGACTTTATTATCTCTCGTTATCGCCTGAATGTGACTGGGAGGTCCACTAACTTTTACGGCCCTAGGCTTTTTAACAAATTGCCTTTATCTATTAGAAATTGTACTAGTGTTAAGAGTTTCAAATCTGAGCTGAAGATGTTTTTAACACAAAAGTCTATTTATTGTTTCAATGATTTTTTGACTTAGAGTCTAGATTCTTGTGTTTTATTGTCTACCGTTAATTTTCAATTTTTATGTAATTTACTTACTTACCCTACCTGACACACCTGATTTCTTGAAATGTACATACTTTTCTTTAGAGTTCGACGAATCTACATATATGACAGACACTGCCCAGCTGTGTATTTTTATTCGGATGGTATTCAATGACATGTTGGCTAAGGAAGAATTTTTGACAATCATTCCTCTGAAGGGGAAGGCTGGTGGCGAACATATATATGACGTTTTCTTCAATTTTGTAAAAAACTACAAGCTACCAATATAAAAATTAGTGTGCATTACAACCGATCCAGCAACGACTGGAAACAAAAACGGTTTTGTGGCAGTGTGTCGAACTAATGAAGAGTTTCTTCATTTTTGTCATTCCATAGCATGATACATGAACAAGTTTTGTGTTCAAAAGTTTTAAACAAGGAGGAAATTATGGCAATTGCAACAAAAATTGTAAATTCTATCCGCACAACGGTGGCTCTTTAAGTTGCAGTTGGAAGATAAGGAGTTTTAACACCACATGTATCACTTTTGTTTTAAAACAACCAATAAACTAGCAATTTTGAATAATTATGAGTTTTTCATTCATATTATAGAGAAGAACCTAACTTAACCTAACCCAAACCTTGACTAAAATAATATATATTGTGCTGAAAGCTAATATCTATATATGCTTCGGTACATCCTACCTAGGTAGGTAGATAGGTAGAGTGTATCGAGTATGTACGACAACCCTGCATCACACATACTTGCAGCCTCTCAGAGTCGATCGTAAGTAGTCTAAAAATATTGAGGTAGATCGCCAGCAGTTTGAGCATATGAATAAATTAGAATTTCAAGAAAAAAGAATACGTGTTGCGCGTTCTTGAGAAAAGAGTCTGGACAAAGGAAAAAAGACTTAACTAAGCGTAAATTAATAGTACATCGCCAACTTCAAGGAGAAATTCATTTTTATCCTATCTGTCTTATGACTATTTGCCATTGTTTCATTTCGAGTTGATTTAGTTTATTGAGAAATATCGCAACTGACAATCTCTTGTCAAAACTCAATTTGGCATCGTCAACCATCAAAATGCGAATAATGCCCAAAATCAAAATTTACGTACAGTGAAGAAAATGATAACAGATTATGACGATATTCCTTTCTTCCCGAAATACGAGACCGATTTTCTTTACGACGATAAACTTAAAGTGACTTGGTTCGAGCCGAAATTTTCGCAGTCGTTCTACAACTTTCAAAATTCTCCGAATGGAAGTAATGCTTGTACATTGATATGTATTCTTTTGGCGGCGAAATGTAACATGACTCGGGATAAATTACCGGTAAGCGATCAAGTTTTCAAATCAGCTAATGATGATAACAGTCAAAAATTGGACAAGATTATTTTTGAGAATAAATATGTGGTTGTTTTCTAATCTAAATGACCAATGCGCAATATTTTGAATGATCTAGTGTTTTTTACAACTTTACAACTAAGAACAGACAGCAAAAATGTAAGGGTAATTTGAAATTACTCTCTAATTTCCAAGGAGGTTCAAATTTGGAATGAATTCACACATTACTCAATCAAATAATATTTCACATTTGCATTGTTTTCAATTTCGGTTTAGCGCATGGGTGTTTCTTGATTTCGGTCAGAAATTGAGGTTCCCTGAATTTTTCGAAAAATTCAAGAAACATTTTTTGTAGACAATTTTACGACAAACAATTTTTATAATGACCTTTATTGACTTCTGAGCAATAGATCGCGAGATATTTGCGCAAAAATGATTTTCGTGACCTTTTGACCTTTATAACTTTTTCAGCCGGCACGATATCAATGCCGATTTTTCACATCTTCATTACAATGCTGAAATAAAGGTGTATACAATAATTCAGCTCACTAGGAATTTTTCCACAGATTGGGGTTTAAAATAGCTAAAATGACTGGACTAGATTGCCTACATCAATCTGGGTAAATAAATAAAAAATGTTTATTCAAAGTAATTTAGAATGATAATTCATAGTCATTTTTATATTAGGTGCCTTTACACACTCCTAAGAATAATACACACCACAAATATTGTCGCATCACCTGTTATTATGAATTCCACAATCGATTAGGCAACTCGATCGCAGTTTATTTGTCAACATATGTTTTTGGACATATGAGGGGAAAAAATCTTATCTATGTAGTAACATTTGTTTCCGTATGATCTCAAACACGCCTGAAACAAGAATGTGTTTATTTGACTATCAGTATTCATTCAATTTCTCTTCAGTTTTCACGCTAAATTAATGCAAGTTTTCTGTGTTTCTTGTTGCTTTTCGAATCTTTGAATTTATTGTAATTGCTGCTGAACGTCCTGGACGTTATTTTAGTGATCATGAAGTGGTAAGAATTGTAACAGTTCTAGAAGAGGGGCGAAGCCAACGTTGCGTGGCTAACTTGTTGAATGTTAACCAAAGCACTATTTCAAGAGCAATTAATCGGTACCACGAAACAGGGGAATATGGAAGAAGGGCCAGACAGGGAAGAAATCGGATAACAACACCAGTTGCAGATCGTTGGCTTCGTTTAACTGCACGAAGAGTTCGGCACTGTACGGCTAAAATACTACAAAATGAACTTGCACTTTCCAGAAATGTGCATATTTCATTGCAAACTATTAGGAACAGGCTCAGAGAAGACGATATCAGACCAAGGGTGGCTTTTACCGGCCCGCGTCTCACCAGAGAGCATCGAGTTGCAAGACTTCAGTTTGCGAGGGGACATGCAAATTAGGGTATTCCAGAATGGTCGAATGTTCTCTTTTCCGACGAGTCCAGGTTCTGTCTAGTATCAAATGATAGACGCATGTCTGTATACAGACGACCTGGGGAACGGTATCAGCAATGCAATATCCGGCAAACCGAAAACTTCGGAGGGGGCTCAGTAATGGTCCGGGGTGGCATTTTTTCCCATGGTCGACCTGAGTGAGTCCTAGTGAATAATGGAAGGATGGCAGCGGCCAGATACATCGCAGATATCCTTGAACTCCATGTTGTACCCTTTGACCCATTGATTGGCGAAAACTTCATTTATATGCATGATAATGCTCATGCAGCTAGAGTAGTTACAGAATTTCTGCAGAATGCCGAAATTGATATTGTAAGATGGCCAGCTAGAAGTCCCGACTTGAATCCCATAGAACATGTTTGGGACAACATGGGGTGGCAAATTCAGCAATGTAGGATGCCTTGTAGAACACTCCAACAACTAGAAAATCTGCTTTCTGAACTTTGGAACTCAGTGACTCAAGAGTACATCCAAAATTTGTTTGAGGGGGCTTCCGAGACGTATACTGGCATTAATTAGGGCCCGGGGAGGAAACACTCGATTTTGAAAATGATTAGTATCCATTCGATGCTAGTTGATTGGTCTCTTCGCGAATGTATGAAGATGGTAGATTTTTCAAATTTTCTATTAACTCGTAAATTGTTGATATTTTCCATCATAAACTCATCTCTTTCGAATGATATCTTCTTATTTCACACTTCTGAAAGTTACCAAGCTACTCTTGAATGACCAACCTAAAAGTTTATAAAGTATTTTCATAAAAGTAGGGTGATGCGACAATTTTTTTGGGGAGTGTATTATAATGTTCAGACTTTTATTACATGTAGAGGGAAGAACAAAAAAAAGATCATGTAAAATTTTTTCTATCAAACATTCAGTTCTTGGAGTACACTTTTAATGATTTTAAACTTTCAATATTCTTGGGCAGTATGTTGAAAATAAGCGGGCCTACGTAAGACGAAGACTTCAATCCTATAGTTTCTTTCACTGGAAGAACTGGACGCATCTGCTGCTTTGAAAAAACGACGAATGTATGTGCATCATTCCATTCTCATTTTAATAATTCTATGTATTGAACATGTCCCTCGATTTTCACATCTGGCAATGTTATTCTCAGTATTCAAAGTGAGGTTCATGTTAAATCCAATAAAATACACCTTGCCCATAAATTCAAAAATATCGAAGTTAGAAAGAAATATGCCTTTATAAATGAAAATATAGAGGTTTCGTTTCGAATCATTTTTGTGCAATAATGTAATATTGAATTGTAACCTTATTTGAAATTATAAAATAATCAATAAGTATCACTAATATTCATAGACGTGTTTTCTTTCCTGAACCTATATGGAAGAATATTATAATCATGAATAAATTAAGGATATGGGCCGAGAATGACATACAGATTATACACCGGAAATTTAACCGAGATGGGCACTTTCCAAATCCTTATACCTGGGCACCAAACAGAAAAATTAGATGTCTATCAAATGAAAGCCTCATCAATTTTTATTTTGCAATTATCTAATACTAATTAGTATCAAGGAGAAGATTCTTATCAAGCTGTAAAGGTGTTTTTTATTTCATATTTTCAGTTATCCCTCAACAAGGATATATCCCCTAAGTTGATTAATATATTTGCCCGAAGTATGCTAGAAGGAAATTACATTCATGATGCGTTGAAGAAAAAAGGAAGACTGAAGAACATCAATCTTACAGTTCCTGAGGCCATTTCGTACGCTGACAAAATCGCACATGGTTTGGTAGAATGGGTAGGTGACCTATAAACTAAAATTAAAAGAGAACTGGGGCGAGCAAATTGTATACCTTCAACTTTGTTGTTTGAATTCAGTATGTTATGCTAATTTCGGATTCAGTCAATTTATAAAAATTTATCGACTGACTCAGCCACTAATTATTAAATCATGTCAAAACAAAATTGTGTTGAAAATGAGCATTCAAAAAAATCACACTTTTATGTTTTCCACAATTTTGTTTATTCCTGTTCTAGAAATGTATGCTATATTTGGAACCTCTGTACGCATCTCTCTTCCAAAATCTGAAATCAAACTGGTTGGATTGGATCGAAGATCATTCCCACGACGACCTCTACGTTATTTTGATAACGGATTCCAGAAGCGTATTATTTTATTTTCATGACGAATCGGACAATGTAAGTTTTAATTTGATTGAAGGTGTCCCAAAATGCATGCAAGATTTGAATTTACCGCCACTTACAGTTTAGTGTTGCCAACACAGGATCAATGAAAGTAAAATTGGGGTACTGCTGGATATTCGATTCCATTCACAACAAACTGTTTTCGTTGTCACGGTCATTACGTTGCAGTTCTTGTGTCCATTAAGGATTATAACGAAAATGGTCAATGGTTAAGTTACACTAAATAATCAGAGTGAAGATACATAAGTTACCAGATTGAAAGCAACACTTAGCCTTCCGATAGTCGCGCCCTTGTTGATGATACCGTTAGGTGCATATGCTACAGGTGTAGCCATTACTTAAACCTGAATTACATAACAAAAATATTAATTACTGTCAATTATAAAGCAATTTAATGTATACTATGTTAATGCAACCATTACAATGAACAGGCCCGCCGCTAGCGGTTTGAACGCCGGTGTGCAATTCCTATCGTGCCGCCCCTATCTAACTACAAAACCTAGGTGTTTATAAAAATGTGAAAAAAAATGCTGTACAGTGAAAAACTATGTTATATTAGGTTATTTTATACAAGATAGATACACTAATACGACATTAAATGAAAAAATGAAGGCAAGAAAGGTGCAGTTTATACATATTATGTAGGTAGGTATAGGTATTAAGTTATTTTACAGAAACTGCACCTTTCTTGCCTTCATGTTGGCAAAATCAGCTATAATTTTTTGGTGTCTAGTCTATTTAGAATCTCATGTTCAATTGAAATTATTGCTAAATTACTTAGTCTTTGCTGGTGCATAGTTGATCTCAAATAGTTTTTATTATTTTTAACTTTGAAAATGACCTTTCACCAGATGCAACTGAAACCGGCAATATAAGTAGTATCCTTAGTGCTATTGCTGTATTCGGAAATGTTGACATTAATTCATTAGCAAAAATGTATTGCAATAGGGTTTGTGGATCATTAGACTGGTCTTCAGTTAAATGCAACTTTAAAGCATTGATTTCATTAAACATATCTATACCGTCAATATCTGCGTCACTACTTGAACTATCTTTTAGCTTCACATTCAAATCTTTACAATGTTTCATTAAATCATCTTTGGAGTAACTAAACAAGTTATTGGTGAAAAAGCCAAAACGTCGGTAAAAGTTTCCAACTCATCGAATCTACGTTTTAAAGAAGTTAAGGTTTGGTCCAGGATCCTAAAAAACATCTACCTTGTATTTTGTTTTAGGGTCTAGTAAGACTTCATCACTCTGTTCATACTGAAATTGAGTTGGTTTTCTTCGTGGACGAACGGTATCTATAGGCGGAAAATCTGCATCTACATTAAGTTTCCGAGCCACAGTGGTAGCTTCTTCTAACACCCTTTCGAAATGCTCATCTGTGCGATATTCGGTGAATTTATGAATCAATTTATTTAACAAATTTATGCAGATTTGAGTATTTATTGTGGGTTTTGCATCATTTTGCTAATAGCATTAATTTCGTTTAAAATATCAAACCAAATTACAACTAAGCAAATAAATCTATAATTTTGAATATTCAAAGCAAGCGAATGTGCTTTGTGAGTTGTTGTACAATCCCATTCCGACGAATTGTTATCTGATATTTCAAGTAAAGCGTCAAATATTTTTCGAGGTGATACCGTAAAGGTTTGACTGCATCGATTCTGCTAGACCATCGCGTGGCACTTAATGCCTTTAGTTTTAAATCAGGTAAATGCTTGCAAATTATGGACCACCTTTTGGTAGAAGACGAAAAGAAAACGTAAATTTCTTGAATTAAGTTGAAAAAGTTGACAGTGTCGTGCGTTATATTTGCCGCATCGTTAACGACCAAATTGAGACTATGCGCCGAGCATGGTTATTCATTTTCAATATTTTTTGTAATCCATTGTGTTTTCCACGCATATTAGAACCATTGTCATAACCTTGGCCACGTAAGTTTTAATATCAAGGTTTAATTGCGAAAATAAATCTAAAACAAAATTTAATAGTCCTTCACCTGTGGAGCTGGTTATCGGACAGATGCCAATAAAACTTTCGCATATTGTAACATTTTTAGTTTCACTGTATAAAACAACACCTTAGTATAACTGTAATTTGTTCTGTGTGACTTACATCTGGTGTGCAATCTAATATGATAGAGAAATATTTTGATTCTCTGAATTTGTTCAGGATATAATTTTTATGGTCGTGCCGAGTAAATCAATGATTTCATTCTGAATCTGATCTCCTAAATAGTGAGTCATGCGAGTTGAATCGAATTTCGAGGCTTGAATTCTGCGAATATGTTCCCGCATAACTGAATCAAAGGATGCTATCATTTCTATTGCTTTGAGAAAATTACCATTATCATGCTCATATAATATTTTGGACGAGCCCCTAAACGCCAGACATTGATGAGATAAAAATTTTATAACAGCTATGATCCTTTCCAATACATCACACCATTGTTTTTTTCAGATTCTAATAGTCTCAGTTGCATTTGATTTACAGTAGTTTTATTTTTTAACATATGATTTAGTTGGACCCAACATTTTAAATTTTCGCTATGGGAAATGCTTGTTTCGTGTCGTTTTAAGGTAGATGACAGATGTTGCCAATCGGAAAAACCGCTTGGAGCTGACAGACTACTTACAGTTTTACTGAATATTTTACAACAAAAACAATAGACTGAATCTTTTGACGTAGAAAAAAAAGCCATTCTCTGTTAATTTTTTCTCCATTAGGAAGATTTCTAGAGTAATAACTGTTTGCAAATTTTCTTCCATCGATATTAGCAGGAAAATTGTAGTTAAACAGCTACACGGGACCAAAATATTAACAATATCATTAGTCATACTGGCGGGCCACGAACCGGGATCATCACCACAATCTAAACAGCTACTTGATGACGATAAATTGCTTACAGGTTCTTTAGCACTACTTTCTCTTTTTTAGTTTCACTGGAGTCTCCTTCTGAAGGACTAACATTTTCTCTTCAGATACCTCCATAACTTCTAGATTTAAAGCTGCGCTTGTTGAAGCTACATCTACGTCAACATTCTCTTGACATTCAGAGTCCCTATTTTCTGGTTTGCTAAAAAATTTCTCAAGAGATCCCGCTAGTTTTTTTTCTCTGTATCTTTTTCTCGTTTTTGCCGTCGAAATTGAGCTCCTGAAATTTTTTCCTTTTTGCGGTTCCTGGAATTTTTTTGAAAAAGTTTAGTATACGGTTGTACAAAAGTAACTTAAATCCCAAAAGGGGGTCGATCATTCCACCCATTATTGCGAACAACCTTTACTAGGGGGTCAACACTGAAATCGCGAAAAAAAATCAGCTTTTCCATACATTTTGTATGGAATAGTTATTTTTTTTCGCGATTTCACCGTTGACCCTATAGTAAAAGTTGTTCGTATTTATGTGTAGAATGACTCCCTTTCGGGATTTAAGTTACTTTTGTTACACCCTGTATAGGTATAATTTTAATATTTTTTTATAAATCTTCACTCTTAAGTTGTATAACAGAAAAAAATACCCTTTAAATCACAATAATAATCACAATACTACTGCGAAAAAAAAATGTTCATACCTACTGCACACAAATGTAATGGAATAACTAATTTTTTTTCGCGACTTCAGAGTTGACCCCATAGTAAAAGTTGTTCGTATTGATTAGATGGAATGTCCCCCTTTCGTTACTTAAGTTACTTTTGTTACACTCTGTATTAATTTTAATACATTTTTTTAATAAATCTTTACTTTAAGTTTTTTCAGTAAAATAACCTTTAAATTTTACATGAATACCTGCTGTTTATATGAATGCGCCCATATGCTGATTAATTAAACAAAGACACTTACCATAATTATGATTTTTTGCGCCGACGGATAATATAAATAATTTTCTAAATTATTTTTATAGTCACACTTCGCACAAAAATATACAGAATATTATTAATTTTAAGTACCCTGGACCGTTTCCGGATCTCACATTAGGGCTATAACCAAATAATTGAAGTTTGTTGTTCACTCACATCACTTTCGCATTTGTGTTAAATAAATAAAAACAAAGAAATGAGTATATAGTTTTAAGGGGATTTCCCCTGATATCTGTGGGATTTCCCTATTTCGCATAGAGCACGATACGGATTAACTTTGTTCTCATGAATTTCAATAGATGGCGCTATGTAATGCTACGATATGAAAGAAATGTTTGGGCGCCGTTCATCATATTATTTTTATAAGGATAATCTTTTTAGTATTGTGAGGTGACAATGAATTTTAGTCGATGATTGACTGATTTGCCGCCCCCCTGAATGCGCCGCCCGCGTGCATTGCACGCCCGCTTACGGCGGGCCTGACAATGAACAAATCAAAAATCATTTTTATTCAAGGCAATGCCATTTTTTTTTAATAAAAACACATTATTATGCATTCTATAAGCAAAAAACTTGATGAGAGTTCATTATATTAAAAAGTATTGATGGAAGATAAAATATTATGTACAAAATATAATATACACATATACATCCATTTTTATAAATAGTTAAGACAGATTTGCCGCATGTGATTTTTACATATGAAATTTTTACAATTTGCACACGTTTCTGGATGTTTTCTTTTTTTTTGCCGGTCCTTCACAGAAATCGCATTCTCTTATAGTGTCTTTTGTGATTGAAATGGTTTGTGGATATTCTTCTGGCAAATACAAGAGTTCATTTGCTCGTCGTTTCAAATTTGTTGGTATATTTGGAATTCGTGAAAGTTTTTCTATCTATGGTTTTACTAATTCCCAACCAGGTCTCCAAATTTTTTTCTAGAAAACCGCTCCTGCTAGCTATCCCAGAGCCTCTGGAATTGTCCCAAATTTTTGAATATTTTTCTAGAACTTCTAAGTGTCCCAACGTAGAGAATATCTATGAAAGCTCTGATTTCGCATTCATCAGTATCCGGTATATCTCGCTCCCGCTGAACATTTTCTCGAATTTGGGAATATAAATATATGTACAGGCCGTGATGGTTCTTACAATTTCATCAATTGTCATAAGATTTATACACTCTATTTCGGACTTTGCATCAGAGCTGGTGTAAGAGGGTTCAAGGTCACTTGCATACTAACCATTTGACAACCCTACCTTGGAAGGTACTATCCCGCCAAAAGCTCCCTGACCACGCATGCGCCTGCTACGGACAGGTAAACATTGTCATGGCTACACCCGTAGCCACGCGCCTTATGGAGAGTATAGAATTCCGAATCGTTCCGGTTCTTGGAAAAAATTTTATTCGAGGTCAAAAAATGGGTTTTTCGCGATTTTCACCAAAACGGTGAGTTATATCGTAAAATTATCTACAAAAATAGTACTAATACTTTTCTCCTGAATGCCACAATTTCTAAGATTCAACGATTTAAAAAGTTGTAATCGTCATAATATGCATAAGTAATCCTCGTTCATACATCTCTGAAGCTGTAGCACAACTAAAAGCATTTTTCTATCTTTTATTGTAACTTACTCTTAGAGTATAAAATGTACATAAGTATAAGTATGAGAATAGCCGGTAAAATGAAACCTAGTCCCTTAATTTATGCACCTGTGTAACCTTGAGATAACATGTCTCCCTCTCCTTGTGTGCGTGGCACGGATCGTATACCTGCTTTTCGTCAGAATGCCCACTAAATATTGTTGTTTGCTTGAACTCCAACTGAAAAACTGTTGTCTTTTTAAAACCAGGAAAAGCTCAACATCATTCGGAAATATATTCATCGAAAAGTTTATCTAATTTTGTAGTCTTGAAATCATGTACGGTTTTCACACGCAATAACTGGCTGTGACACTACATTAAATTTAGTTCGATGTGCTAAAGTTTCAAAAAAAAGTAATTCAACTCCACAAGAAGTTCTCACCAACGAAATTTGCTTTCTTCTTTCTATGTACGGAGCCCCTAAAAAACTACCTGCTTAGATAAGTATCGATATGCATGTTTCGTTAAAAACACTCAAAATAAGAAACAAGTGCAATTAGCTTCTTCCTCCAACTTCAGTTGCTGCTCATCAACATCTTTTACGAGTATATTACCAAGTTCAAATGTGGCTTGGTTATCCGCTAGACCCAAAAGACTGGGGTTGGAAGTTGGTCGACAACAGATTAGAACAAATTCAGACTTTACTCCCACCTGCGCCGGAGAACCTGTAATCACAATTATTTGCATTTGTAAAGAGGAATGTAGTGCTAAATGTGGCTGCAAAAAAGTTTTTTTGTTTTGTTATCTGGCTTGTACACATTGTCAAGGACTGTCGTGTTCAAAGTTGAACCACTTACAGTAGAGGATTCATTTAATATCAACGAGGATACATCGCTATTCACGCAATTTGATTATACTCAGATTGAAGAAGAAGAATAAGAAAATCAAGAAGAAAAAGATTGGGAAAAAGTGTTTGATGAGTATGAACCAGATGAATAAATTTCAGCACTTTTCTTTAAATCAATATCACTCTTATTATTTTTCCAACCCTTACTAATATCTGTTATTATTATTCCATAATTTCAAATGAAACAAAATCACAATAGACCTGTGGAAAGGGACTACTGAGGACACCACGTTAAAAAATAGTACACTACCTCAGAAGTGGCGTGGAAATGTGTGCGGATTATGACGATTACAACTTTTTGAGTCGTTGTATCTCAGAAAAGGTGGCTCTCAGGAAAAAAAGTATTCATACTTTTTCATAGAGAATTTTATGATCTACAATTTTTATGTGCGGTAATTTTACGATAAAACCTACCGTTTCGGTGAAAATCGCGAAAAACCCATTTTTTGACCTTTGACTTCGAATAAAATTATTTCCAAGGTCCGGAACGATTCGGAATTTTTAAATGTTGTTTTTAATCATGTGTTGAACTATTTCAACGATTTCAGCTGGATGGTAATTTATGTATCTTTGAAATTCTAGATTCACTGGACTATATGCCTAGTGTTTGTTCATATATTATTGAACCTGCTGCTAGCGCCAATTCGAAAAAGCTGAGCACATCTCAGGATCTGATTCACTGCTTCTAGACTTAACTCTACCCAACACGAGTTACAATTTCCCACTGAAATTTATACAAATTTTAAGGAATCAATTTAAGCCATTTTCGTCACTAATTGTACATTTCGAATTGATATTCCTGTACTCTAGTTACAATATCACACTCTGCTAACATTTAGACGGGTACTGTGTTGAGCATCACCAATTGATTCAATCTTCGGAATTTTCCTGAGTTAACGGGCTTAAATCAATATTATTTATTTACATATTTCCGAACAGTGACAGTTACATTGTTTTGAAATATTGATCAACAATAAAAACTTTGCTTTTTTGATTTACTGTTCAGATTTTCACTATATTCTTCTCAAACATATGACATGTTTCAACCAACTGTGGCTTCATTAGAAAAAGCGTACTTCTTACTTCTAGGCCAAAATTGTACATGTTCACTGCATTGTATAGAAAAAATTCTCAAAAATAGCTTTCCAATCAGGATATCAATATTTAACGTAATTAAACCATTAGTTTACGAAGTTTGGACAACTCTACTGAAAATATATCCCTGTCTTTGTCCCTTCAAAGCTTTATGGACCAAAGTTCTCAATCTCTTCTTTAGTCAGTTATGCACCTAATGCGCGAATTCTGAAATCTCTAAATTCTATTTGCTGTATCCATATCCAAGCAAGGCCCATATGACACATCTGCAGAATTAAGATGAAGTATCAATTATTCCCACAGTTGCTTTGATTCTCCATAACCAACAACTTCACATGCTCCCTAAATCTCAGTGGACTATATATATATATATATATATATATATATATATATATATATATATATATATATATATATATATATATATATATATATATCTATATATTATGTACTACTTATTCGATGAAGCCATAATGTGGTGAAACGCGCCATAAGTGAAAAATGTATATACATTTCTCATCAAGTAACGACTTCCTAAATTAATTTACACCTAACTCTCTTAAGTGCTCAATTTTTCTTATGCTTTGCCGTAAACTGGGAGATATACTCAAATCTTGCGTGAATTTTGAAAATCTAACTTTGTCTTATATGAAATTTAGTATTTTTACCTGAATTTTTCAGATTATTCTATTCGATTCCCATCAGCACTCTGCGCACAAGGGAGCTTGCGCAGCTGTGGTTAAACGCCAGAGACTAAAAACTTTGTGCAAATGGTTTGCAGAAATTTTGAGCACTTGCTACAAGTGTAATCCGCGTCTTTACGAGTTATCCTTTCTTTATTTTCAACAAAAAACTGATAAAACTTAGTAAAATCCGATAAATGGATAATTTTTATTCAATTTTAAATGTAAATGTCTTGTGTGAATTAAAAACAACTTTGGTATTTAATAATGATTCCAAGAGTTCAAACAGAAAAAAACTTTGTCGAACTTTCATTTGCAACAATAAAAACCCAAAAAGGATATCTAAAAATTCAATTACTAAATAATTATAATATATATATATATATATATATATATATATATATATATATATATATATATATATATATATATATATATATATATATACACACATGAACCAGATTTGTTTATAAACTTCTTGAAACTATTCAACGTCAACCAGGTATAAAAAGAAAGACTAATTAAATTGAAAACAAATTTATTAGCAGTAAAAGCCAAACTTGAATACATATTTACACAGTATAATAAAGAGAATATTTTTAGTCTATTTACAAAATTCTGAATTCAATTTGTTCCATGAACAACTACCTTGATATCTCCCAAACTTCTCATCCCTTAAAATTTTTACATCTTAAATAACCACAAAATGAAATTTTGTACCAAATTTGATTGCACTAAGTTTGTTTGAATTTCTTTATTAAAATAATATGTTCTGTTTCCAAATTATTGTTGCATACATTTAGGAGTGCGATGGTAGTTAACTGTTTTAACCTAAGCAGGCTTAGAAGTCAAATGATAAAATACCTGAAATTATATATTATGAATGTCGACCATATTAATTCATTTAAATTTAAGGATGAAATGCAAGTACTCTATCCATATGTTATTCTTACTTCTCCAATGCAAATATGAAATTTTTACCAATACATATCCCTGATAAATTACGATGGAACTGTGTTATTAACTCTCATTAAGGATGAAATATGAATGAAATACACCTCAAGTGAAAATTTGCTTTTCATATAACCCTGTTTCACCAGGACTTTCTAATTCTTTGACTTTCAAATGCGCTTCATGTGACCATACTGGGACAACCTATATTCCTTCAATTAATTACCACAACAAAAAAATTCTTTGAAAGAGAATGCACAAACTTTTTCTAGAAGTATCTGTGAAACCATGAAATTTATAATTATCAGGAGTTGTTGAATGCAGCTTTGATACTGGAGTTATTTCTATAGAATTTTTTTTCAAAAGATGTTAAAGTAGTTTCCAGAAGCAAAGTATTTTCTTTATATTGCCTAAACAAAAGTGTAGAACTGAAGTTAGTCTTCCAGGAAAAGAATTCTTCAATTCTTTAACTATCAAGGTAGGTGTGCTTCATGCGCCCATTCGGGGCCCACCTTGTTCAATTAACTACTAGACCAAACAAAACTTCTGGATGAAAGAGAAATCACAATTTTTTCCAAGAAGTATATCAGAAACCATGAATTGCATGGCTTTCAGAATTTTTCACTGCAGGTTTGGTTGTAGAATCATTTCTACAAGGAACTTCAATTAACTACCAGACAAAAAAAACTGGATGAAAGAGAATTCACAAATATTTTCAAGAATATCTGTGAAGCAAGAAGTTTATAATCTTCAGGAGTAGTTAGATGCAGGTTTGATACTGGAATTATTTTTATACGAGGCTATTTTAAAATATGTGGAAGTGTAATTTCCAGAATCAAAATATTTCATTCATATTCCCTAAACTAAAGTGTAAAGCATATGAGAGTCTTCAAGGAAAAGAACTCTTCAATTTTTAGACTATTAAGTAAGGTGCCCTTTATGCACCCATTCTGGGTCCACCTTTTTGAATTAACTAATAGACCCAACAAAACATCTGGATGAAAGAGAATTCACAATATATTTCAAGAAGTATACAAGAAAAAGTAACATGCTTTTCATGTGCCTTTTTGTTTTTATGGAAAATTTTCTCTAAAATATGTAGAAGTACAGTTTAAACATAGTATTTCCTTGATGTTCCCCAAACTGAATTGTAGAAAATAACATCATCTTTTAGGAAAATAGTACTTCAATTCTTTGATTATAATGAAAGGTATTTTCTGTAAGTTCTTTCTGGGCCAACTTTTCTCAACTTGTTAACTACTGGACCGAAGGTATAACTCTCCATGATATAGAATTCAGAACCGTTTTCCAAGAAGTACCAGTGAAATAGTAAACTCTATAGTTTTCAGGATTTCTTACTTGTAAGTTTAGTTCTGGAATTATTTTTATGGGAAATTTTCTCAAAAATATGTAAAACTGCAATTTCAAGGTGCAGAGCATTTCTTTTATGTCATCTAAAAAATTCTTTGACTTTCAGGAAGAGTGTTCTTAAGTGTCCATTCTGAACCTGCTTTTCAATCATTAACTACTAGATGTATAAAATCTGAAAGAAGCAAAATTTACAAACTTTCTCAAGAATTTCTTAATAATCAAGAAAGGTGTGCTCCATTTGTCAGCTTTTGGTTCATATTAGTCCACTAGATCGAAAAAAGAAATCTGGAAGAAGAAAAATTTGCAGATTTTCTAATCATGTTAGGATATCTACATCTTCAAGAGGTTATTATGTAGATTTTAATCCCTAATTATTTCCAAGCAAAAATTTGTTTGAAGTATGTGAAACTAGAGCTTTCATGGACAGAGCATTTCTTTGATGCCTTCTAAACTAAAGGGAAAAACATTTCAGACTCTTCCAGAAAAAGAGCTCCACAGTCCTTTGAATATCAAGTAAGGTGTGCCTCATGTGTCTATTCTGGGCTTACTTTTGTATGGGAACTTAACTTCTTGCTTGTTAACATGAAAAGATTCAATCAAACAATATTTCTAAGACATTCATATATATGCATTCACAACAATTCAGATCAATAATTTTACTGCAGTTGGTCATTTAAGTTTTTATTGACAGGACTAAAATCAAAACTTGGATGTTTCAGAAATGTTTGCCAAATTTTGCATAATTATCATACAACAAAATTACTCTAAGAGTCCCAAAGAACATTTAAATCAAAGAAAAGCTATTCCTTAATGAAATGTATTTATTGAAAAATTGTTCTTATTCGTCTTTTTATCATCATCCTGATAATTCTGTCAATATACTAGACCGAATTTAAATGAAACAAACTCAATAAAAATGCCAAGATCTCAACAAAATATCCAATTATCCTAACAAATATAATTATACGATATGATGAATGAAAAATAATCAAAATTAATAAATTCTTTTTAATTTCAAGGCTTGTATATGACGAAAAACCTTGATATGCTTCTCTTTCAAGAGAAACTCATTATGTGAGAGAAAATTCAAACAGATAGAATGTATTCTTGTAGAATTTTTAAATATATATTGAATTCAGTCATCCTTACCTCACCAAATACTTTGGTTCCTTTTTCAACAAATAGAAAATCGCTTGAAATTGAAATAAATCACAAAAGAATATCATTTTTTTTCCTGACGATCACAAATTTTCGAAAGTTTGGCACTCCATAGCTATGAAACAAACTAAGGCCAGGGATGGGAAGTTCTGTCTTAGAAAGGGATCAAAGTTAACTGTTATTCAACCTGACTAGTACTGTGTGGTTCGTGTTGTCTGCTAGTTGCCCATTCAACAAAATCATCTATAAGGACTGGCCACGCACCTTCCTCATCATAATTGGACATATCATCCGAGATTTGCTGAGCAAAATCCAGAAGAAGGTTCCATGTATCCTTTGGAATTGACCTTTTGTGATTTTCCTTAAAAAATGTTTTAGAAAAAAAAAACAGTTATTTCTATATTGACAACATACCTGCAAAAATGTACACCAAAGATCCAAAAACTTGAACTTTCCTTTTAAAACAATATTCCAATATGCAATAGCCATATCCAGATCTAATCCTTTCTGATTGGGATTCTTGGCATAATTGAAAGTAAAATGATAAAATTCTTTAAATTTATAATTATCTTTAAGCTCATTTTCCATTGTTGATAATCTTGATTTCAATTTATCAATTGTATCACAACCTAATTCAGCCATTCCATTTACAAATTCGTCACGTGTAAACTCACATTGAGTTGCTGCTTTAAACTTCCATGCAATGATCAGTACAAGCTTTGAATCAGCAGCAAGGCCTACATCATCCAGAAATTTCATTATACCATCCACTGTTATCTTGTCAGGTTCATTTGGATCTTTGTATCTACTGTATAGGGATTCCAGTTTCTTCTTGTCAACAACTCTAGGTTCTTTATAATATGCATCTGGATTTTGAAAATAATTATCACTTGCTAAATCTAATTTCCAATCATTCTGGCTAAGGCAATATATTGCTGTAGTTTCTCCAGCATGTGTGAATGAGATGAATTTTTTAACTTTTTCTCTTTGTGAAGTTTTAAGCTTATGCTGAAAAAGAAAAAATTGTGACGTCTATTTTTTCAATGAAACGAAAGAATATCTTTTTCAGATGCATATTGTGAAATATTTACATACCATTTTGCTAAGATATTCACTTCGAATTTATTTTAAGTTAGTGATCATCTGAAATATTTTTGTTGTTCCTTTTATAAGAATATTACTTGCTTTCGGTTTGGTAACAATAATAACCTCAAAAGTCAGTTATTTTTCTGCAAAAACAAGGTTGCCAACATTATCCGATATCAACAAACTTACTTCATGCAGTGTTTTTTCGAATATTTCAAGATTGAAAAGGCTTAAATTTATAGAATGAAAGTAAAAAACCTATGCTCCATTTTAGAAATAAGACTTTATGTGAAAGTTGAAGGTGGAGAGTGAAAGTGATTTATGATTTTGTGAAAATTTCTCTTATAACCTAACTTTTTTTTGAAAATGTTTTCTTTTCGAAAACTGAGTCCTTCATATCTTATAGTTCGTTTTTACAAAACTAACAGTGTCCGAGTGAGATTTGCTCCAAGTCCTACTGGTACATATATTACATGATTATAATTTAATAGTTTTCAAAATGAATACTTAACGCTATACAGGCTGATTCTGTTCAGTCGAGAATGCGTTCAAAATTATTGTATCATAATTTGAAATGCGTTCAGAATATCCAATATGATTCGGTTGTTTATTCAAACTACTTATTAAATGATTTATTTTAAGGATATTTACATTTGGGTGGTTTGAGAACTGCTCTTTATAATTATTTATATGCGAAATCAAAAAATGGAAAATTTATACTTAGAATTGAAGACACTGATCAGACAAGATTGGTACACGGGGCTGCCCAACAATTGAAAGATGATTTGATGTGGGCAGGGATAGAGATAGATGAAGGTCCAAACATTGGCGGTAGTGTTGGTCCGTACATACAATCTGATAGGCTACAGATCTATAAGTAAGTTGAACTGAAATTCATGACTTAATACTCCAAATTTGTTTTCTGTGAATATAGACATATTTTTCAGGGAACAAATTAAGACACTACTAGATAATGAAACTGCATATCCCTGTTTTTGTACAGAGAAAAGATTAGATTTGCTGAGAAGACAAGCTGTGAAAAACCAAGAAGTTCCTAAGTATGACAATAAATGCAGACATTTATCCAAGGAACAGATATCTGAAAAATGGAAGGAAGGGGCTCAACCCTGTATTAGATTTAAGGTTAGGAATGTAGTCATTATAAACAGAAATGACAATGATAAAACACAAGAGGTTATGATTTATGTAATGGGCAATAAGGGAACCGCACATACAGGGTGTTACATAATAGTATGTCATAAACTTGAGGGGGTACAATTTAAAAAAAAAGTTCATATAAACATAGGTCCGCAAATGCTTCGTTACGGAGCTACAAGGTGTTGAAATTTCCGGAAAAAATTGTTTTTTTTTCAAAACTCCTGCAGCTTTTGAAATATTCAGCACAAATTTGGAATGCAAGCTATTTTTTACAGCCTCCATCATTACACGTCCTAAATTTCAACTTGAATCTACAAGGTGTTTTCTTTTCCGAAGCCATGTCTTCTTTTGCCCTTTCAAACTTTTTTGCAGTACGTCACTGATCAGCGTACAATTAATCTTCGTCACCTTCGTTCAATTTAGAAATTTTTGACACGTGTAATTTTTTCGTATCTCCAACCGTTTTCAAGTGAAAAATTATTGAATTTGAATTATTTGAATTGTATGTTATTCGCTAAATAAAAAAAAATAATAGAAATACTCTATAGGTATGCCCAAAATTTGCTTTCATTCTGATAGCTCGTCTTATACTCAACTTATACTTATTCAATATCAAACTGAAAAAAGGAACAATTAAAAACTAAATAAATTGCTGGAAGTCTCCTCCACCTACAACAATACAGGCCTCTGTCCTTCTTGGCATATTATCACGCATTCTTTGAAATATTCCTGGAGTATTTCTTATCGTGTCACAAGAGGTTATTATTGGATTTCTCAATTCTTCTACAGTGTTCACTGGAGTGGTATAAACTAGACTTTTGAGATATCCCCATAAGAAAAAGTCTAAGCTATTTAAGTCTGGGGACCTAGGAGGCCATGGTTTTGGCACAACCCAACCTATGCATCGGTTGTTGAATGTATTATTCAATTCCCTAGCTTCTCCACTGAAATATGCTGGCGCCCCGTCATGCATGAACCACATTATGTTTCTCACCAAAAGTGGCACATCCTCGAGCAATAAAGGTAACTCCTCCTCAAGAAATAGCCGATAAGCGGGACCATTTAGACTGTTAGGCAAAAGAAATGGCCCAATCAAATAATATTCAATTATTCCGACCCAGACATTTAGTGAGAATTGTTCTTGATGATGAGATTCTCCAATCAATTGGGGTTTTCCTCAGCCAAATAATGATTATTGTAAAAATTTGTGATAGCAGTTCTCAAAAAGTTAGCTTCGTGTGTGAACATTATTTCACTGAATATGAAAGGGGTACAAAAAAAAGTCGTGGAGAATCCTCAAAACTAGAACATGTGAATTATTCAACTGTTTTCCAATTTTTCTTGTACTCACTTGAGGATTCAAATCAATACAATTCAAAACTGCGTCCTCAATATCTGGAGTTCTCATAGTTTGAGTTGCACCTTTTAAATGATTATTTGAAGTAAGAGTACCAGTTTTCCTCAACCTTCTGTGGATATTTGAAAATGTTCGCCTGTCTGGGTTACTCGATTTGGAAAGCGCACCTGATATAATCGCCTAGCTTCTGTTGTGTTTCTGTCAGCCAGACCGTACATGTAATGGATATCAGCCAATTCGACGATAGTAAAATTAGCAATTTTTTCTTACAGCAATAACTTCAAAAGTCTTAAAACTAATCGTTAATTTAATAAACAATTCGAGCAGACACTGGTTCAACTTAGCAACCTCCAAAATAAATAAATGAAAAAAATCAAAGCCTACTAGTAATTTTTTAATTAGAAGAGCTTTCAATTCAGCGAATGCATACAATCGTTTAATAATTTTTTGCTCAAGAACGGTTGGAGGTACGAAAAAATTACAAGTGTCAAAAAGTTTCTAAATTGAACGTAGATGACGAAAATTGATAGTACGCTGATCCGTGGCGTACTGCAAAAAAGTTTGAGAGGGCAAAAGAAGACATGGCATTGATAGAATTGTGTCGCCATAGGTTTTAACTAACGTTTTCAATGATACCACACACGAAATTCAGTTGGAAATACAAAATTGAAGTTTTTGCTCAACAAAATTAATAATTAGAAAAATCCAAAATAGCTCTTCAGATGAACCATCAGCATATATACAGACATAGCCTTATACTTGGCTGCATTATATCTTTCAGTGATGTCAACCTAGTGGCAAAAAGAAATTTGACAGGCTTACGCGAGAATTTTAAATAAGAAGTTCTGGGTAGACATTTGACCCAATGCATATAGTATTATTTTGAAATTTTTATTGTGTTCTAATTTTTTTAACTGCAGTTTGTTTCATCAATTTGGAAGTCTTTCAGACTTTCCTTGTATTCAATAAACAAAAACCATCAACTTTGTTTTTTCTGTTCTTAGAAAAAAATTTGTTTTACATATATCGTGTGTTCCAACAAAATTTTTACCCCATCTCTATCTTTGGAAAGAGTTATTCTAACAAATAAAGTGTTCGATTTGAGAGAGATTCGAATCATGTGAGACCCACAATCACTTTCAAGCTCGAAATTTTTTATAAGGTAAATGCGTCGAGTGACACTTCGTTAAAAAAAGTTTTACTCCAATATATTATTTCAAAATGTTTGGTTCAAATGATTCGCAAACTTGGCGGTAGGTGTTGCGGCGATAGGACGGAGAAAAGGAGACATGGAAAAAAAGGGAAAAACATAAAAATATTCAAATATAAAATCAAAACACCTACTAAAAATGACTTCTGCACACCATCAGACAATAATACAAACGATTTTTGAGTTCTTTAAGAATTACTACATGCAATCAAAGATGCATAAAAAGTTTAATTATGCTTCAGTTGTCTTCAGATATTACCTGTTTCGAAGATCTGATCTATGGGAAGATAAGTTACAACGTCTCCCAGCAAGAAGGAGATCCAGTCATCATGAAAGCAGATGGGTACCCAACCTATCATTTTGCCAACATTGTAGACGACCACTTTATGGAAATAAGTCACGTGTTACGAGGAGTTGAATGGCAAATATCGACTACAAAACATTTATTGCTCTATAGGTGAGATTACTTTAATGCATTTCATCCCTATATTCTGCTATAAGCTTCTTTGATTAAAGTTCAAGGATTTTTACTGAAAATTGGTTTCACCATACAGTAGAAGATTGAATATGCAGTGATGGTAACTTAGCAGTGAACAAGAAATTTAAATAGAAATTCTCTCACAAACTCATAACTGTAACTCCTTAAGTAAATCCATAAGATTTATTGTAATCATCGTTCCCTGAAGAGATGTAGTAGAGGTGAAAAATTCAAATATGTTTTATTATTTATTTATAAGTTTACGAGATTCCATTTACAAATTAATACTGATATAAAAATAACAATATAAAAACATATAAAACACAAAAACAGTTTCAAGTTTCAGTTGCTCGATACTTTTTAATTTGCTTGAGGAGGAGCAACTCCTGTAAGTAAACCACAACATCAACAGCCCAACACCAATAGCACTATACAGTTTTAAGTAGCATAATCATACATAATTCAGAAAACTGCGAGGAAAAAAGAGAAAAAAATCTATGAGATCCTAGCTTTTGGCAAGAGAGAAACAGGTATAAAAAATGCAGTTTCTACTGTTTGTACCTACAAACACCAGGTCTAAGCAATCAGTCTGCAGAACTGGACACCTTATAAGAAAGTTCAGTGATTTAAAGAGCACTTCCTAGTTAGCCACTTTCCTCCTGACAACAAGATATTCTATGTTGAAAGAACAACATATAAAAGATAAGTCAATTGTGCCTGACCTTTAACCCAAAAAGCGCAAAAGCTTTTTCTGAACTCCCTCTAAATGGTCAATGTTTCACTTATATAATAGGGTGACCATACAGTCCATACATATTCCAAATGAGATCTCACGAGGAGTAAAACAATATTCTAACGATGTTAGGCGAAAACTCCTGAAGAATTCCAAGGATTAAAGTAAGGGAGTGATATGATTCTGAGACGATATTCTGTATATGTTCCTTGAAGTTGAGGTTGTAATAAAGCAAAATACCCAAGTATGTTATAAATCGTACACGCCTGAGACAATGTTCCCTCAATGTGTAATGATGAAGTATAAGAGACGTGCATCTGTGAGATGAGATTATATTACATTTATCAATGTTCAGAGGCAAACAGTTTACTTCAGTTCACAGGTGAAATCTGCCCAACTGTATCCGCAACCGATCTACATCAGATGAGCTCCTAATTATGGAGTAGATCTTCATGTCATCTGCAAATAATAACAACAATATCTTTTTCACATCATTTATGAATAAGTTGAACAAGATTGGGCCTAGATGATCCCTGAGGAACGTCTGATGAAAAGGAGATATCCCTCTCAATAAAAGTTCTTATACTGAACCAATATAAGAAGCTTTTTAGCTGGACGAAAGTAAACGCCTCGAGTTTTGTCACCTAAATATCAATATTCACCGTATCAAATGATCTGTCCATTTGATGACCGGAATCAAAAAAAAATTATTCATATTATTAAGGTAAAATACTGAGTAGGTTTTTGTAGAACGCCCCTCGAAAAAATCATGCTGTTCATTCATTAACTATGGGTAGCAATTCCACCAAAGGAAGTTACAAACCAAAGCATCAAACATTTAGTTAGTTATATCCGACTTAGAGACCGACTCCTGTTGAGGAATAGTGAAATTGTGTCCTGAAAAAGATGGAAAGCGGCTCGACCTCAGTGGGATATTGAAAAATGTACTTATAGGCGTTGACAGTATACAAACACATTTCTTTAAAGAAAAGTTAGACTTCATACCCTATATCACTTCAAAAACATTATTAGATGAAAAAAGGAGTAATCTGTATATCGAATCTACCTCTACTATTTGTGGCACTACTACCTCTCTGCTATAAACTTCCGAAAAAAGTCAGCAAATAAATTAATGATTACATTCCCATCACAGCTTCATACACAATTATAATCTAGGCAGTTAGGAAGATAGTTGTCCTTTGTTTGGAATTTATATAGGTACTCGTAATAAATTTTTGAGTCATTGAGTCTTTCGAACTTTTTGTGCACCCTATTTTTACATTCAATGAGATTTATCAATTCCTTTGTGAACGAAGTTGGATAATTGCCAGGTCTGTTTTTTCTGGAACAAACTTGTTAAATCCACTATACAGCTTATTTTAAAATGTGGAAAGTGCAGCATCAAATTCAGTTTCCTTAAATGATCAATCACTATTTGATAAATACTGATTAAAACCAAATTTGTCCTTTGATGGTGTTATCCAGTACTTGTATTTATTAATCTCTAAAAATTCCCAAAGATCTATCTTCCTACAACTATTTTCTATGCATATCCTGCCAGATGGTCGAAGGGAGAATCTGGTGAACATCCTGTCACTTGTTCGAGTCTGTGCAGATGCATGGGTGTTGCAATTGTATATAACGATGCAAATGAGCCAGATAGGAAAGGATGCGACTATGGCACATCTGGCAGCCGGTTCGAGTCCGATAGACGCAATAGGAGTTATGCGCTATAATAGTCTGCAAAAGACAAAATGATAAAAACAAAATTCTAATTTTGGTTCGAAAGGGTTATTTTATGATGATTTCTTCAATCTCAAGAAATTTTATTAGTTCATCGTTTATGACTCCCCATATTTTGACATCATTGGCAACAGTTTTAATCAAAAGAAATCTGTTGCCTTTTACCTCCCACACTGCTTTCATATAAATTTTTTTCAGGGCTTTTGGTTGGAATCCCCCTAAGTTCGGACATCTGCCTCTCCTATTAAATTCAGATGGTACAAAGTTCAGCAAAAGACAGAACGATATAAAAATTAGTCATTACAGAGACAGTGGAATATTTCCTTTAGCTTTGCTGAATTTTGTGTTGGACGCTGGTGGAGGATTCCAGAAAGATTTAGAACAGAATGTCAAGCCAAGATTTTATACTATTGATGATTTATCAAGTCAAGTGAGTAGAATTCTATAAGTTGTATAATTAAATTGAATGAAATAATTATTAGCAAAATCATCTATTACATCGTCATAATCTATGGTGTTCATTACGTCGGTCCCTATATATAACAGCCAAAGAATTTAGATTTTTTTTTAGATAATGAAGACCTCTGATAATTCTCTACTCACCTCAAACAAGAAAAACCCCTTTCTCCAGAACAATTTGTGACCAGAGTTCTGATTACGATACGGAGAGCTATTTCAAGTTTGGCTAAACATTGCCCAGAAAACTGTTAAAGCTGTTGATTCCGGTTTATGTGCAGTCTTGTTAGAGAAAACTTGACTGTGAAAATGTATACATTCCTGAATCACTTCGTCATCTAAATCATTACAATGAATATTTTCAATGAAATAAAACTAAAGTGTTTAGATTTTCACTATATTAACAAAACTTTGACCGGTTTCACTACGCTGTGCCTTCATCAGATAGATACAAACTAATGAACAGAGTTATTCCTTATATATTAGTCTTATTTCCTACTCAATATTACAATGGGTACAAGTACAAGGGGTATGTTGGAAAACCCATCGGAGTTGCTTACTTTATGAATTGAAAAGATTGAGTAAAGGAGAAGGATTTAGATCTAATTGACTATTAAGTAACTTACCTGAATTCTTTTCTTTGTTGATCTCTAAAATTTCCAATAGATTGAGTTTTTGTCCATTATTTTCATTGTGTAAAATTTTGAAATTATCATTAACGTTATGGTTTCTTCTTCTTCAGATTATAAACACCGGATTCATTACCTTTATTAATTTTAGATTTGCAGTTTCTAAAATTGATAAAGGTAATAAATCTGGTGTTTATAAACTGTCTTGCGGGGATTGTAATAAAATTTATATTGATAGAACATTCAGAAATTTCAAAGTTAGATTATCCGAGCACTAACGTAGTTTTAATCATCATAAATCAGATTCCCATTATTCTAATCACTTACTCGAAAACCATAACTTTAATGATAATTTCAAAATTTCACACAATGAAAATAATAGACAAAACTCAAATCTATTGAAAATTTTAGAGATCAACAAAGGAAAGAATTCAGGTAGGTTACTTAATAGTCAATTAGATCTAAATCCTTCTCCTTTACTCAATCTTTTCAATTCATAAAGTAAGCAACTCCAATGGGTTTTCCAACATACCCTTGTACTTGTACCTATTGTAATATTAAATAGGAAATAAGACTAATATATAAGGAATAACTCTGTTCATTAGTTTGTATCTATCTAATGAATCCACAGGGTGGTGAAACCGGTCATAGTTTTGTTAATATAGAGAAAATCTAGATACTTTAGTTTTATTTCATTGAAAATATGTATATCGATTTTCATCAAGTAACGACCTCCTCAATCAAATCATTACAATAATGTTGTACGAGATTCTGAGCGTTTTCCGTAATTTCTCGTCCTGAAAATTCACATGTTTTGGTCGAAAATGAAAATTTTTCTTTGATGTTTAGTTATGTATCATGTCTTTTCTCTAATTCAACTCTCAGCCGAAAAAAGGTTCTTCTTCATAATCATTGTCAAATAGAGCCACATAGCAGTCGTTCAATCTGGTCTGATGTCATGAACAGGAGCAACAGAGTGCAGTTTCGGTCTCGTTTGACCTCGTTATACATTCACAACACTGAGACAGACTAACCTAGTCATCTCAATTCGTTGGAACACGTCAAGTACATGTATATGTATACATATAAAATTGGCGGTCCTCAACGAACTGAAATAGAGGCTACTACCAGCTTCATTGGAAATCATGGAGGGTGGATCAGAACAGCAGCTCCTTCAGGGAAGAATATTTAACATTCTACGGAAAGTTGAACATTGTTCCCTGAATAATAGCCTTGAATAATTTATTCATCATTATGGGGAAAATTCTTTGGAAACCTTTACATCTGTTATAGTTATAATAATTTTGTTGTTCTCCTTTAATCTCAATTATTTCTGTTCCAGTTTAATCTAGCACAACTTAAGACACATTCTGGGAGACTGATGCCTGAAAAATTACTTGAATTCAATCAGTTAGAACTGAGAAGACTTCTACAAAATAAATCTGGAGAAAGTGACCTAATCAAAAGTGTGCAGAATATGTTGCAGAGGCATTTCGATAATTCGTGAGTAAAATTGTATCTATTTAGAGGTCTTTCTCTCTCGAGTAGAATAGATAATAGAATAATGGTGAATAACTAATGAAATTTGTATATGTAACCAATATTAAATTTCGAATTTTTATGTCTTCCCATTAACATTTGTTTTTCAAAATAATGTTTTTAGTGATTAATCTTGGATGAAATTAGTCAAATTTCAAATTGCAGAACGAACGACGCTTCTTTACAAATGGACGAGGAACACATTCGATCTGTGTTGCACTGGTGTGCTGATCGTATAAAAAAACTATCAGATTTAGTGTCTCATGACTTGTCATTTGTATGGACGATGCCCAAATATTACAATTTAAAGAAGAACGAACTGATTTTCTTGGATGATCTAACTGTGCTACTAGAAAATCAAAATGAGTTTTCCAAAAATGATTTGAGTAAATTCTTGAGAAGTTTTGCCGAGCAAAGAAATGTGAAATTTAACGAGTTGATGATGGCTTTGAGATCTGTACTTAGTGGTCTAAAAGTAAGTATTAACTGTTAGTGAATTTCTTTCAAGTTGCAGAAGCTACCACGTTTAGCGAGTGGCGTTTCTTTCGCTGAAAGTATCTGAATTTTTTTGCTATGTGAGATATTATGATATTCCATCTTCATTATTCTCGTAGCTTGTTCTTTTAGGATATTAGTGTAATTAGTATAATTTAGATTATCTCTGAAGATACCAGAACGTAGTCTGGGGCAAAATTATTTCCAGATAAATTCAGCGAATTCAAAGGATTTCTTCACATTGAATGTGGAGAGACACACATGAGTGGTGAGAATATCTTATGCAAAAATTTTTGAGGCATTGTTCGATGGAGAGGTAATGTAACTTACAACTGCTCTCAAATGCAGGATTAATTTGTGCGTTTTTCTGAAACCATTAGAAGTAGGTGAGATTGCATTACATCTTTTAAGCGATCTGCCTTCCAATTCAGAAAGGTAACCACTTTTTACATAAATCAGATAGCACCGCATTCGCTAACCATTAATATTTTCCAGTTGCGTCATTGCTTAGTAATTAATATGTGGCAGAATTTCTCAACAATTCTTGCATGACATTACAATATTCTTCCTTATATATAGCGACTGCAGTATTACTTTTGTCAGATCAACACACCACGATTTCAGAGTGACTTTTCAGGCGTTGGTCTCATTGTACTGTATTGATATAAGCATAATCGAACATCGAACCGCCTGTGACAATCAGTAATTCATTTCTGAAGCTAAGCCTCTGTCTCGTATTGTCTTAACGATGAAATTTTCTTTGTTCTTTATCGCAATTAACAAATACTTTTAATATTGACTGTGATAACCACACTGACAGTAGTACGTTTTTACCTAACTTCAGTCGTTTTTGAGATTTCAAATCATTTTAGCCAGTGATGTCTAGCTATATGTTTTATGTATCATACTAAGCTTTACAACCTTTAGCAAGGACTTTGAATTATGAAGGTGTTTTTATCTCTAGAGGTGACTTGCGATTTTGTTGATTGCTATTTTGTCACTGCGACAGGAGATGAGCATTTGCAATCTTCTCCGCTCAGAGGAAAGTAGCAGCGATTTTCTGTCGCAGTTTAAGAAACCGGTCAGCGTTCAGAGCTTTTAGCTCTCGAAGCGTTCACGTATTCTGGGCTTTGGACTCGTTCCGCTCGGAAATGTGTAATAAAAAAGTTGAAATGGAACCGAGAGAACATAGCGATTAGCGGTGTTTATATTTCTTTCAAGAATCTAAGGTTACCAAATACCAAATGGAAACGTTACTCATGTGTTGGTATAGTTTCGGAAAAGTCTCTGTAAAATTTACGACGTGAATAAACAGATGAAATTATAATGAGTAGCATTATTCCATTTGCTGAAACAGTTTATTTAAATCATAAACGATTTAGATGATCAATAATTATTGCTTGTACCTGTTAATTGAAAAAAAAGTAAGTAAGACAGTGTTGTAAACTGTCGACATTTTAGTTTTAGAAAAACGGTTTCGACGCTTAGGTCATTTTCATATGCTACGTATTTACTTGAAAACGTTCTAAGAGTCGAAAGCGCTGTTTTTGTAAAAAGATATTCTGAAAAGTTGATATAACTGTCTTATTTTTCCTCATAATTATTATGAGGGTTGTTTTCGTGTTAAAAATATACACGGTCAATTCTAATATCATTTCCGAAAGAAAGTGATAGAATAATAACAAAATTCAGGATATCAAATTACCAATTACGAGGAAAGTCTTTAATACTAAGAGAATATGAAGTATTGAAATTGAATTATTTGCTTCCCATAGAGATATAAGCCTAACAATTGTTAGTATCGATGACTTATTCATTTTATGGAAATTCATTTTCAAAGTGAAACGAAATGAGACACTTTTCCACAATTTATTCAATAATCACGGCCGGTTTCGACCCTACGGTCATTTCAAGTGAATAACATATAATACATGAGGAGGCAAGTACAAGTACAGAATGAAATTTATCCTAAATATTGAGTAGTGGGGATCCATTATGCTCTAGTTGGCTGTTGAGGTAATAAATAGTGGGTTTTTCATAGTTTGTTAATCTCCAAACTTTCTAACAAATTCATCTCTCTCCTTTAATTTTGAGATTGTTCAATGATATCCAGTGGTTAGTTGATTTTATGTGTTCAAATATTGGCGAATTTTATCTGAGGAAATATGTTCCTTGAATCTAGCTTCAAAACTTCTCCCTGTTTGTCCGACATTCATTGCATTTGATTTGATATATTCCTGATTGCTTGAATTTATCGTTCTTTTGTTTGGCATTGAATAATAATTTGCTTAAGTTGGGGCCGCTTGAGAATGAAGTAGTTATGTTCGATTTGGAAAAGTAGTTACTGATTTTGTTAGAGAGTTCGCCGGTTTATCTATAAGCCTAACAATCTAACGAACACTAATAAATGAATGATAGAATGAAGAATCGCCAAACTGATACGAAGAATTTCTACTACGTATTTCGTCGCTGCTACAAGATGAGGACGGAACAGTCGAGTCCGTCATTGATACAATAAAATCGCAGTTCAGATCCCGCTTCAAAGTGCTGAATAGGTGAAGCGAGCTATGGTTAAACTGCTTCCCAAATTGGCTGTGACGAGGCCGGAGCAGTCGCGTTCTGTCGCTGATACAGTAAAATCTCAGATTGGCCCACCTCTACTTATCGTCTTTTCTTCTCTGTTTTATTATATCTCTTCTTCTTTTCAATCTTGATGAGTTTCTGATTGTTTTTTTCTTGTTTTACTATGAACGAATGTCGTCAATTATTGAAGTATTGCTGTAAAAGTGGGAATTTCATAATTTATGTGAACCATTTCTACCCTGAGGATACAATGTACTGAAGTCTACTGCACATGGCCTACCTTTAGATTACGAAAGCATTATTGTAAAAATATATTAGTTTTTTTTATATTTACAAGGTTCGAGTTGAAGCTTTAAGGGAGTTTTGCGCTGGATTTAAAAAAGAACATCACCAAATGCTCGGCTACTGTAAAAGCAGTAAAAAAAGGTTTGCGCTTATGTCCGCCTTGGAGAAAGCTTTAAAGATGTACTATTCGTTAAAAGACTTTTTTGTGACTTTTGAAAAATATCTTAAATTAATAAAAAACTCTTTTGAAGATCCCACATCAGAATTATGGCTTCGCTTTCCACACGCTCAGCCAGCAAGTTTTCACCGAGCTGTGTTGAAGGTTGAGTGTCAGACCGTATCGGCAATTGAGGCTGAAAAACGAATATATTATCTTAAAGACAATTCGGTTCAGAAACAGATCAACCAGTTTCATTTACTGTTAGTAATTTAATTGTGAAATTAAAAGGTAATGGCATCAATATTGATGAAGAGTTTCTGAAAAATACGGTTACAAACCGTAGACAAGAGCTGTGAATATTTGTGGGCAGTGGGCTTGCTTTCTTACTAAGTGGAGACATTTTATTGGGCAAGCTCGAGAAAAGTACCTGCATAGGAAGATGTTCAAAAAGCGCTGGATGTATTGATTAAAAAGGGATATATTTACTGTAATAAAGATATAGAAGTATTTGACGGATTTAGATTAATTTCAAGCTAAGTCACAAAAAATAACGAAATGGGATCATTCAAAAGTCTCCACAGAAATGCGTTGGGAGGAATTATTCTAACACTTTAGTACCAATAACCTTCAACATAAAAAGTTTTGCATTTTCTCTCATGGACAAATTGTGGTCATTGAAAAAATCACTTACAATTCTCAAACCGATGTTGACAATTAAGGTCAATATAAAAAAGTGCCAAGAATTTTTTCTTAGTTAAAATCAACAATTTTACTAAAGCAGATATGTTCCTCTGAAAAATGTCAATACAATAAAAAGAATATGTTGCTTATATGTAATTTAATAATTACTGTCAGAACAACTTTGCTTTAATAAAGGTGGTGAAAAATAAAATAATTAATATAAATATAATAATAATGAATACTAATCATTAGGTTATACTTTTTCTGAATGAAGAAAATTAAAAAATTGTATTTATTTACATTATTAACCTGCTGAGGAGAAAAATTTATATCGATGATTATCAGTTTAAACTATTGATGAACTCTGCTCGAAATAGGCCTTTTCATCATGAGATGTGCGCAAGCGTAGTCGCCATGTTGAAACGGAGGTAATTCAAAACATTCGTACTGTTTTAATCAACAATGGCTGGGCAAGGAGTATTATCTCCACAAAAAAATAAATTATTGGAAAAAACTATCGATGGTGCTTCTCTTATTTATGGTTCAGTAGAAGCTCATAATTGTGAATAATTGAAAAGGTGGCTCAAATGTCATGGGCAAAAAGAACAAGAAAGGGAGCTGATTGAGAGGTGAGGCGTCGATGTTTGTTTGATAAAAAACTTACAAACAAAATTAATATTTACAATTTTACTCTATTGATAATGTCAATTCATTTGTGATAATTGAAAATATATTTTAAGTCATATTTATGGAAGTAATTAATATTTGAGGCTATATATGACATTATTAAATAATGAATTGAATATGTTCAATAGTTTTTATCATAAATTGAATGTTTAAAATGAGACAATATATAAAAATTTACGATATTTGCAGAGTAAAAAATGCAATTAGGAATAATGTACCAGTGGACCAAACAGCTGACAAAGAAAAATGACTAAATATCATCATTATTCAACTTAAAGTAATATTTTAATTTCTGATACACGAGAAGCGGGCACTGCAATATGGTTGTTTACAAAAAACAGCACGAAAAAGATGGCCGATGCTAACACATGCGCACAAAAAAAATGTTGTGATGAAAAGGTCTATTGAGGAATGTTGTAGAACTGAACAATATAATATAATGGTGAAATTTTAGTTGAATCTTGGATTGGTTTACTATAGTCAATAATGACGATGGTTAGATTTGAACTGGTGATGTTCACAAAATGCTCTTCAGGCCTTACTTGACCATTTATATTGTGACGCCATCTGATGTGGTTAAATATCTATTTTCCTTTATTCTTTGCAGCAAGGTCCAGGTGTAGCAGAAATGATGGAAATTCTGGGAAAGGACACCACAATACACAGGTTGAAGATGTGTCTGAATAATTCAAGTAGATAGGTCAAATATTTATTTAATCCATGTTTTTATAATATATTATAATGAAGAAACAGAATATGTTTTATATTCCTGTAAAGATCACACTAGAAAACCGAATTTCTGTGAGTACTATAAAAAAGAATTATCTTATTCAACATTGTTAATATTCTTTTATTAAAGATTAAGGTTATGAGATCGTATTTTCAATGTTACATTGTTGAAATTAACAAGAATTGGCCCCTTTTGAGTTGGAAATAATCTGAATCGTTTTTGTTGTAGTTGCTTCTTTACTAATTAATTAGATATAGGTTCCAGATCAACCACCGCAAAACGTTCAGGTAATATCCAGGTCACGGTGCATGAAACATTTTTTTTAATGAAAATGAGAGCAGTATGTTGAAATTGCCGTTATTTTAAAAATGTGAATTATTCAAAGGTATGGCAGTAATATGCATCAATTTTATTCTATGTTCTAAAAGAGTGATATTTATCTTATTCGAGATAAACTAAATTTTTTTCGAATTTGACTCGTTATTGGGATCACATTTGACTACATGAGAAGGCAATTATACTATGATTATCTTAAGAGTTATTTCTCAATGCTTGAAATTTCATTTGAATAACCGTCAGGAGAATAGTAAAAAAGGTAAGAGAAACCTGACAGGGTGGGCAAATTTCGATGATTTAGTATGGTAGCTAGGTGAATTATCATAGTTTGAGAAAAATGACCCGCCTCTTTCTCGATTTATTTTTTAGGTACTCGTTCCGTCATTTTCGAGTTATTCAAAATATCATTAATCAAGGGAAAATCGTTCTTCGCGGATAACTCGGTTATTATCAAAGTAACATGAAAATGGGTTTTACTTCTACAGGCACTTCGATCAATGAGAAAAAGCAAGACGTGTATACTTTCAAATTTTCAATCCAACAAAACCCGTGACATTGAATCTAATGTATTTGGCATTTTCCAAATATATGACATTGGTCTCTTGTATATCAAAGAAGAATCGTGTTGTAATTCTTGCTGTCTATGATGCATCATGAAGAAGTTGTGAACAAAAAAACAAGTCTGAAATAAATTTGTAATACAACTCCACCAAGGGAGGTGTTGATATGCGGGACCAGATGTTTTATGAATATACTGTTAGGCGTAAGATAAATTGGTTGGGAATTGCATTTTTTCAAAATATAGATGTTGTTGGCATACATTTCCAATTATATGAAAAAATGTACATCCTGATTCAATGATGAGACCAGCAGAAGTACCGAAGCCCGTTGGTTTATCGAAGACAGAGTTAGTTATCCACACAGTACAGTATTCGATGCGATATGAAGATTTAGAGAAACTGGTTCTTACTCGAGAACACCTGAGCAGGGAAGACGGAGAGCCCCAAACGCAGTTGAAGATCGGTTTCTTCGTCTTCAAGTCCTTCGAGAGCGAACGGCTATTGCCCCGATGTAGGCTAGAACATTGGCTGACGTTCTTGGTAACACTTTTTATCTGATACCGTACATAGAGGACAGAGAACAAAATCTATCATGTCGTGTACCTGCCACAGATCCTCTATTAGTTGCAGATTATCAAAGGCGGCGCCTATTTTGCCGAGCTTTGCAGATTGGAACAAGGTCGAATGCGAAACGTTCTTAAGAGTATAGAGAAGGCCTGAAGAAAAATGTAGCCTAAGTTGTTTCTTTCTTATAGTGAAATTTGGTGGCGGAGAAGTGATGGTATGGGATGCACAGATCTTTTTTCACTTTAGTATCATCAATAGAGAATGTATTCAAGTATTAAAGTTCTGACCTAAACCCTATTGAACATATGTAGGATATCCTAGGCAGAACTCTCGCGACATTTGCATTGAAGCAGGCGTTGATAAACGAGTGGGAGCAGATACCCTCAGATGCGGTTGTGACTTTAATTTAAACCATGCCAGCAAGAATGAGAGCTGTTATTCAAGCACGAGGAATGAATACTCGATATTGATTCAACCGCAATTGGCGATAAAAAGATTTGTTGTTGAAAAAGACATTCCATAGTTTTCTTTAAAAATTTGTATTTCCTTAAAAAATACAGGTGTCATCATGATTCAAGAAATAGGTTCTTGAGAAAATTTGGAGCCTTGAAAATTTGGTGCCAAAAACATCTTCCACATTTTCCCAAAGGGTGTTTAGAAATTTGAGTTGAAATTCGTATGTCATCATATTCATTCAAACCTTTCGCAAAATTATTGACAGAACGCGAAGAAAACGAAAAAACTTGCAATTTGACAAAGAGTGACCCAAATTGATACAAAGACTAAGAAATAATTTATTATTGAATTTGAACGAAATTTTGTCTCCCCGGTTAATTTTACGTTCCAGTGTATATCAATTTTTTGAAAATATTGAAATACAATTACTTGTTTGTTGTACATTGAAAGTTATTTCATTCAATAATTTGTTGAACTATATGTGTGGTTCTTTTGAGATGCAGAATGAAAACTCTTACAATGAAAATCATGAGAAATATGACATGATTGAAACCAGCACGAGTCTATTTTTCAAAGGTAGAAAGAAACTTTTTAACAATGAATCGTTCGAATCACCAGGAAAAAAAGAGGAAAAAGCGAAAAAAGAGATAAAGAAGCAACAATTGAAGTTCCTAAAGCGCAAACCTTCCATTTCGAGTAGGCAAATGAAGGTTGAAAGTGGAATTTCGAGTTGTCGTAAGCTCGGTATTCTGATGAAAGCGAGTTCACGCCCTACAAGGGCTATAAGTATTTAGAAAAAATCCATAATGAGCACCATAATGAGCATTTTGGTATGATATCAATCCACAGCGTCATATTGATGTACATCATCAAAAGAGATTTGACTTTTAATGTGGTATGTCCTGAAAGATAGTCGATATTCTTGGTGAAAATCTGAATGGTGATCGTTATGAAGAAATTATCAATTATTGAAGGATATCTTGATATCTTCCTAGCATGTAGATTCAACACGATGGTGCCCTTACTCAATAAAGAAATCACTGACCTGTTAAAGATGAATTGTAGGGATAATTTGATGGGGGCTAGAGGTCTAGTGAGAAGGCCATCTTGTTCCCTTTACTTGACTACACTAGACTTATTTCTCTGGTGTTATATTGAAGATTTATTCTAGAAGAGATCCATTTTACACAGCATAAAAGAGTGGAAACAGAATTTCAGGGAATGCCTTGCCGAATGTTAGTAATATTCATAATTTCAATGGCTGCTGTGGTATTTCTAGGTAGTGAAATTCATATTTTGAAATAATGGCCATACTTTTGAATATTCAGGTTGAAATTGTTTCCCCTCATTTGAGCAGGTAGAACTTTTCCTTTTTTTTTGTTGATAATTTCCGTATGAAGGTTTTCATCTTCTTTGTGAAAAGTTTAATGTTATTAATTGTATAGAAACAACCATGGTGTTGCAGAGGACCTGAAAAATCTGTAGTTCTCATTCAATTTCCCGCTTTTCCTGAAAAAAGGCTGTGAATGCAAGAAATTACTAGATGTGTAATTTTTGTTTGAACAGGAAAAAAATGTTGCCACCAACAAAAGTTGAATCGATGATGGTTTACATTAAAAAAAGTCGGAAACTTTTATCCGCGCCACTGAATTTCACTCGAAAAGTGCTTGTAAATTGTCAAATTAATTTTTATGTAATTTTGATAATAATCGACATATATGCGAATGACTCGAATATCCGAAAATTCGAGAAATTTCCAAAATGTTTTACACCACTAAACATTTTTCTCTAACTATAACATTTTACCTATTTCCTGTTCTGATCGAAAGTTGCCTATCCTGTACATATGCTGAATATTAACATCAATCAATAAAAACTTCTTGAAACTACAAAAGTTCGGAGAATAACCTATGTAAGTAACTAAAGTAAATTTATTGTTTATCTGTAGTTCATTTTGAGTTTTGAACGTTAACAGATCTATAATATTAAAAGTTAAAGTTGAAAAATACGATAATTTTCAATACAAAGAAAGTAAAATAGTATTATTTTTACTACAAATTTAATTTCTTTGTATCTTTTTCCAAAAGATTTATCAATTTGAATGAACATCCCAATTAGGTATACCCATTAAAAATATCAATTTATAAACTCATATTTCCTACTTATTTCAGGTGATTTTCTAGGTAAGATTTTCTAGGGAAGAAAAATTAAAAACCACACTTTGAGTAGCCACATGTCGAGAAGGAAAGCCTTGAGGAGCCTCTTTCTAATTTCTGTTGAAATATCACCAGTTGAAGTAGGTTCGTGTTATTATTAAAAACACCCTGATAAGAATCCATATGATTTTCACAAAATCCTTAATATTCATAATAATTTAGCATTCACTCACATACAAATTGTAATGATTTTAATGGGAAAAAGTTGAATCTTCCAAGCATTCAGATTACATATTAATTTGTAGCTTAATCATGATTTATCTACACAGCTACATCAACGAACGAAAGGTTCTATAACATAATTATTAAACATTTCGCCTTCAGTTCATTCAATTATTGAAAAAGTACATGATTTCTGTTTTAACTCAACTGATTACATAAAGAACTGAAACTGAAGGCGAAGTATAGAGAATACATATGTATTATATAACCTATAAAATCGTTGTTTCTCCATAACGTCTCGGTTCAAAAGGAGGCACATTTCGAAATCGGAGATAACTGATTGTTCGACGCAGGAATTTTTTCTTTTTATTCAAGGAAATTGAGACTTTTCTGGACCAGCAGTTCAGCTTCAGGTCGAAGAAATGATGATATACTTGCTTCTAAAAAGCTCTGAGTATGTCAGATTAATTTTTTTCTGTTAAAATATCTCGAAAGTAATCATTTAAAACATCTTTGTTAATAACTTATGTTATTGCTTTCTATCATCTATTAAAAGTTTTTCATATTTGTTATTAATTTTTAATGCAAAATCATAAAAACGCACTATTCTGCTACACATAAGATCGGGCTCAGTTTGATGCTATTTTGTTATATTAAGAATACAAATATTTAATCTTAAGGTCACCTTTTCAAGGTCAAATCTCGTAGACAGTCCTTAACAATGGTTTTCTATATAAAATTCATTCAACTCTCAAATTTAGTAATATGGCTGAAGTCAGCAGGTTATATTTCATTTCATTTTTTATGTTGTTGTAAATCCCCATTTTTCATTCCAGATCCTAATTCCCCATTCATTTTTAAGTGATTTTATGTCGCGTACCCGTTTTCTAAACTTCAACATTTTCGAGTTATTGATCATTTTGGGACTTTTATTCAGGGAGCAATATTCAACCTTCCGTAGAATGTTAAATATTCTCTAATCCAACCTCCCTGAAGGATATCCTGGTTATCCGATCCAGTCTGCATAATTATCGTTACCTAGGCTTACATAGTAGTGGTACATTCTAGTTGGACGTCATGAAGCCAGACTAGCTTGACTATTCTTGAGGTATTCTAAATTTGATCCACTCATTGTCTCCTTGGCTACGTTACAACTTGCGCCGGTTATTCGGATCTCTTCTTATTTTGGCTTCATTTCATTTCAGAATGAGAGATTTCAAGAAGAAAAGTGACCGGTGCAACACGTCAAAAGAAGTCATGGAAGAACCTGTGTTGTGAATAATGACGAATCAGTGAGGTTTGTTGCGAAAAACATTTGCCACGTCATCTTATTCCGGTATGTGAAAAAGGCAAGACTCGGGATATTGAACGTATTCAGAATGCAGTAGTTACTCTTCAGAGTGAGGGTTACTTCAGTGAACCTGTTTTTAGTCAAATACCGACCAAAAAGCTAGGTGACTATTTTTCTATGCCTTTAAAATATATTTTGGTCCCACACCTAAAGAAGTGCGAAATTAGCTTATAGGGTAAGCAATCAATGCCGAATATAATACAGGGTGTCTCAAAATTTCGTATTTGCGTTAATGGTTACAGATGAGCTCTTCGCTACGAAAGAACGGTCTTTGAATCGTGGGTAACAAATGGATGCGCAGGGGAAGTTGGTAGCTGTGCGCGATTAATATGGTTTCAATGCTGTCGATATCTGCAATTTAGATGAGACTGCTGTAACGACCGTCCAGAAGATCAGTAAAGTTATAACCCAGACAGGGATGAAGCAGATTTGGGGTATTACTTCTAGTGAAAGAGGTGTTGTCGTTTCATTACTCGTTACACATCAGGAGCATTTTGAACGACGAAGAATTGATGCTGGGAATGGTTCAGGGTGAGAGACGGCTGATGTATTCAATATTTTCATTGAGTATTTTGTATCTTTTATGAAGCCATCTTCAGAAAAATCTGTACTTCTATTTCTCGACCTTCATGAGTCTTACTTAGTTATAAAGACAATAAATTTCTCAGAGGAGAACGGTATGGTCATGGTCATTTAAACCACATTCATCTAATAGAAATATCACTTCACAGCTCCGCTGACAGATCATCCATTTCAAGCGACCACTCCTGAAATTGCAGTGCAGCCAATTGAAACTCGAAGTTCAACACCTCTGAATAACGAAGCCAATCCTCAGTCAGGTACATCATAGTCTACCAACTATAACGAAGCAATTTCCCAGTCAGGTACATTTCAGACTAGTAGCTAATCAGTGAACTTAATTATTACACACGAAGGTCGAGACGAATTTTCTTCACCTGACATTGTTCGCTCACTCCCAAAAGGTGGACTGCTCCAAGAAACATCAAGAGGCAGAAAAAGGGGGAAATCCGCTTTATTAACGGATACTCTTGAAAAGAATGCTTCAGAATCAGATCAAAATAATATAAACGCGGAGAAACTGCGAAAGGGCGAATGAAAAACGAAAACGATTGCGAAGAGAAAAGTCTTGAAAGAGGGGAGTAGTTCTTCTGATGAGTCACATAATGCCTGCTACTGACGATAGTGCAATTTACGAATGCCATGATTATGATTCAGATTCACACTAATCTTTTTTCAATTCACTAATAATTTTTTCTTGTACCAAAGAATACTTTCTTTGAGTTTTCTTATTCATATTGACACTGATGAAGAATTGTCTATGCGTTTCAATAAATATATGACGTTATTTCGTTATTAACCATTGTGTTACAACATACCCCAGATGCGAGGCCAATTTTAACGAAAAAGTGCGAGGGGAGCAGTTTTTTTAATATCTCATATCAACTTATGGACGATAAAACATGAATATTGGATCTAAATAATATTTTGCAAATCGATAATTCAAGAATTGTGAATAACGTTTGCCCCTACGCTTGATATTATTTTTATTAATCTGAATTGTGCAGAAGTTTAGATGAATTAGGATTGATGGATGATTCACTTTTTGTAATATGATTCGCGTTACTCATTTTTCTCAACAAATTCCAAGAACTTCGACTAGAATTAAAGAAATCTATGTTACTCAATAACTCATTCTATTTATTCTTCCTACCTGATTTTAACATACTAAAGAGAGCATCGATGTCTATTGAAAAATGAACTGATTCTTTGAAATATTTGTTGTAATGTCAAGAACTGGTTACAAGATTGAAGATTTTTCAGATTTAATAATTATTTATAGTGAAAGTCATAAGAATTTAAGATGGAGGAAAAACTTTTTGTGCAAAGAGCAGAAAAGCTCAAGACTCAATCTTATAGCTTTTTATGAATAGCGGGCACAGCAATAAATATTTTTTTTATTTGGAGAAGGGCATGATATCAAATATCTTCAATCGTATTCAGTATAAATAGCATCAAAATCAGACTAATCTCTTAATAGCATCACCATAAACTCTTTTACGAGATTGAAATTTCTATCAACTGACGAGGAATTTTTGTTATATTCTCGTTTGTTCCAACAAAAACAGTCGGGATGATTTGGCTAGTTTTCCTCTCAACGATTTCATAGGGTTGTACTATATTTGTGCACAAGAATATAATCTCTTTCATTTACATTTTAACAGTGAGATAAGAAGTTTTCTTATTATACTTGTTTTAACATTTATCAAGATTTGAAAACGGTGGACAAATTATAGAATTTTAAAACACTAGGATTTAATTGAACTGTGAAATTTCTAATATTACTTATCTATTTTCAATGACGTTTATAGTTTGGTTGAAAAATATTTGGAACATTTTATATATTTCAACTTTTACGTTTGTGTGTTGGCTATGTTCAACCAAAAGTCCGTATATTTCTCAATCAAACTATATATAGTAATACATAATTCGAGAAAAATTGCAGAAAACATTTTTATAGGGAACAATTGGACATAACTTATCTTCACTATATCGAAACTAATTTTCCGAGAATGTCTTTAAGAGATTAAGTAGTGGTGACGAAATTAGGTCTACTACTATTAAGTAAATTTTCGGAATTTTTCTGTTTATTGGTTTCCAATGCTTACTATAGGTTCAATTTCAATATATTATTTTCATTATGTAATATATAAAAATTATTATTGAGAGTATGGTTTTTTCTAGTTGATGATTTGCATTGTGAGAATCTGATTTTTGTTTGTCAAAAATGCGTTTATGCACAGATATCATAATGTTGAAGTTTCTGTAAGTTCTACCGATATAAATTTCTTCACAACTTCCACAATATAGTCTTTGATAGATCTGCCACAAATATTTTTTTCATGGGAAGAAAGAATTTGAATTCAGACTAAGTTTACCAATATCAGTTAATATATTATATTTCTGATTAGTCTATTTAACACCAGGAAAAACCTCATTGATTGCATGTTGAAATTGTTTACGAGAAAGCATACTGTCAATCATACTTCAATTATAACAATTTTTCACCGCTATTTCTTTTATAATATTGAGCTCTGTCAGGAGATTATTCTCTGAAATTGGTATCGTGGTGAGCCTATGTATCATACTGTCATAAGCAGCTATTTTGTCTTAATGATGATGTGCGGAATAATTGTGGTAATATCTGTATGGGATGGTTAATGGAAAATTGCAAAAGTCCGTGGTCAATTTTAGTTAAAGTTAAATATGATAAGTTAATGGAACTTTATATTAAGCTGATTGAATCTATGAAGGTACTAAGGGAATCTAATTGTCTATTTGTACCTGTTAAACAACAGATTATATCACTCACAAATCTGAACCTATAAACGCAATGTTTCGAAAAGGAATGATTATCAATTATTTTTTAATGTCATCCTTGAAAATTTCTGCTAGTAAAGGACTGAGACGATTATCCATTATCACGCAGATGTTGCTCATATAAATTTCAACATTGAAGTTGAAATAATTTTGTTCTAAACATACTTCTAAAAGATACATGAGTTCTGATTATGTAATACTATGATGTGAATCCCACTTTTCAGAATCTGAGCATACTACAAGAGCAAGAAATTGTAGTAGGTGAGTTTCAATTTCAGTATAATGGTGATAAGTTATGTTCAATGTAAGCAGAAGAGATTTAAATTCAAATTTGGTATTCCATTATTTCAAGCAATAAATTTTACACTATTGTCGCGTTTCTGAAAATGCGTTCAATATTCCAAGAAAGCATGATATTTAGTTGGAGTATTGCTCGGGATAAAGATAATTGCTTTTGATTTAGAATATTAGTTTTCAAATATCATTCGAATCTATAAAAGGTGAAAAATAGATGATTAAAGATAAATCGTCAAAGAAAATTGTGAAAAACCACATTAGACAGTTATATGGATGAAATGATATACAGAGTGTTTCGCTACTAATTTTGCAACTCAAGATATATTCGCTTAACAAATATATACGATGGAATTACAGAGTACAACAATATAGTGTATAGATCATTTCAGGTATGTATATATATATATATATTAAATATTTCTTTATCTAATCATATTCTTATTTTATTTGAAAATCACAGTTATTCTGTGTTAGCTAACACAAACTATATATATATTAAGTGGTCATTTTATAATACATAAACTAATTTTCCAATTCTACGTTAACATCACACTCTCAGTGTTTGGTCATTGTAGTATGCAGGGTATTCCCAGAAAAACGCAAGAATTTCTCCATTCGGAAAAATTTAAACACATGGATATATGCTTTTTGACGTACTATTAAATAGTTACACCACATTTTTTTACGGAGAACGTGGAAGCATCGTAAGAAAAACTATTTCCCTTTCAGGTATGCAGTCATAAATTTCTACAGGAGATTTTTCATCAAAAAACATGAAAAAAATGCCCATGAACATATGTCCAAAGGTTCAGATTTTTTTTACATTTCTTTTGATAACACTTGTAGTTTTCAAGAAATCTAGCTCCAATTTGCAGAATAGGAATTTTTTTACTAATTACTTCATTAGATGTGTCCAATAGTTGCGAAAATGTACAGGGTGAAATTTTTTCAGGGTCATGCTACCTTTAACCACTGGTCTTTTCATGAGTATTTATTGAGAGATTTTCATTTTGAAATTTTTTCAGAAAACACAGTCGAGTAAATGAATGATTTACATGAGAAGGCACGCGTTTTTCTAATTAAATGAACTGGGGGTCGATAATCGGTAATACGAACGAGGGATCGGATCTGTCGTCATAATTTTCATAAAATCAAGAAAAACTTTTTGAATTAGTTTTTACGTCACTTTGAGTTAGAATATTTTATGTAGTAGAAATTGACCTGAACTTTTAGGGTCATTATATTACGGGTACTTTTAAGTAAAACCTAATCCACAGTAATTTACAGTAGACTCGTCAAAATTGAAGTTACTCTTTATCAATAATACATATTTGCTGATATTTTGAAGAGTACACTTTGAAAGAATTCGCTGATAATAATTACCTTTCTTATGGCCGAACAGGTGGTAATGCATCTGAAGCCCGAAAGCTCTATCTTGCAGCTTTTCCTAATAGAAATATTCCTTCATAGAAATTTTTAGTTTACATTGACGGTTTGTTGCGTGAAACCAATTGGTTTCAAGGAAAATTCTGGACCAGATCGATTTGTCAGGATACCTACAAATTAAGAATTTGCAACTTGCAACCGTTATACCAGTACCACATACTAAGGATTCAAGCCTTCAAAACTAGAGAACAACTGAAAAATATCGAATTTTGCTAATGGCTACTACAAAGATGTGCTGAAAATACCGAATTTTTCATGGGGCGCAGAAAATCTTCATGAGACAATTGAGCGTAGCCACCAATGTTTGAGCCGACTGATATAATGGTAGATTGTGGAATCAGTAATTCCACCTAACAGATTGAATCCTCTAGCATACGTTGACATCCTAAGAACACTCTGGTTTATTTTTTCGATGATATGCCTTGTGCGAATAGAAGAAGAATGTGATTTGTAAATGATGGAGCTCACCGCATTTTGCACGGATAGTAAGGAATCATTTGAATCAAGCATATCCCCTTAGATGGATTGGTAAAGGCGGTTCTGTAGCTTGGCCTCCACGATCACCTGATCTAAATTCCCTAGACCACTTCGTCGGGGGGCATTTTGAAAGCCTGATAGCAACAGCTTGTTGGTACTATACAGGAATTGCATGTACGTATTTGGATCTGAGAATATAAGAAATATTCCAGGAACAGTTACTTTTAGTTCATTAGTTGGAAGGAAAAAAAAATATCTTTCGCTGTTTCTAATGTCGTTAAATGCCGAATAAAATGATGCATAAGCTTTCATTTATTTCGTCATAGTCATATGTAATTTCTTATAACACACTCTTGTCTAAAATAAGATTGCTCTTCAAGCTTCATCCGAGTGCATTATTTTCTACTAAATAAAATGTATGTTCAAACTCAAAATGAGTTGAAATTTTGAGCCCATATTTCTTATACGGAATTCACGGAAATCAAATTAAGTGTATTAATATATTAACTCAATATTTTGTTTACGTTCTCGAATTGGAATTGATGGTAGTATGCCTCCGCGAAGATGATTTATGAAAGCTAGGAGAACCGTAATTCTTTATACATCGTTAAATAAAGAAAATAAAATTCCTACAAAAAAAATTCAAAAAAATGTTCCAATTCAAAATAGGAAATTTTTTTCGAGCTTTCCCCTTACTCCTTGAAAAAAAAGTGGTATACCATTCAACAGATGTTCGAAAAACTTTCAACCATGTGATAAATTTCTCCAATAGGATGAAAAATAAAGGAGTTATTGGGATTGTCGTTTTTTAGAATACACTCTGTATATGAAATTGATACCGTTAAAAACTCAAAGAAGTTATCAAACCTTATTAGAAGAAGCTCTCTTCCTAGATTAAGGAATTGAAGTATTCAAATTAGCAGAGAAAAAAATTACTCGGGACGTCCAGGTAGTTTCACCTGTCACCATATCGCAAATAAGATCTATTGTAAGGTTATGGAAGGATAAGAAAGCTGCATGTTTTGTGTGATTGACATCACACCACACTTTCAAGTTTCACGACCAAGAGAAGTATCCTTATTTAAAAACCTACATAATTATAAAAAGAATTTCCCTTAAAACTCTAGAAATAGCAACATATGGAAAACATTGTATAAGTGCTGCCTATGTAACTAGTTATAAAGAAATGCCACCAGGTTGCAACTTTCCAATTAAAGTCGAGTTCACTGATCGTTTCGCATCTATTATTAAATGAACGATTAAGGGATGCGTTCAAAAATCTGTGTAATAGAGAGTAACCTCAACGAATACGTCATTAGTTTATGTATTAGTCGTGCATTGTACAATTCTCATAGATTCGAGATTGGATTTCGATAATTGGAACAAACTTGACTTAGACTCCTTGCGATAAATCCTTTATCGCTTGAAGGATACGCTTCACGTGACCCACTTTCGTTACTCCGAGGTCCTTCAGATCTCTTCTCGCTAAGGTTAAAAGTTCCCTGCCTCTGATGTCGTTCTTCACGAAACTATCGATGTATTCCGACAACTGGAGAGTTTCCAGCCACGTGGCTACCTCTTGCGTGCCCCAACAGTCTGCCACTTCTCGACCTGGTTTGGAATGTTGGGAAGAAGAACCCTTGCTCTTGAATTTCAACCAAGAAAGTCCTTTTTTCTTGTGTTCGGCCTATAAAAGAAGAAAAAATTGAAATTAAGGACAAAACGGGTATAATAACATAAGAACTTTACTTACCACATCTTCTTGTATTGCTTGCAAGTACACCAAACTACCTTCAGCAGTGTGATCAACCATCATACACTTTCTCAGTTCCAACTCGATGTTGGCAAGACTGATACTCAACTTATTCTCCATATCTTCCCTTAGTTTTAATTTATCGCTTCTGTCGTGAAGTAGAACGCAACTTTCCTCGTATAACTGTTTAATTGCGTTTACTAATTCTGTAAATTTAAGCCTTAAAGTTGGTCCTTCCAGAAGTTTTCCGTTCGGATGTATATTTTCGAGGCAAGTATCAACAGTATTAGCAAGAGTATACAGATCAACTTCTAGCTTATGACTGATCGCAAGAATTTTAATCCATTTCGTTAACGTAGCTGCGGATTCGATGAAATTGATCAGAAGCTGATGCTCTTCTTCGGTGAACGATAGATCTGGCTCTGGCGGTGGAATAGGCTTTTCCAAAAATGTAACAGTGTGCCTTTTCTCTTGATGAGTAGGAACAGCACCGCTGAACGAATGCTGCCGAATCTTCTCAAAATTAACACCGAGGAATGATTTTTCCTGACTAGGCATGCTTTGCCGGGTCAAGCTGCTTCTGGATTTATCGTGAGATATAGAATGTCTATGTGCTTTGCCTTGGCCAGCTATGCTTTGTCGCTGTTTTTCTTCCCAAGATTTCAATGAGTTTTCTAAGGCTCTGTTCCTACAAAGCATCTGCATTCTGTTCTTGTGGAGGATTCGAATAACACCTGGTGGTTGTATCCAGGCCTCGCCGTCCACTTGAACTGGTACTCCTTCATCACCTGATAGAAATATTGTATTAGAAACGATATTTTCGATGATCTTAAGCTAGAACTATGAGTGGCAAGGAAATTAGTATATGAATTATTTTCTTTCTTTGTCAAAATAAAATATTCTTATGGTACTTATTTGAAATAAAGGAGTTGTATGTCATCTCACGAATACAAATTTCATCATATATATCAGCATTTAAATATAATGCGCCAAGAAATTTAGGAACAATTTCAATATTTCGAATTTCTTTCTTGGTAGGCAACAAATTATAAACATGTGGCGTACAAGTTCCTCTCATGTGAAATGAAATGAAAGAAATTCATTTAGATTTTCCAAGCATATATTGTTAAGTTGTTGATCAATTTTTGCGAGTAACGTTTGTTCTTCTCGAAAAGAAGAACATGCTGAAGCAGTGGTGGTAGATGACCCAAGTTGGACTTATACAAGAATGGGCCAAATGCTTGGGATGTACCATTCAGTTGTTTCCAGAAAGGCAAGAAGCAAGAACGACCTGGGACAACAAGGGAAATTCATCTACCGTTATTTAAGAATGTCCTCGTTGAGACAACGGTTCTGTACTGCTACTTTCAAATGCTGATTCGATAGAACAATGGAGTGAATATTTGAACTGAAACGATAACGATAACGATAATGTCCCAGGAAGTTTGGTCCTGTCGCAGCTCGGGACCCAACCGCAGCGCATCAAAAAAACATACAGTGCCACGCTTCAACATCCAAAGTCACTCTTCAGTTAAGTTTAACACCATATTTAAATCTTTTGTTTTTTAACAACTAATAAACTCGCAATTTTGAAAAACTATGAGTTTTTTCATTGATATTATAGAGAAGAACCTCACTAGACCTAACCGAAACCTTGACTAAAATAATGTATATTATGCTGAAAGCTAATATCTATATATGCTACGGTACACCCTACTTAGGTAGGTAGGTAGGTAAGGTGTATCGTGTATGTACGACAACCCTGCATCACACATACTTGCACCCTCTTAATGTCGATTGTAAGTAGTCTAAAAATATTGAGGTAGATCCCAGCAGTTCAAGTTGGAGCACCCCTGCTCTAAAAGTAAACTCTTTTAGGTTGGTGTAATTAATTTCGGCCTTGTCGTTACACTTGTAGGGGTAAACACAAAAAGAAACTAAGGATTTTGATAGAATAGAACTTGAATAATACCAAACTAATCAAATGTATAAAAAATGGAGCATCCAGTACATATAAAAAATACTTACCTAGTATGTTTATTTGCACACTATGACATTGTGCTATTCTATGCCGTTGTAGATTAATCAATCTGGAAGCAGCCATTTGTACAGAACCAAAAACAGCCACCACTTCTAATATTTTATCGTCGAAGGATTGTGCAAGAAACAATTCATCTTCCTTCGTCCCACCCCAAAAGTTAATACCACCCATAAAACTAAAACAAATAAGGCGTTATATATCGAAAAAAATCACTAGGGAAACGTTTCGTACCTTGGAATGTTCAAAATTACAATACCCTGAAGACTAGGCAGAGGAATTCTTTGCCCATCGCATTCGATTTGTATTCTTTGCTCTAAATTCTTGTATGTTTTCTGTAAAAGCTGTTTGCTCCCAAGTACTCCATACCACATGTAGTTTTTCGCTCTAGACCTACACTTTTCAGGATGTTCTTCTCTCTTGTGGTGAAAGTCCAAAGATATTTTGGCGTCAATTCCAATACCGAAATAATTGTTCATCACCGATCTTTCATAGTAGCCATCTTTGAATGATTCATCAGGGTCGATAAGTGGGCTAACAGCTGCACATAGGGTATCAGCGTTAGCTAGCAAACATTTACTGATGAATCCACCACCAGAGCTGACGTCTACAATGAGGTTAGATGAATATGAAATGACCAAGCAAAAATAACGTTATGTGTGGGTAAAGTTAGTGTTTGCAATTTATTAGGGATGATTCCAATCTATTTAGAAACTTAAACGTCAAACGTTAAATGGTTTCACTTTTAAATAACGTCAAAAACTATTGACGTTTAATGGAAAATGCACTTCATAAACTACATTATGCTCCACATGTAACAAACAAGACATCATTTTATGAAAAAACTCATCAGTTTTGAGTGTTAACTTATATTCACCTCGATTGAATATTTTTTGGGGTTAAACAACAAGACAACTTCTCAAGTTAGTAACAAATCAAGCAGGCAACTTCAATTCTCAAATTCAAGAAATATTTTACTGGGGGAAAATTTTTCAATGCACAATGCTTCTAACAGAAATATTTTTATGACGAATTCCTCTAAGTAAACATTGTGTTTATTTAAGGAAACCTAATTTAATGTATCGCCAGAAGTTTCTATTAGAAATACCTCAGAAATAGATCTAATGGGGCATTCCAATTCCCCCGCAACCCTTTCAAAATCATGAATTGTCCTAAAAATAAATACTTTTCTACCTATCTAGTACCAAAAGGTGGACCGAATTATACCGTTCAATCTATTCACTTATTGCCGGAAAAAAATTGAATTCTTCATTCGTTTAATCAGGGTGGTCTTGAACATATTTATTTATTTATTTATTAATTCATTTTAATCGGAGCCCCAAACGGAATTCCCAACAACAGGGACTCTATACAAAAAGTTAATTCGAAATAATAAACAAAATCGAGTTTCACTTAAAATATGAAAAATAAAAAACCTATTAGATATATCACAATAAGCAAAAAGGATTATCACCAGCCATGGACTAAATATGAAAATATCTTCTTCTGTTATATAGTCTCATTATTCTTAGAAAGACTGAGCTATGATAGAGAGCTGTTCGGGCCCTAGGAACGTAGAAGAGTGCCGTTCGAGGGTTTGGATATTTAGACACATAAAATGTTGAATAATGTATCAAGGGAAAGTTGAATTTGTTGTTCAAAATTCTATAAAGAAAGATACCATCGAAGAGCACCCTTCTCCGCTTCAAGGTAAGTATATTAAACTTTCGTGTTATAGTAATACAGTCAGATATTTAATAGATCATGATGGGTATAGCGAAAGCATTCATGAATATTATTCAAATACAAGGCAAATAAAAGGGGTCCAAGATGTGACCCCTGCAGGACTCCAGAAGTCACCCGAAAAGTTCCTGAACATACTCCTTGTACTACCACGTATTGTAACCTTTACTCAAGTAAGACTTTATCCGTCTGAGCAGAGAACCACATATTCCAGAATCCATTGCTGGCCGTTATCATTATATCATCCGCGTATGCCTTCTGATACTTCTATTTGCTGTAAGTTTCTATATCCAATCTGCATTTTCCTCACATCTGCCGAGTAATTCTTTATTATCTCATCCATAAAGATTATAAACAACAGAGGACTAAGCCCACCCCTGTCTAAGTCCTCCGTTGTCTTGAAATACTCCGATCTCCTGTTTTCGCTTATAATGCAATTTCTATTACTTTCATATATATTTATTATCAGTCTTATAATTTTTGCATTGATTTCTCTTAAATGTAGTATTTCCCATAATCTTCGTCTAGGCACCTTTTCAAAAGCTTTTTCAAGTACATGAACGCTAGGTATATTTTCTTCTTCATTCTGTTAGATTTTTCCATCAATATCTTTATGCTGAATATATGATCTTGAAGACTTCTTCCTTTTCGAAATCCACTTTGTGTCTCCCCAAATGTTCTTTCAATAATTGGCCACAGCTTCATATTTATTATTTGTTCATATATTTTCATAGCCGTGGATAATACACGGCAAGTCAAACGTATATGGAAGTCAAAGACTAACGGAAAGGTGAAAAGAGGTGGACCACGACAAACATGGGATGGAGTAATAGCGGAAAAATTGGGACAACAGGACAAAAATTGGACAGAGGCTGAAACATTCGCAAGACAGAATATTGAATGGAGAGATTAAAATCTGTGGTTTTAGTCATAGAACAACATGAATCGTTGATGGGCATGCACCTAATGAATGGAATTGTGGCAATTTCAGGTTTTCTCTTAAAAAGGTATTGAATGTGTTGCGTATTAAAACGCATATTTAGTACTCATTTTCTTATATTCAAAAAATACATTTCTTAAATTTCATGTCCGCAATTATATATTCAGGTGTGTGATCATCTTTAGATAAGTTAATTCATCATTTTCATTACCAACGAGTATCGCTAAGTACCTACCCCAAGAAGAACCGACAAGCGCGTACAATCCGGAAGCAACACACATCTCCGGCAGATGAGTTCAGGATCTCAACCAAAAAAACGCGTTTTTCGCTATTAGGAGAAATCGATTAGATTCTCGTCTGAATACAGCTAATTTTCTCAACTCAAATATCTTTCCGCATAATATCTATAACAGTGCCGCCTATCGTGATCCGCAAATCCAACCACAGAATATCCAGTGTCAGCATCCTCAAGAAGGGCCCTTCTCACCTTTAGACGCAGGGATCCAGGGGTAAGTCACATAGTGTTTTTCGTTGAATTTTTTTGTTTTTTATTTCTCTGATTTTCCCTTTAAACTTTAGTTGATCATACACCTCTCATTTATTTTTGCTGCATACGGGATTTATAGTAAACATAGCTCTCCGGCCGCGGTGGGTTACGTCCCCAAGTGAGAGGAGGAGTTTTCTGTCAAATTTACACAGAATGCCATAATTGACTACAAGTGTTATATACAGGGTGCTTCAACGAAAACTGAACAGAGGCTATATTTACCAAGATATTCATTTTTGATCAAAAGGCAAAAACAGGTCAACTTTTATTTCAAAGGGGACATCTTTTGGGGTACAAAACTTGCCTGAAATATCAACCCCCTAAGCGGGGGTTGCAATCCTTGATCATTTTGAATGGGGAAGATGGATTTCCATTTTTAATTGAAAACTGTAAAAGATACAGAGCGAGCAACTGAAAGATAGGGAAGACTATTTCCCTGAGACTATAAGTTTCAGTGAAGTAAAATGAAACAGATCCATGCTGATCAATGGCAGTCATCATCAAGTACCATCCTCATCTCGAATTTCAACCCCTAGAGCAGTGGTGACCACCCTTGAAAAATTGGAAGAGGGTAGATGGATCGAGTGATATCTTGAAAGAAAGGTATTATCTTTGTCTGCATCCCCGTGAACGAATTTTCATTTTTGATTGAAAACTGTAGAAGATACAGAGTGAGCTACTGAATAATAGAGGAGACTATCTATCGCCCTGAGATATTCAAGTATTAGTGCAAGAAATGGAAGAGATTTATTCCAGATCAAAGGCTGTCATCTTCCGAAACACAATTCACATCTCAAATTTCAACCCGTAGAGCAGGGGTGACCACCCTGTATTATTTTTAAAGCAGAAGATAGGTCCAGTTATATCCTTCTGAGAAAGGATTTTTGTTTGTCTCCATAATGATGTGCAAGTTTTCGTTCTCCATCAAAACTACTGGGTGAGCAGCTGAAACATTGGAATGATTATGAAGGATTATGAATCTTGAAAGAAAACGATAAAGCTATCAGTCATAGTAACTCCATTGATCTTTGAACATTCGTTGTACGATTTTCGAGCAATGCTTCTAGAGTTGGGTTCACATGTACATGCGTTTTGATCAGTTGACTGAAGGGAAACATTTTCGTTTTCACAGGTGATACTGTATGATCATCGTCCTCATGTGAAGTGACTCTTATTTATGATACGACTCAACACTAAGAATCAGGAACGCAGATGTTACAATGATCAGATTTCTTCAACAAAAAAATTGATTCTCAATGTTTTCGTACTTTTTGTATTCAATTTCATCGTCCCAATTTTATTCCACATTAATTGTGAAAATTCTGTTGCATTCATCAGAATAGTTTCTCTTCTATTCGAAATTTAGTTTTCATAAAATCGTCATGGTTTACTCGATAGCTGAGGGGGTTGAAATGATTGAACTATTTTTCAGTTCTGATAGTTGCGCGAACAGAACAGCCAATATCTTCAAACAACGCCACGAAGGTGCTAAAGTGACTTCGAAGTATGTACTAGAATTAGTTGCAAAATTTCGTGAAACTGGATCGGTGCAAAATAAGAAGAGCGGCCAATAAGAAATGAAGCTGTGGAAGTGGCGGTGCTTGGTCAAGCGGTGGTTGATCCTACCCTAAGCCTGCGGAAATTGGCAGATGTAAGTGGTGTAAACCAAACGCATTCTGAAGGTGCATAAGTTTCATCCATATGAAATCAAATTAGTTCAAGAACTGAACGAAGATGATTTCGATCGAAGACTTCAATTCTGCGAGACCATAAGTGAGAGAGTCATGAACAATCCTCATTATTTATTTCACTTGTGTTTTTCGGACGAATGTACATTTTTTCTGAATGGAACCGTAAACCGCCATAATTGCCGTTATTGGGCAGATTCTAAGCCGCAAATATTCCACGAAATTCACACTCAGCAGCCTCAAAAACTAAATGTTTGGGTTGGTATTTATGGCGATCACCTCATTGGACCGTTTTTTATTCCTGGAAATCTTACCGGAGAGTTGTATTATCAACTATTGGAAGAATTTATCGACCCAGCAATAACGGATATCATTGAGAATGACCACCGCTATTCGGAGAATGAGGTTGTATTTCAGCAGGATGGAGCGCCTACGCATTTTGCACAACAAGTTCGAGTATTTTTGGTTGATCATTTTCCTGGTCGTTGGATTGCAAGGAGAGGCCCAACGGAATGGCCCCCACGATCTACGGATCTCAGTCCATTAGACTTTTTTCCTATGGGGGCCACCTCAGAAGTATAATCTATAAAACTGAACCTGCTGATTTGAACGACCTGAGACAGCGCATCGGCAATGAGTGTAACCAAATCACACTGAAATTTTACAGAATGTCCGTGAACGTTTCACCCAAAATTTGTTTATGTGCATGGAGGTTGGTGGCCAACAATTAGAACATTTACGTTGAGTTTTAGTGACTTCAGTTCCGTTCATTTCATCGGGTAATAAAGCACAACTTCTACTCGTTAATTTTCTCCTTCCGTTTATTCCCCTCTTTATTTTCAGCCATTGTATTACTTTTTTTATCTATCACATTTGAAACCGTATGTCTCAATCGAGTAACTGTCTTTCAAAAGGTGTTTATTCAGTGAAAAATCAACCCCTGTTTGATACTGGTAGAAGATAGATGGTATACCATGCATCGCATCTTCAGTCACTTTTCCGTTTTGCATCCTCTAACTCCTATGGAACTCAATGAGAATAGAATTATTGCGAGCAGTCATGAAGGCAATCGAAATCCTTTACTTGAAAGGTATCACTGGATTTAAATATTACCCCTGCTCTAGGGGTTGAAATTCGAGTTGAGGGTGATTTCGGAAGATGATAGCTTTTGATCTAAAATGAATCTATTTCAGTTTTTTGCACTAATACTCCAATAGTCTTGGGGCGATAGTCTTCTCTGTTTTTCAGTGGCTCACTCTGTATCTTCTACAGTTTTCAATCTAAAATGAAAATTCTTTCACGGGAATGCAGACAAAGATAATACCTTTCTTTCGAGTTATCACTCGACCCATCTACCCTCATCCAAATTTTCAAGGGTTGTCACTCCTGCTCTAGGGGTTGAAATTCGAGATGAGGATGGTACTTGATGATGACTGCCATTGATCAGCATGGATCTGTTCCATTTTACCTCACTGAAACTTGAATAGTCTCAGGGAAATAGTCTTCCCTATCTTTCAGTTGCTCACCCTGCATCTTTCACAGTTTTCAATTAAGAATGGAAATTCGTTCAAGGCAATGTAGACAAAGATACCACCTTTCTTTTGAGTCATCACTCGACCCATCTTCCCTATTCAAAATGTCCAAAGATTGCAACCCCCGCTTAGGGGGTTGATAATTCAAGCAAGTTATGTACCCTAAAAGATGTCCCCCTTGAAACAAAAATGGACCTGTTTTTGCGTTTTGATCAGAAATGAATATCTTGGTAGATATAGCCTCTGTTTAGTTTTCGTTGAAGCACCCTGTATTTCTGAAAAGTAAAAAATTTGCTGCATCCAATCGGTGTGAAATTTTTTATGGTTCGTAATTAAAATAAGCATGTTTGCATTATAACTCATAAACCGCTGAGCTGAAAATTTTTTTTTACACAGCACTCTATTCTACTTAAAAAAGAGGCTGTGGAATGTGTCAAACTTATTTTTATGTAACTTTGATGATCATCGAGATATTCGCGATGGACGATTTTCCCAAAATTCGAGAAATTTTGAATAAGTCCAGAACGGAAAGAGATATCAGAAAAATTTTGGAACTACTAAACTAGTCCGTGAAAATAAGATCGAGATAGGAGGGTTCATTTTTCTCTATCTGCAATATTTCACATAGGTGCCGTACAACTACATCGAAATTTGCACACCCTGTATACTTCCTCTTATAGTTATTCGCATCAACATGCTTTTAGCTAAATTAGAAAACTGGGCTTTCGAGCTTTACAATCAACCAGAAAGAGATGAAATCGATGAAAGATTATTACCAGCATACAGTAGGCGAGGGATAAAATTGTTAAACAACATAAGAAAAGTAACTGGATGTACAGTGAATTTTTATTCTGAAACCCTCGTCATCAGGTGAATTTTTTGAAAATTCTAGTTGAGAAGAGGAATTGCAGGTTGAAGCAATTTCTAGCTTCGAAAAAATTTACAAAACAAAATATTTTAGACTTACGCAAGCTTACATCTTTCAACAAAATGCAGTGACTTGGAGTCGAATAAATTCGCGATAGACGATTGTCGAATGGTGGAAAACGCACGAAGCTATATTTCCAGATTTGGCGAATATGGCAAGAGATTTCTTGGCCACTTATTCGTTTTGACTTGAGCTCGAATGTATGTATTTCATGTATTTTCATTCAGTTGTTTTTATTTTCACAGAAGTTTATTTCGTTTGTTTTATAGAAAATTTATTTATGTTGTTTTTGTGATGCTACGTTTGTGTTTTATAGAAAATAAACATTTCACTTTCACTCTTGTTCTTATTCTGTATTTTTGTTTCCGTCAACAACATGAACGTTTTTCAAATTCTCACGGTGAATTTCAGTCAATTATTTCCTGATCAAATATTCAGTATTATTTAAACCTTTATGCACGTTCTTATTGAATATAAGAGGAAGATCAATGTTTTATTGCAATTGAGTTCTGATTCAAGCTTTCAAGTTATGAGATTCCAGAAGTAAATGAGATAAAAACACAAGGTTTAACTTTAATCTACACTTTATTTGAAAAAATTCGACGACGTTTCGCTGACACAGCAGCTTTATCAAGAATGAAAAATAGAATGAAGAGTATGGTATTATAAACAAATCGTAGAACAAGTTGGATGAATAACAGGAAAATCCACACCGAGCCATTGTACAGTTAGTATGAAAGGTAATAAAAACTAATTAAACAAGTTAAGTAGGGGTGAGTAATTCAAATCTACCTGTTCATTCAAAAGCTTGTCCGAATGTTTGTATCTATTTATTTCTAATGCTTCTAGGAGATCTAATTTTGAACTTTTTGATTTTATATGTAATATGTCAAAGTTTTTATTGAATGAATGGTTTTCTTTTATTAGGTGGTTTGAATAATTTGAATCAGATTTATTTTTATCGAAGCTACGTTTATGTTCAGATGTTCTTATGCCAAAACTCCTATAGGTCCTACCGATATAAATTTTATCACAAGAACCGCAATTGAGTTTATAGATTCCTGATTTACTTGATTTTTCAACACGAGATTTATTATTTTTAATATGTTTACCTAAGTTATTAGAAGTTTTGAAAGCTATATTAAGATTTTGTTTGACGAGAAAGGATTTAATATGTGTACTTGCAGAACCGCAGAATGTTAAACTGTTGAATATTTTATAGTCTTTATGAATAGGATATACTTCATTTATTGCTTTCTGATAGAGTTTTTACGAATGATTAGATCTATCATATCCGGATTATATGAATTATTAATGGCTATCTGTTTGATGATGTTTAACTCTTTATTATAATCTTCTACTGATAAAAGGTAAATTGAGTAACCGATGTACCATGCTGTTTAAAGCTGCAACTTTGTGTTGAATTGGATGTAATGAGTAGTTATGTATAATTGTATCAGTATGTGTTGGTTTACGAAAGACCGAAAAACATGATTATTATTTTTTTAGTGATTTTTAAGTCCAAAAATTTATGGAATCGTTCTGTTCAATTTCTATCGTGAATTTAATGTTCAAATGGATGGAATTAATGAAATTAACAAATAAGTCTAATTGACGAGTAGTTCCAATGAAACATACTAAGATGTCGTCAACATATCTATACCAATAAAGAAATTTGGAAATGAGTGGATGTGTATGAATTTTCTGTTCAATATTATTCATAAAAATCTCTGCTAAAAGTGGACTCAAAGGATTTCCCATGATCAAACCATTTTCACTACTGTAATAGATGTTGTTGAAAGAAAAATAATTTTGTTCAATGCAAACGTCCAACAGATTCAATATTTCTGATTTGATTATGTGGTTAACATGATTCGAATTCAACATGTTTTCGATTAATATTTTGACATCACCTGGAGGAACACTTGGGTATAAATTCTCAACATCAAACGAAATAAGTTTTGCGTTAGGTGGTAGGTTAACGTTTTTATGTTATTTATCAATTCGAAAGAATTTTTATAGAAAATTTTGATTTGAATAAACAATAATTTTAATGATATCTATAAGGTAGTGCGACAATTTCACGGCTGGGGCTGTAACGTAAGATACGACTGGTCTAACGGGGTTATTTACTTTATGCAATTTAATGAGTGAATACAGTTGAGGTGGTTGAGGGTTTGGTAAAATTAATTTGTATTTATCTATTGCTTTAATTAAAGATTTTGCGTCATTTATTGCAATTTTAATATTTTTCTGGAATTTAATAGTTGGATCTTTGTTTAAAATTGTATAGTTTCCGGACGAAATGAAATTTAGAGTTTTAAATAGGTAGTCATTTTTATTTAACGCAATAACAGTATTACCCTTATCTGCTTTTGTAAAAATAACTTCATTTAGTTGAGATTTTTGTTTGATGGCCTTTAAAATATTTTGTTCTTTACTCGGTTTAAAGTCAGCTAATGATTCATTTTTATAATGTTAGATGCTAAATATTTAAGGTGAGTGTTATTAGGAATATTTTTCAGAGAAATTTCAGTATCTATGCCAAGTTCCTCTAAATCTCTCTATTACAGTAGTGAAAATGGTTTGATCATGGGAAATCCTTTGAGTCCACTTTTAGCAGAGATTTTTATGAATAATATTGAACAGAAAATTCATACACATCCACTCATTTCCAAATTTCTTTATTGGTATAGATATGTTGACGACATCTTAGTATGTTTCATTGGAACTACTCGTCAATTAGACTTATTTGTTAATTTCATTAATTCCATCCATTTGAACATTAAATTCACGATAGAAATTGAACAGAACGATTCCATAAATTTTTGGACTTAAAATCACTAAACAAAATAATAATCATGTTTTTTCGGTCTTTCGTAAACCAACACATACTGATACAATTATACATAACTACTCATTACATCCAATTCAACACAAAGTTGCAGCTTTAAACAGCATGGTACATCGGTTACTCAATTTACCTTTATCAGTAGAAGATTATAATAAAGAGTTAAACATCATCAAACAGATAGCCATTAATAATTCATATAATCCGGATATGATAGATCTAATCATTCGTAAAAACTCTATCAGAAAGCAATAAATGAAGTATATCCTATTCATAAAGACTATAAAATATTCAACAGTTTAACATTCTGCGGTTCTGCAAGTACACATATTAAATCCTTTCTCGTCAAACAAAATCTTAATATAGCTTTCAAAACTTCTAATAACTTAGGTAATAACTCTATAAACTCAATTGTGGTTCTTGTGATAAAATTTATATCGGTAGGACCTATAGGAGTTTTGGCATAAGAACATCTGAACATAAACGTAGCTTCGATAAAAATAAATCTGATTCAAATTATTCAAACCACCTAATAAAAGAAAACCATTCATTCAATAAAAACTTTGACATATTACATATAAAATCAAAAAGTTCAAAATTAGATCTCCTAGAAGCATTAGAAATAAATAGATACAAACATTCGGACAAGCTTTTGAATGAACAGGTAGATTTGAATTACTCACCCCTACTTAACTTGTTTAATTAGTTTTTATTACCTTTCATACTAACTGTACAATGGCTCGGTGTGGATTTTCCTGTTATTCATCCAACTTGTTCTACGATTTGTTTATAATACCATACTCTTCATTCTATTTTTCATTCTTGATAAAGCTGCTGTGTCAGCGAAACGTCGTCGAATTTTTTCAAATAAAGTGTAGATTAAAGTTAAACCTTGTGTTTTTATCTCATTTATATCATGGATCTACATCAAGTAACGGCCTCCACAATTCAAAAAAAGATTCCAGAAGCTTGAATTTTCAAGCGTTTGTGCATTATTGAATGGTCTAGAACAGATCACAAAATTCCAACGTCCCTCGTTGCTTTGACCCATTTGTCCCCTCAATTTCTATCGAGAAAATCATCAAGATTGATTTCGCCAAAAAAAAAACTACGTCTGGCTTCTGCACGGGGTCAAAATGACCCCTAAGGCCGTATAAGATAGGTAGAATAGTACTGCTCTTGTAGTGTTAAGCTCACTTGATCCATTTCTGTAATATTTCTTTTGAAACCCCTGTATACAACCAATTTAAAAAGTAATACTTACTTGGCCATGTAGGTAACTGCACCAATGGATTGATGATCGGCATCTTTCTGTTAGATTTCTTTTCCTCCTTCTTCGATTCCTTCTTTTCCTCATAAAACTTTGATGTAGCAGCCGCGGCTGCGAGCACTGCAGCGTCTGTCGGATTCAACATGCTACAACAGGATATTCGCCTTGTAGCAGCCGGGGACCGAGTCAAAAAAAGCTCGTTGTCGATGGTTAAGAGATTCGAGTTGGAACTCGCGTTACTCGTCAGATCGCTTGTCGATAACTTTTCGGGCTTTGCCTGAAGATTCTTCAATTCCCTCTCCACTTCGCAATCTGTTACCTCAATTTCTACGGTCAGTTTGTCGAGACGCTCGCATCGTATAGCCTCGCTCTGCACCGGAGATGGCGGTTCAACTATAACGTTTATTTGTGGAAATTTGCCTGTGAAGAGGGGATTATCTATACTATTCTACACAATTAAGGCAAGATCGGGTGTTAATCTGTGGATATGCGTCATCGGCAGCAGAATTTTTAATCTAATCGCATTTAAAATCATATGTAGATCTGAGTAAATATGCATTGTGCATTTTTTTATGTCAGATAAATGTGTTTTTCTTCTGGAAGTTAAAAGCCTTTAGATATCATTTGAAAGATGAGATCTGGAATAACTTTGTGAAAAAAATCTTATGTTAATTTAAACAACATCTACTGAAATGTTATCACAAATATCTGAAACTCTTTCAATTATGCGGGAGAATGGATAAGTCATGCAAAAATGAAACAATAGCACTGTTTTGTTTATTGATGTCATTGATTTCTTCAAACAATCTTCTTTGAGGGTTATACATTTACTTAGGCGATGCAGGAGGTTTTAATGCCTTTTCTGTAGTAGTCTCTCTCAATTTGAACTAACAACACCATTTTCCAATGGTCCAGCGAAAAATAACAATTTCAAACAGTCTGGAATGTACAGAATTGAATGCAATGAATGCCCAATACCTTACGTTTGACAAACAGGTTAAAATTTCGAATCTAGATTCAAAGAACATCTCTTCCCAGATAACAAAAGCACATACTTTTCCATAACGGTTAGCACAAAACTGTTTCATTTTATTTCTATTGAAATTAATTTCCATGAATTAACTTCACTAACAATTTCATTAATTTAAAAATTTTAAATTCTGAGAATGCGAACAGTTACCTACCTATATTTCTATATCAAAGATAGAAACCGATTATTCATGAAGCTTTGTTTAACTCGAAAGGTGGTTTCAGGAATTTATTTCTACTTGAATTAGGCTATAAGAATTAAATGGAGTTCCTGTTAGAGATGTCATTTTGATTTATTGGGAAAAGAGTTATTTTTTTAATTATTCGTTGGAAAAAGGTTTGCGATAAAGAATGGAAAATAATATCAGGTAGATTGCCTCCACGACTCCTTTTGCAGGAACATAATCTTTTAATGAAATTATCATCACATTTTCATACATTTGCGGTTCTATTTCATCAATAATTATATGAATATTGTCTTTGAGAGTCTCAATTGACTTGGTAGCATTGACAAGAAGCTTTTATTTTACGTAACTCCAGAAAAAAAGACCAATGGCGTTTGATTACCTGATCTTGGAGACCAATTGTAATTATCATGAAATATGAAAATAAACAACGTCCACCTTCATACCTTCCAAATCTGAAATACAAAATCATTGACCACAGTTCGATAGCGCAAACCAAGAAGTTTTAACCGAAAGTGGTTTTCAGCTGAACTAGCAATCAGTTAAACGCTGTGATATCTGCTGCATTTGGTATTTTTGAATCAAAACGCACTTGAGTGAGATTCTCTCATGAACATTTGACTCTTTGCAAAAGGAAAAAACTAACTTTCTGCAATTTGTAACTATGAATAAAACTTGGGTTTACCACTACGATCCTGAACGGCGACAATAAACCGCAGAATGTACTGGACCTAGTAATCCCGCTGCGAAGCAAATGAAGGATGTTATTGGGTTGTAGATATATAGATTTACAGGAGAGTGAGGTTAGCCTATTTCGGATCCTAAATTTCAGTCAGAACTCAACTTCTCAATTTTCGTTCGGGTGCCCCAAACGCAACAATTCTGCTTGTTTACATAGCCTCCAATATGCTCTTATAACATAGTGATAAACCATAAACTTGTTCCTGTGAAATTGATCAAAAATGATCTATTCTTTCCTGAAAAAACAAGTACTGTGATAACCAATCCACAATCCATACTTTTAAGGAATTTTACCTAATAATTACGATTCGTAACGCGTTTCACTACACCGTAGCTTCTTCAGACGAATGAATATACAGAAAATATAAATGAGAATATAACTATAAATGTTCTTGAGTAATTAAAAGCTTATTGGGTTGCTTCTTCTTAAGTGGTTATTTATGACAGGTATATCAAATAATATTAAGGAATAGATTGCTCCCCGAAGAGATTCAATAGAGGTGAAGGGCTTAAATCGACTTGTTCATTGATGAGTCTACCTGAGTGTTTGTATTTATTGATTTCTAAAATTTCCCAAAGATCTATCTTCCAATATTTATTATCTGTAAGCAAAATTTCAAACTGTGGGTCGAAAGAATGATTATTTTCTAAGAGATGATTCGCGTAATTTGAATCTGATTTTTTATTTGGAAAACTGCGTTTATGTTCCGATATTCTAATATTAAAAGTTCTATGTGTTCTACCAATGTAGAAATTATCACAGTCATTGCAATTCAATCTATAAACACCTGATTTATTGTTTTTACCTGGTTTTATTATTTTTATATATTTGCCTAAATTATTATTAGTTTGGAAAGCTATGTTGAAATTATTGCTACTCAAGAATGATTTCAGTTTCTCACTTGTAATGCCAACGTAGGTTAAGGTGTTGAATTTTTGTTTCAATTTATCGACAGGGTAAACTTCATTCAATGCGATTCTACTTTGTTTTTTATTTAAAATATTATTTATTAGTTTGGGATTGCAAGCATTATTTTTGGCTATTTGTTTAATCAAATTTAATTCTTTGTTGAAATTTCCTGGTGATAACGGGATGTTAATCAATCTATGAATAAAACTATTGAATGCTGACATTTTATGTTGATACGGATGACACGACGAGTTATGTATTATAATATCTTTATGTGACGGCTTATGGTAAATTGCGATAACATGTTTTCCATTTTCATTCGAAATTGTAACGTCTAAGAAATTTATCGAATTATTGCTTTCTATTTCGATTGTGAATCCAATTTTGGATGTAATGAATTTATATGATTTTCGAAAATTTTTAACTGTCTATCTGTTCCTGTGAAGCAAATAATGATATCGTCTACATAGCGATACCAGTATAAACAATATTTACTAAGTGGATGATTATGAATTAATTTCTCTAAGTTATTCATGAATATTTCTGCTAACAAAGGACTTAACGGAATGCCCATAATCAAACCGTCTACAATAGTATAATATTTGTTATTGAAATGGGAATAATTTTGATTATTAAGTAAAATTCCAAAAACACATTACTTGTTTTATTATTTATAAAACTGTAAATCAGCATATAGTGCTGTTAACACAGAGTACATCTAAGTTCATTTATTGGTGTAACAATAATAGTAGCAATAATAGTTTGTGTGAGCGGAGTCAATTTAGTATCATATAAACAACATCAACACATAGCAGTTAGGTACTTTTAGATAGATTACATCACAGCCAGGATCAAAGCAAACCCCCAAAAAACAAACTACATAATTTTCAACTATAGAACCAAGGATGGCTCACGCATGATTAAATTTAATAATTTGATAATCTACAATCTGAAACCAACAGCAGTATGCAGATAACAAGGGATCACAATCGACAACAAAATTAGTTTAAAAGCACACATTATTGAGATTAATTACTTTCGCAACCAAACAGTTAATTGATTCCGCCGTTACTACATCATAGTCAATCATGATGATAAAAAGAAATTAAAATATGTGATTGAATGATTCACTCTGCTATCCGAAAAAAAACATGTCCAGGGAAGTGTCAACTATTTAAGAAGTAGCTAAGAACAATGGTTATGCCTCAAATATAATAAACAGAATGATCAGAAAAAACAAACACAAATAGCCTATCATAATATTTACCCATGTATAGAATCAACTAATACTGATAAATATATTTTATTATCATGTTTTGGCCCTATCGGCGAAAAGATTGCAATTTTCATTTCAAAACAATAAAAAAGTAGCTCCACATCAAACTCTCCCAGGAATTTTTCAATACTAAAGATAAAACTGATAAATTTGACAATACAAGTTGTCCTGTATGGATTGCAAAGGCGTCTATACATGGTGTTACATAATAGTATGTTACAACTTGAAGGGGTAAATCTTCGTGCAATTTTAAGAAGAAAAGTTCATATAAACATAGGTCCGCAAAAGCTTCATTACGGAGCTATAGGGTGTTGAAATTTTCGGATTTTTTTTTCAAAACTCCTGCAGCTTTTGAGATATTCAGCTCAAATTTAGAATGCAAGCTATTTTTTACAGTCTATCATTACACGTGCTGAATTTTAACCTTTCAAACTTTTTTGCAGTACGCCACTGATCAGCGTACAATTAGTTTTCGTCATATTTGTTCAAGTTAAAAACTTTTTCTGACACCTGTAATTTTTTTTGTATCTCGGACCGTTCTCGAGCAAAAAATTATTAAACGATTGTACGCATTCGCTGAATTCAAAGTACTTCTAATTAAAAAATTGACTAGTAGGCTTTGATTTTTTTTATTTATCCATTTATTTTGACAGTTGTTAAAGTTGAACCAGTGATTGCTCGAATTGTTCATTAAATCAACGATTAGTTTTAAGACTGCTAAAGTTATTGCTGTAAGAAAAAATGGCTAATTTTACTAACGCCGAATTGGCTGATATCCATTACATGTACGGTCTGGCTGACGGAAACACAACAGAAGCTAGGCAATTATATCAGGTGCGCTTCAAAATAAAGTAACACGGGCAGGCGAACATTTTTAAATATCCACAGAAGGTGGAAACTGGTACTTTTACTGCAAATAATCATTTAAAAGGTGCAACTTAAACTATGAGAACTTCAGATATTGAAGAAGCAGTTTTGAATTGTATTGATTTGAATCCTCATGTGAGTACAAGAAAAAATAGAAATCAGTTGAATATTTCACATGTTCTAGTTTGGAGGATTCTCCACGACTTTTTATTGTACCCGTTTCATATTCAACGCGTCCAAACTCTATCTCCTCGAGATTTTCCTTCAAGACTGAATTTCTGCCGATGGTTCTTAGATAAAATTAGAGAAAATGCTCATTTTGATAGTGAAATTTTCACAATAATCATTATTGGGCTGAGGAAAACCCCCATTTGATTGAAGAATCTCATTATCAAGAACAATTCTCACTAAATGTCTGGGTCGGAATAATTGGAAATTATTTGATTGGGCCATACTTTTGCCTTATAGACTAGACGGTCCCGACTTTTGGAGAGTTCATGCATGACGGATGACACGGCACCAGCACATTTCAGTGGAGAAGCTAGGGAATTCTCGAATAATACATTTAACAACCGATGGATAGATCGGGGTGGGCCAAAACCATGGCCTACTAGGTCCCAAAACTTAAATAATTTAGACTTTTTCCTATGGGGATATCTCAAAAGTTTAGTTTATACCACTCCAGTGAACACTGTAGAAGAATTGAGAAATCGAATAATAACCTCCTGTGACACGATAAGAAATACTCCAGGAATATTTCAAAGAGTGCGTGATAATATGCGAAGCAGGACAGAGCCCTGTATCCTTGCAGGTGGAGGACACTTCCAGCAATTTGTTTAGTTTTTAATTGTTCTTTTTTTTAGTTTGATATTGAGTAAGTATAAGTTGAGTCTCAGAAGACGAGCTACGAAAATAAAAGCAAATTTTGGGCATACCTATCGAGTATTTCTATTATTTTTTTTATTTAGCGAATAACATACAATTCAGATAATTCAAATTCGATAACTTTTCACTCGAGAACGGTTGGAGAAACGAAAAAATCACAAGTGTCCAAAGAGTTTCTAAATTGAACGAAGATGACGAAAATTGATTGTACGCTGATCAGTGGCGTACTGAAAAAATTTGAAAGGCCAAAAGGAGACATGGCCTTGGAAAAGAAAACATCTTGTTAATTTCAGTTAAAATCTAGGACGTGTAATGATGGAGGCTATCAAAAATAGCTTACATTCCAAATTTGGGCTGAATATCTCAAAAAATGCAGGAATTTTGAAGAAAAAAACAATTTTTTCCGGAAATTTTAACACCCTATAGCTCCGTGACGCAGCTTTTGCGGACCTATGTTTATAAAAACTTTTTTTCTTAAAATTGCATGTAGATTTACCCCCTCAAGTTATAACTTACTATTATGTAACACCCTGTATAGGTCAAACTGCTCGTTTATTCAAAACGGGATATTAAGAGCATCACTCTGATTACAATAACAAGAGAACAGACGAATCTACTTTTTATTCACATTGTATCGAAAATGGCCATCATTTTTCACCCATAGATCAACTTCAAATAATTCACAGAATACCTAAAGGACGAAGGTTAGATTTGTTGGAATCAATAGAATTTTTCAAACTGCAACAAACCCCCCATAGAGATAATCTTCTGAACGACCAGTATGGCCCGACTTATTCGTCCGTTTTTGAAATCCCTAAACAATACCTGCATAACATAACATAATTAGTTTCTTACTTCTTGTTTCCTTCCATATTAATTTTGTACCTACCTGTTTATATATGTGTGTATTTTCAACTTTAGTTCAATACTTGTTGTCAGCTGAAGATGGTCAACAGACTGAAATCCTGATTTTCAATAAATCTCTTGTGATGGTATAATACATAGTTCAACTTCTTCTTATCGTCAATCACAACAAAGACTGCATGCAAAATTTACGAAATAATTTGCAGACAGACCACTCCTAGAATACGGTTACCTTTTGCTAGTGAACAGCCTAAAAATAGTTATCAGGAGTCTAGAAATGGCGGAAAGATGCAAAGTGAGGTATCCCAATAAACCTATATTCAATCCCTCCCTTTCGAACATTACTGTACGAAAAAAACCAAATAGAACACATAGAAGAAAGACACCACAGACTCAACTAGAAATTCACTTCACAAGAACTCAACAAGGAACTGATCGGACTTTCATTCATCAGTCTAGCTCTCAAGGTACAACAGCAAATTGAAAGTAAGCTGTGTTATAATCAAAATTGAATTTTATGAAAAATACATTAATAAACTGTAATCTGGCAGGATTATTTATTGATCTAGTAAAAAATTCAGTTTTCTTTTTCTTCTAATAATTTTCAATTTTCATCAGAAAACTTACCTTCATATTAGAATTGAATTTCAGATAGTTTCATTAAACTGTATATCGATATGTTTCAAGTAGCAATCTCAAAATATCTTTATTGTTCCATCATAACTTTCGATGACGAATAATCTGTCGTAGTTGGTGACTATACCTAAAACAACAAGTTGGATGGATGACCACGCTTTCGACCTTGCGTTGTATAAAATCTGTTTGCAGGATAAAACACTGTTCTTATGCTGTCTATATCGCTCGCCAAACAATATTCTTCCTAAACTGTTTTAGTATCTAGGTGATAAGGTGGATTGGATTCAGACACATCATCCGGCAGCTGAGGTCATTGTACTGGGTGACTTAAACATTCACAACACCAGCTGGCTCCGCCACTCAAATAGAACAGATGAAACGGGAAGACAGGCTGAAACTTTCGCAATCAGCCTGATCTAGGTGATCAGGTATTAGATTATGGCTGATTGCGAAAATTTCAGCCTGTCTTCTCGTTTCATCTGTTCTTCCCGACCACCTTGGATCTCTTTTTGATTTCAGATCCAGATGATTTTGGAGTGGAGGTCTCAGCACCGCTAGGTAACTCGGATCACAACCTTATATCTGCTACTGGAACTATTGTGCTGCCGTTAAACCAAGAACCCAAACCACCCAGACGCAACCGTGCTAATTGGGATGAGCTGTGTGAATTCTTTTCTTGCTTCCCATTTAGTAATATTTGTCTTTCAGATCCTGACATCAATGTGTGCACTGAATCTGTTACAGAAATCATTTATGCAGAAATGGATCTCTACATCCCTCATTCCATAAAAAGAACAACAGCACAAAAGCCATGGTTCAACGAAGATTGCGAAAGAGCCTCTGCAGCCAAGAGCAGAACTTACAAGTCATGGAAGATAAATCCAACAGAGGAAACGAGAACAACCTTTGTACGAATACGAAACGTATGCAACCTGAGAACTGCAGGAGAATAGGCAAATTTCAACGAAGGGGTAACTAATAAAATCCTTGAACAGGCAAGCGGGACTAGACAATTCTGGTCTATGGCGAAGTCTGTCAGTGCCAATTTCTGCAAATCTCCGTTTCCCCCTCTTGTTAGAGAAGACGGAAGTATAACATCATCTCCGAAAGAGAAAGCTGATCTTCTTGCTCTCTTGTTCTCAAAGAATTCTAACGCAATACCACCGAACGTTCCACCGACAAACTCTTCCATGGCAGAAATCAAGTTCAGAGTCCGCACTGTAAGACGTGCTCTCGAGCAGCGGAACTGCAAGAAGGCAGTTAGTCTAGACGAAATACCGCCAATCGCCTTGACAAAGTGTTCTCCCGAACTGACACCCATTCTTAACCGCCTGTTTCAGATTTCTTATAAAAGCCAGAATTTTTTGAGCTCCTGGAAAACAGTGAGAATTCAACCGATCCCAAAAAAAGAAAAGACGTCCTTACACCAAAGCTACTGCCCTGTTGCACTTCTTCCCATTATGTCCAAAGTGATGGAGAGAGTCATAAATGATGAACTCATGAAATCTTGAGTTGCAGGGAATTATTAACGACCGTCAGTATGGTTTTAGCAGGCAAAGATCGACAGGAGATCTGCTTGCCTACGTCACTCATGTTTGTACATCAACGATGGAAAAGCATGGGGAATCTAGAGCAATAGCCCTCGACATCTCCAAAGCCTTCGATAGGGTTTGGCATGCAGCCTTGTTGAATAAACTTGCTGCATATAAGCTTCCCGAAAAATTTCGGGGTTGGACAAGTCGCTTTCTTTCAAATAGACCACAAGTTGTGGTCGATGGTATAACATCTGATTGTTACCATTTGCAAGCAGGTGTACCTCAGGGATCCATTCTGTCGCCGACCTTGTTTCTGTTGCAGATAAACGATCTTCTGTCATCTACAGAGAACAAGATCTTCGGTTTTGCAGACGATTCCTCACTGGTTTCGTCTTTCAGTAGTCTGCGGCCAATTACAACTGCGAAATCTCAGCGTCACAGATGTCAACAAATTAACAACTAAAACTCTGACTTACAGAAAATATTCAAGTGGGAACCTGGTGAGCGTCAACGCGAGCAAGACGCAAACAACTACGTTTTCTAGAAAGGTCCCCGATGGAGAACCGTCTTTAATGATGCAAGGCCAACAAATTGCATCCAAAGATTCGATGCACCTTCTCGGAATAACGGTCAACTCCGGGTTTTGCTGGCAGGAACATGTATCAGCAATAGCTAAGTCGAGATCAGCTAAACTTAGTTTTCTTTTCAGAGCCGAGCAATACTTCACGTCATCTCAGCTGTTGCTTCTATATAAAGCGCAGATTCGACCTGTTTTGGAATATTGTTTCAATGTATGAGGATCTGCGCACAAACATTCGTTGCGGATGTTGGATAGTGTGCAAAAACGGGCTGTGCGCCTCATCGACCATCCGGAGATCACCCGCGATCTCCAACCGCTGGCCTCTCAGAGGACAAGTTGCTGACCTTTCTCTGTTTAACAGATACTTCCACGGAACATCCTCCAAGGAGCTGAAAGACCTTGTTCCGGGAAAAGTCATGTTTTGCCGCAACACTAGGCTGGCAAAGATTTCTCATCATATGGCGGTACATTTAACGACCCTTCGAATCTCTATCTAGTTCGAGTAAACCCCACTCATGAGGTGTAACAGGTTCGCCTATTCCTGGGAAGTGCGCAAAAAAAAGTCCAAAGTTATAATAGTAAAGCATTGGTTAATATACGCTCATGAAGACTGAAACATACCTGCCTGAATAGAGGAACCGATAATACAAATTGCATCAATTTTGTGGTCTAATTTTAGCGATTTAGGGAGTACCTGAGTATTCCGACGTATCGTCGTTATAAAACAGCCGTCATATAAATGAAAGGCGAACAGATGTTCTAATTAACACCTCTTGATACAGATATTGATTCTTCGTGAGACTCATCATCTGAATTCAATTCCACATTTTATGTGAATCAGTGGAACGATTCATTGAGAAATTAAGCTCTATTGAAATGAGCAGATGGATATCTTCGCGCAGAAACTGATTTCGCCAGTCGTATAATTCGAATATCCTTTCATTCATTCATTCTCTCTATTCACCCATGCTTCGAAATGAAACAGTTTTTTATGCGTACCTATTCACTTCAATCAATGAAATAAAAAGCCAAGTAGATAGAGATTCATTTAAATGAAAGTTCAGGATCTCTGCACTGACAGTATTTCAAGAACACCTTAAATTCGTTACAGAAAATTATTTGAAGTCACTCCCAATGTAGCTCATAACAAAATATGACGATATTATGAAAATTCTTTTTAATATAAATAAAATTAAACACTTTTCTGTGATATCCATAATGTCAATTGTATGATTTTCGTAGGAACAGTTCGACGAATGATGTTGTGAATGCACTATTAAATATTGTGACACAAGGTATAGAGAGTGGTTCTATGGTAAGAATTTTCTTTTATGACTCCAAAAAAGTTTTTGGTGGTGTGTTCTCTGATATATAGAGACTGAAATTTTATCAAGTTGAAAAGATGAGTCCACTGTGGTCAACGGGATAACCTCTGGTCGTGCTGAGACCGTTGGGCTTCTCAGGTGTCCGTTCTTGGCCCCTCATTGTTTTGTTACTTATCCATAATTCAGTGCAAGCAGTTGGTGCCGCAAATAGCATCCTGTTTCCAGACAATACTAGTGTTACTAGAAGTGGTACTGATGATAACGATCTGGTCCCAAGTTGGACAGACACCTAGAGCTCTATTCTAGAGTGATTTAGTGCAAACTGTCAAGTTGTTAAATTTTTGGGTGTTTTGGTTCCCACGCTTATTTCCTTAAAAGGGGAAATTAAAAGGAGTCTTGTGGAGATTATACCTAATGAAGCAATGAACTCAGCTTACTTTTTATTGATCCTATCACATATGACATACCTAGGCTTTAACTAACTGGGGTTACTATCTCCATTCGAGCAGAATTTTCGGTCTGCTGCGAAAGGCCGTGAGGATTCTTATCATGAAACTTATAGGGGGGATATTAAACAAGTTTTCATAGTGGAGAGAGACCTAGGTTTCCCTCCTTATATATTTATTATTGTCATTTTTTTTGCGAAGAAACGCAAATGTAGTTATGTTTATTGTAAAGATATTCATAATTATAATACCCGCATGCCGAATAACATCCGTAAAGATTTCTTGCGACTGGATTCCAGTAGAAACTCTGATAATTCAATAAAGTTTTCATGAATGTCCTGTCTCAGAGCAATCGTAATTCACCTTTGTGAAGTCATTTTATAGGGTGGAAGAATATTGAAGTAACTCAATTAGGTAATCTAGATTAGATGAACATTATATAGCGAGCCAGATGCGCTTTTGGGCTGATGTGTCTTAACTCTGCCCCCATTTCGAAATCATTTTTCAAGTGGCAAACTGTGTTAGAAATTTCCAAAAAGTGTTCAGCAGTTCCACTACGTCTAGAGTCTACTTCCATTCTAATTTTTCCGAAATGGTTCTCACATCGCAACAACAATTCCATGCCAAAGATATAATCACCGATTGTTTGAAAGATGCGAATTTTTTGTCGAAGCTGGCAAAATGTGCTGCGGATTTGGTTGCTGATAAACTTGCCGATAAACTCCAAGAGTTGTCAGACAAAACTGAGATGCAATTACAACGAATCGATGCACTAGAGAAGGAAAACTATTCACTTAGGGTACGTTTTCATCCACTCGCAAGCTGAAGTTCAAGTCTGACTTCGTGCCGGGTTTGTTTTCAACCGATTCTCATCCTAACTTACGCAAGCGTAGTATGATCATCTTCGGTTGACAGTTCACCGTTTGTTGCTCAAAAATTTTAGGTTAGAATCGACTGTTCACTTTTGTTTTTGCTCGTTCGTTCAGTCTTCTCTCAAAATATGAATTCAGATTAACTTCTATTATCCTGCATAAGTAATTACCGGCTCATTTATGACCTTCAATATTCGAAAATTTTCTCGATGATATATTGAATTTTGAGGTTATATGAGCCATAAATGAGCGTGGCAACACGGAATGCACATCTTGGCAATACATACATTTACGGCCATGCCAGCACGAAAGCTTGCAGGTTGCAATGAATTTATCCCGTGCCAAAGTGCATGTCAATCTTGAGAACGACTCCATTTGAAACATGGAGCCTAACGATGTGAAAACGCACCTTTAGACTACATAATATGGAACAACGTAGCCGGTCAAAACGATTGCGTTTTTTTGGTGTGGGAGATATTAAAGACGATGACCTCACAGTTGGTAACGCACAAATTTTAACAACAAAAATGAAGATGCGACCTGCAGACATAAGGATTGATTATTGCTACCAGATCGCTGCCTCTGGTTCTAACAACCATGATGAGTCCTGTTATTGTGCACTTTTCATCGACGGCTAGTAGGGATTTAGTGTTTAAAAATAATAGCAATTTGCGGGGCACCAAAGTCGTAGTGAAGATTTGACAAAATATAATTATGAGTTGTTGAAACGCTCTAACCTGAAGTTTGGAAACAGTAATGTTTGGTCATCTGATGGTAGAATTTTCGCAAGCAGTGGAAATTCGAAAAAAAATGATAACAAGCGATAAGGATTTATAACCTACTAACTGAGACGCGCCGGCTTGGTGGCGTATGGGATATGATGCTCGTCTCCTGCGCAGAGTTACCTAGGTTCAATCTACACAAAGTCGGTGAAATTTCTCGGAATCTGGTAATCGCTTGAGTATCCATCTTTCGAAAGAGATGTAAAGCCGTCGGTCCTGTCTAACAGAGATGTGTTGGACATTAAAGATACCTTCCCTCGACACGAGAGGGGTTCGGCAAAATTCCTGGGTTAGTGAGGTGACAGAATAACAAATAAACAAACTGAGACGCAGTTTATTCTTTCTATATTTGTTGTTTATGGGAGTTGGGGATAATTTCTCTTGTTATTTTTCGATTTTTTGCATATATTTTGTTGGATTATAAGTTTGAACAGTTATCTGATATATATATATATATATATATATATATATATATATATATATATATATATATATATATATATATATATATATATATATATATATATATATATACGGTGGTTCTCTTTTATATCCTCGTTGTAGGCATCGGTGGACCTGGTGGTGGCGATGCTTTCATTATTATCTGTTGATGAAGCCGGTTTCATAGGTGGTAAAATAACTTTCCAAGCCTTTGATAGGTTGACGGTGTCGTCGCTTTTGTTCATTGTTCCTCTTTTTTCAATTTCCACTCCTTCTTTGATAAAACGTTTCTTAAGTTGTTGTGTGGTGCTGATTTGTTTTGAGTTATCGAAATCTATTGTATGACCTATATGTAATTTATGTAGATAAATGGCGGATGAGATGGATTGATTTTTTAGTGCCCTTTAATGTTCCTCTATTCTTTCTTTTATTCGTCTGTTAGTTTGGCCGAATAAAAAAAAGAATAGGGGAACATAAAAAGCACTAAAAAATAAATCCACGCTAAATTCAAATTTAAATTTTCAAGAAGGATTTCACATTATTACTAATATTGGCTATATAAGTTAAACTAGTGAATTTCTTGTCATGATTTTCACCCATTGGATATTTATGTTATAAAGCTGATTTTTGTTTTTCTTATATAATATGCTGCTAACTAAATTTGCATTATAACCATTATTTATTGCGATCTGTTCTATCAAATTCAATTCTTTGAGATAATTTTCACTAGACATCGATGTGCTTAAGAGTCTATGTATATAGCTATTAAATGCTGCAACTTTATGTTGGTAAGGATGTGCCGAAGTATAATAAATTGTGATATCTGTATGAGAAGGTTAATAATAAATTGAAAACTGGTGTTTATTATTTGATCTTGTTATCTCATTAAGATTAGGAAATTGGTCGAGTTGTTCTGTTCTATTTCAGAAGTGAATTTTACATTTGGGTGCAGGTTGTTGATGAAATTTTTCGAATTCAGTGAACTGTCTGTTTGTTCCTGTGGAACACACAATAATGTCATCGACATATCGATACCAATATAGGAAATGTTTAGTAAGCGGGTGTTTATGAATAGTTTCTTCTATATTATTCATGATGATTTCTGATACAAAAGGGCTTAATAGGTTTACCATTATAAGTCCCTCATCACTTTTATAAAAAGAGTCGTTCAATAAAAATGATATTGAGATATGCTAACATATAATAAAGCCATAATGTCGTATTCAATTCGTAGATTTATCATATTTCGTGTTAACAAATTATCGATTATATTATACGGATCTTTCGGTGGAATACTTGAAAACAAATTCTTGACATCGAAAGACACTAACTTAGCATTACTTGGAATGAAAATATTTTCTATTTTTCTTATCAAATCATTTGAATTACGAATTGAAAAAGACGGTTTGAATTACAAAATTTTTCCAGAATATGTACCAAAAATTTGGAAATCTTGAATGATAGGGCATGTGTGAATGATACCACTGGTCTTATTGAATATCCATTTTTGTGCAATTTAACTAAAGAATAAAGTTGAGATGGTAAAGGATTCGGTAAGACGAGTTTGAATTTTTCGCGATCTGTAATGATTGATTTTGAATTCTCAATGTCTGTCTTCACTTCCTTATTGAATTTGTTAGTTGGGCTATAACTGACTGAATAATTAGAATCATTAATGAAATTTAACGTTCTGGAAATTTAATCTTGATCTTGAAGAGGATACTGTGTATCCTGTATGTTTTAGTAGAAATCATCGTTTACATGTATTTGAAAATATATTTCTATCAAGTAAAAGCCTCGTCAATTGAATCCTAAAAGTTAACAAAATTCATCTTTAATGTGTGGTGAAATATTATTTTGGTTGAAGATTTCTTTTTCAGAGACGGACATTCATCTATTGGAATATTTGCTTATATATTCTTTATATCAAATGAGTCGAACTTGAACTTAAAATTATCAACTATTGTTGGTATGTTGGGAATGACAGTTAGCGAGTTCCGTGAATTTGTGGTTTAAGAAACTTGAAAATTTACCTGGAAGAGTGCCTGTGTGAGATACAACTGGCCTGACGGAGTTTTCTTCTTGAGTTGAAGGTTCATTGGAATATGTTCCCTCTTTTCCCATTGTGAATGTACCAAAAGAAATTCAAGACATCATCAATACTTTCGACGTAAAAGTAATACTAAGGGAACTGAAAAACAGTCCATTAAAGAAATCATACAAGAATTAGATTAATAGAATTATCTATTACGTTCAGAATTGAATTAGAAGAAACTTATTCCAATGAACCCTCAAGCTCCAAAAATATACGGTATAATCAAACTACACAAATAAGAAAACTCCACTAGAACTGTGCAATACTGACGAGGTCAAACGAAACCAAAACTATATATAATGTTCATCTAATCTAGATTACCAAATTGAGTTACTTCTATATTCTTCCACCCTATAAAATGCCTTCCCAAAGGAGAATTACGATTGCTCTGAGACAGGTCATTCATGAAAACTTTATTGAATTATCAGAGTATCTACAAGAATTCAGTCGCAAGAAATCTATACGGATGTTATTCTGCATGCGGGTATTATAATTATGAATATCTTCACAATAAACATAACTACTTTTGCGTTTCTTCGCAAAAAAAATGACAATAATAAATATATAAGGAGGGAAAGCTAGGTCTCTCCGCTTTGAAAACTTGTTTAACATTCCCCCTATAAGTTTTATGATAAGAATCCTCACTGCAGTTTATTGCTCCTATTCATGAAATTCGACCGTACTGTATCACTGCTGGGTGGACCTGGTTCACGATGATATGAAGACTCGGCCGCAAAACCAGATCCTTCAGGCAAGAATATTTAACATTCTACTGAATGTTGAATATTGTTCCCTGAATAAGACTCTTCAATATATTAACACATACGGCGATAAAACTACGCATGTAATCTTTGTTGAGATACGAAATTATTTCCTATCAAAATTAAAATTTTTCCAACAATACTCGGGACTTCTTATGGCATCCATACTCAGCTCCTTAGTAGTAGCAATTTCATGAACAAGCTTGAGAATGAATAATTATAATTAGTACAAAAAGGGTTTTAAGGTTGAAACAACCAAATAGAGCAGTTTTCCCATTTACACCGTTGTGAAGATGCATCGGGGAGCTTCGGAATGAGGTATCTCGACCCCTTCGTGCCATTTAATAGCAACCCCCTCTTAGGGGATTGAAACCGCCAATTTACATCAAAAGATGTTGCCAATCATTCGAGGTATTAAGGCACATGTTTTCATTAACTCTGGGATAAGAACTATACAGAATCGCTCAATTGAGATAGAACAGACTGTATAATACTTCGATTTATGATGTACTGTATTTTTTCCATTACTCAATACCTAAAATGGCAAATATCCCTACTTTCCTGCCATTTTTATATTTTGTAATTGGGGAATGATTTGATGTATTTATCCGAATGAAGTCCCTATTGAAATTTTAATAGGAAGCGTTTATTATCAAAACATACTTTCCAAGTCGAATCACAGACGTTCATGAAGAACGAGCACTATTATTTCGTTTTATGCGATGAGATTAAAAATCCAAAAATTGTCAGTAACGTGCAATCGATGCTTTCTCGAAACTTAACTCACCAGTATTCTCAGCATCTTGATTGTCAGGTTCTAGCGGTTTCAACGTCTTATTCGACAAATTAGACAGCTCCTTCTCCATCTTATTCAAACTCGTCAAAGACCCCTTCGGCGAAGGAAGAACGCTCTGTTTTTGTTCCTTCGCACTTTCACTCTTCCTTCTACTCGTTTTCGGCCTTTTGAAGGACCTTCTATCGATATCGTTTCCTTCGACGAATCTCGCCAAACTGCAATATTTTTTCGGTTCAGGGTACGTCATAAAGACGCGATTTTCGAATCCGAATTGGAGAGGAGGATCTTCGTCTTCTACTTTTTGCTTCGATGATCTTCTCATGCGTTCCAGGGAATCCCTCTTGAGGCTCTTTCGTTTCTCTGATGCGAATAACGAGGTGTCATCGGTAACAGTATTTTCCATACTTTCTTGATCGTAACCGTACATAACTTCGCCAAGCATTGAACTTATGTCGTCCATAATTGATTCGCCAAGTAGAGGATCTGAAATCAATACATCCAAATTTATTTTTTGCATTTGGGAGGGAAACTTAGGAACATCTAAATTGGCGTGAAGATTGTTCAAAATTATAAAATTATAATATTTTAATTATTAGTTCATTTATACGTTAAATAACTGAATTTTCGAGGTGTAAATTGAACCCGCGATTATACAGGAGGTGTTCCTGATAAGAGTGGAAATGAATTAATGGTAGATTGCCGATATGGAGGGCATCTAACCTTATATGAATGTTCCCAGCATACTCGTAATAGAGTTACAGGCTGTTTTCTGAATTTCGTCAAAATTTAGATTTTATTCATGAATAAAATTGAAACATGAAACCAAACAATAAATAAGAAATGAAACCAAACCATAAACGAGGGGGACATTTATAATTTGTTCTCGAAATAGGACCCTCCTTCATCAATGTTCGCTATTAACTTATTATATGACATTCGTCATATTTTTCGAACGACTGTCAAAATTTTTTCGCAAATTTATATTAAACAAGTTCCACCAAGAAATAATATGTGGGCGATGTCAACCCAGATTATTGGGTCCATAATGATTCTAAAACATCTATAGATCATAATCGACATGACTTGGAAGACTGAACCTGGCCATCGGGGCTCTCTCAGTCAAACAGAGATGGAATATGAAGAAATATCAGAGGTTATGTATTTTTTTATTATCTCCTTAGTCCCTTTCATGACTTTGCTAGCTATGTAAAATCTTTTCTTATATTTGTTTAGACATATAAGAAGTTTGATGGTTGAAATATTTTTCTGCTGGTTTTCCTGTTCCATTGTTACAGACTCCTGTCCCAAACCCCGTTTCTTTCACCCTTGTTTTTCGAAATCATGGAATGCAAGAGAGAATGAAGCGGCTAAGCAGAAAAATCTTTGGTACTCTTTATGTACACACGACAATAACACATCATAAACAGACAAGCTATTGCTAGTGCAATAGCGACAGGGAAACGAGTTTTTTTCTCAGGTTTTTTCACTCGTTTATTGAATCATATACAAGATAGTATGGTTCCCCTGTTACATTTCCTGAGCTCACACTGGTGTTTTTTCTGACACACATCAAAATTATAGATATAAGCACTTATTGTAAATACAATTATTCAAATAATTGTAAATCCTCTCTTCTCAAAAATATATATATATATATATATATATATATACTTTCTAATGATATCAGGAGTTTTTCGCAACATGTCACAGTTGAATCTAATCCTCTCGATCAACTCATTCTTCGCTCTGATTTCTCCTTGATACACCTTCTCCTTCAAACAGCTCCATAGGAAGTAGTAGGATTGAGATCTGGCGATCTAGCAGGCCAGGCGATAGGCCCTCCTCGACCTATCCATCTATAAGGGTATTGGTGTTCTAGGTGGGCCCTTACATCCAAAGCAAAATGTAAGCCTGCGCCATCATGCTGGAGAATCGTCCCATTCAAAGACTCTTCAAATATGTGGGGTCCTATCAATTGGTTATTAAATACCGCACACCATACATTCACTGAAAATTTGTACTGGGATCGCAGTTTGTGAACATCTCTAGGATTTTCACGAGCCCACAAATGCCTATTACGTGAATTTAAATTCCATCTCTCGTGAAGAGCGATTCATCTGTGAAAATTATCCTCGAAATAGATCTCCTATGGTTCATTATGATATGGCAAGAATTCAGTCGAGGAAATCTCCAGGTTCCAACCGTTGTACTGGCTGTAAATGATAATGGTGCAACTTTTCCTTTCTTAGAACCTTCCATACTTTCTTGTGGAAAATACCCAACTCATTTCCCAATTTTCTGGTACTAGTAGAGGGATTATTGAGAGCCATATTAATAATTACTTCTTCTTGATTTCGGTTATTTTCTGCACATTCTCGTTAATTTGAAGCGAGAAATTTGATATAACCTACTAAACGTCTGGTTTGAAGGGAACCAATCTCTATTCGGGAACCGAAAGCGATGCTCCCTCTTCGAAGCGGGGGCATTACATCCACAAGCACCATAAACAATAAGCATGTCTGCATATTCTTCATGGGAGAATAAGGGCATTTTGAATGGAAAAGGTATTTCAATCACGTGAAAATTGAGTTATTGTTGACTGAACATCAATAATATGACCACCTCCGTTTTATGACAGTAGGTTCACAGTCACCATAGAGAAATTTCAAAGTATTCTATGGCCTGTAAGCGCAGGAAACTTTGTCTATGAATTTCACTTTGGAGTACGGATATTAGATGGTACTCACATAAAATGGAAAATACATGATGACCTTTCTTCATTTGGAAAGGTAATCGAAATGAAATTAAGAACGAATAGATATATAAATCGAACTTTCAATGACTAGTAAAATACCTGGTAAAAATGTCCGTTGAATGCGACATATAACTGATTATTATATTCATTTGTTTGCGCTAGAAAAAATTGGTCTTTTCAGCTGTTCATTTCATTGTAAAAACTTCTTAAATACTGAAAGAGCGGATATGACGAAAACATTCAATGCACTAAGAAAAAAGTCTCGTTTTCGTTGCGAGGAAACGAAAAATACTTCGAATTAATTATTTTTAGAAATCCAATTTGTTTGCTTTCCAATTGCATTGATATCACCTTTATTAGGAATTCAATAAAGAATTGACTAGACGAGATTACCAATTTTTTCGTGAATAAATTTTTTTTCTGGGTGGCTTTCAGTGTGCCAAGTTATTTTATTGATTTTTCTGAATTAACAGTGCTTGTTGTTTTGTACTATGAGATTAAATTTCGAATATGATTTATACAGGGTGTTTTATATCCTGAAGCACTTCGTATTAATCTATGAAAACCTGGGCCTGGATGTTCTCAAAATTCGAAAGTAGTTCCGATCGATACTTAGCAGAATGAGAAATCAGCTAAGTTTCATAGAATTTGATGAGTTGGTAAGGAAGATATGGCCTATCGAAATTTCAACGAAATTCAGAAAACAGCCTGTAACTCTATTACGAGTCTGCTGAGAACATTCATATATATAACTATACTCATAAGTAAAAGTTGAATGAAAATAAGTCTTGATGCCTCACCTGAATTGGGAAATGTGTCAGTTTCTGGCGAGTCTATATGCCCGATGTGTCCGTTCAAATCTTCACCATCGCTGTCTTTCCTTGGACAAAATGATTTCTGATCTAAAATTTCAGACGTGATGCTTGCTTCTTCGTTGGATATTGTCGACATCAAGCTACTATCCTCTGCGTTCTTCTCACTCTCTTTTTCTTTCTCGTACTTCTGACTTTCGATTTTGGGAACGCTAAATCTTTTCTCTTGCTGTTTCGCAGGCTCGGAAGCTCTTCGCTGCAGTTGAATTTCTTCCATTAATTTCAAGGACGAACAAGCTTCCACTAGTATGTTATCTGTCAAAGCACAACTTTCCAAACTGAAAAACGAATATCAAATTAATACGTCGAAAGAAATAGCCAGTTCTTAAACGTTGGGTACTCCACTTACACTGCTTTAATCTGGCTGGCTCTACGACTATCTGCAAAATCGGGGGGAACTGGAAGAGTATACAGATCAGATTCTGTCAGATTAGAATCTCGTCTCACGTCAGGTAGTGGCGACAAGCTAGCTAATCTTGCAGTTACTATAGAACTGGTGGGTGACGGACAGGAACTTACGTCAGAGCTTGAACCAGACTCCACAATTGGCATGACCTAAGTTACAAATAAATGGTGAACATTAGATTCAGTTTAATGTTTCTTTCAATGAAATAACATATGCTACTAGCAGTGAAGGTGAATCTGATACCTTAAGATTTCCATATAAGAAAGGTTTTTATAAACTCTAAATGCAAGGAGAAGTTTAAAACTAACACTAAAATAGCTTATGCAAAAAATCCCAAGGTACAGATATCCTAAAGACAGTATCATCATATGATAATAAAGTGAAAATTCTGAAATAACCTTAAGCTGGTCCATTTTAGCGATTTGCTTATCGAACTCATCGCTGGGGGATTTCTTCAATCTCCTTGCATTATGATCACTAACAACTTGCTCAGTAGTTTCTACCACGTTTCTTATTGCCTTCTTCAGGCTGTTCGCTCGATTTATCAGTGCATCTTTCTCTCTCTCGACAAATCTTGATGTTCTTCGGTGTTTTCTGAAGTTGATATTGCTTAGTTCCTTCTCTGATTTTTCAGATCTCGCTTTATCGAAAGATATTTCGCTGTCAGTGTCATCTCTAGCCTTTGAGGTTGAATTGTCCTCCATTCCTTGAACAGAAAAATGGGTTCTCAAATTTTTCCGATATCAAAAATGGTTTTAAAGAAGATTTTCTTCACAAAATAGCTGTAATATGATTCGTAGAGTTTTTTTTTTATGTCGAATCCGCTTCTAGAGTCTTACAGAAATATAATTTGAAAAGTAAATTTCGATATGGTGTGTGAAACATTGGATATTTCCAGATGAAAAAAAAATGTTTGAAGAAGTCTTTCCTAGAAACGTTCAATATTTGGAAAACTTGAATTCAGCTCTTTTACTTGTTGTCCGCTAAAGATGGTCGAGAGACCGAAATTGCAATCCTGATTTTCAATAAATGTCTTGTGATAGTACAATACATAGTTTAATTTTTTATTATCGTCCTATGGTTCACATTAAAAAAAAATCTGACCCAAGTTTATATTATAATTTGGAAACCATTGAACAAAGAATAAATTGAACACGTCCCTGCATTATACTAGAAAAGTACCCGTAGAATATGAAAATTTTTCACCTAACTTTGATAGCAACCGAAATATAGCTGCGATCTGTTTTCACCAATGAATTTTCCTCGAAAAACGAGGACGAAGATGGGGGGTCATTTTTTTACTAGGAGTAATTCACATTACTGCTGTATTGAAACATCGAAAATGAGACATCTAAAAATCAACCGAATGTAATTTACAAAACATTTTGAATAATTTTTCGCACAATGTTTGTTCCAAGTAAGTGTTTCTGAAATATTATTCATTTCTAATATTACTTTCAGATGGTCACCAAATGAAAATTCAATATAAAAACTTCTAAGAGATGAAATAGACTTGCAAAAGCAGATTTGTCTACTGGATCAACAATATGGAATTTTTAAAAAACAAAACAATGAAGGAACATCGAATGAATTTAGAGGAGGACATTCAAATCTTGAATGTAATATTTTTGTTCTATTTCAAATTTTAAGGATTGCAAAATTTGTAATGTAAACTAAGTTATTCTGATAATCTTGCTCTATGCACAAATATGATGAATGAAAAAGTTTTCCTAAGTACTAAAAAATGTTTTTGTTTTCGATGATTTAAAATCCATAGTTTATCTTACACCAATAAACGACGTAAATGAACGTAGAAACCGTATTACTCATGATTCCGAAACTATTTAAAATTGGACTTTTTGAAAGGGTTGTGTATTTTAACACTTTATTTCTTTCTCTCAATTGTTCACTTGAAACTAATTGATAAACTTCTGGTTGCAGGAACTCAGAAAATATCCATTGTTCGAATAAATGAATGTAAAAGTCTACTACCACTGATAAGTGAATAAAATTAATAGATCGCGGATCGTCAGACATTATGAAAACCAATTACAAAGTGAGAAGATATATATATATATATATATATATATATATATATATATATATATATATATATATATATATATATATATATATATATATATATATATATATATATATATATATATATATATATATATATATATATATATATATATATATATATATATATATATATTTCATATCTCCACCCTACACTAGCATACTTATTTCTCTCCATATAGCATACTTAATGAATGCAGTATATATATATATATATATATATATATATATATATATATATATATATATATATATATATATATATATATATATATATATATGTAAATTGAGACAAGAAGAATTATTCAAAAATCGGTAGATCAATGAATAATCCTTCCTGACAGGAGCTAAGAGCTAGTTCCCAAATCTGCCTACTATGCACGCAGCCCCCAAGAGCCACAATAGTGCAACTAAGCAGGATACCGAGAAACGAAGCGGCAGACTGCAGTTTCGCCCTTATTAGGAGCTTATTAGTGTCGAATATCGCTTCTCAGCATCCCATCAAGCTACATTGGGGTACCCTATCGGTTCCAGAAAGGACGCACCTCGTACATATGTACGAGAGTCGCCCTCTATGGACCGACACTGCGAACCCGCTACCGGACTTCGAGAAAGATAGGAACATTTACAAACAGATGTGGAAACGTTAAAAATTCAAACATTTGGGAGACATCTTTCGCCGTTCCGTTAATCACATCAACGGTAGAAAACGAGCGAAATAATCCCGCTGGAATAATGCTCTGAGCCTCTGTTTCCGAGATTAATTTGATGGGATAAATATCTTTATCTCCGCGATCAACTTCGCGATATATATATATATATATATATATATATATATATATATATATATATATATATATATATATATATATATATATATCACTAGGTATTTATTTTGATATGGGGATAGTTGATATTAGGTATGCAGTTCACAAACGATTTAAGAGAAGCTGAGAAGCTATTACTTGAATACATCAAAATTTGGGATTTACTAGATCAGTCATTATTTGAAAGTGATTTAAAATTTCCAATGAAATTGAGTTTCTATAGGATTTTAGAATTGAATAAGAGTAGTAATAATTTATTTCGAGGTGTGAGTGCGATTTTAATTAACAATTTGGAAATGATATCTTTTACATTTCACTTATCTGTCCAAAATATATTGAAGGGATGAATTTTGTTTGTAGAGTTGTTTTTTGTATCAATCAACTGAGATTAAAACCTGTTGTGAGCTATAGTTTAATGGTTTTTTTATTCAAGTTTTTCTAATGATGTTGGTAACGAAAGTGACCTGTTGACTATAGATTTATATGGCAAAATTTGATGTGACTATAGATAGTTGGAATCTTTCATATGTGCTAGTGAGTTAATTTTGCTATTTGTGAGGGAAATTGAGAGATCTAAAATGGTATTTGATGGTTTTCCGTTTTTCGAATTGAATATTTATTTTCGGATGGATACTATTTATGAAATCGAGGAAATCATCAAATTATCTGGTTGAAAGTACTTTATCAACGTATCTATATCAAAATTAATTACAAGAAACATATTTGAATTCAGTATTTTATTTTTATGCTAGACATGAATATATTCGCTAGAAGGGGCTTAGGGTGATCCCATCCGAAGGTGTTCATATATCTTTTATTAAATTGGAAATGATTCAGCTGTATGCATAATAAAATAATTATGAATGTATCAAAAGCTAAAAGATCAGACGTTAAATTATTATTTTCAATTCTTTGAATTTTTAAAACATTTTGTCTGTGTCTAAGCTTAGGAAATGAGAACCGTTGTTGTGTTGTGTTTTCTCCACTGAAAATGCAAAATTAACTGCAATATTTTTGAAAGGTATATCTAAACACCTCAAAAAAGTCTAGGGAACACTTCTGAATATCGATATATCGTATCCAGATCGATCAATATGGATGATTTTTTTCAAGAAATGAACACCCGCACCAATTTCTCACCAAATTATGTAGAGGGCCGCAACAGATTTCAGTTTTTTTTTATAAAAAACTGAATATGCAACAGGGAGACGGATCGGTGATGTTTTGGAAAGGTATACGCCTTGGTTGAAGAACTGACCTCGTTTTCATACAGAACAACCTCACGGGAAATTCCTACGCAAATGAGATAGTTTTACCTGTAGTGGTACCGTATCTCCAAACAATGGGTCAAAATCCACTCTTCCAACAAGATAATGCCCCTCCTCACCGTGCAAGAGTTGTCTTGAACGTTCTTGAAGAGAGTGATATCGATCTTCTACCGTGGCCATCCTGCTCCCCAGATCTGAATCCCATCGAGCATGTGTGAGACACCCTAAAAACAAATCTCCTGCGTCGAAACGTCTTCCATCATGAACAGGAGTTTCGATTAGCAGTTCAGGGGGCTTGGAATGACTTAGGCCAAAATGTAATAGACAATTTAATATTGAGTATACCGCGACGATGCCAAAGTGTCATTAAAAACAGAGGTGGACCTTCTGGGTACTGAAAAATATAAGTGCTTCCATATCGTTTCGAAAATATTAGGTCAGGATTTTTTTCTGTGTTTTACCAAATTTCGTCACTTTCAAATTTCAAATTTTTTTATATAATAGGTGCTTTGGAGATGTCAAATATTATTTTGTTTTCTAAATTCATTATATACAATACATCTTAACAAAAACCGAAAGATTTCTATGAATTCGAATCATCAAATTCTTATTTTAAAGATATTGGTAAGTGTTCCCAAGAATTTTTTGAGGTGTTTATTGCAACAATTTCAATAACTTTTCAATGACAACTTTCACATAATGAACTACCAGACTGATCTATTTTAATCCCAAATTTTGGATATATTCTTACCTATCCTTCAACAGTTATTGAATGCTGTCCTAATATCGGGTTTTTCCAAGTCGAAATAACGATCTATTCTTTTATTTCGTGTTACTTCGAACTTGGTTTTCATACTGTCCGACGATGAAGAAGAGTTCGAAAGCGCGGTAACAGTGATCCATTGCTTTAATTCATTTGTTGACAGTAAAAACTAACTGCCATATAGTAACGGCTAAATCATATAGTGTCACATTATGTCATTTAGTTTCTTCGAGAAGCCATATCTCGAAAAAGAAGATAAATTAGTTGTTGAATATATTTTCTTATTTATCTGAGAAATCAGGTTCGCGTAATTAATACTTACCTACGGCTGCGAAATCAATCTGTCCACACGTTAAATTCTGCAGCAATAAATCTAATTTCTGTTGCAAAACCTCACATTTCAAAGCGAGCCCTTCGTCTCTCTTCGTCAAAGGGCTTTCGGTAACCTGATTGGCGAAACCTCTAACGGTCTCGCACAGTCTTTTCGCAGAGTTGAATATCACAGAAGTTTCATCCGACTGAAGGATATTTTGAATGTACACTATTAAATTCTCCTCGTACTGGCTTATTTGCGTGTGGAGTTGGTCCTCGATTTGTCCGGGAATAAGGGATAACTTCGGCATGGCTATGGTTCGTTCGAACGCAAGGATACTCCAACGGTCTAGCATTTTTGTGCTAGCTTTTTCGTAACGTTCCAGGAGTTGTGGAAGGTGGGCGTCGTCGTCGCAGGATGATCCCCAGCCTAGGACTCTAGCTAAATCGTTTCCTGTACCAAGGGGCAACACTGCTACTTGGCATTGTTTCTGAAAAACAAAAAAAACTATTAAATTCGACAAAAAAATCACCTGAGTAGATCAGTAGTTTCGTACGTAATAGCACTATCCTTCAATTGTTCAACATTTCTCAACTCAACAAAATTTTGCTATTTTAAATGACATGGATTACTTTCCGATTTTTTTTACAAGGGGCATCCTTTATCAAGCATCTCTTGTTAAGATTTGTTCTATCTAAAATCAACCACCATTTTTCTGGTCTAAATTCCCGGATATACCGGGTGAGTCAATAAGGCGAGGAACTTCTATACCTCGGAAACTATTTGAGATAGAAGCGCAATTTGTTCTGATTATTGTTCTATAAGTAGGTGTGCATTCTTTGAAATTATTTTCGTACATACAGGGTGTTCCATTTTTGCTCCAGGAATAAACATAGATTTTTTTTAAAAGGCACGTCCGGTATTTTTTATCATATTCTGATTACAATTTGGATGCTCTCTTCAACGATATCTGTTTTGTGCCCAAACAACTATCAGTAGATTTTAAATTAATTAAAATATCGATAATTTCGGGAATTTGGAAGTTTTTTTAAAAGTTCTCAAATGCCTCATTTCGCATAATTTACGCATGATATTTTTTTTTCTTGAGGTAGAAGTGTTGTACCTTATTATCAAATGAAGAAAAAAAATTTTTTATACCAACTGTTCCTAGTAACCCGGCAAGACATTTGTCATTTCATTTAACAAAAAGAGTTAAAAAGTTAGATACAAACAAAATCAGAGTTTTGTAGCTAATTTGAAATACTATCCAAACGTCAAAGTGACACCGAAATCCATAGAACATTGTGTAACATCTAAATTGGCATCGGAATCGAATACACTCTGTCTATTGCTATGTCCCACAACCTAATGATTTAATTTTCCTAAGAAACCGCAAGTTTTTGATAAAATCCCAAATTAAATGAAAACGAGCCACTTTAGGTATAGGGAGATCTCATGCCAATCAATACTAACTTTGAATAAGGTTCTAGTAAGGTAAGAAAAAAATTAACTCGTATTTATGAGGAACGTTTTTCGGACAATTTAGTCTTATGAAGTTCACAGTAATTTTTGAGCACCCTGTATGAAATGTAGCATTGGAAAGTACTTTGGCCCTTAAATAATAATAATTTCTTTGGGCATATACAGACTAAGTCACTTAGGCGAGGAACTTCTATATCTCGGAAACTATTTGAGATAGAAGCAAAATTCTTTCTGGTTATTGTTTTAAAAGTATGTGTGCATTCTTCAAAATTATTTTCGTACATACAGAGGGTTCCATTTTTGCTCCAGGGACAAACATAGATTTTTTTTAAATAGCACGCCCTGTATTTTTATCATATTCTGATTACAATTTGGATGCTCTCTTCAACGATGTCTGTTTTGTGCCCAAACAACTGTCGGTAGATTTTAAATTAATTAAAATATCGATAATTTCGGGAATCTGGAAGTTGTTTAAAAAGTTCTCAAATGCCTCATTTCGCATAATTTACGCATGATATTTTTTTCTCTTGAGGTAAAAGTGTTGTACCTTATTTTCAAATGAAGAAAAAATTTTTTTGTACCGAATGTTCCTAGTAACCTGGCGAAAACGAAATTTTTCAAACATGAAAAACTTTTCTGTTTCAAATGTAACACCCTCTATCTTTTTCACGTGTTTTAATCCCACTCGAATAAGCTTTACAACTATACCTTTTTTTCAAAAATCTGATGGAGATTTCCCAGAAAATATCGAAATCAGTGTGAGGTTTAGGTATTTCTTGCAATAAACATGCTGTTGATAAAATTCAGACATCGAAATATGCAAATTTCAACACAAAATTAGATTCTTTGCTGTTCAAGGAAACTTAAACTCTCAAGGTGTATCGAAATGTTTTCACAAGACAGGATTTATTTGCGATTTCATCAGTTGTGCTCAGAGCTAAGTCTTCAATTAATCAAAATTACTCAGTTCGAAATCTTCAATAGATGTTCAAAAAGTCTACTGCGCTCAAAACAATCTGCATGCTATTCTCTTCATAGAGTACACGCTTAGCTCTTTCATTCTTCTCATATCCAACTTGTGATTAAACCATAGAGATAAGTCTTGAAGCATACCACATGAATATAGAAAATATTGTTCGATAGTCTGTGGTTTAAACCACATGTGCCCATAGAAGACTTATTTCTATGGTTTACTCACAATTCCCCAAGATTTGACAGTTTTGAATTGGATAATTCCAACGTCATATGAGTGAGTCTAAGTGAGAAATACATAATATTATTGCAACAATGAATTTTACCCAAGAAGAGTTAATTAATATGATTTATTGTTTGGGAGAAGGTGAGAGGAATTGTTTGTTGGCGTCACATACTTATTCCCAATTTTACCCTAACAGTAGACATCCTAGGAAAGAGACATTTGAGAGACTGAAGGAAAGGTTTGAAAGAACTGGACAAGTTGGATATGAGAAGAATGAGAGAGCTAAGCGTGTACTCAATGATGAGAATAGCATGCAGGTTGTTTTGAGCGCAGTAGAGAATCCTCATGTTAGTACAAGAGATGTTAGTCGAGACTTGGGCATTAGACAGAGATCTGTATCAAGAATTTTGAGGAGGGAAAAGTTCCATCCTTTTCATGTTCAACTCCACCAAGATTTGGAGCTCCTGGACTTCGGGCGGAGATTGGATTTTTGTAGATGGTCTTTGAATAAAATAGCAGACCAACCGAATTTTTTCAGTGGGGTACTTTTCTCTAATGAGGCCACCTTTCATAAGAATGGATTGGTGAACCGGCATAATTTTCATTATTATGATACTCAAAATCTTCATTTCATGAGAACTGTTGACCACCAACATCGTTGGTACCTAAATGTCAGGGGTGGTAAAATTGATGATTATGTGATCGGACCCTTTTTTTTTCAAGAACATTTGAACGGCGAATGTTATTTAAATTTTTGCAGCATGATCTGGAGCCTTTGCTTATTAATGTTCCCCAAAACATAAAAAACAATATGTGGTTCCAACACAATGGGGCACCAGCACACTACAGCGGCAATGTCCGCGATTTTTTAAATGATAGGTTTGAGGGCAATTGGATAGGCCGTGGAGGTCCTGTAGGATGGCCTCCTAGGTCTCCGGGCTTGAATAAATTGGATTTTTTTTGTGGAGGTATGTTAAAGAGAGGGGATATCGAGACCCTCCAACAACCAGTGAAAATATGATGGAGAGAATTACAGAAGCATTTAGGAGTATAACGCCGAATGTTCTCCAGAGAGTGACCGAATCATTTAACAATCGTAATCGAGAATGTATTCGTCAAAATGGGGGACATTTCGAAGGTCTAATTTGATTTGAAAACTTATTGAAATAGAATTAAATAGGTGTTTATGATTTTGATTTGCATTTTTTTTTCAGTGGATGTTTCATTCACCACAAGCAGTTCAATTTCGTTTCTTAATGATAATTCCGGAATATTTTGGGCAATTGTAAAAGTAATACAAGTTCGGTGAAAATAACAGAGTGTTACATTTAGAAAGAAGTTCTTTTATCTCGAAAAATTCTATTTTCGTTGGATCACCAAGAACACTGAGTATGAAAAAACAATTGATCTCTTACTTCGATGATGAGGAACATATTTTCTTCAGAGAAAAATTATTGTCACACTCAAATGATACGGAATGAAGATTGTGAGAAGTTCTGGAAAACCTGGAATTCTCGATCTTTTTGATATTTTGACTTTTTGAACATTTATTGAGATAATTTCGAACTGAGGAATTTCAATTAAGTGAAGACTTAGTTCTGAGTACAAATGATAATATCGCAAATGAATCTTTTCTTGTGAAGAAATTTTGATACACCTTGAGAGTTTTGATGTTTAAGTTTCATTGAGCAGCAAAGAATCTAATTTTGTATTGAAATTTGCATATTTCAATGTCTGAATTTTATCAACAGCATGTTTATTGCAAGAAATACCTAAACCTCACACTGATTTCGATATTTTCTGGGAAATCTCCATCAGATTTTTGAAAAAAAGGTATCGTTGTAAAGTTTATTCAAATGAGATCAAAACGCGTGAGAAAGATACAGGGTGTTACATTTGAAAAAAAAGTTTTTCATATATGAAAAGTTTCTTTTTTGCCGGGTTACTAGGAACAGTCGGTATAAAAATTTTTTTTTCTTCATTTGATAATAAGGTAACACTTTTACCTCAAGAAAAAAAAAATATCATGCGTAAATTATGCGAAATGAGGCATTTGAGAACTTTTGAAAAAACTTCCAGATTCCCGAAATTATCGATATTTTAATCAATTTAAAATCTACTGATAGTTGTTTGGGCACAAAACAGATATCGTTGAAGAGAGCATCCAACTTGTAATCAGAATATGATAAAAAATACAGGACGTGCTATTTAAAAAAAATCTATGCTTGGCCCTGGAGCAAAAATGGAACACCCTGTATGTACGAAAATAATTTTGAAGAATGCACACATACTTTTAAAACATTAACCAGAAAAAATTTTGCTTCTATCTCAAATAGTTTCCGAGATATAGAAGTTCCTCGCCTAAGTGACTAACTTTGTATATGCCCAAAGAAATTATTATTATTTTGGGGCCAAAGTACTTTCCAATGCTACATTTCATACAGGGTGCTCAAAAATTACTGTGAACTTCATAAAACTAAATTGTCCGAAAAACGTTCCTCATAAATACGAGTTAATTTTTTTCTTACCTTACTAGAACCTTATTCAACGTTAGTATTGATTGGTATGAGATCTCCCTATACCTAAAGTGGCTCGTTTTCATTTAATTTGGGATTTTATCAAAAGCTTGCGGTTTCTTAGGAAAATTAAATCATTAGGTTGTGGGACATAGCAATAGACAGAGTGTATTCGATTCCGATGCCAATTTAGATGTTACACAATGTTCTATGGGTTTCGGTGTCACTTTGACGTTTGGATAGTATTTCAAATTAGCTACAAAACTCTGATTTTGTTTGTGTATAACTTTTTAACTCTTTTTGTTAAATGAAATGACAAATGTCTTGCCGGGTTACTAGGAACAGTTGGTATAAAGAAAATTTTTTCTTCATTTGATAATAAGATACAACACTTCTACCTCAAGAAAAAAAATATCATGCGTAAATTATGCGAAATGAGGCATTTGAGAACTTTTAGAAAAACTTCCAAATTCCCGAAATTATCGATATTTTAATTAATTTAAAATCTACTGATAGTTGTTTGGGCACAAAACAGATATCGTTGAAGAGAGCATCCAAATTGTAATCAGAATATGATAAAAAATACCGGACGTGCCTTTAAAAAAAATCTATGTTTATTCCTGGAGCAGAAATGGAACACCCTGTATGTACGAAAATAATTTTAAAGAATGCACACATACTATTAAAACAATAACCAGAAAAAAATTTGCTTCTATCTCAAATAGTTTCCGAGATATAGAAGTTCCTCGCCTAAGTGACTAACTCTGTATATGCCCAAAGAAATTATTATTATTTTGGAGCCAAAGTACTTTCCAATGCTACATTTCATACAGGGTGCTCAAAAATTACTGTGAACTTCATAAGACTAAATTGTCCGAAAAACGTTCCTCATAAATACGAGTTAATTTTTTTCTTACCTTACTAGAACCTTATTCAAAGTTTGTATTGATTGGCATGAGATCTCCCTATACCTAAAGTGGCTCGTTTTCATTTAATTTGGGATTTTATCAAAAACTTGCGGAAAATTAAATCATTAGGTTGTGGGACATAGCAATAGACAGAGTGTATTCGATTCCGATGCCAATTTAGATGTTACACAATGTTCTATGGATTTCGGTGTCACTTTGACGTTTGGATAGTATTTCAAATTAGCTACAAAACTCTGATTTTGTTTGTATATAACTTTTTAACTCTTTTTGTTAAATGAAATGACAAATAAACCAAGATAGTATGAATTAACTCATCATTTATGGTTATTGTCAACGAATAATGATTCAAACTTACATTTACTACATTAATAAACATTTAACGAAACGTACCCAAATTCACTACTCATTTGCAGAAAACATTTCAGAATATTACAATCAAATGTTATCACTTATGAAATACAGAAAAGTGATATGAGTAGCGTTCGCTCACTTCAACGCATTAATCATGAACTCAAATTAAATATTCAAATCGTTCACCATTGTTTCCTAAACATTTTTCAATCCGCGAGCGCACTTCATTCTTAGTTGCTATAAACTATGTTCTGTAGGAACCCCCATAGATAAAACTCTGAAGGGGTAAGATCTGAAGATCTCGCAGGCCAATTCCATGGACCCAGTCTTCTTATCCATGTGGTTAATTCTTTCTGGTTATGCAATGGGCCACAGCATCATCGAATTGGTGCCTACATATTAAAGCTTAAACGATGTAGGAAATTTAGTTCCCGATTTTGATGTGGATTTTCGACGACCCAGATGTGAAAATTTGATTACCTTTTTCCAAAAATTTGAACTCGTCGGTCAATATGATGTTTTCTAAGACATCTGGGTTTTCTTGAATGTGAATCATCAAAATTTCGCAGAAACTAATCCAGGATTCATCGATGATATGAATTATATATAATATAAATAATATAAAAGAATTTGTAGGGGTGAAAATTATGTTTGTGCAAAATTTTGTTAATTGATGCACGTACCATTACGAAATCTGCATAAAGAGCATGTACAGACTTATAAGAATTGATATAAGAGAAACGTTAGACGGTAACTGCTATGTCTTTATGGTAACGAAACTAACTGTACCCCTTTCCGCTGTCTGTTTTCCATAAAAGACAAAATCTGATTATAATTTTCTGAATTGCTTTCTGTGAATTGGTCGTAAATTGGGGTAGGTACTTTTCGTAGAATGTTCTGTTAGTTCAACTTACTATTTGTTGACATAGATGATGAATGTAAAATAAATTTATTTCTCATTAGATTATTGATTTTACATTTTTTCTAACAAATTGGCAATTGTCGTGATATAGTTTGGCCAATCACTTTATCCAACATGCCTTCCGTGTAGTCGACCTCTTATACTATTGCTTCGATTTTGTTCGATTCAAACTTGACTCAAATTGTTGATAAAACTACTCGCTTTCGCCCTGCTAATAAACCTTCTCTACTGGACTGGATTCTCCATTCCCTTAAATCATGATGGAATACCAAAATAATGAACATGATTCATTAGGAAAAATCTTTGTGGCTGAGATACCTCCGTTATAGATCCGATAGAGATTACGAAAATCATAGATATTTTTCGAATGCGTTGAAAGTATCAATAATAGAATTTAAACGATTCGAGGATAATCTTGCGAGAACCAAGGACAGAAAGAAATTTTTCAAATGCATCCGCTCAATAATGAACGCAAAAGTGTCGACACCCATGCTTCGCAACTCAGATGGTGAACTTTGCACAAATAACTGCGAATCTGCGGAAGTGCTCCCAAAAGTCCTTCTCAGCATCTTTTACCCACGAACCTAATGATCCTTTACCACTTATTCAATCCAATCGATGTTCTTTGGATCTATCACACATAACCTTCAGTTCAGCAGTTATAGAGGAACAATTGAACAATCTAAAAGATTCAGCCCCTGGTGCGGATGGTCTGTCTTCTACTCTCTTGAGGAAATGTGCATCTACATTGGCAACACCGCTGTCTATCATCTTCACCATATCTTTCGAAACAGGTGCTCTTCCAGATGATTGGTTGGTAGCAACAGTTACCCCGATATACAGAAAAGAAGATAAATTCTCAGCAGATAATTACAGACTTATCAGTTTTGTATCGATTGCTTCGAAGGTATGTGAAAGAATAATTCACTGCCGAAAACTCGATTTTCTCCTTTCCAATAAATTGATTCCTGAAAACTAGCATGGTTTCCTTCCCGGTCGTTCAGTGATTACAAACCTGCTTCAATGTATCAACGATTCGACAAAGGCTGTAGACCGCGGGATTCCAATTCATGTAGTTTATTTTGATTTTTCGAGAGCGCTTTATAGAGTTCCACATCGACAACTGCTGTATAAGATTGAACACCTTGGCATAAGAGGTCAGCTTCTGGAATGGATTAAAGCATTTCTACTTGGGAGAAGCTTTCGCGTTAAAGTTTCGAATGAAAAGTCTTCACTCAAGCCGGTTTTAAGTGGTGTTCCTCAAGGTTCCGTTTTTAGGCCAATTACTATTCCTACTGTATGCTGTTGAACTTCCTTCTATACTTTCTTCCACGTGCTCTCTCTATGCTGACTATACAAAATTATATAATAATTCATTTTCTGACTTCCACACTCTTCAACAAGATCTCGATCATCTGTCCAGGTGGTAACCGACTGGCTTTTACCCTTGAATTTGGATGAGTGCAAGGTCCTGCACCTTGGCAAAAACAACCCCCATCGGACGTACAAGATCTCTGGAACTGCTCTGATCACCACATCGAAGCAAGTTGATCGTAGAGTTACCGTCTCTAATGACCTAGCGTGGACTGATCATATTTAAAGTATTTGTAACAGAGCTTCTAGACTTTCGTTTCTGCTTCAGAGATCTTTCAAAGGTTGTCAGCCCAAAACTTGTAATCTCTTGTATAAAACTCATATTTGTTCATTAATGGAATTCGCAGGTCCTGTGTGGTCTGCCATTTAGAATTACGAGACGAATTCTCTCGAATCTATTCAGCGGAGGATAACAAGAATTCCCTAGGGGCGTCGACGGCCAAGTTAATCCAAACGCCTCAAAATATTCGATATTTTTTTCAATAATAGACGGCTTCGAGGTGATCTTATTATTGTCTACAGGGCCTTGAATAACAGGTTCGGTGCAGATTTATGTCCACTTTTTACGATAAATCACAACAGACGTCTACGACGCCACATACTGAAATTATATAGGGAAAACAACTTCAAATCCACCCCAAGACAGAATTTTCTTTCCAATCGTGTCTTTTCGGCATGGAATGATCTACCACCACATATTATTTCTTCGATTTCTGTCATTGCTTTCAAGAACGCCTATGATTCATGGATATTATCTGAAGCAGATAACTGAAGATTTTTAAGTACCTACGACATGTTTTTATTAAGGAATTATTGTATTTCATTTCAGTTTTCTGCGGGTAGGTTAAATGCTTGATATACTTGCTTTTGAGAATATTTTTATTTTATTTTCATAAGCTTAGGATAGCCTAGCCTATTTTTAAGTCATTTTGTATTACTTAGTGTTCACTGCTTTGCAACCTGTTAGACATAATGTATATTATGATTTTTGAGTTATACAGGCATCATGCCTCAACTAAAAAACTTATACATTATCACAATTAGTGATATTGCTATTTTTAATTAATTTCCAAATGTCAAGTGGATGCCAATATTCTAACCTAATCTTACATAGAACATTGTAGAAACATGGGAAATTGAGTGTTTTTATGTTCCACGGCTCAATGCTTTAATTTTCCGAATGAACTGCAGGTATTTGACAAAATCGCGAAAAATGAAAACGAGCCATTTTCGTTACAGGAAAACCTGATACGATCAGTTCTAAATTAAGGTATATGAAAATAAGGTGAAAAAAATAGGTACTTGAATTTGAAGGAATCGTTCAATATTGATTAGGTTTTATTGAGTTGATAAGTTATTTTTGAACATCCTGTATATGAAGCAGCATCGATAAATATATTTCTCCCTGAAGTAATACTTGTCCCGTTAAACTTAAGATAAATGATAATATGACGCAAACGAAATCATGTTTCTGGGCAAAGAAGATAACACTATAATTCCGAGAATTTTGATAAAAAATCATAGCTCAAGGGCGATTAATTTTAGATAGTGAAAATTTCATCGAAGGAAGCTTGAAAATACAATAATTAAATAATACAATAAAATAGAAAGCTCACCATGCCATCTGAAGTTACAAAATTATCTAGGTAATGATTAGTTGTCTATTTTTCATATAAGTTTCTTCGAATTGGTGGAATTCAGCCAGTTTTTCCAAAGATCTTTATTTATACATTCAGTTGACATTTCGGCACAATATTCTGCCGTCTTTAGGACTAAGGTATATACAGATCCCCTACGTAATAATAAAACGAAAGATCTAGATAATTCAAGAGCTGCTCGAACTGAGTTCGATTTCGAGAGTGGAGAACGCATCTTCTCCGTGTTCTTTGTTACCGTTCAGTAAGATTAAGCAGCCCTTGAATTATCTAGATGTGTATCTTTCGTTTTATTATTACGTAAGAGATCTGTATATACCTTAGTCCTGAAGAAGGCAAAATATTGTGCCGAAACGTCGACTTAATGTATAAATAAAGATCTTTGGAAAAAAACTGGCTGAATTCCACCAATTCGAAATAACTTACAAAGTTATAGTCGATGTCCGGTATATGGTGAACGAAAAGATACCGCATTGAAAAATGCAAATTGTAGGTCAGTATCCAAGTAATCTAATGCCAAAATTCGAAATTGATCGATAAACCTGTTGTCCAGATACTCTTAATGGGTCCTTTATCGTGGACACCCTGTATATGAATTAATCGATAAAATTGAAGATATTAGTATATCAAAGCTCAATATGCTTATATTGATGTCAAAAACTTTTGTCTTAGTAATCGTCTAAAAGATTCAATCCACTTAGTAGAAAAAAGAAGACGTTTATGTGCCAAAATGAAAACTGTTTTTACCAGACCCTGGATTGTTAGTTATTGGTAATTAATCAGAAAACACATCAAAATATCTCTTTAAGCTAATGGACATGTATTCCCAATAAATCACCATGCGAATTCTAGGCTCACAAAATGATAGAAAATGCTGACTATTATAAATCTGTACTCACATGCATGTCCAGTTTGTCGATTTCGGATAGAACCCAGCCAACAGAACCATCACCACTACAAACTAAAATACGGAATGGATCAAACGGCCTGAACAGTCGGAGACCAAGTCTTGGTCCTGTAGATATGAGATCGAATACTTGTGCGGGATTGAGAAGTTGTTTGAATCTTCGGAGAAATTTAACGCCTTGGTTATCCCCTGAAATGAAAAAATTGAAATCATTCTCTTTTCTTATTTCAGAATAGTATAAACAGTGGTTATGTCAAACAATCATCAAAAATGACATGAAGTTTTCGTTTGTTAATTAAGTACTTGATTTGTCCTCTAACTATTTCATAGTGCATATTGTAGAACAAGGTCCCCGGTGGAACTAGTTCACAAATCCGCCCACCATTCATGCCACCAACAAGGACCGCAATAGTAGTGGTGGCAGGAGTCATCCTACTGGAATCGGCTTGGTGTTTGGGTGTAATATTTCCGAAAGTTTCAATGTATAGAACATCTGTTTGTCGCTTCGTTTGTTGACATCCCTCCTAACAGCATCACTCTTAGTTACATACATGGTGGGCAAATTTGGGAACGAGCTTCCTAGAAGGAATATGCGATAATCCCAAGAATTTCACGGAAAAACTGAATAAGTGGAAACCCAAGATTGAATGCCTGCTCTACTGGGAGGCATACGGGATATTATTAATATCAAATTATCGCAAAGAATCTCCAACAATTTTCGTAAAGTTCAGATACAGTTTTTGATTTTTCTGTATTTCACAATCATTCTTCAGAGTTCTTTTTTAATGGTTTCATTTAAATAAACCTGAAAATCAAGTGAAAAATTTACATGCCTATTGATCGAGTTTGAAAGGTTCAGAATCCGAACAATAGAATTGATTCTTATAAATTGCTGATCACAAGTAATATATCGAACTGGCGCATTCGCCAATTTGTAGAAAAGTGTGGTGAAAGTATTGGCTAAAAGTAAGATAATTAAATAATCTTTTAAATCTCTTGATGATATTCTTTCAGTTCTCTTGATGAAACGTCAGTAATTGGGCGTCCTCAACTTTTCTGAAATTGCAATATATGATTTGCTATGCATCTTAAAAGATGTACTCTTTAGGTTCCTAGATTTTCGTGCAAGCGAAGTCGTGCCTTTTCAAATTGTTGTCCCAGTTTATACATTTCTATTTCTTGTTCTGTCTGAGACAACATCATAGACATGGTATTAAAAGCAAGAACGGTTAATATGAGTTAACAAAATCAAACAATTAAAACATATTCATCAGGTTTGAAATATTAAAAATCCGAAAAACAAAGTAAATTTGTATAAATTGTCGACCACTTGTTTTATATGAAACTGTTACTGGCGTATTCGCCAATTTGTTGATCGGTTTCACTTAGTGTGGGAAACTTATTGACTGAAACTAAAATAATTGCAGGGTCTTTAAATTTTGTTGAAGAGACTCAAGCAGGTCGATTTTTTCTTCAATGTCTTTTTAGCTCTTTCGATAACATTTGTCTGGAATATAGCCATCAACTTTTTTCAAATGGCAATATATAGCCTCTAATACATCTTGAAAGATGGTGTGCTCTATAGGTTTCTAAATTATTGTGCAATTCAAGTCAAGACGACTGTTTGAAATGTGAGCTACATTTAGACAGTAGATGAGTTTCAAGAACTAATTTTTCAATTTAATGAAACAAAGATGTTCGTACTGTCACTACATTCTCAATATGTCACGTCACGTTTCACCATACTGTGACCTCTTCAAGTAAGTCGAAAAATTACAAGGAAGATGCGGCTTATATATTTATGTTGGACAGGTACTCAAGTTAATCTAAGAAACATCCAAACTCGCTTGTTTATTTTCAGAACTGAAAATATTGAATAACAAATCACGGTTCAATTGACTATTTCGTAAGTTCACGAAATTTTTCTATTTGTTGATTTCGAATAACATAACATCCGTACCGCAAAAAGTTGAATGGATAAATTTCCGTCATGTGCCCAAAAATATTGACTCATTTGGTGTAGATCCTTGAAATGTTGTTCTGTTAACTCGGAAAATAACAGAGACATCGAAATCCCAAATTCAACACCCTCCATGCAGAAAATCATATTTCGACTTAACTTTGACAACCATTCTTCATATTTTTGAATAATCTGTCCATTGCAGCAAAGAATACCTCCTAATTCGTGAGAACCGTGTATAAATGAGAAAAAATATTGACTATAGAGAAAAAATTGTTTGTTAATGATTCTAGGGATGCTCTTACTATAATAACTCATTTCCTTCATTAATTCCCTTCAAGAATTAATCTTTTGAATAAGTAGAAAGACGGGAAACGAAGGTATCAGTGAAATGAAAGGGAATGCTCAATACGAATTCATTAAGATATGATACCGGGAGAAGAGACTAGAGGAATTCGAGGAAGACTTAATGAGTAAATGAAAAATTCAAAGTGAGAATATAAGGAACGCTGGAGGTGTTATATTTCACAGAAAGTATTTGAAATGAAGTACTTCGAAAAAATCATTATGAAGAATAAAAGAGAATATCCTTGATTTGAGGAAAAGCTTCAGGTTTTTTTTGAGAATCTCAAAGTTTAATCAATACTAAACTTGACAGCTAATTATACTGATAGGTTCTATTCTGGGAATGTTCAACGCGGTTTTATCTCGTTCGTTTAAATGAGAATTTATAGCCCTGGCGTTAGGAAAGGACGAGTGACCAAAAGTGGTTTTTCTTGTAGCAATCAATCCGAAATTGCTATACTGAAACCACCACTGTGGCTTTATATATTTTTCTTTCATGATTTTATATTTCCAAATGAACTACGGGAAAATTGGTCGCTTTCTTACTCTTGACTTTTCATCAGCGTTTCAATATACATCTCTACTTCAATTATCCAAAATATTAACACAAGTCAAAAATGTTATCGACTATAAACGATGTTTTATTACTGAGTTTTCAATCACTGTTAGGTTTTCAAATACCTAGTGTTGCAATACAGGGTGTTACAAAAAAATTTGACCCTCCCTTGTAACTCAGAAGTAGGCAGTGTCGGTAGAAAACGATGAAATAGCTCGATTTTTGTTTCGAGGGGGACCATTGTTCATAGCAACTTTATGCATGTCCGAACAACCCTCTGCCCCTACCATCACCTACTTACAAAATAATCATAGGGAATACAGGCCAAGAGTTACATCGTTAGAAAGATATTTCAATTATTAATATGAATCGATAATTCTTTTGAGTGAAATTTTCGTTACAGGCTGTTCCAACTACAAAAAGACATTATCTTATAATAATCAAGCAACTATTTGACTCAATCTATTCTGACTAAATGGTAGTACAGATTGATATTAGTATTGAGGCATTTAATTTTTTCCTATGTCTTACCACCAATAAATAAATTGAATTAATAATTTGGAATACCTGATATTAGATATGCAGTTCATGAATGATTGAAGGGAGTTATTATTCGAAACCATTCTAAACTTGGAATTTACAGAGATCAGTCTGGTCGTTTAGATAGATATAGATAGATAGATAGATAGGTTATTCAAACTTGTAAATATAGAAGTAAACAAATTATACCAAAGGCGTAGAACATACCAAGTAAAAAGTACAATTACGTTATAAATAGTTTAGACTTACAATCAACATAAAAATCTCAATTTACAGGTACAAAATGAATAGATGTACAGAGGTAGAACTATAAACAAGAATAACGTGGACAGCGATTTGAATATTGTATGTATGAGTTTTAATTTTAGTCAAATTTGGCATTCAGGAAATCTTGTAAGCTGTACGGAGCTGTTTCTACTAGAAATTTATGTACATGTTTTTTCAGAATTGCTGGTTGCTCATTGCGTAATTTAGGTGGTAATTTATTCATAATTTTTATTATCATATGATGTGTATTTTTCTGTAGGTAAGTACGATTGAATTTCATAGATATCAAGTTCTCCTTATTACGGGTCATATAACCGTGTTCATTTCTATGGAATAGATCAGAGTTATTTCTTACAAATATGATTGACTCGTAAATGTATAAGGAGTCCAGTGTGAGTAAGTTATTTTTGATGAAATAGTCCTTACAGCTTTCAGTGTACCTTAAGTTCAACTTCGATCTTAACCATCTCTTTTGGAGTTTGAAGAGACGAGACGCCTCTCTAAAATTGCCCCAGAAGACAATTCTGTATCGGATCCAAGACTCCACATCAGCCGGATAAGACACGATGGTAGTTCGGAGATTAACATGTGATGTAATCATTCACAGGGCACAAGGATAGCCTGCCAATGCATTCGTCAGGCGTATTTGTACATGGCTGGACCAATCAAGCCCATAATCGATGATCACATCCAGGAATCGCATTTCCCAAACCGACTCAATAACTTCTCCACTGTGGACTACAGAGATTTTCACAATTTTGTTGAACGAAAATGTAAGTGCTGTGTTTTCTTAGTATTTAATTTCAGATCATTTATGTTGAAGTATTTTTCCAAGATTAATAAATTATTTGAAACTCTTTGTTTTAGTTTATTAGTACCACTTATTATTTGTATCATTTGCAAATTGCACCAGAAAATCGTCGACGATGCCAGACAGATCACTGGTGTGAAGAATATAAAATAGGGGTCCAAGAATCGATCCTTGAGGAACTCCCCTTCTTGTTCTCAATATTTCGGAAGTTTGCATGTTTCCATCATTATCTGCCATTGCATTATATTGAACCCTATCTGAAAGTTTGCTGTAAAATAGTTTCAATGTTACTCCACGTATTCCACAGCACTCGAGCTTTTTTAAAAGAATATCTTTTTCCTGTCAAAAGCCCTACTTAGGTCTAGAGCCATTGCTATCACATGTTCGTTTTCATTTAAGGACTCCAAAAGTGCACATATAGCTCGGATTGTGTTTTTCCCCTTCCTAAAGCCGTTTTACGACCCTGAGAGAATCATTATTTTCTCCAAAAAAATGAAGCAATCTATTATAAATTATTTTTTCTATTATCTTACTAAAGTTATTTAGGATTGCAATTGGTCTATATTTGTAGATATTAGTATTGTCTCCGATCTTGCAAATTGGAACTGTTTTGGCACATTTTAGTTTTTTCGGAAATATTTCGTTCTGAATGTTTGGATTTACAATATGGAACAGAGGGTCCGATATGATGTGGGCAATGTGTTTGATTAGTTTCACTGGGATTTCATCGATGCCCAATGAAGCTGTATTCTTTAAAGATTTTACGGTGTTATAAATCTCTAAAGGTGTTGCAGGATTAAGGAATATTGCAGCACCATGCATGTTTTGTCTATCGGTTTGAAGTGTGTCCCATTGGTTATCCGTTGGCATATGTCAATGAAATGCTGGTTAACTTTATTCAACACCTCACATGCACTGTCAGTTCCGTTTCTCAGCTTATCGAGAACACACTGATTTTTCCTGGATTTATTTGTGTATTTATTTATGACCTGCCAGGTTGCTCTGTCCTTATTCGTTGCACTTCTTATGAAATACTCATCCGCTATTCTTTTAGCCTGTTGTACAAGTTTTTCTAGAAACCAGCAATAAATATTCTACTGTGATCTTGATAAATTCCCTCTGTGGAAGTCTCTAAAGAGTTGTCGCTTTGTTTTACAAAATTTTCGAATTCCAGAAGTGATCCATGTTTTTTACTAGGGTGTTTATTGCACAAATCCTATCCATATCCTTGATTTTTTGTATAAAATAGTCATAGGCAGCATCAGGATCACTCTGATTGGTGCTGTGAGAGCTGAATAATTTTGGATTTTGAGTAACACTTCTTGTAAGAGGGAACGAACTCCTATGACTCTGCCCCCAGATCCATCTCCAGAAGCTGGCCGTGATGATCCGAAAGAGCGGTTACAATTACTTCACCTTTAGGTTGACCTATTTCATTTACGAATATATTGTCTGTTAAGGTTTGTGAATTTTATTTTTCGTTACACGTGTTGGCGTAAAGATTGTTTGGTCTAGATTACCTTCAAGAATTATGCTTAGGAATTTATGGAATCACGAGACCTATTTAACAAGCATATGTTGAAATCTCCGCACGAGACTATTTTATATTTTCTAAAATTTTCATTAATTTTTAGTAATATTTGTCTAAGGTTTTCATAAAATATATCAAGATCACCCTGGGGCGATCGAGAAATTCACAAAATGACAAGTTTATTTAGAATGCTTATCGCACAAGCACATTCCACATTTACATCTTCGCAATATTGCTTAAGTTCCTGATATTCGACCATGTCCATATTAACCTGAACGAAAATGCTACACCCACTGTGCGATCTGGCTATGTCCATATTAACCTGAACGAAAATGCTACACCCACTGTGCGATCTGGCTGTACGCGAATAAGAAGCGATTTGTTTATATCCCTCTATTTTCACAAATTATCTTTCATATTGAGTGAACAAGTCTTCTGTGAAGCAGAGGATTTTCGATGCTTCATTTAGCACTTTCAGAGTAAATTCTATTTCAGATGTTTTGTGTTTTAATGATTGTATATTTTGATTGAATATTAAGGCACTTTCATTCGTTCTGGACGTGGCGAGTTTGATTTAATTTCGATCTTTATTGGGTTTCTTCTTCTCCTCTGCTTCGAAAAAACTGAAACTTCTTGACTATTATGTTTTCTGCCAACATTTCAGGATTCAGGACGGCTTGAAATCGAAACCGATTTTATATGCCTTGTTTCGGCTGGTGTTTTTTCGTGTTTCTGTATTTCTGTGACATCAAACAATTTATTGGAGAATAGCTTCGTTAGGTGTTTTCGCAAAATTTCAACAGTTCTTGAAGGATCAACTCATCCCACGAACAGCCATGTCATTTTTTTTGCTCTTTCAAAGCCTTCTGTACCTTATAACGCTTTTCGTATCACTATAAATTTATTATTGGGTTTGTGTTTGCTGGAATTTCCAGAAACTAAATTTCTATTTTCAATTTTCTGGGAATGGCGAATGTTTTATTCGGTACCTTTTCTTTTCCTGCCTCCGACGAGGACAAACTCTTCATTGGCGTTCAGAGAATCTATATGTGATTTTCTTTGATTACTTTCTTGAGCAACATTTTTAGAAGCGCTGGCCATATTAATCTCTCTTTGGACACTTTGAGTTGTTACTTTGGTGGAAAGAATATCTCTATAGCTCTGCTCAGGTTTGTGGTTTATTTTCGTTGGTTTCTCTGTGACTTTAGTGGTTATATTTCCTTGTTGATGCGTAGAAAGCATGCAAACTAAATCCACATTAGTCTCTTTAAGATTTTTTATATTCGACTTAAGTGCTTGGCATTGATTTAACATTTCATTTTTCAAGATGTGTTATCATCTATGATTTTCTGATAATGGTTGTTTATGGCTTTTTCTACTAATTCTTCGATGCCTGATAGTAATACTTTCGGAATTTCTTCTTATTAGCTGAATGTTATCATTGAGGATCATTTAGTTTTCAGCTTTTGAGTTGTAGGATCTTTAGCTTATCACTACTAAGAAAAGAATGGCCATTTTGGATGCAGTGGTTAGCTAATGTTGAATCTTGTTTATTTTTGAAGCATGAAGTTAGATGTTCTTTATATCTAATTTTGAACGTAAGACCAGTCCGACCTTTATAGAAGTTATGACAGTCTGGACAAGATAACTTATCAATTCCTGATTTATTCAAACGCTATATAGTATATTCAGCATTAAATAAGAGCAATCCCTTTTTATTTCGAGGTCTGTATCCGATTTTATTTTTCAACTGAGAATGGTTATTTGCGACATTTTTACTTATCTGTGCAAAGTATATTAAAGAAATGAATTTTACGGATTTGATGGTACTTATATTCGGATATATTTGGCTAATAGCTATATATAGTTGATTTAGTTTCACTGTTTCGTCAATTAAGCTACGATCGAATCTGTTGTCAGCTATAGTTTTAATGAATTCAATTTCTTTTACAAGATTTTCTAATGATAAAGGTGATGAAAATGCTCTGTTGATCAATAAATTGTAAGCCAACATTTTATGGTAATATGGCTGATTGAAATCCATACGAATTCAAATATCAATGCTAGTAAGATTTCTAGATATGTTGAAGTTAAGTGTGCTACTTGAATGGTAATCAAACCTAACCTACCCACACCGTTATTGAACCTGTACCAAAACTAAAGGTAAGTAGAAAATTGCACTTGACATATCTTTCACTTCATTATCTGTACACTAGAGAACATCGATTTCATTGAAATAGGCAAAATCTTGACTGACATGTAAACGAAACTGTCTCCCAGTCAGATTCTAACCAATTGATATGTTCCCTGACAAAATTCAATCGGGCTCTTCGATGTGCTGTTGTTAGAGCTGGACCTCGAGCTCAAAAACGGGGTGCAAACTACATTCCTTGAGACGCTGTCGAATCGTTTCAGTACTAAATTACACTTCACTGTTCTGTCGAAGCTACATTAAAAGGTGCCTAGTTGTCGCGAACCCTTGTCTCAATGAAGAAATTCTTGAATAACGGTCATGGATCGCCGTTGTTGCTCGAGGTTGTCCTTGCCCAAGTGTCCTTTTACGACTACCAGTTCTCCTGTAACTTCAGAGCATCTGTAAACCGTTGAATGGGAGACCCCTAGACTTTGCCCTGTGTATGTTAGGTTATCTAACACCATTTCTTTGAATCAAATTTTGCGATCCACGTTGTATTATTACTGAAAAGTTATCGAGAATGAGAAAATTATCATTGTATTTTTTTCTTATGAAATAAACAGAGGCTTGTAGAAAAAGCACCGAATTGGTTGGCAGATTTTCGGATTCGTCTGACGAAAAACTTGTGTTAATATTTAGTTGCCTAAAAGAAAGAATTTTGAAATATTGAAAATGTGCGTTAATTTCTTGGCGTAGTGTATGTTGTGGCTGGGTAAAGTAACCAATCTTGAAGTATTAGGAAGAATGTCAAAGAATCAAGAAATTATGAGAACAATCAAGTATGAAAATTAATTTGGAAATGTCACGCTTGGAGAGATGTGATGATTGTAATAAATGGTCCTAATCGTCAAATTTTGTGGAAAGAGAAGTAAAGGAAAAAGATTGGCAAGTTAGAGGCAGAATTTGAAGAAGCGGTTTAACTTTAACACCAACCCACTATTAAGAGGTGCCAGGAACAAAGGTTATTTAGCCTTGATGATTTTCAACCTTCGACAAGTGAAATTAGAATATGTAATGAAAAAGAAATACCTACATTCAAAGCAGAATTCTTTAAATTCCCGGAAAAGAAGTTTTTACCGATTTTGCAGCTTCCACAAATCAAACAAGATTTTATCATCTGTATAAAATAGTTGTCGCATCTGGTTCTAGATCAGTTGTCAGGATGTCAGCAGTCAAATTGAATTTTATTGTTACCAAGACTTTCCGCATAAATGGCAGCAAAGTCGAATATTGCGCGAATTTTGGAATACCTTTGAACTTCAATGATTCCCTATCGCACTATTATGGAGAAATATACGTTCGGGGCTTTTATGCTAAAAGCGTATAATTGAAATCAAATGACAGGTTTTATATGGAGCTGATCCTATCGCTCGGCCATATTGTATGAATAATGCGTCACACGAATTTTCGTCCCATAAAAAAACACCAACCCGAGTTATATCGATTTATTCTAGTTACGATATCTATAATGTGAATTCAAATGGGGTTACTGATTTAATCCTGACTGCCCTGCAGGCAAACTGTATGGATAAACGAAGAGGAATCAAATTTTTGCTCGGATTAAACGAATGGCTGCAATGAATTTCAGTCAGCAATAAAATTGACTGTGAAACAGATGAATTATTATTACAAACGCTTAACATCATGAAATTCAAAAAATTAACATTTCACGATGCTAGAGCAGATAAGTCAGACTGCACAGTGATATTTCGAAAATCGGAGTACATAAACTAAACGAATTATTTTAATGAAACAGTAAATTTTCAGAATTTTTCGTTTATCTGCATAAATATATTACATGGTTCGTCAGTATAAATAATTTGCATACATACAAAAGGTATATGGCTTACAGACAAATATCACAAAAATCACTAATAAACAATTACGAAAAATAGTCCATGAATTCCTCGATATTATAACAACATTCAGTATGGATTTGACTCTCTTCTTAAATATGGAAGGGCTGAGTGTCTTGAACGCAGCTGGCAAAGCATTGTAAAGCTTTTTACCCACAAAATGACAATTATTCTGATGATCCCCACAGAAGAATACTGAAAGTTACTAAGCTATGGAATTGAGCGCAATAGGTATGTTTGGCTGCTTCTTCATTCATTATATATTTTATAGGTCTGATGGCGTAAATTGCTGAAAATAATTTCTTGCATATCGAATCAATGTGGCTCCTCCATGATAATAAGCTATCTATGGTAAAACCCAATAGTTGCCCAGGTCTCCTTACATGACAACTAGTCTATCTGTGCCTGCGGATCAATGTGGAAACAAATAAATGAGGAACCCTAAGCCCATGGCTTTTTCTTGTTTGAGTTCAACAATGTCATCTAACACCAGTATATTTTGCCAGGGTCAAATTTCCCGATTCGCGTTACATTATTATGACATTTGTCATATTTTTAAAACGACTGTCAAAATTTTTTCGAAAATTTTTCTCTAAATTAAACAAGATCCACAAAGAAATAATATATGGGCGATGTCAACTCAAATCACTTAGAAGACCGAACCTGGCCATCGGGGCTCTCTAGGTCAAACAGAGAGGGAATTGTTTTGTTGAGTTTGACTATTGAAGGGTTCTAAACCCCCTTCCTTTCACCCTTGTCTTCGTCTGGAAGACGAAGGTAGGTGCCCGGATCTCTCCTTTGAAAAGATTTGGTGGTTCCTTGCAGAATTTCGAATCATTTCTCTCATGTTATTACTTATGAGAGGAACTTATGTGCCAAAAAAACAATGTCACATTGGCACATGTACGGACAGATTTGAAAAAAACATGTGTTTTAAATTAGTTCGTACCAAAAAAGAAATTTGAAATTTTGATATTGCGCATTAACTCCTTGGAACTATGGATGCAGAAAAATTTCTCGAGAAAATGTTTTTTTATTGAACACTAGCTGATCCGGCATACTTCGTACTGTCTCAATCGATAAATAAATACCCAAACGTTTGTATAAAATACACTTAAAGCAAACAAAAGGAATCCGTAATTAATCAGATCCAATGTTATTTTGAATATGTTTACTAAATTGTTGTTCTGATGAAAAAACATCCGTAATTCTCGGACAATGGTTCTCTTCATTGTTGGATTGTGAGCACAACGTTTATCAACTTCCACATCTGAATTGCACATAAAATAAATTTGTAAATATGGATGATACGACGTAAATTGGAAACTGCTGTTATGTTTCTGAATGTTGGTCAAAAAGTGCTTAGAATCATTTCCAATCCCAGAAAGTAAAGAGGGTAAAGGATCTGGTAGTGGGACCAATTGTGGCAATATTACTTTCCTAGTAGATTCACCATTCATTTCTTCTTACACGGCGCCTTTATGGGCAGCACTCAGGCAGTTTCGCCAAATGTGCTTGCTGTGTTGTATCATTTTGTTTTGTGTCTTGGAAATTTTTTTTTTGAAGCTTGCAAGACTGTTAGAGCTGGCCTCCTGGATCATCCGGGTGCTGCATGTTTCAGTACCCAAGGTATTCAGTCTGGTCACCTTATGAGCGGGACATTCGAAGAGTATGTGTTCCGTTGTTTCGTCATTTCCTAGGCAACCACAGCACCGTGTGGTTTCCGATAGTCTCATGATATGTAGGTGTTTGTTGAGTTGATATCCCATCAATAGACCAACTACCATTCCAACAGACTTTTTATCGAGGGAGAATAGTTCATATACCCTCTTCTTTGGTTGCGGCCCCTTTATGAGCCTTACAATATTTACAAATTATTATCATTTCCCCAATTGTTAACGTCGGCACAATTATCTATTGCCGTATCATATTGGAATGTAGCTCGTTCCAGAATTGAAGGAGCACATTTCATTATGTCGTGGTCGCTGTTGTTGTGTTTGATGTGCACGAACTCGTTGAACTCTAAGCCTATCTACTTCATTGTCACTCACAGAAGTGAAGAAAGTTCTCGCGCACGTAGCGGTAGTCGTCACTCACAAAGATAGAAGGATGCAATCTCCGTCTGAGATATCGATCAACATAGAGGATGGATCGACATATTAGTTGGTTTAAATTTAATTTTTGCCATATCAAAACAAATGATTTAGCAACTTTATCATCTGTAGTTAGCTAAAATTTTCTATTTTTTACCTCTTAAGAATAAATATGTAGTTAGAAAAATATAAAAATTCTAATTAGTTATTCATTTTAAATTATGCTTTCAATTTGATTTCTGTACGACGGGGGACATACACATATTTTATTCCGAGCATTTTCATATTTATTCATCTTTTAAACCTTCTCTGGGCTTCCACAAATAATTCATGACCAAAGTTAGCCAGCCGTTCTCGAGTTTTAGCGAGTCTAACGAACAGCAATCCTGTTCATGCAATCAAACTGATTTCATGAAAAAGTATAAATCCACCACCCGGTAATTAATACCATTGCCAGGCAATGATTATTATCAAAACATATCCTGGAATAATTATATATTAGGATAACGTTAAATGTTATGAGAATATATCAATCTACCAGAATATATACAAACTATAGCATCATCAGACAATGACATCAATTTACCAACGAGTAGTGTCAGAGGCTTTCTCCCCGGAAAAGTCCAGTGTACGGACCTTAGTCAAGTAACACTGAATGTTACTCATTAATAGTTTCCTTTGTGTGAAGTGATGAACGATCGAATAGAATACTGCTCTGAATATAAATATGACAAAACTGTCAGTTAATTATATTACATTTATTTATACAAATAAATAAAATGTGAAATGAGATTCTGAGCAGTATAAATTAAAGAGAAAATTTGAGACTCTACCTCATTATTTTTTCGGAAAGAAACCTACGAAGAATAATACAAGATTGATCTGATGTCTGTTATCTTTTGTAACTGTTCAAACAAATTTTCTTCAGACCCAAAATCTCAATAGTTTCGTGAAGATTCCTAGAATTACACCTGTTTTGGAAATAATAATCGGTAGAATAAAATTTTTTCATTTTCTACATTTTTTAATCTCGTCGCCAAGCATCATATACATATATATATATATATATATATATATATATATATATATATATATATATATATATATATATATATATATATATATATATATATATATCTTATATATATATATATATATATATATATATATATATATATATATATATATATATATATATATATATATATATATATATATATTGAAAATAGAAACTTTATATCTGAATCAGAATTAAAATCAATTAAAAACAACATTCAACAAGAAGAACATTTAAATTCTGAAATTTCAGATGAAAACCTAATCCCATTCATGAAAAGCATCGAAAATAAATCAGAAAATTCATCCAGAAATATTGATAACAAAGATATAGAAAATTTATTTCTCAATCAAATGAATTTATTCGAAAATATTGACCCAACTATAAGACCTAAACTTCCTAAAATTCGTTATTCAAAGAAAATTTTCGATTGTATAAACGAGCTTAATGAGAATATTCTTCCAAAGCAACTTGTTAAAGTAATGAATATTTATACACTTCATCTGATTATATATTGTGCCGCTATTACAGTAGCTAAACATTCTGGATACAAATTAGAAAATTTTGGAACTAATTATAATATCAAGAAAAAACCTTCATGGCAAAAAAGGTTAGAAGGTAAAATTTCTTCTATCAGATGTGATTTAGGAAGATTGACTCAATATTCCAGAGGTAATCGATCAAAAAACTTATGGCACATATTGGAAAAATATTCCTCAAATATAAAACCCATAAAAATAATGAGATAGGTAATGGACAACTGATAGAATACATCGATACTTTAAAACAAAAACTTTCAGTATACTCCATTGGACTACGTGAATATAAAATAAATTCAGATAGGAAATTCCAAAACAAACTATTCAAAAATAATGAAAAACATTTTTACAAATTTATTTCAGGTTCAAATGAAAATATTTCTGGAAATGGAGTTCCTAAAATTGATATTCTAACTGATTATTGGTCTTCAATTTGGGCAGTGCCAAGGCAACACAATTCCAATGCAAGTTGGATTTTAAATGAAAGGTCTCGATTTTCTAAAATAGAATGCATGCAATTTGAAAAATTTTCAAACGAAGGTACAACATCAGTTATTAAACACACAAAAAATTGGAAATCTCCAGGTGTTGATGGTATTCATAACTTTTGGTTCAAGAAATTCTCTTACGTTCATGAAAAATTGGCTGAATATTTTCATTTATAATAAAGAACCCTCAGCTACTCCTTTATTTTTCACACAAGGAATTACTTATTTAAAACCGAAAAGTGATAATACTATTGATCCGTCTCAATATAGACCAATTACTTGCCTTCCAACAATATATAAAATTCTAACTGCATGTATTACCCAAAAATTTATGCACATTTGGAGAATTATAATATTCTTTCCGAACAACAAAAGGATGTAGAAAAAACACTTTGGTACTAAAGAGCAACTTGTAATTGATTCTGTTGCTTTGAATCAAGCTCAAACTAAGAAGAGAAATATTCATACAGCCTTCATTGATTACCAAAAGGCTTTTGATAGTTCTCCCCATTCATGGCTTCAAGAAATTTTGGAAATTTATAAAATGATAAGACACTTCGTCTTTTCTTGAATTTGTAATGAAAAATTGGAGAACCAATCTTCATTTAAATATTTCAAAACAATCGTTAAAATCCAAGTAATTCCAATCAAAAGAGGCATTTTCAAGGTGATTCTTTAAGTGCTCTTTGGTTTTGTCTTTGCCTTAATCCATTATCTCATGAATTAAATGCTACTAGTTTCAGCTTCAAAATAAAGAGTCTATCAACTGAATTCAAATTAAGTCACTTAATTTATTTAGATGATATTAAATTATATGCGGAACCAGATCACATTTGAAAAGTCTACTTGAGATTACTTTCAACTATTCCAATGATATTCATATGAAATTTAGGCTTCCAAAATGTAAAAATCTTTCTATTGAAAAGGAAAGATCACCTCTGATTATATAAAGATTTCCAATATAGAAATCGAGCCAATGCATCAAGGAGATACATATAAATATCTTGGATTTTGTCAAGAGAAGACAATTAACCATAGCAGCACTAAAGAAAATATTAGAAGTTCATATTACAAAAGACTTAAAATTATCATCAAGAGTCATTTAACTAGTAAAAACCTTTTCAGAGCTATCAACTACTATGCAGTTCCTATTCTTCTTTTGGAATTATTAAATGGTCTAAAACTGATCTACATGAATTACAATGTCAAACGAGGAAAATGCTCTGTAAATATCATTAGCACCACCCAAAGTCAGCTGTTCAGAGAGTTACACTACCTAGACATCTTGGAGGTCGTGGATTAACTGATTTGAATAATCTTCATAGTAAACAGATTTTTCATCTACGTTCCCATTTTCATGATAAACAGAGAACGTCTAAATTACATGATATTGTTGTTGCTTCAGATTATAATCTTACACCTCTGAACTTGACAATGCAAAAGGTAGATTTTGATATATTTGATGATAATTCTAAAAGAGAAAGTTGGATGCAGAAGGAATTACACGGAAAGCACCCTAAAGAATTGAAAAATTATTATATTGATGAAATCGCATCGAATAAATGGTTAGTATCTTGAGAATTGTTTGCTGAAACAGAAGGCTTGGCAATTGCGATCCAGGATCAGGTTGTTTTCACGAGGAATTATAGAAAACACATCATCAAACAAAATATAGATGATTCTTGCCATAGATGTTTCTGTTCTTCAGAAACAGTTTTTCATATATTATCATCTTGCTCAGTCCTTGCTTCAACAGATTATTTAGAAAGACATAATGCCGTCGCTGATATTATTCATTTTAATCTAGGAATTAAACATGACCTAATTCCCAAAAGAAAAAAATTTCACAAATATGAACCTGAGATCATTTGTGAAAATGACAAATATAAACTTTATTTTGATAAAACAATTCTTTGCAACAGAGCTGTAAAACACAATAGACCAGATATCATTCTTAATGATAAACAAAATCAAATAACATTTGTTTGAACAGTTACAAAAGATAACAGTCATCAAATCTTGTAATATTCTTCGTAGGTTTCTTTCCGAAAAAATAATGAGGTAGAGTCATAGGTTTTCTCTTTAGTTTATACTGCTCAGAATCTCATTTCATATTTTATTTATTTGTTTATATAAAGGTAATATAATTAACTGACAATTTTGTCATATTTATATTCAGAGCAGTATTCTATTCGATCGTTCGTTAGGAAACTATTAATGAGTAACATTCAGTGTTACTTGACTAAGGTCCGTACACTGGATTTTTCCGGGGAGAAAGCCTTTGACACTACTCGTTGGTACATTGATATCATTGTCTGATGATGCTATAGTATGTATATATTCTGGTAGATTGATATATTCTCATAACATTTAACGTTATCCTAATATATAATTATTCCAGAATATGTTTTGATTATACCTGGCAATGGTATTAATTACCGGGTGGTGGATTTATATTTTTCATGAAATCAGTTTGATTGCATGAACAGATATATGGGCGGGGTAAAAATATATATATATATATATATATATATATATATATATATATATATATATATATATATATATATATATATATATATATATATTTTCGATCGAATTTTTCATCTTGTGATAATATTAAAAAATCGAAGACAAGTCCTTTTTCTCATTTCAATAATATATGATTATCCCAACCACTCTAACGAGTTTATCCCGAAGGAACAGCCTGAACCGATCCCGTGAAAGCCTACCTCGAAGACAAATACTCCAAAACATTTCCCTCCTTCGATTTGAGCTTGACTTGAATTTAAGTGAGGTAGATAGATTGAAATTGTTATCAACCGAGGCGCCCTCACGATCCCGGAGATACCCGTTTTCATTCCGTCAGATTCACTTCAACTTTATTCCAACTTTTCAGTTAACTGTTCAGCTATATTACGGAGCTAGCTGTCAACGTAGTTTTACTCAGTTGAGGCGCGGTATTGTTTCATACGAATTATTGTTTCCATGTTTCATTTGTACCCGCTACTAGATATTGTTGGGTGAAATCAATATGGAATACTATCTGTCTATGTGAATTGTAAAGTTTCCTGGTTTCAGTAGGGAAGTACCCACTAAAATAGGTCTGTTTCTGTAGATGATGGAACTTGAGATTTTGTACATTTTGGACGCTTATGTATGGCAGCATTGTGAAAACTGCAAATAGAGAAGAATGACCGCCTTATCTCCGTTTCCGATTTCGAGGAATATTAATTGGTGAAAACAGCATTATCTTCATTTGTTTATTTTCCGAGATTTCTGCATAAGCCAATATCTCGGTATCAAAGTTAGATGAAAACAAGCTATACGAGTACTTTCATGGCTAGAATGCAGGGACGTATTCAAACATGTTTTTTGTTGAATGGTTTTCGAATTATATTACAAACTTGTCTTTTTCAAATGTATATCATAGATAAATATAGTAAGAAGATGAGAGAATATTCTTATCATTTATTTTTAATCTATACTAATGTTATGCAGAGGAAATATTTGATTGTTTCTTTGTTTGTTTGCATTGAATAGGCTCCGGAACTACCTTCGATTTGAAAAATTCTTTCACTGTTGGGCAGCTACACTATCTCCCAGTGAAATAGTGAAATTTAGGGATCCATATTAAAATTACAATAATGTAACACAAGGTGTGAAATATTACCAAAAAACTTGATTACATCACGTGCGCTGCCAAAACTATTGATTATAGAACAAAAATGTACTACGACTTTACAGAACATATAATTACCTTAAAAAATATCAGCATATGTCGAACTACTATAGTTATGTCACAATAAGTGTTTCTTAAAACTTTCGAATTAGTAGTTGTTTTTATCTTACAGTGAGTTTTACCTGTAAGAAATTTTTGTTGATTGAGATTGATTCTTTGTCTTACACTATTTATTTACACATATATACATTCAACGATACATATAACATTGTACTGATAATGGACTATATTGACGATATAATAAGATGATGAATAGTGAACGAATACAATGTAATGATCTTAGTTACGATTGATACAGAGTAAAGTTACAGTTTGAGTGTTACAAACTGAATGTTAGATACTGAATGAGAGATCAAAGATGAAAGATAGATGATAGAAAAGTAAAGTGATGATAAATAAATATGATAGATAGTAAAGTGATGATAGATAGACGATAGAAAAATGATATCTTTCAGGTCTGTACATTTTCTTAAATACTGTAGAGAAGGAGAGAGAGTTTAGATTCTAAAATTTAAAGATTCTAAGAATAAGATAGGATCACTGGGCAGGTATGTATTGTTTACGACCGGAATGTACCTAAAAGGGACAAGAACTTTACTGTAATGAAATTGCCGACAAGAGGATTACAATATTCGGCGTAGATGTATATCGAAATTATATGATTCAAAATTGTGGGGAATTTTTACAACAAAAAGGAGAATTATAATATTTAGAGAAAATATTTATGTTTTGTTTAACCTAATCTTAAGGCACGCAACAGTAGTAGTACGAAAAGAATGTTTTACTCATGGCCAACTGTATGTTGGTCTATCGCGGGTCGGAGGCCTTAAAATCAATTTATTTTGCTGCCACAAAATAATTTAATATCAAATATCGTTTACAGGGAAGCTCTGACTCAATAAATTATTTTCAGACAGAAACATAATAAAGAAAAAATAGAATTAAATTAATAATGTTGGGCCGTCGATGTAACTCGAGTTAAACATTAGTTCTTTTGAATAACCATTGTTGAGAAATATATTACACTGGACATTCTTCAGATAAATAACTTATGTCACTTGATGTTCACTACTTTGACGTCGCTGATTCTAAATATATCTTAATTTTTTTCTAACAGTTCTTGTTTACGAATTATAGCTTTTATTAAATGGCCGAAATTATTCAATCAAGATTATTTCAACGACCTAATCAGAGATCTGAGACTGTCAAAGTCTGCTTCAGAAATCCGGGCTTCTAAACGAAAGGAACTTTGTAACAGAAGGGACTAAAGTTTCTTATTACCGCACAAGAGAACAGAATTTCCTGAGATATTTTGATGAAGTTGAGGATTTTGTATTTTGTAAAGATGTACCTGGTTTAATAGCAGCAATGGGATTACGAAATTACGTTTGTAATGAATGGCGTTTGTTCATAGATTCATCAAAACGGAGTCTGAAATGTGTTCTGTTACTGAACGGGAATAAATTGAAGTCGTTACCGATTGCTCATTCTACTGAAGTAAAAGAATAATATACATCTATTGCTTTGGTTGTAGATAAAAATTAATCTACAGAAAACAACTGGCTCATATGGGTCGATTTAAAAATTGAAGAGTTAATTCCAGAATAACAACACGTGATAAATCCACCTTTAGTATCGAGGCATCGCATAATATTTCTACCGTTACATTCAAAATTAGCACTCATGAAAATGAAATCTGTTTCCTTTTCCTATCCCAAAAGTTTACAAAACTGAGTGCATCTTTGATGGACTACTGATTAGATCAATAATAAAACCACAAGTTTTACGGATATTTTGACAGAGATTGAAAAAATCATGAAATGAGTTTGTTTGCTCGGTCAGAATTTCCTGGGAATTATGAAAAGTTCTGACTAATCTAAACACGTTGAATTATTTTCTGTTAATCTTGGGGATCTAAAAGAAAAACAGGGTGAGCGATTCCACCAGGACCTTCGAGCTATGGAGGAACGCTATTAAGACTACTGGAACGCACACATTTTGGCTAACTATTATTGGAGCTTTCAGAACAGCTTACTGGTTAGAGCATCTGCGAGACGATTTTACGAAAGAAAGGTTTTTCAATTCAAGAATTCGATGAAATAAGATCAATTTTAAAGAGGTTGATCTTTATAGTAAAATGGGCTATGTTATTAGCTCCGAAACTAAGCTCTCGTTCTTTTTTTTTTGCAAATACAACTTCATTGTGATAAATGTTTACAAATGAATCATTCAAAATATTGCCCATCGCTAGCTACAATTTTTTCCCATCTTTCAGGCAGAGCTCGAATACCGTAACGGTAGAAGTGTTCGTCTTTTTAGGCAATCCACGAATCAAGCCATTTTTCGAGCTATTCATATGAGCGGAACTGCTGATCAGCTAGATCATGTACATCGAACGGAACGAGTAATAATCAGATGGTGCAATATCTGGGGAATATGGCGGGTGGGACAGGACTTCCCATTTGAGCGTTTCCGAGTAGGTTTTAATTTTGATACCAAATTGATAATTTTTCGTTGAAAATTTCCATTCGTAATCCTGGACATAATATAATATTCGTTTTTCAACTCATTATCTGGAGTGCTTTGGAAATGCATTGAATTCCTATCACAGATAAATCACTGATCATAGAATTTTTTGTATTCAATTTTAAACGTCATAAGATGAGATTGTGTTGCATCTGAATCGGTGAGTTGGTATAATATGTTCAAAGTTTTTGAATTTTCACGGCAGAAAAACAGACGAAATGCTGTACACACAGAATGAAAAAGTAGATATGCTACTCAATTATGGCGAATGCCGAAAAAACCCTACAGAATCAGCAATTTTATGAGCTGAACGCTATCCAGAACGGCAACATCGTTCAAGGCACTATTTTCCAAAAAAAAAGTGAAGTTTCGTCAGCAACCGGTTGTTGCAGATAATCAAAATTTCATAGTAAGCGAAAATTCTGAAATTGATGTATTAGAGTACATTAATTTGAATTGTACGGCATCTACCAGAGAAATCACACAAGAAATAGGGATAAGTCATCAGAGTATTTGGAGAATTTTTAAGAAGCATAAATTTCGCTCGTTCAAATACAATCTACATCAATACCTTTATGAAAATGATAATGGCCGAAGATTAGAATATTGCAACCAGTTTCTTCAGAAGATGGAAATGGATCCAAGGTATCCTTATAAAATTTTATATTCAGATGAAACGCGATTTACTAACAACGGAACGTTCAATAGAAACAATACGCGCTATTGGGCCCACGAAAACGAGCATTTAGTACGTGAGGGTAATTTCCAGGAGCGATTTGGGTTTAATGTATGGATGGCAATGGTAGGGCGACATCTCATAGATCCAATCATTTTTGATGGACCATTAACAGGGGAAAGATATTTAGGATTTTTACAAAATGAAATAAGCGATCTGATTGATGGTTTACCACTGGCTGTTGCTATTAACTTAATTTTCCAACAAGATTGAGCACCAGCGCACAACTACAGGGAAATTGTTCAATACCTAAATAATAATTTAAATGAAAGGTGGAAAGGCACCGACAAGATGGCCAGCTCGATTGCCCGACTTGTCCCCATTAGATTCGGGGAGCAATAAATGAAATTTTTCCAAATCAAATGGATAATGTAGTACGGGCTATCATTCGCCGCAATAGGCTGTGTCAGGCACAGAATGGGGGTCTCTTCGAAAACCTGTTGTGAAGCGTTATTTGCGTTATTTATGTGTTTTGTTAAATTTTTATTCATCTGGAATGTACGATGATGAGTATGTGCGCCATGCCAAAATAAAGCTAAGGTTTTGCGTTTATGCTTTATGTGCATTACAATTTTAGAACCAGCTGAGTAGTAATAGCCACCTAAACTTGAGAACAAATTTATCAAGAATGATTTAAAAATTCGGCGAATACATCTTTAAATATACTGAATGTATAGACAAAGAGAGTTTCATTCGATTTCCCAAAAAATATACAGGGTGAGCCATTTAAAAATTGAAACACTTTGGCTCATTTCCGGTGAAACGGAAGCGCTTCAGATAAACGGTCAGTGCCATTCAACTTGAAGTAAATTTTTAATCAATTTCAAAAAATTTCATTGAAAATATTGGATTGGAAATAAGTTTTAGGGCGAGCCTCTTTCCATATATATATATATATATATATATATATATATATATATATATATATATATATATATATATATATATATATATATATATCTAATACCATGATATATAATATATATATATATATATATATATATATATATATATATATATATATATATATATATATATATATATATATATATATATATATATATATATATATATATATATATATATATATATATATATATATATATATATATATATATATATATATATATATATATATATATATATATATATATATATATATATATATATATATATATATATATATATATATATATATATATATATATATATATATATATATATATATATATATATATATATATATATATATATATATATATATATATATATATATATATATATATATATATATATATATATATATATATATATATATATATATATATATATATATATATATATATATATATATATATATATATATATATATATATATATATATATTCGTTGGTAATAAAATCAAAATTTAATCATGCTCAACTCCCAAATGGCCCAAATCGATACAGCGTATTTTACCAGTCGAACGACTGAGCTTCGAAATTTTCAACATTTTATATTTCTGATGGCTTCATATTCACTCAACTTTCATCGACAAGAAAAATATTAATTAAGTGCACATTGTCAGAATTGAGGAAATTTTTTCCATTTCGAGCGTTGTTTATGTTGCGGGAAAGACAAATTCATATTTCGCCGCGAAACAAAGCCATTCAGAAGTTGGCGAGTTTTTTTTCCATGAAACTTTATAACGAAGCTTATTAAATGGCGAATAAACGGAGAAAACACGAATTAGAAAGCCTTCGGCTACTGTTTCCAGTAAATTTTCTGGGCCTGAATTATTATACCGGCTTGGATTTCAAGTCTAATTGGAAAGGCAACGCGGTGATAGATTTATTATTTTGCTTATTCTGCCAGGATTCAAAATATTGCTTTTATGGGGTTTTCGTAGAATTTCAACGGTTATTAGAGCAAGAGTGAATTATTGCACTCTGTTCAGGTTATACTGAACAATCTTAATTCAATACAGGGGAAGATTTCAGGGGGTAATTTATCTGTTGAGTTCAGGAAGGAATTTCCTATGAACATGGTTCCATCAATGATTCATTTTTGAGATGAAACTCCTTGAAATGTTGAAGAAATACTCAGATAAATGAGATTTGAAAGCCGTATTATAAGAATTAGTTTCAATCGGAATGGTACGGAGAACTTGTTTTATTATTTTCATTTATTCAAAAATTATCAAACCACATGAAGAATTAATCAGAAGTTTGAGGATGTTGTGTAACAGTCCGATTTCTGGAATTAATCATTTATATCTTTTAAACTCAGTTTTCATAACTTTAATTGATAATTCAATCTCATTTCATCAAGTAAATATTCAAACAGTTTGAAATTCGAACTAGGAATCTACAGTTAACGATACCCAATGAAAATTATAGTTATATCCGTAAGGTGTCGCTGCTATTGATCTAGGTTGTTCGCCGGTTAATTGTGAAGTCAGTACTTGAAAGAAGATCGTTTTCTCGTTTCTGTGGGATAACGGAAAACAGTAACTCATTCTTTGTTTCGTTTCCACTTTATTGTTGTGAAGAAAATAATGTCGCTTTTATATTAATTTTTTTGAATAACAATAGTTTTTTCATAGAACCGAGTCTATATAAGTTCGGAATTCATTAGATTCTTTCTCTTTTCCATTTAAAAATCTTCGGAATCATTTGTTATTTTATCGGAGCTGTGTTGTAGCGATTGGAATGAAAAATTTGCAGAAATTGAAATTAACTATTCATTGATTTTCTGGATAAATTCCAATCGTCTGAGGCGTTTAAGTAAGCGGTAATTTTGCCGGATTTCCTCGACAACCAATTCAATTAGCAAGTGGAGAGATTTCGAATTTTCTTTTGTTAATTAACCTAGACCGATATCTGCTATTCCGTAAGTCAAATCATTCTGTTCATTTTAAAAATATATATTCGAGAGATATGGTATTGTCATAGATTTTTTTTGTTCACCGTCAAGATATTTTAGTTTTCATCTTTATGCCAAACCTTGTTATCTTACGTCTGGGGTAACCACGTTTTTGGAGAAATAGTCTCGCCACTTAGGATAGTCACGTTGCGAACGATATTCAACCAAACAAGTAACCTGTAAGCTGTACGATACAGGAATACCAGAAAACTGATGTAAAACACCAAATCGAAGCTAAGTGTTTCTCTCAATCATCAAATTCTTTTTTTCTATTTTGTTTGATTGTTGACAGAACTCTATCATTGAGTCCTTTTATTGTTAGTGGTAAATTCTTTTAAGTTAAGTTATTTTTTGTATTATTTACCTTGATAAGAGTTAGTAAATTATTAATCAGATACTGTGATTTTGGATATTTATCTTGTAATAAAGCTAGTTGATTGAAGTGATGAGTATTATTCCTAAGGCTATATTTAGGACCTAGGTTCTAGACGAAGATCTCACACACTGAGATTAAGGGACTCTGATCTAGCTAGGCATAGGTATTAATAGGTAGTGTCAATTGTAATTTTCTTCAACTAGCCTTTTTATAATTTAATCTCATTACACGTCATTAGTTAAGTTAAGTAGTTCCAGTAGAATTGAAATGTTTCTCCAATATTAGAGAAAATTAGAAACAGCTTTCTTCTAACATATACATTAAGAATTATGCATATTTCAATAAATAATACTGTATTCCAATGAAAATTTGACACCTCTTTTTATTCTGAAAAAAGTGATACTGGCGATAGGCTCTACCAGAGCCAAATTATGAAAATGTGCTGGGGAGTCATCTCGCCTGTACCAAATTGGATATTTAAGCATAAGCGGTAAGTTTTCAAGTAATAAAGGTAATTCGTGTTGCAAAAATTGCTAATATGAATTGCCGGTAAATCTACCAGGTGAGAAGAAATGACCAATCAAATGTTCTCGAATTATACCACCCCAGCCATTACTGAATTCGTATAAATTGCATTTGTAACGAGATTATAACTACACTGCACCAAGAAATTAATGCACAATTTCAATATTTCGAATTTCGAAGTTGGGATATTTGCCAAGAATTCATTTTCTTAGCGTGCATGCCACTCGAGAGAAATACTATGGGAGAAATGAATTAGAATTGTGCCTGAAACTACCACATATTGATAACTGCAGTTGTTTGATCATTTTTGTTAGTAATTTTTGTTCATTTGGACAAGGACAACCTCGAGCATGAACGGCGATCTATAACGGTTATTAAAGAATTTTCTCATTGAGACAACTGCTAGGCACCTTCGAATGCAGCTTCATCAGGACAGTGGGTCCTGACATGGGTAGAAACATTTTATTTATGCATGATAACGGCAGACCACTAAAAGGAATGGAGTGGCCTCTATACTTAAAAAGTTCAGACCTTAATCCTATCAGATATATCTGAGACATTCTCAATAGAATATTAAGTTGCCAGCAGAACCTGTTAGTTACCGCGAATGAGGATTGAAACAGACTGATCGAAATTTGGAACGAAATGGATCCGAATTCTATAAGGTCATTGATTTTGAGTATGAATCGTAGATGTCATGCAGGAATTTTCGCCAGGGGTAAAATATCCGATTTTGAAAGGTTTTTGGGAATTTTTCCAAAAGTTTCATCATTTTCATTGTAAGTTTTATTTCAATTTTCCGGAGTATCCTTAGTTCTGATGTATTACTAAAATAAATTTGAATACTGGATATTGTGCGTTAATTTCTTGGCGCTGAGTAGTATTTTAAAATCTTTTACATTTTATTACTCTAATTAATGTTGACACAACTAAAAATTCGAAATGTGTGATGTCAAAATCAATGAATATCTTGGCGTCCTAAGATCTCCACGAAATCTTGGGATATTATTTTTTTAGCATCATTAGAAAGTTGCATTAGAGCAGGGGTGCTCAAACGGTCGATCGAGTGCTTTTTGAGTAGATCTCGAGAAGAAAAAAATTTTTAGTAAGTATGTATATAAACTACAAATATTTATTACGTAATAAAATAACACTCTCTCAGCAGCTTTATCAAAGGAACGCGATGTAGGTACTTGTGAACGAAAAGCCGCGTTTCTTATTCTTGTCGCTCTTCTAGAAATGTCGGACGGCGCGTTTGACAGGAACATTCGAAACTTTCGTTCACGCCGATATAAATGTTGCGCCTGCAGGAATTGGATTCATTCTGAATTCTTACTTGAAGGCCATACTACGTCGATACAAAGTTTATTATTAAATAGTACAAAATGAATGCAGCGAAGAAATTTGAATTATATCATTTTAATTACGTTTGTGAGGAAGAAGTTTTTCTTTTGTAAGAGTGGTAACTTGGAGAGGCATCATAAAACGGTTCAAAAAAACTATGAAAAGGATTTTCCGCCACAGAGTGATTTAAGAAAACAAGATGTACGTGATTTGTTGTCTTGTTTGAAAAATGAACAATCCTTCATAAGACCAGCCAAACAATCAAAAGCTGCTACGATCGCGTCACTTAAAATATCTCATATATTGGCGAAACACAAGAAATCATTCGAAGATGGGTCGGTTGTAAGGGAAGCATTTATTGAAGCGGATGAGACTTTATCTGGAGATTTTAAAAATAAAACAGAAATCATGTCTGCTATTAGAAAACTTCAGTTATCTAGTCCGACTGTCATAAGGCGTATTGAACTCATGAGTCAGAACATGACAGATATACTAAAACATGATATCATGAAATGTACATACTTTTCTTTACAGTTCGACGAATCTACCGATATGATAGACACTATCCAGCTGTTTATTTTTATTCGGATGGTATTCAATGACATGTTTGCTAAGGTAGAATTTTTGACAATCATTTCTCTGAAGGGGAAGACCCGTGGCGAAGATATATATGACGTTTTCTTCAATTTTGTAGAAAACTTCAAGCTACAAATATATAAATAAGTGAGCTAATGAAGAATTACCTTAATTTTTTTCATTCCATTGCTATACACATCAACAAGTTTTGTGTTCGAAATGTTTAAACACGGAGGAAACTATGGACAAAAATTGTGAATTCCATCCGAAAACGTAGCTTGCAACGGCGGTTCTTTAGGTTGGAGTTGGAAGATAGAAAGTCAGCTGAACGCACTGATTTAGTTCTTCGCACGGACGTCTGGTGGTTGAGTCGCGGAAAATTTCCGCGTTTCAAGAATTATTGCCCGAAATAAGGGTTCTTCTAGACGGAAGAGGTGATGACACTCAGATGTTGAAAAACGAAAAATGGCTGACTGATTTTGCATTTTTGACTGATATCACAATGCACTTAACACCATTAACTTGAAGCTTCAAGGTAAAGGAAAAACTATTATGGAGATGATTAGCGCCGTAAACGCATTCAAAAGTAAATTGCAACTTATGTTAGATCAACTGAAAAGAAAGAATCAGAAACATTTTCCGTCTTTAAAAGCAAGGATTCCTCAGTTGAATTATGATACGTATGAGGCTGAATTATCAAATATTTTGGGACAATTCGAAATGCGTTTTTATGATTGCAGTAAATTGGCAAATATAGCATCGTTTATGAGTTATCCTTTTTCATGTAAAAACCTTGCAAGTCAGTTTAATATGAACTCATGTTCTGTTGAAAATGAGTTGGTACAGATTATATCAGATATAGATTTCAAAGCTACAGCATCTGATACAAATTTCTGGAGTTTTATCTCTAAAGATAAATATCCGAATCTAAAACAAATCGCCCTTCAACTGACGGCAATGTTTGGGTCAACTTACTTGTGTCAGCCTGTATATTCTTAAATGAAGATAATTAAGTCAAAATATCGCAATCGAATAACTGACGATCATATGTCATCATGATTGCGATTAGCACTCAGTGGTTACGTACCATCTTATGAAAAGTATGCCGAGAACATGGAGTACCACGCTTCAACATCCAAAGTCACTCCTTAGTTAAGTTTAACACTATATGTAACTCTTTTGTTTTATAACAATAAACTCGCAATTTTGAATAACAATTTTTTTATTGATAATATAGAGAAGAACCTAACTAAACCTAACCCAAACCTTGACTAAAATAATATATATTGTGCGGAAAGCTAATATTCCTATATGCTATGGTACATCCTACCTAAGTAGGTAGGTAGGGTGTATCGTGTATGTACGACAACTCTGCAGCCTCTCAGGGTCGATCGTAAGTAGTCTAAAAATATTGAGGTAGATCGCCAGCAATTCATATTGAGCACCCCTGTATCAGAGAGATTAATAGTTTCATCGATAAGTCATAGTGCTCATGATGAATTACAAGTATTTCTTATTATTTCCTCGATGAATGTGTCAGACATGAAAAACTATAAGAGGACAAAAAGTTTCAAAATAAAATGGAAAACGATTTTCATATTTAGAACTTGCCAGCGACATGACTCCTAAAAATATATAACCCTCTAGATTCAGTTGACAGTATAAAATATGCTTTCATGTGACTATATTGTGTAATCTGTTTGTTTGTTTGTTTTTCCTTTAACGTGCTCTATTTCTGCCTTTCGGCTAATGACACGCCGGGGAATTCTGTCACCTCACTAACCCGGGAATTTTGCCGAACCCCTCTCGTGTCGAGGGAAGGGATCTTTAATGTCCAACACATCTCTGTTAGACAGGACCGACAGCTTTACATCTCCTCCGAAAGATGGACACTCAAGCGATTCCCAGAATCCGAAAAATCGCACCGACTTTGTGGGGATTGAACCCAAGTAACTCTGCGTAGGAGACGAGCATCATATCCCATACGCCACCGAGCCGGCTATATTGTGTAATCTGATTCCAATATTAGAGGTGAATATTTCAAAAACTGCAGAAGCCATTAAAAAATGATCGCAATTTAAACATGCGCTAGATCTGTAACGAAGCGCTCAACAGAAATTTTACTCGTAAAAATCAAAAAATCCATCTATTTTACTAGTAAATGAAATTTAGGAACAACATGTATATACAGTGCGCCAAGAAATCAACGTACAAAATTGAAAATTCAAACATATTTATTATTTTTCTCTCAGTTAACCACCAGCACTAAGGAATGTTTGAGAACAATCGAAATGAAAATGAAATAAAACAAATACTGAAAAATGTGAAACTTTCGGAAGGAATCAAAGTCTCCACAAACTTGTTCATACCGGATATTTCGACACCTACCGAAAATTACTGCGTGAGATCCATCATAGCCGGCTCGGTGGCATAGGGGATATGATGCTCGTTACCTGCGCAGAGTTACCTGGGTTCAATCCCCACAAAGTCGGTGCGATTTTTCGGATTCTGGGAATCGCTTGAGTATCCATCTTTCGGAGGAGATGTTAAGCCGTCGGTTCTGTCTAACAGAGATGTGTTGGACATTAAAGATCCCTTCCCTCGACACGAGAGGGGTTCGGCAAAATTCCCGGTTTAGTGAGGTGACAGAATTATCCGGCGAGTCATTAGCCGAAAGGCAGAAATAGAGCACGTTAAAGGAAAAACAAACAAACAGATCAATCATTCAATGTCCCAGACATGTTCGATGGGATTGAGGTCTTGATTCCGTTGAAGTGAGTTCGTAATCTTGAAGGTAGTTCCTAACAATATGAGCTCGGAGGGGGTGTTCTCATGCTCAGACAAAAAGTTATCACCCAGATTGGTTTCAAATGGTACAATATGTTTTAAATGTCTGTTATCACCTCTGAGCTTTTAGGGTTTCATTATTTTCGATGACCAGATCAGTGCGGGCGTTCAAAGAAATTCCTCCCCTCACCATTATTGAACCTCCACCGAAAACATAGCTAGCTAAACAGTTGTATTAGACATGTCTCCCATTTTGACGTCTGTTCACTTGAAAATGTCGATTGCAATGAGAACAAAATCTAGGCTCATCTATGAACAAAACTCTTCCCAGTTAGCTTCTTACCAAGTGACATGTTTTCTGGCAAAATTCAATTGGGCAGTTTGATGATCTAACCTAGAGCTACGACGCAAATTCCTCGAGACGTTGTCGCATCGTTTTACTGCTGATTTACACTTCCCTGTTCTGTTAAAGCTGCATTTAAAGGTGACTAGCAGTAGCAAACAGTTATCCTAATGAAGAAATTTTCAAATAATAGTCATGGATCGCCATTGCTGCTTATGGTCGTCTCAATTCAGGTCTCCTTCCATGGCTACCAGTCTCCTTGTACCTGCGGATCATTCTGGAAACAGTTGAATAAGTCACTATGAGCGCTTGGCTTATTCTTGCATAATTCAAACCTAGGTCTTCTAACACCTCTACTTCAGCACATTCTGCAAGGGTCAAATTTCGTGATTGGCATTGCATTATTACTGAAAATTGAAATTTTCGAGAAGAACAAACATTACCCGCTAAAATTGATTAACAGCTGTTCTTATCAAAATGTAGTGGTTTCTCGCAAAACCTCAATTCATTTCTTCTTTTTTTTTCTCATGAGAGAAACATGAACGCCAAGGAACACATCCAATTTTGTTGGCATATGTGCGGGCATACCCCAAGAAAAACATATGTTGAGGGAAAAAAATCTAAAATACTGATCTAGTGCGTTAATTTTTTGGCGCAGTGTATTTTCTTTCTTCAAAAAATTTTATCGAAATAATCTAATCTATGTGCGTTGCTACAGAACCTCTTGTTTTCGGATAACTGGGAAATAAATATCACGTTCCCGAGCCGAAACGCGAAAATCCATTTTCTACTCTGATTTTAATAATCTGATTAAAACTGACAGGCATCCAGCGGAATCTCTCCGAGATAAAGCTTTTTAACTTTTGTGCTTCTCTTTCTATTCTGAGGTACTTTGGAAGCTGCCATCCACATTATAATTCGTTTCTAGTTCACTTTTGTTTTACTTCAAAGAAGCGACGGCGCCTTCCGCCGTTTGAATGACAGATTTGGGGAATGATCATCCTATCATAAACATAGTTTCAGCAGAATGTTGGAAAACTTGAAGACAAAGCGAATCGTGGTTAGTTTCGAAACAGTTCCTGAAGATATTACTCTTTCAATGAGGAAGTGACGGTAATGGATATACGAGGTGTTTCTTAAGAACGTAGAACTACTTCAAGAGATGATTCTTGAGCTGAGAGGAAGTGAAAATGAGGAAAATTTGTGATATTTTCTCTCCTTAGAGCTCTCCGTTTCCTGATATGGCTGCTCAAAGTTCTTGAGGTTTAACAACTTGAAATACAAACAATAATAACAAAAACAAGTAATATTTTTTGAGGAATTTTACTGGATAATTGTGATTCGTAACGCGTTCCACTACACCGTAGCTTCTTCAGACGAATGAATGTACAGAAATTATGACAACTATATAAAGATACAATTAAGAATATAAATATAAATGTTCTTGATAACTAGAATCGTTAAATGCACATTAACATATTATTGCCAATTAGATGGTGCTCTTGTCTATTGCATACCTCAGGTATTGGAAAAATTAACCAGCTTCTTTGACAAAAGATTGCTAAGAAGACTAGATGGAATTAGTATTCAAGATCTCCAGATCTCACCCTCTCATAGATTTCTATCAATGGGACTACCTGAAGAACAGAAATTAGTGCGCCAATAAATTCGTGGGAGGATCACGAATTAAAAGTGAGACGTGGCTTTGACAGCATCGATCCCAATCAAGTGCAAAAAGCAACCATCAATGAAGTGAGCTGGCGGATTGAAAAATGTTGAGAAAAATATGCTGCACGATTTGCAGATTTCATTCTTCTCCATTGTTATTTCGTTGTTTCTATAAATCTTATTTCCCATGAACGTTAGAAACTTTGTTTCATCATTCATGTCTTCAAATGGACATCTTTATCGTTTGGAACATTGAAACTAGCATGAGAATTAAATCCACTCTAATTGTTCTATGTTTCTTGTTCTAATGATTTTATTTTTCGAAGGAATGGCAGTTTTTTGATTCAATCGCGAATAGAATGAAAACGGGCCATTTTAGGTATAATGAGAGTTAAAAACAAGAAATGTGTTCTTAGAAATCGTACTTAATAATTGTAATTCGTAACGCGTTTCACTACACCGTAGCTTCTTCAGACGAATGAATATACAGAAAATAAGAATGAAAATATAAATACAAATGTTCTTAAGTAATTAAAAGCTTATTGAGTTGCTTCTTCTTAAGTGGTTGTTGATGACAGGTATATTCAATAAAATTAAGGAATAGATTGCTCCCTGAAGAGATTCAATGGAGGTGAAGTCCTTGAATCGACTTGTTCATTGATCAGTCTACCTGAGTGTTTGTATTTATTGATTTCTAAAGTTTCCCAAAGATCTACCTTCCAAGATTTATTATCTGTATGCAAAATTTCAAACTGTGGGTCGAAAGAGTGATTATTTTCTAGGAGTTGATTCGCGTAATTTGAATCTGATTTTTTATTTAAAAACTGCGTTTATGTTCCGATATTCTAATATTAAAATTTCTATGTTTTCTACCAATGTAGAAATTATCACAGTTATAGCAATTCAATCTATAAACATCTGATTTATTATTTTTTCCGATTTGGTTTTATTGTTTTTATTTATTTGCCTAAGCTATTGTTAGTTTGGAAATCTATGTTGAAATTATTTCTACTCAAGAATGATTTCAGTTTTTCACTTGCAACGTAGGTTAAGGTGTAGAATTTTGTTTCAATTTATCGACAGTTTAAACTTCATTCAATGCAGTTCTACTTTGTTTTCATTCAAAATATTGTTTATTATTTTGGGATTATAACCATTATTTTTAGCTGTTTATTTTAATTAAATTTAATTCTTTGTTGAAATTTTCTGGTGATAACGAAATGTTAATCAATCCATGAATAAAACTGTTGAATGCTGACATTTTATGTTGATACGGATGACACGACGAGTTATGTATTCTAATATCTGTATGTGACGGCTTATGGTAGATTGCGAAAACATGTTTTCCATTTTCATTCGAAATTGTTACGTCTAAGAAATTTATTGAATTATTGCTTTCAATTTCGGTTGTGAATTCAATTTTGGATGTAATGAATTTATATAATTTTCGAAAATTCAGCTGTCTATCTGTTCCTGTGAAACAAATAATGATATCATCTAGATCGATACCAGTATAAACAATATTTACTATGTGGATGATTATGAATTTCTTTGAATTATTCATGAATATTTCTGCTAACAAAAGACTTAACGGATTGCCCATAATCAAGCCGTCTTCACTAGTATAATATTTTTATTGAAGTGGAAATAATTTTGATCTAAACAAATTTGTGATAATGAAAGAATAACAGATTTAATGATCGTATTGGCATTATACTTTTCTAATAATTATTTAACCAAATAGTACGTTGGAATGTTAGGAAATATATTTTTAACGTCTAAAGAAATGAGTTTGGAATTAGGTGGTATAATGGTATCTTTGATATTGACAATTAGTTCTGACCGAAAATTCAGATTTAAAATTGCAATGTTCCATTAGCAACTCGTTAAGGACTTTTGAAAATTTGAAAGTAGGCGCCGTTACATAAGAAACATCAGGTCTAATAGGCTAATTAGGTTTATGAAGTTCTATCCACTATTCTATAATTCGGGGGATTGTGGATTGGACTTAATGAATTTATATTTTTCGTGGTCTGCAATTACGTTTGAACGAGAAATTTGTTTTTGCCTTTTGCGCTAACTAATACTGTGGGGGACCGGACTATTATTATTTGATGCAATGTTCTTAATGATATTGATTTCCATATCGAAGTTAGTTAGGGATAGGGGAATGGAAAAGGCTCTATAAATCTTTAATGAGCGGCTTATTTATGTGTAAGGAGGTTAGAAGAATCCAAGGGGATTGTTGAGTCTGCAAATGTTTCTTTTCCATATATGTTGTAGGTCAGATTAGTATTGAGTTTAGTTATGGTTATGTCTAGGAAGTTCCTTGAAATGTTATTGAACTTATTGTTCATCATAGATTTTCAAGATTGTTCATAAAAATATCTGCTAATAAGGAAATCCCATGGAGGAACCTGGGTATTTCCTGAAAACGTTTTATTCCAAATGGAAATATTTTCAATGTAAAATATTAAATAATTTTCTTCAATGTGTGGTGAAGTGTTATTCCGATGGTTGAAAATAGAAACAAAAAATTTTGAGAAAAACCATTTTTGTCAAATACAAATTTCAACAAATTAGTAAAATTTTTATATTGAATGAAAAATAATGAGCGCTGAATCAGATTTTCTCTACTATTCAAATTTTATCTAGAAAGTAATGTGAAGAAACAATAAACGATGTATACCATCTTTGCAATGCTATCTGAAATTTTTCAGCTATATACCGTTGAGTGCCTTAGAGTAATTTATATTCTCCATTTATGTTTCAATTGAACAGGCTAACCGAAATCAATGGCTTTCAATGCTGGAGAATAATGTTCGAAAATTCCTTACGAGTTCAAACAATTGCATCTTGTAGGTAATTTGCAATTCAAAACATACAGGTTCAAGAAATATATGCTATAGATTTAGATTTTGAAACTTACACAATTGATTCAGTTCGGATAACACACTTCATTTCGTATTTTGGGTGCAAAATGACTCAAAACGTAATAGAAGATTCTAATGAATCGTGAAGAAAGCTTTATGACGGAATACCATTTAGAAGCACAGACAACTTCTCATAGAATTATAATGGATGTCTTTCTCAAATGTTAACAAGAAATTATGACAGATTAAGTAACTTCCGCTAATTCTTGCTATTGTTTATTTCTAACGGAGAATTAATAAGTATGGAGATGAAAATCAAGTGAATACAGATAAACACCTCAAAAAGTCTAGGAACACTTACCAATATCTTTAAAATATGAATTTGATGATTCGAATTCATAGAAATCTTTCGGTTCTTGTTAGGATGTATTGTATATAATGTATTCTCAAGAAAACAAAATAATATTTGACTTCTCAAAAGCACCTATTATAAAATTTGAAATTTGAAATTTTGGTAAAACAAAAAAAATCCTGAACTAATATTTTCGAAACGATATGGAAGCACTTATCTTTTTCAGTACCCAGAAGGTCCACCTCTGTTATTAATGATACTTTGGCATCATCGCGGCATACTCAATATTGAATTGTCTATTACATTTTGGCCTAAGTCATTTCAAGCTCCCCGAACTGCTAATCGAAGCTCCTGTTCATGTAGAAGACGTTTTGACGCAGGAGATTTCTTTTTAGGGTGTCCCACACATGCTCGATGGGATTCAGATATGAGGAGCAGGATGGCCACGGTAGAAGATCGATATCATTCTCTTCAAGAACGTTCAAGACAACTCTTGCACGATGAGGAGGGGCATTATCTTGTTGGAAGAGTGGATTTTGACCCATTGTTTGAAGATACGGTACCGCTACAGGTAAAACTATCTCATTTGTGTAAGAATTTCCCGTGGGGTTGTTCTGTATGAAAACGAGGTCAGTTCTTCCACCAAGGCGTATACCTCCCCTAAACATCACTGATCCGCCTCCATGTCTAACAACTTCTCGAGCATGCTGGAGACGGTTTTGCTTTCTAGGTTCCCTCCATATTCGAATTCTTCCCGAATCGGGATAATAACTAAATCTAGATTCATCACTGAAGAGAACCTTGATCCCAGTTTACGTGTTCTTGGCACCAAGCTAAACGAGCAGCGCGATTTCCATGTGGAACTCTTAAGGACGTCTGAAGTGGAGTTGACCTTCGTGCAGTCGATTTCTCACAGTTTGGTCGGAAATTTGTACATTATGAACTCGTGATAGCTCTTGAGCTAATTGAGATGCTGTGGTAGTACGATCTCTTCTGGCTTGTAAAACCAAAAATCGATCTTGGGCGACTGTAGTAATCCTGAAACGACCTGTATGGCGTTCTTCTACGCTACCTGTTTCTTTGAAACGCGACCATAAACGGTTTATGACACTTGCGCTATTTCCCAGAACCCTGGATACTTCCCGTTGTGAGCTCCCAGCTTGGAGCATGCCAACGGCTCGTAACATCTCTTCTCTAGTCAAATGTCGTCTTTCCATGGTCGAATCACAAAACTTGAATCTTTTATTTGTGCTTACAACAGAAACAAAGTGCCAACTAACTGATTTCGAATACCGAATACATGAAATGATTATAAAGCAGCGTCGCATCTGCTGCAATTTTAGTTATTTATGAAAAAAACTGAAATCTGGTGCGGCACTATACATAATTTGGTTAGAAATTGATGCAGGTGTTCATTTCCTAAAAAAAATCATCCATATTAATCGTTCTGGATACGATATATCGATATTCAGAAGTGTTCCCTAGACTTTTTTGAGGTGTTCATAATGAAAGTTTATTTTCAATCTAACAGAAATAGTGCTCGAGCACTCTGGTGGGAACCAAAGCCCTGCAAGTTTACATTACTCGAGTTTTCTCATACCTAAAATACGAAATGATGTTAGTTATCATAACGGAAATAATTACCAAAACACTTTCTAAGACTGAAAATCGTAACCACAAACTCAAACAGTCGCCCATTTTACGAATTGCATCGATGAATTAGAAATGTGAGTTGTCTAATATTTTTCCATAAATTCTCTTTTCTAGTAAAAATTCAGCGTTTTAATTGTACCTTCACAGTAGGCACAGAAAATTAAATGAGTAATCGAAAAAAATTAAAACATGGGGATTCTATTTAAAACGTGACAGACCAATTAAAATGTTTCAGCCTATTAGAATATCATAAAAGATGCAATTCGGTTTTTCTCTCATTGAAATCAATCAACAATCGTAGGAGCTATAGCTTGGGGCGTTTTTCCCAGAACACCCGATGTACTTGCAATGGAGATGCTGGAAATTTTTGATGCCCCCTTTGTAATAATTTTTCCCAAGGTCCTCAAAATACGCTATTATTTCAGAAATGATTTTCGAATCTGTTGAAATGGTGCATATATATTTCGAACCTATAGTTTTACCTTCAAGATGCAATTTTTACAGCTCTTGAGGTATTTCGTTGAACATTATTCTCCAGTATTGAAATCAATTGATTTGGGTGGTCCTGATATCAGTTTAGAATGTTAAATTCAAACATTAAAGGAGAATAGAAATCAATTTGAAGCACCCAATGGTATATTACCAAACATTTCAGGTAGCATTGCAAACATGGTATTTTATTTCGACGGTGTTCCTTCTTCACAATCCTACAGAGCCGTACATTTACAACTTTATTATATATGATTATAAATAATAATAAAATTTGAATGTTCGACAAATCTGATTTAACGCTCATCATTTTTCATTCAAACTGAAAATTTTGCTTATTTGTTAATGTATTCAAATTGACAAAAATATTTTTTCTTAAAATTTCTTTTGTTTTTATTTTTAAATGATCAAAATAGTGTTCTTCATCGAAGGTTTTCCTGAATTATATTTTTATTATATCTTGAATAAATCTCTTGAATACTCAACATATTTTTTTCCTAAAAGTAGGATATATTTATCACTAAAAAAATAATAAATAGTTGAAATTATTCAAAGAATTATTGGATGACTTGTAAATTATTGAATAAATGCTCAATGTTTTGTATTTCTCTCAATCCATTAGATGGCTTAGTTCCCCAGAGGCTAGGTCTATATTTTTTCATATATGATGCTTCAAACATATAGAGTGAATCTGTAATAATCTGAAATATTGTGTGCAAGTCGTCATTAAAATTTTTATCAAAAATTAGATATATTAAGGTTCAGAAAAGCTTGATTCTAGTTATACTTACAAAGTGACAAACCTTTAAAAGTTTCTCGTTAACATTTCAATAATCTTTCAGTCCATTTGACAGTGGGAATGCCGATTCTAAGCAGCTAATTTAGATAAGGTGATTCCCAAAGTGGTTTATATCATCCCCCAGGGGTCTATGATAACTTGCAAGGAGTCTACGTCAGCGAAAAATAAAATTTGGGGATCTATGAAATGAAAAATGGGGATCCAGAATAGAGGATCTCAACACATACACTGATAGTACCTATTTACTTACATCATATTATCTTATAATATAAAGACATATACATTATTTATAAAAGTACTTATGGAGTAAAAGATTTATTATATATATATTTATAAAATTGTGTAAGTTGTAGGATGTAGGTATTCGATTAGTGGTCGCAATACATTTTGAACTTGTAAAAACCTGCACATAATGAAATACCAGTATCATAATGTACGAGCATTCTCAGAGCTTTGCTTACTCGCACTGACTTGTTCAATTCGTAATTTTATAAATACGAATTTGGGACAAATACGTTTATTCGTTTCCTGAATCTTGAAAAGAAAAGTGCTAAGAAAATATTTAAAACAAAATATAAACAGGTAGTTATATCACAAATTGCAGTGAATCAGTGTTATTTTGTTTGAGAGTGCCGGAGAAAAGTAAGTACATTATTTTTTATCCAATTTTAGTTTTGTACTTGTAGTTAAAAAAGATTGACAAATTACGCCACTCATGACTTCAGTTATTAGTAGTTTAATATTCAATCATGCAGAATTACACGAGTACTCTGCAATAATTCCTTTTTCAAAGTTTTAGCAATCGGGTGTTATAATTACAGTGCGATCTCCGTAATCCAAACTAATTGCTGCAAGATGTTCGGATTATGGAATGTTTTCGGAAAAATCTAAAAAAGTTTTTTAATATACAGCTGCTGATGTTTATGTCCTATTTAAATAATGTAATTTTGTCCACAGATGACTGATGCCATGTCCGAATCTAAAAAAAATGTAGACAGTACAGTGTTGATTATTTGAAATTTGGCTTCATTCCATCATTGTTGGATGAACAATTCCTATGTGCCTTTTATGCAACAAAGTTTTGGGCAATCATCTGGGAAGATGTCACCCTGACAAAACAGAGGAAAATTTGAAATACTTTCAAACACTCGAAGATACACTTCAGAAGAGACCCACACTGGACAGAATGTTCGCTTCGACGTCACATAGAAACGAAGATGGTTTGCGGGCGTCTTACAATATCTCCCTACTTATAGCAAAATCCGGAAAACCTCATTCTATCGGAGAGAAGTTAATTTTGCCAGCCATTGAATAGTTTGTAAAAATTGTCTTACACAAACCTGCATCTGACTTATTGATGAAATGAGTTCTGATATTGAAAGCTTTTTGTGTAATTTTTTGCCAACGACTCATTTCTCTATGCAACTGGACGAGTCAACTTTACCTGGTAATGCAGCAAATCTACGAGGAACTGCTCTTCGCAAGAACTTTGATAACCGACACTAAAGGTGAATCAATATTTCATGTTTTGAAGGATTACTTCATTGAAAAATCAATCACTTTATCAAATATAATACCGGTAGCTACAGATGGAGCTCCTGTCATGGTTGGACGTTATTGTGGATTTATAAGCTATTTAAAACAAAATGTGTCAGGGGTGTTAGCAATACATTGCGTCATCCATCGACAACATTTAGTTGCGAAAAGTTTGAGTGTTAGATTGCACGAATCTCTTCAATTAGTCATTCATGCAGTAAACCGAATCCAAAGAATCGCGTTGAATACGCGGTTATTTAAACAGTTGTGTGAAGAAAATGACAAACAATTTCATCAAATCCTCCTCCACACTGAAGTACACTGGCTGCCGAAAGGCATATGTTTGACAAGATTTTTTGGACTTTTTGAGACTATTTGAGAATTTCTGGATACTTAAGATAACATTTTGAAAGATAATTTAATGAAGTGGAAAACAGACATCGCCTATTTAACAGATTTGTTTGCAAAATTTAATATGGTAAGTTTGCAGTTGCAAGGCGACAGTTTAAATTTGATTAGAACAAAGTCCATCTTATCAGCGTTTCTTTTCAGGGTTAAACGAATGAAGCAAATATTGGAAGGGGCGAATTTTTTCAATTCCCCAGTTTGTCACAGACAAACTGCCAGGAAGACAACGTTCAAACTACGTACAACATTTAAATGCCCTCTATTCAGATTTTGAAACTAGGTTTGAGGATGTTTTGACCATGGTAATAACACAGTGGATAATTAATCCTTATGGTGCCATAAAAGGAACGAATGTCATAATACAAGAGGAACTGGCTGAACTAAGTACAAACGAAAAGCTTAAGATTCAGTTTGAAAACGGATATCAGCAATTCTGGCTGCAAAACAACATACCCGTTATTTATCCCGTATTATGGAATATAGCGAGGAGATTTTTAATTTCCGTTCCATTGTCATACCTAGTGGAAAAGGGGTTCAGCGCTGTTACCAATCTCCTAACGAAAAAAAAAACAGACTGGACATCATTAGCCGAGGAGATTTAAGATTAATCCTTACAAAATTGACGCCAAATGTTGATGATTTATTATCAAAGCGTCATGTTTATCCTTCATCAATATCAGGTAAGTAGGAGTCTACCCAAACCCGAAAAACATGGTAAGGGGTCTACGACACAAAAAAGTTTGGGAACCTATGATGCTAAACCTTTAGTTCAATGGTGTCAAGCAGAATACATTCATTTTTGAGATAAAAATATCAAACTAATGTTAATATTCGAAGGGCCGTTTAGAATAAACATACTTTGTTTATTTAGTAGTTCATACAAATCCCGACAACAGAACAATTTACCTATAAGGTTGAAAAATAAACAGACCTGTAAAATATGAAATCATAAACAACAAATTTATAACTCTGAACTCAACTAAGGTAGTGAGTGAAGAAAAAGCCTTCAGTCAAATTTGTATGAATTTGAAAATGTTGTAATTTTACTCTTCTCAATTATATTTTCTTTTATAAAATCTTTTGACTAATTCTTGAGATAGTGGCAGTGACTAATGCTATTATGCAGTAATCAACTAGATTCACCATGTTTCGCTTCAATGAAAGATATCAATAATTCTTTAGGTTTTTATGAATCGATTTCTCCAAAAATATAAATAATTAACCTTCAATTTTTACATTAGTTTAATTTTTTAATTTTACGTCGTATTTAATTGAAATATCAAATAAAACATTCAAAATTGATCATCGATATGCTCTTCATTTTGATTAAAAATCTATTATCAGGCTGATTTTTCAATTCTAATTCCACACGGACTAATTTAAAATCTTGTACATTTTCATTCTTTTCTTTTCTTAAATAATTAAACAGTTTTCCTCTTATTTTACCACCTTCTTATTTCACACTTTATGGTCGGAAAATTTTTATCACAAACTCATTCTGACGAATTACCTCGATGAATTAAAGTGTGAGTTTTTTGTAATTCTTCAATAATTTCCCTTTCTTCGGTGAATAAAGAGTTTTAAATGATACTTATTTTTTTGCAGAAAGCGCTAAAAATTGAATAAGTAATCGGATAAAAAATGAAAACATGGGATTATCCAAATCAAGGTTAACTTCCGATATTTACGGAAATGACAGACGGATGAAAATGATTCAGGAGGTTAGAATATCATTCAAGGAGCAATTTGGTTTTCATTTCAATCAAATCGATCAATAATTTCAGAAGCTCTGAGAGCGAAGTCAGGTTAGATTAGCCTGACCAAGAAAAACAACGTTTTTATGATTTTCTCAACATAATCTCCTTCAAGGCTGATACATTTCTCATAGCGGTGTTCTAGTCTAGTAATGCCACCTCTATAGGCTGATTCGTCAAGTTCCTCAAAATATCCATTTACAGCTTCGAATACTTCTTCATTGCCCGCAAATCTCCTACCGCCAAATCATGTTTTGGGGTTAGGAAACAGATAATAGTCACTCGGAGCTAGGTCTGGAGAGTACGGAGGGTACGGTATCAATTCGAACTTCAGATCATAGATTTTAGCCATGGCAACGTGCGGACAATGCGCTGATGCGTTATCGTGATGAAACAAAATTTTTTCCTTCGCCAAATGAGGTCGTTCAATTCGCACCTCGTGCTTAAAATGAAGTATTGGCCAGTAATAGTTTTACCCTTTTCAAGGTGACCAATGTATATAATACCTCTTGCATCCCAAAAAACAGTAGCCATAACCTTGTTTGCCGATAAAATTTATTTTGCTTTCTTTGGAGTTGGTTCCCCTGTTCCAATCCGCTATTTAGACTTTGGTTTCAGGAGTGTAGTGGTAGACCCAAGTTTCGTCAACAGTAACGAATCGACGCAAAAATTCGCTTGGGTTATGCTTATACAACGCCAAATTGGGGTAGAAATGGGTTTTCGAATCAATTTTTAGTAAACGTGGCACCCATCTTGCACAGAGCTTTTCCATATGCAAATATTGTTACAAAATATTTTGCACACATTCATATGACTTCTTACAGGTCTCAGCTATCTCACGCACTTTTGATCTGCGGTCTTCCAGCACTATTTTATGAATTTTTTCGATCATATCTGGAGTTGTGATCTCAACACACGACTCGGAAACCCACTGCTTAACGGTTGATTATGATGGGAAGTATGTCCCAGTGTTGAATCAATCTCTTCCTTAATTTCTTTCGGCCCTTCAATAAAAGTATTTGATGACAGCATGCTTTTCCAATTTTGCCGTTTTCACAAACAACACAGAGGCGTCTTGTTCAGCGTGCTCTCAAACGTAAACTAACATAGTGATCGGGCTGAAATTATACCTACAAGCTATCTAAGGATTGTACTGTACAAAGTCACTCCCGAAGCAGACCTCTCTTGGTCAGGCCGGATACTTATCAATCCAGCCTCGTATTGTAACTCCAACAGCTAGGCGGAAGAATAGGCATGATCATTGCGTTGAAACCGGATGTTCTTCTTGGCAAGATGTGGTACGTTTGTTTTGATTTCCTCTTTCAATTGGTCAAGGACAATTTCATCAAATCGAATTTGGGATGTCATTTTTAAGCTACTGCTTGGGTATATGACCATGTACGGTGATATAATCTTTTCTATCGTATTCTTGCTAATATTAGCCTTGCTGAGTATTGCACTGCGAAATGTGCAATTTTTATATAAAAAAACTGATGCTTCGGTAAAAATCCCACAAAATCTCCTCTAGGGTTATCCTAGATATACGTTAAAAATGAATGATACCTAGCAGATAGAACTATTTTCTTATTTCATGTTTACCTGTCATAGTAATTCACCCACGCATATAGGTTTCGCCTTCAAATAAACGATTTTTGTATCTTTTTTCTCTTTCTACTTGGTATCTTAACTTCCAATCAAATCAAACCGCCAGGAAATGAAAATACTAACAAAATTAAATATCATATACCCCCTGATGAAATTTTCAATTTTCCATCCTACGAGTCCGCCGTTTCTTGTTAGCGACAATCTAACAGCCCATAACTTTCAACTGCCAATTGAATGCTGAATGAAGTTATTAATTCTGAAAACTCCCACGTGGGAAGCGGATGACAGCCACAATACCTGAGAGGGCACGTTGAAATGCCGCGAACGGAAAAGCGTATAAGTAAAATTCCACGATAAGAAAGAATAAATCTCCGTTTTTCTTGGGAAAGCACGAACCGCCGCTCCTCTCCTTTTATGTAGCCGATAAGGAGAAGTGCTCGGAAGTTCAACCGTTCGGAGATTAAGAGTCTTATCTTTTGAAATGTGGCCGTTTTCAGAGTCGCCGAACGGTTCTACATTTAATAAAATATTATGTGTTTTCTGCAATTTGAGAACGTTCTTGTTTCTTGGTACAAATTAGGAAATCCTTGATACAAATCTGCAGGAGCAAAAACTGGAAACTTCGCCATAATTATTGCTTCAGCTCATTTAGGTCAGAAAGCATGAAGATAATTGTAATCAAGATATATTGTTGTGGAGCCAAAAAAAAAATACCTCATTCAAGAATTTCATGAAGAAAATTTCTTTGTTCTAGTATAAATTACTCTGAAAAATTAGCCTGAGTGAGAATAGGGGGCCTTTAAGTTCATCCATTACCCCTATGGGTACTGGTTGAGAAAATTTTGATGTTTTACTACGGTAGTTATGACCAGTTTTACCACATTGTGCCCTTATCAGATAAGTAGTACATTTGAAGGGATGATGTGCCTTATATGGTACATTGTTAAATTAGGTACTTAAACCAATAAGAGGAAAATGTTAACAGGACTGATTCTTTAAAGAACTGAAAAGATTAAATAATGTTGACGAATTTTGATCTGATTGACTATTAGGTAAATTTCATATTTTCAGTTTCAATCTATTATTTACATCAAAATTATTATTGAAAGTATGATTTTTTGAGTGACTAAGATTTAAATTCATTAACACTGCGTTTGTTGTCTAATCACCTAATAGTTCAATTTTTCAGTAGTTCTACGGATATGGATTTTGTCACAAGAGAGTTTATGAAAACCAGACTTGACTTTATGAATTCAAGATTTACAGTTTTAATACATCTGCTTGGATTGAAAATCCATTCTGAAAGCTATATTCATATTATGGGATGAGAAAAATGACTTTAAATTCATACTGGATGTTTTAAACCGTTGTTGCTTATATAGAATTCTTCATTGAAGTTAAAATCTCTTTGTTCTAAACATACTTCCAAAAGATTCATAAGTTTTATAGTATGATGTGATTGGTTAATCAATTTTTTTTTGCAATTTTTATCTTTTATTCTAGAAGGACATGAACAGTGACAATTGGCTAAGCTCAACATCTCCTTTCACAAAAATACCAGATTGTATCTAAAAATTTAATTGCTCATTTTTCACGGGGTGTCAAAGTTTTAAATTTCAGTTTTTCCTCAAAAAGTAGGTTTTCTTCTGAGACAACCATATCGGGTCACCCTGTATTACAGAAGCAGTATATTTTCATCTTTTTTTATACCACTCACGTCACTCTATTCTCAACGGTTCCGGAGTTCTAGTGGAAAATACGTAGGAAATTTTTGCAGAATTTACCCATTCGCTAATATCAATAACTACGTTGGCGATGCAAATTTTTTTTATCTTTATAATATTCTGTGATCAAAATTCCATTGTGGTTAATTATTAACATTGCGAATTAGTGAATTCAGTTTTGAGTATGAATCAATAAACCCAAAGTGAAAAAAAGTCCTCATCCGAATAGAACCTATTTCTCTAATGTTGAACGAAAATTTCGTGAGGTGCAACCTGCTGAAGAGGAGGATTTCGTTATCGACGAAGATAGACGTATTGACATTTATTGATATTAATCCAACCACATCAACAAGGGAAATTGCCGAGGAACTTGAAATTAGCCACCAAAGCGCATAGAGAATTTTGAAAAAACCGCTCATTTAAATATCAACTTCACCAACAGCTGTATGTTAACGATAGTGCCAGGCAACTCCAGTACTATGAAGAATACCTTCGGAAAATGGTGGCTGATCCACAATATCCCACAAATATTTTATTCATTAACGAATCACGTTTCACGAAGAATGGGATGTTTAATAGTCAAAATAACAGGTACTGGTCGTAACAAAATGGGCACAAATATAGAAATGAAAACTTCCAAGAACGTTTTGGGATAAATGTCAGGATGCGGATGATGGGAAGATATTTAATAGGGCCTATACTTTTTGAAGGTTCATTGATAAGGGAGAGATATTTGGAATTTTTGAGAACTCAAATTCAAGAGAAATTGGACGAGTTGCCATTAGCTGCTGTGAATGAAGTATATTTTCAACAAGATGGTGCACCTCCTCACAACACAAGGGAGATCTCGCGGTATCCTGCTATTGTAGGCATTACAGCCCAACATTTAAATAATGTTGTGAGGGGAACCATCAATCGTGTGCGATGTTGCGTTCTTGCTAATTGAGGTATTTTTGAACATATATTATAATTATTTCGTCTTCGCTGTAAGCTCTTTTGTTTTAATTTTGACACCCCGTAAAAAATGAGCAAGTGAATTTTTAGAGACAAATGTATTTTGGAGAAAGTTGTTGAGCTGAGCTCATTGTCACTGTTCATGGCCTTCTAGATCGAAAGATGAAAATTGCAAAAGAAAAGAATGTGTTTTGTTTTTCTGTCAAAAGGTCGTAGGATGAGATGAATAATCAAAATAAGAAAAAAATACAGGGTGTCCCTTTTGAAAATCGAAAGTTGGTATTGTTTCCGGTTTGACCGGAAATTAAATGTCAAGCATATTAACGTTATCAAATTCAAAATATTGTCTTCTATCCGATTACCAAATTTCATTAAATTATTTCAAATAGAAAAAAAGTTACAGGGGTGGCCCTAGTTTCAGTTACACGGTATGTCCTACGTTGGATTTTTGCTATTAGATCTGAAAAATTCTTAATTGAAAATTTTGGACAGAAAAAACACAAAAATATCCAATTCTGCTGGGGCTGTGACGTATGAGACAAGTGAATCAAGTTTTGTGGATTGACGATTAACAACAAAAATTTGGCATTCTCTGAGGATTGTTCAATATTGTCTTGAAATTTATTAATGTTATTTTTCTTAGTTTTTTGATAATTTCGAGATTCAATAAATAGTGAATAAGTGAATAATTTTCGTTTTTCAAAGCTATAGCAGTATGAACTTCATCAGTTAATACTATATTATCTGACTCACTTTTTGAATCGACGAATTGTAAGGTTGGTTATATTATCAAATTTATTTGGTTTAATGCGGATGAACTTTTATTTTGTTAATGATGCTGCCAAATATTTTAAATTTTTGGATTGCAAAGCAAAATTTATGGCTGTTCCGGTTTCAATTCCAAGCTGGTCGTAATAATATTGGAAATTATTTGACCCTTTATTGTGTTGTGAAACTCTCATGAAGATGTGCCATTTGTTCTCTAGAAAATTTATTTTTATACGAAAAAATACCGAACCTATCGAAAAACTAGTAATTTCAGAATTCGGATATAATTTTTGATTTCGAAATTTTTGGTTTACCTCTCAATAATTTATTTCATTTTGGGAACTGAGTTCTATATTTCTTATGGATGAATAGAAGTAACATTGTTTCGATTTTCCTGCTATTGAGTTAATTACCTGCTTTATGTAATATATTATATAAAACATGTCATTCTTCTAAATGTACTACTTATCTGAAGAAGCTAAAGTGTGGTGAATCGCGTCATAAGTTTGCCAATATAGTGATAACTTAAGACTTATTGATAGTATTGATGATTTATTTATTTTATGGAAATTCATTTTTAAAGTAAAACGAAATGAGAACTTTTGTAACTTCAATTTATTCAATAATCAAGACCGGTTTCGACCCTACGGCCATTTTCAAGTAAATAACAATATAATATATGAGTAGGCAAGTACAAGTACCCAATGAATTTTATTCTAAATATTGAGTAGTGGGGATCCATTATTCTCTAGTTAGCTGTTTAGGGTAATAAATTGTGGGTTTTTACATAGTTCGTTAATCTCCAAACTTTCCAACAAATTCATCTCTCCCTCTTTGTTACATTTATGAAGGATTTTAAGATTGTTCAATGATATCCTGGGTTAGTTGATTTTGTGTTGAAATATTGGCGAATTTTTATCTCGGGGAATATGTTCCTTGAATCTAGCTTCAAAACTTTTCCCTGTTTGTCCGACATAGGCTACCTGACATTTATTGCATTTGATTTGATAAATTCCTGATTGCTTGAATTTATCGTTCTTCAGTTTGGCGTTGAATAATAATCTGCTTAAGTTGGGGCCGCTTGAAAATGAAGTAATTATGTTCAATTTGGAAAAGTAGTTACTGACTAGTGTATCTTTTTTCCGGGGTTTCTACGATGCAATATAGTAATTGAGAGGTAATACGCGTTGTTCTTTGCGTTTAATGATTGTATTTAAAAAAAAATTTGTGATTTGTTGTTATTTGAGGCAATTTTTCTGATGATATTAAGTTCAGTTTGAAAATTTTCTGTCATAAGGGGAACAGAGTAAGCTGTATGAATCATGCAGTTGTATGCAGCTAGTTTGTGGCCTAAATGACTGAACGAGTCCATTGGAATTGATGCGTCCGTGAATGTTTCCTTTCTGTAAATTTTATAAGTGAGTTGGTTATTTAAATTTATAATAATTAAGTCAAGGAAATTAATTGAGTTATTATTTTCTAATTCAGAAGTGAAGCCGATGCGGTAATGTATTTTATTCAGGAAATTTAAAAATTGCTGAATTTGTCTGTTTGAACCACGAAAACCTACTAAAATGTCTTCTACATATCTGTACTAGTAAGAGATGTGTTTTTTAGCGAAATCTGTGTTTAATATTGAGTTTTTTCTAAATTATTCATGAAAAAGTCAGCTAGTAGAGGGCTAAGAGGTGAACCCATTAGAAGACCTGAATTTTGTTTGAAGAATTTAGATTGAAATTGAAAGTAACTTTGAGATAGGCATATTTGAAGAAGATTGTTAAATTCATTAGTTGTATATGACGGTGTGTTAGACTCGGATAAGATATCTGTAACAAGGGGAAGACACGTATTCGTTGGAATGTTCCGGTACATATTTTTGACATCGAAAGAGACTAACTTAATATCTTGGGAGATTGTGAGATTTGAAAGTTTATGTATGAGATCTACAGAATTAGAGATAGTGTATTGTGCTTGAAAATTCGAGAGGTCTAGTCTCCAAATTGAACATAACTACTTCATTCTCAAGCGGCCCCAACTTAAGCAGATTATTATTCAGCGCCAAAGAAAAGAAGGATGAATTCAAGCAATCAGGAATTTATCAAATCAAATGCAATGAAAGTCAGGAAGCCTATTTCGGACAAACAGGGAGAAGTTTTGAAGCTAGATTCAAGGAACATATTTCCTCAGATAAAAATTCGCCAATATTTGAACACATAAAATCAACTAACCACTCGATATCATTGAACAATCTTAAAATCCTTCATGAATGTAACAAAGGGAGAGTGATGAATTTGTTGGAAAGTTTGGAGATAACAAACTATGTAAAAACCCACAATTTATTACCCTCCACAGCCAACTAGAGCATAATGGATCCCCACTACTCAATATTTAGGATAAATTTCATTGTGTACTTGAATTTGCCAACTCATGTATTATATTGTTATTCACTTGAAAATGACCGTAGGGTCGAAACCGTTCGTGATTTTTGAATAAATTGTAGAAAAGTGACAAAAGTGTCTCATTTCGTTTTACTTAAAACTTATTGTTTCATTTATTAACAAATAACTCTGAATCTACAACTTACAAGCACTTCGATTTTTGTATTAGAAGGGCATAGGGGAAGAAGGCGCAATGTCAAGCCATGGGCGAAAATGATATTATGGTACCATCTAGTAGAGAATTAGAAAATATACAATCGTACATTTTCATTCTACCTAATTACTTTCAATAATTATACTATACCATGGAAGATGTAATATAGATAGTGAGAAGGCGAGCAGTGATGAGGGAGAAAATGTGTAACATCGAAAAAAGAAAGAGAACGAATTAAGTTCTTAAAAAGATCCGTTTACAAAGGCATACCACTGGTGCAGACTGTGAGTGTGAACGACTCCGTTGTTTTGATGTAGTTCCTCTGGAGGCTAGACTGTCGATAATCCGATAACCCTAAGAAACTGCATGATTCTGCTTATTCATACCAGGTGCGTTTCAAAAAAGACAACTTAGTGGCAGATGTTTCAGCATTTCCCAAAGTTTTTTGTCGGTTCATAAGATAGTAACGAACAAGTTGGAGATTCTACATCGTTCAATGAAGTTGACTGGAGCAGCGCCTAAACGTTCAAAGGGGAGGCCAACAAATCATCCAAAAAACTACCTCAATAGACACGGTGCTGTAATTAAGGACATTTCTTCATTTGAAGGGAGAAGGTCGCATTACAGTGAGGATTCCTGTAAATTATACTTATCTGAAGACCTGAATATGAAAGAGGTGCATAAAACCTAGAAAAAAAAATTTGAACACAAACCTGTATCATATGAGAGCTACAGATCAATATTCAACACTAATTTCAACATATCTTTCTGGTATACAAGAATAGATACTTTCAGTACATGTGACGAATTCTTTGTGAAATTAAATACTTCCAAAGAAAAAATCGAGTGTTTTATCACTTACTGACGAAACTTCAATATTGGCACTAGAGAAAATGCTGAGGGAACTTTCTGTCGCGAACAAACTCCACAAGTTGAAAGCTGAAACTTTTTATAAGAAAACACAATTCAATAAGTTGTGCAATACTGACATAAAATCGAATGCTATCTGTATGAACTACCAGAAAAAATCTACTTGTTCCTCTTATAACTACTCATAACGCATATTACAAATGACAGCTCTGTGTATAGAATATTCACATCCTCGTCTCCAACAAAAGGGTTAGGCAAAAGTACCGGAACAGTTAATTGTCTCAGTTATTTACCGACTGATTCTTTTGAAAATTGATATTCCTATATTCCTAAACATAAAGAATTCAGTGTTGATATTTTGTGCTCGCTAGTGTTTCCGGTGTAGCCGGAAATGACCAAAAAATATGAATTCCAAATGTAACACCCTATATGTTCATTTTTTTGAGATTCAGATAAAAAAATGTTTCAAAAACAATCAACAAAAAACATTTCCTTTCAATGTCGAGTTCATAAAAAATTAAAATATTAAAAACTATATCACCTAAATCAAATTACTTTTGCATCAATAATCACCGTGATAGGTTGACGAATAATGTCAAGTATTTGTTGCACTTCAATTCCTAATAATGGTATTCAAGCTCAGTGAAGCAGAACGGATCGAGGTTTTGATGATGCGCGGATATGGTGATAGATGACGATCTTACCAAGAAGTTCGCAGTCTGTTCAATACACCCAGATCATCAAATTAGTAAATCTACAGTATGCAGAACTATTCAGCGATATGAAGCAAGTCGGCAAGTGAAATATATTCCCAGAGCAGGACGCCCTAAGTGTGCCACTGACGAAGAAACAAAGTTGGACATTTTACTGGCAATTGCGGAAAATCCTCAGGTTTCTACAAATGAACTAGCCTTGAATCATGATATTTCTCAGAGGTCAATTTGTAGGATACTAAAAACAGGAAAAATGAAACCATATAAAATCCATTTCGTCCTTAAGCTTACTGAAGACGATCCTGACCGCAGTGTATAATTTTCAGAGATCATTTTGGAAATGATTATGGCGGATCCAATTATTTTGAATTGAATGGTATTCAACGGTACAGTATATAGGCATTATGGCCGTATTTGGCCGAGAGAAAACCCACATTGGATTATAGAGGTTCATACACAACTTCCACAAAAATTGAATTTTTGGGCCGGTATTATCATCGGTGACCACATAATTGGTCCACTTTTTAAAGAAGGGAATTAAAATGGAGAGCGATATTTGGAATTGTTATGAAATGAAATCATGCCAGCCATAAGTTTTATTTCCAAATTGAAAAAAACCCGCTGATATTGTATGGTTCCAACAAGATGGTGCTCTCTCACACTTTGCGGTAGATGCTCGAAATTATCTGGATGAAGTTTTTCCAGGAAGATGGATTATCAGAAGAGGTTTTATCGAGTGGCCTCCGTGGTCACCTGATCTATCGCCTCTGGACTTCTTTTCATGGGGCCACTTGGATTGCCAAGTTTTTAGAGAACGACCTGTCAATTTAGAAGTGTTAAGGCGTCGCATAACAGAAGAAATCAATTTGATACGCCCACAATTCCCTCAGAAGTTTCAGTGATCGATTAGGTTATTGTCTGGAGGTGAATGGAACTCATTTTCAACACTTGCTGTAGTTGCGATAAAAAAATTTCTCTCGTTCGTGCAAAAATCAAAACTTCAACAAATACTTGACAATTGATTATGAATTCGAGAGTAATTTGATTTAGACGATAATAATTATTGTCATTTTGATTTTTTCATGAACACGAAATTGAAGGAAAAGCATTTTTCTTGATTGTTCCTGAGGAAGTTTCATCCTCTGAGTCTAATAATAAATAAACATATAGGGTGTTATATTTAAAATTCTCATGTTGTGGTCATTTCCGGCTTCAACGGAAACACTATTGAGCACAAAATATTAACACTGAATTCTTCATGCTTCACAATGTAAGAATAACAATTTTCGAGAAAATCACTCGGTAAATAACTGAGATAAATCGCCGTTCATGTACTTTTACCTAACCCTGTACATACACTCATACTGATGGGGAAAAAGGAGCAGATGATGTAGTATATATGTTATACCATTTCGTTCATAATTATGTGAACCCTAAAGTTGAAAACTTTATCATTTAGCCGATTCTTGCGGGGAGCAAAATGAGAATTACACCGTAATTAGATTTGCGTACCATCTTCATAATGAGAAAAGATTCAAAACTCTTCATATGGTTTTTCCAATGAGAGAGTACTAGAAAATTGAAACTGACGAAGAAATGGGAATAATTAACCGAAACGAGAAAGTGGAACTGCCAACCGAATAGGCAGAAGTTTTCGAAACTCGCGAAAAATACCTTCCTTTTCGAAGTCGTCGAGGCCAATCCAGAGTTGTTCAGAGGTTGAACGGAATATTTCAAACCAATTTGTGAAGAAATGTCCTTTCCATACCAGTCCCATCAAAGTTTTGAAAATTGGTCAAGAGAAACCTTTCCTCATTTTACACCGTTTCACTTACTACGCAACGTACTTTTATGATAGGCCCATCCCTAAAAATGAAAGGTCTTTAATGACTGACAGGCCCTCACATCTTTTCTATAACGAGTTTTTGCCCATTTGGAAAGAAAAATATGAGCAAATTTTGTTCGAATAAGGCTCAAAAATATTTTTATCACTACCTCATGAATGAGTAGATTACTTTTATAATAATAATAGTTTATTGAAACTAGGATACAGGCTAATATTACATTCTGAAATAAACATTAAAAAAATAATAAATTAACTAATACACCCATAAATGTTCCCGATCCGAGTTATTAAAAGATATAGTCTAATTCAGGCAGATAGTGATAAAAAATAATAAAACCCTAAATTATTCTGTCATATATGAAGCTTTTATAGAAGCAATCCACACCCCTCTTGAATATTTTTAAAGGACTCAGTCCTTCTAATTTCAGCAGGCAACTTATTAAAGTCACTAAGACCTCTGCTGAATAATGACTGCATTCTGCTGGAAAGATTAGATCTTGGCACATAAAAAAGATCATTTCCTCTCATAAAATAATTATGATTATCTTAATGAAAAGTAAGGAAATCTGCAAAATAGGCCGGCAACATCTTATGAACAATCTTGAAAATAAAAACTACAGCACTCAAGTAAAATCTATCCTTTACGGTCAGCCAACTGAGACTAACGAGCATCCCACGATTCTGTAATTTCTGTAAAACAGAAACTTTACTCAAAGTGAATGAATAGAGCAAGCTCACACAATAGTCGAAGTGTGGCTGTATTATTGTGTTATAGACAGTGATTCTAGAGTGAATTGAGAGGCCAGTTACAACATGACTGAAAAAGTATAATCTTTTACATATCTTTTGACAGACATAAGAAAAATGGCTGTTAAATGTTAAACAACTATCCAACATGAAACCCAGGTTTCATATTCAACAGGAAACTTAAATTTTGTAACAAATTCTATTTTTGAGTTATCAATGCTCAATGTGTGAACAGACAAATCAAGGTTTGAAAACTTATAAGGAGTAGTTAGAACCATAGATTTGGTTTTAGACGAATTTAGTTTCAATCTATTGGTTTTCTGATATTTATCAATCAGTTGTAAACATGCATTCATTCTTGCAACTGCCTCTGCCAGATTTTTACTCCCAATACAAAGAAGCGTACCATCAGCAAACAAGTTAATAAAGTCACACGAATTCAAAAAACTAATGTCGTTGATATACACTAGAAACAATAGAGGTCCCAGCACACTCCCCTGCGGCACTCCGAACTCATTTAATTCTGGATCCGAGTGAAATTCATCAATTCTTGTGACCTGACTTCTTTCAGACAAATATTCAATACGCCAATCCTGTACTCGACCGCAAATCCCAATGCTGTTTAATTTTTCAATCAAAACTGAACGATCAATTGGTTCAAATTCCCGCTTGAGATTAAGGAAAACCGCCACTACATCATGTCCCTGGTCAATATACGACTTCCACTTCGCAACTGTAAGGTGAAGTGCAGACTGACATGAATGGTTGGGTCTGAACCCTGACTGATTTGACAATAATATATTGTTATCCCTAAATAGTTTAAAACTTGATCATAAACAATGGATTCCAGCAACTTCTAGGTTAGATCCAAATTCTCAGGATTTCTTAAAATTCGAAACTTTTTGAATAGGTACAACTATACTTCCAATTACTCCAAAAGTAGACTTTATAAACCTTATACCCATGACATCCTTTCCGCGTTTGTTCTCTAAGTTATTAATGACTTTAGCCAAGTTAGACAATTCTAACAATTTGAACTCGTAGAATTCGCTTACAAAATTATAAGGATCAACCCACTCAGGCCCAGTATTAATAGAATCTACGATTTCATTAATACTATTAACGAAATATTTGTTAAATTTTTTCGCAATATAATGCTTATCAGTCACATTAACTATCACTCCATCAATATCAAATTCAATACCTCTCCCAAAGCAATCACCTCTATTTTTCAAATTAACAATACTCTTCAAGGCTTTCCACATTTTATATGGATCTTTCTTATTCAGATCGATTGTATTATAATAGAATGTTTCTTTTTAGTCTTCAATAAATTTACATATTCATTCCGTCTTTTCTTATATCCACCCATTCATTTGAAAAGTTTATATGCTTTATCTCTTTCCTTTGCTTTTCTTTCAATTCAGAATCATAATATGGTAAGCTATCTCCCCTTGCCACACAAGACTTCAAAGTTGCTTTTTCATCTACCACATGGGTACACTTTTCTGATAAATCATCATAAATTAAGTTCACATCGACACAATCCAATTCGAAAAAAACATGAAATCAGTTTCAAATTTATCAAATAAAAACTATCTGCACATAAATTTCTATATATTTTAGATGTCATATCTGGTTGGCGGAAGCTTCTATCGTTAATACCAGAAGAAATAACACAGTGATCGGTAATTTTTGGAATATCATGAACACATGCGCGAATATTATCGAAGTTTGTGAGAACATAGTCAACAAGTGTTGAACTCACACTAGTACATCTTGTATATTCATTTGAAATTTGATTTACCTTTTGAAGTGAGACCCTCATTTTTTCCGATTTTTTTTGTATGCAAGTATTCATGACTGTCTTTCTTGTAGCTCAATTTCTAAATAAGCAGTGTTTTTAGCAAAAATATATTGACATTCCTTTTTTATTTACACAAAAAAATAACTTCGAACACATTCTGCAGTATTGTGAATCTTTCACATAAGGGATCAGGTTTCTGGGTCGTCTGCGTAAAGTAAGATAGTTAAACATCAGTTTGTGATTATTCATAGGTGTTACAATCCATGTCCTCCTTTTTTGAAAAATTCGACCAAAAATTATTTCTGAAATAACAGCTCGGAATGGCAGTTCCTTCTTCCTCTATGTCCTTCATTTGAATAAAAATTAATATACTGCAAAACTGAAATCTGTATCTAAATAACTCAATTTGGGGCAACTGTTCTTCTACTCGCAATAGAAACTTCCTTGATTTATGGTTTGATTAATCAAAATTAGATTAATAATCATCGAATCACGTAGTAAATGCCACCGAAATGAGAGAAAGTTGGTCATGTCACCTGAGAGACGCCCCTGATCTCGTGACTCTATTTTCTCCGTGAAAATTTGGTATTTCACGCTCGAAATGTTCCTAAAGACGTCGAGCAGGCAACGAAATTATTCTACAACTATTTCGGCGCGGCGGATTTAAAGTTGAAACAGCGATTGAGGGGGTTTCAAATGAAAGAGTTTTCCAGTCGTTACACCGTAAAATAAGATGTATTCAGCTCGTTAAAGCAGCCAGGACTCTTAAATTTTCACCACCTGAACGACTCTCCAGAGTTTTGTTAACGGCAATGATTCTTTATTAAGTATAACGAACTGCAGAGTGAAGATGATTGTTGAGACTGCCAGAGTTACTTAACTGTTGTTTTTGACCATCGAAAAGTCCCATTTTTCGCTGGAGAAAATTCTCTTTGACTTTGTTTTATGGACGTTAACCTTTTTCATCCCTTAGGTTGATAATGGATTTCATTTATGTTATCATAAATTTTAGATTGGTCAAATCATCTATACGTCACGCAAGATTTGAATCTATCATCACGTGTTGATAACCAAAATTAAACGACTTGACAGCAGACAGATTAAGATTAGAGTAAGTAACTCAAGCATTTTCATAAAGAATAATATCAATATATATATATATATATATATATATATATATATATATATATATATATATATACTCGTTCGGAGTTGTTAACTGGTCAACGACTGAGCTGCGGAACTTAGATAATGAAGTTAGAGGATGCTGACAAAATATGGCATGCACCACCCTCATGCGTCGTTGAACCGACTCTACCTTAGAAGAGACCAGGAGGCAGAGGAATATCAAACATAAAGCGCCCACGATAAAATTATCCTTAGCCTAAGGAACCACTTCTCGGCAAGTAACACGTCGTTTCACAGATCCATCCGTGCATTCGATGATGTGACTCCTCTGAAACTGATGAGGGCCGAAGTAGCACAAGGAAGCCGCACTCCTGAAGAAAGGATCTATGAGTGGAAGGCGATGAAATTACATGGCCGCTATCCTAGGGTCTTTGAGAGTGATAACGTTGACAAGCGTGAGTCGGTGAAGTTTCTTATGGCAAGATATTTACACCCGGAAACTGAAGGCAGGCTGCTGGCCATACAAGATCAGGTTGTGCCAACAAGGGCCTATAACAAGCATATCGTTACAATTAATACCCCTTCAGACCAATGTCGCCGCTGCTCCAGGGCCTGGAATCAATCAGCATGTCACGTCCTCATGCCCGATCTTGGCCCCAAGGATTACTTCAACAGGCACAACAGCATGGCCAAAATATACCACCAGGAGATAGCGTTGAAGCTCGGACTTCTGAAGAACAGAGCACCAAATTACAAATATACGCCTGAAACTGTCCTTGAAGATGAGGAGCACAAAGTATACTGGGATAATACTATAACCTGTGATAGGCCCATATCGCACAATAGGCCGGATATCATTGTATTCTATAAGCAAGAGAAAAAAGCTGTACTCTTGGATATGACGATATCAGCTGATGATAATATACCGAGGGCGTTTTCGGAGAAGATCGATAAGTACAGAGATCTGGCCATTGAAATGAAGCAAATTCACGAGCTGAGCACCACTGTAATTATGCCTATGATTATATCCGTCAATGGCCTCGTGGAGGGCACCTATTGCAAAACACCCAAAGATTGGGTCTCGATAGAGCAGTTGTCACTAGATCGCAGCGAGAAGTTGTTCTCAGCACCACTAGAATTGTACGCGGCTTTCTCAACAATGAATGAGCCACGAGATAATAAGATGACTACCTTGGCCACAAAGTCAGGTAATTATCGCAACTGTCGGTGAAAAAAAAAATATATATATATATATATATATATATATATATATATATATATATATATATATATATATATATATGGTGATTCACCAGTGGCGCGGTGCTCTGTAGCTCGTAAACTCTTGAGATTTCATCTACTTCAGCAATTTATTCTGAAGTAAACAGGGTGTCCCAATTTACCATAAAAAAATCTTGAGAGGTTTTTTGAAAACCACTTTTTCGTTGAAGATTCAAGAGCGTCCTAAACTCTGCTATAATGTCATCGCATGCTCCTTCGGCCAGAGAGGATAAATACTTTTTCCTTTCGTTTTCTTATTGCCCAAGAATAGCTTTATTGATGAATTGAGATAGATAGTCCTCATTTTATACAGGAGTGACCCAAAAAATTATTGAATATTGTAATTTTAAAATATCATATCTTGATTTTTTCAAATGGAACACCCTGTATTTCATTATTCATGTCAACGCATAAAATATTATCCTATATTTTTGCAGAAGTAACCTCACCTTTTTTTTCGACCATTTTGAAATAAAAAAATATAAACTAAAATAATAAAATCAGAGATTGCGAAAGAAGAGTTTATTAGTACTTATCATTAAAATTAATCAGAGGAATGGGGATATTCGAAGGTAGTTGTATGAAATACGTAATAGATTGGTTTGAGGTGAGATGATCTACAAGGTGTTGAATTATTTCAATAAGTATTCGAAATATTGCCCGTTTCTTTGTAGACTCAATAACTCAATCCTTCTGAGGAAAGACCGTTGAACTCTAGACAACATTTGCGGATTAACTGACTGAAAGGCATCGTCTATTCTCTGTCTCATATCGAACTGTGTTGTAGAAGAAACCTGGTAAACGATACCCTTAATATAACCCCACAAGAAAAAATCTAGACTTGTTAGGTCTGGAGACCTAGCTGGCCATCAAACAGGACCACCACGTCCTATACATTTGTTTGGAAATGATTTAAATGCTCCCTAACCTGATGTGAGTAATGTGCCGGTGCTCCATCCTGTTGAAACCAGAAATCTTGTCTTTTATGCTCTAGTACATCGGTAAGTAACATTGGTAGATGATTTTGCAGAAAATGTAAATACATTTCACTATTGAGGGGCTCGTCCAAAAAGTGCGGCCCAATTAGATATTCATCTACTATAGCGGCCCATAGATTCAAGGACCAACGATGCTGGTGATCTATTTGTCTCATGAGGAGCGGATTTTCCGTGGCGTAATAACGAAAATTGTGCCTTTTAACAAGCCCATTCTTGTGGAAAGTTGCCTCGTCCGAGAAAAGAACTCTGTTAAACATTCTTGGATTTTCCGCTACTTTGTCACTTGTCCAATTCGAAAAGTTGATTCGATTTTCATCATCAGTTCCTGGTGCAGCTTTCATATATCTCTTAACTGACGGAAAAATCTCTTAACCGAGAAATCTCTTTAGCTTTTATATGGGTCCTCTGTCACTGTCAACAAAACTGATAACTGATTGTCTTCAGCTATAGCATCAGCTGTAGCAGTTTTTGGTTTTATGTTTTTTGTAAGCGATATTACCCGTTTCGATAAATCTTATTAGAAGTTTATCAAAGCATCCTTGCATCAGGATGCCTCTTATCAGTGAATCTTTGTGCATAAACTCTACTTGCCAACAAAGAATTTCTATCACACTCACCCAGAATAGAAATCATATCAACCATTTCTTCTTTGGAGAACTTCATGGCAGTCAATTGAGAAAATTGGGTTCATACCTCACTTTAACAAGGTTTAATAACGAAACACTGATAAGTTCACCATGTAAAATGCAGAATACGATATGTCCGGACACCTGACAGAAGGCACAAATAAAAAAATTTCAACACATATCTCGATGTACGTTTTAATCATTTTGATTTTATCATTCATTAAAATAATTATCTTGTTTAGGTTTTATTTTTTACTACTTGAATCATCACAGAAAAAAAAAAACTTCTGTGCGAATAATGATGCATATTGATGAGTTTAATACGGTTTGTAGAATTTCATCAAAATTTTCACAAATAATCGAACATTTCGAAAATAATCGAAGATAAAGATAAGGTTACTTCTGCAAAAATATAGCACAATATTTTATGCGTTGACATGAATAATAAAATACAGCGTGTTACATTTGGAAAAAATCAAGATATGATTTTTTAAAATATAATATTCAATAATTTTTTGAGTTACACCTGTATAAAATGAGGATAATCCATCCTCCTTGAGCAATAAGAAAACGAAAGGAAAAAAGTATCCATCCTCTTTTGCCGAAGGAGAATGCGATGATGTGAGAACCTATTTTCATGAATTCTTACGGAAAAAAAATTTTGTGACTAAACTACTCAGCAGAAAAACTTATTACTTCAAGACATTATAGCAGAGTTTAGGCCGCTCCTGAATCTTGAACAACAAAGTAGTCTACCAATTTGAAGAAAACCCACGAGATTATTTTATAGAAATGTGGGACACCCTGTTTACTGCAAAATAAATTGCTGAAGTAGATTCTTACTTTCTGAATACCATACCGTTCGAACAAAAAAGAAATCCTCAAGAGTGTACGAGCTACAGAGTATATATATATTTAAACTTGAGACAAGAAGAATTTTTCAAAAACCCGTAGATCAATGAATGATCCTTCCTGACAAGGGCTAGTTTCCAAATCTGACCGCCATGCACGCAGCCCCCAAGAACCACAATAGTGGAACTAAGCAGGATACCGAGAAACAAAGCGGCAGACTACAGTTTCGCCCTTATTAGGAGTTTATCAGTGTCGCATATTGCTTCTTAGCATCCTATCAAGCTACATCGGGGTACCCTATTGATTCCAGAAAAGACGCACCTCGTACATACGTATGAGAGTCTCCCTCTATGGACCGACACGGCGAACCCGCTACGGGACTTCGAGAAAGATACGAACGATAACAAACAGATGTGGAAACGTTAAAAATTCCAAACATAGTGTCAAGTTTGAGCACCCCTGCTATAGGGTCATTAATTTTGAGTATTATGTCACCAGGGTATAAATAGTCGGCATTAACAAGTTTTTGTGGACATTGTTTTTTTTCTAAACGTTTTGCTTGTTCTCAAGCATTCCTAAGTGCTGGTATAATATTGGAAAAATAATTCTTCAATATCTAAACTTCTTCTGAATAAATTTGAATTCTCGATTTTATGCGTTGATTTGTTGGCGCAGTGTGTTTCAAAATTGGTACATTTTTTTTCAATCAATTAGATATGAGAAGTGTGCTGAAATCGTCTGGATATTTTAAAAATACGAGTTGGTACTTGGTAGGATATTTTCAGAAATTAATACAAGGCGTTTAATTTGTTAATTATCTTATGAGAATCAACGCTCTATTGAAAATGTTCAATTACGTAGCTTTTGATAGTTCATTAAAATTTCTGAAAGAATCTCTAGTATAGTCAGGAACTATATTCAAGAATGTGAGTGTAGTCTCTCTAAACCAAACCCAAACCTTGACTAAAATAATGTAAATTGTGCGGAAAGCTAAAATCTATATATGCTACGGTACACCCTACCTAGGTAGGTATGTAGGGTGTTTTGTGTATGTACGACAACCCTGCATCACATATACTTGCAGCCTCTCAGAGTCGATCGTAAGTAGTCTAAAAATATTGAGGTCGATCGCCAGCAGTTCAAGTTTGAGCACCCCTGGCCGAATGAGTAATATTGATGCTTCATTCATTTTATGGAAATTCATTTTCAACGAACATGAAGTAAAATATATTTTATAATTTCCACAATTTTTTTTCCACAAATATGACTGGTTTCGACTGTTGAGTCATTTTCAAATGGTGAACTACAAAAAATGAACATACTTATATAACCGCCTCGGTAGCTGCACGGTTAGTGCTCAAGCATATTGGAACTGCTTAGTCGAGGCTCCTGGTTCGAATCCGGGGTCAAGTTATGGATGTTGTTCTTGAACAAAAAAGTACTGAATTTGAAAGAGTCGCCTGACGAGGGCATAAACTTTCTGGACCAGATAACTTGTAATCCTTGTGGTGGCAGTTATCATTGCACGGTCTAGGAGAGTGGTTCGGAATCCACTATAACCTGTAGGTCCAGCTGTGTAAATGGGCTAAGTTCCCGACCACATTGTTGAAAGATGCAAGCAAGCAAGCAACTTATTTATATCGATAATAACCTAATTACTAAATTTTCGAATAAACTAGTATAAGTTAGTTCATTTCCTGTAGTTGACCGTTTAAAAATGACTTAACAGTCGAAACCAGTCGCGCTTGTGAAAATAAAATTGTGGAAATATGAGAACAATTTATTTTACTTCATCTTCGTTCATAAAACAGCCTTAAACTTTGCAAAAAATGGCCTCACCTTATTTTTGAGTCACATTACCAACTCCACTGGGTCTTCTATCCAGCATCAAAATCTTTCAATTCATTTCCGAAACTGTACATGCTGATAGAAGTCCAGATTTCGATATTTGAATTGAAAAATCGAAATAAGTTTGTTCATTCTTCTGACCTCAAAATTATTGAAATCACACAAAAATGTAAACAACAAAAACTCAAATGAAAATGAAATACCCAGTTTTTTCCAACTATCTCTACCCTTTATGTTAAAACACAATTGACATCGAGTCAATCGATCATTCTATCAACAGCACTTCCTGACATTCCTAGAAGTTTTCCCGGAATCGTATTCAAGTGACATATCGGAAATATGTCAGCTTTAATCAACCAAGAAAAGGAATGTCTCGAAGCGGAGTCTTACATCTCAGCTTTTCGCGTGCTGGCCAGCAATATGTTTCTTATCTCAATTTTCCATCCCTTTGTGAGAAACCATGGGGGGATACAAGCATACAATATAAATCAATTCGATTCAAATTGAATCAATTCATCCACCTGGATGGCTGACTCGACTATTCGGGGTTGAAAATTGATTGTTCTGTCGGACGTGGAGGATGGTGTGATAAAATCCGCACCCGATATTGTCTTCGAGACATTGATAAGGTGAATAAATAGAAAAGACAAAGATTTGTTCACGTGGGATTGGAATTGAACTGTTTCAAAATTAAAGTAATATTACTTTCTCGAAGAAACTCATGCCATTTCACAATTTTAACTTGTCAACTAGACGAAATTATGTTGGTTGGATTGAATCCAAAAATGTGTCAACCTCATCATAGAATCCTTCGAAAATATCACAGCCTTTGTAATATATCTACTGTTTTATGACACTCCATTTTTAAAAATTAAATGCCATCTCCTGTTTGAACGAAAAAGAACAGCCTACTAACATTCGTACGTATTTTTCTAACTACCAGATTTTGTAAATAAAATTTGAATTATTTCACTTACCGGATTTAGAATTGACGAAGACAAGAAGTGGAGAAGAAGCTTGTGGCCTCACGGCTTCCCAAGACTCGTCTTGAATTGAATGCAAGGCTGTAGGGGGCACCACACTCACTCTTGCTGGACCTAAAGGACATGCAGGAGGTAAGTTAGGTCTACATTGGGTGTGGATCGTCGTTCGGCACCACAGACATCGCCAGTCTTGAAGCCTGAAAAAAAAAAACGTAATGTACCACAAAGTAAGGCTGATTTATTCCTCGTGAGAAAAAAATCACGATCTTCTGATAATTATCATATTACCATTGAAATCAAAAACATTTCCCTGAGCATCTTGGATGTACTGGATAGGTAAATTTGTTTCAGTACAGCAGCTATAGTTACAAAAAAATGACCCATTCTCTCTCGTTCTCTTCTTCAGGCACCAGTTAAGTAATGCATATATTATCCAATTTTCAAAATTTCTAGATTTCATGGATATAAAAAGTGTCCCCTTAAGCTCTATGACAAACATTGAATGGTGATTAAACTCTATTATATTCCCGTTGAATTTAGAAAAGCTAAAGTTATTCTCAAACCTGGGAAAAATCCAGAACTCCCACGTAAATATCGACCTATCAGCTTACTTTCTGTTTCTTTCAAAATTTCAGAAAGTTTTCTTTATCAGAGGTTAGAACCAATCATTGACAAAGCTCTGTCCACTTTTCAGGGAGGTTTTCGAAAAAACTTGAATTGTTCTGATCAGGTTTTAGGTTTATCCACTTTCATCGAGACAAGATTTCAGGGAAAACTTAAAATTGGCCCTATATTTGTGGATCTCTCTTCGGCATATGACACAGTTTGAAAGAATGGTTTAGTTTATAAACTCTTTGAACTAGTTCAATGTGGAAAAATTTTGAAGTTGATTGAAAATATGTTGTCTGATAGAAGACTTCGAATTTTTATCACTGAGGAAAGCCGTAGATTTTACACTCTAAATGATTGCCTACCTTAGGGATCTATTATTGCACCTCTCCTCTTCAATTTATATATGCCTGACATCCCTGAAACTTAATCTACAAAGTTTATTTATGCTGATGATATTGCTTTGGTTTTTCGACACTATGACTTCGAATCAATTGGGCAAACACTGACTTCCGATTTAGAAATTCTGAACATTTTCCTCAATAAATGGCGTTTATGTTCGAATCCTTCGAAAACTGAGGTTTCTTGTTTTCATCTGAATAATCATGAGAAGGATAGGCAACTAAGAGTATTTTTCAATTGATCACTGTTAACTCAAAATTTCACTCCAATATATCTTGGTATAAAGCTAGATCGTACTTTGACTTTCAAATTTCATATTGATAAATTATGTCAGAAGTTGAAAACAAGAAACAATATACTACATAAACTAGATGAATCTAATTGGGACGCCGAAGTCTCTACTTAGCGAACTACTGTTTTAGCTTTAGTATATTCAGCAGCAGAATATTGCTGTCAGGTGTGGTTGAATAGTGCTCATGTCAATGAGATTGGTTCTCAGTTGAACTGTTCTATGAGAGTTATAAGTGGATGTATCAGTTCAACTGCTACTCCATGGCTTCCGGTTATTTGTAATATAGTTCCTTTCCATATTCGCAGAAAATTAGCCCTTAAATCGTCTTCGGCTAGGTATCACTCATTTCCAGAAGTTTTTCCGACAATACACAATCTTCAAAATCCACCTAACCTGAGATTGAAATCTAGGAAACGTATTTGGTCGATTGACTTTTTGCGTACACGGGTTGAGGCTGTTGATCTTTGGAAAACTGAATGGCAGGAAGTTGATGTTTTCAATAAAGTTCTCATAGAGGATCCCTCCGAAAGGGTTGCAGATTTCGATATAAGTAGGACATTAAATCGTCTCAGGACAGGACATGGTCGTAATAATAGTATGTTGTTCAAATGGAATACTGTAGGAAGTCCGGCATGTGAATGTGGCACAGCTGAAGAAACAATAAGACATTTAGTCCTCGATTGTCCTATTTACCATTTTACGGGTGGTTTTCAAGAAATTCATTCCGTTTCAGATAATTTCATTAAGTGGGTAGAGAACATCAAGTCTATTTAGAAGATTAGTTTTTGAATCTTGAAGTTATTATGGGCTACACCCCCGAATGGTGTATGAGATGTTCCCTGTTGAAAAACAGTGGAGCGTTAGTTAAGTTCTTAGATAAGGTTAGGACTGTTCCCCCTTAGGGCTTTATTCCCATGGCGTATGTTGATAAGGCAAGGGCTACAACCCCGTAGGGTTTCATTCCCAAAAGGTGTATGAGATGTTTCCTGTTGAAAAACAGAGCAGCATTAGTTAAGTTCTTAGATTCAAGTGAGTTTAGACATTTAAGAGTTAGGCATGTTTGATGAAATATTTTTCTGTTGGTTTTTTTTTTCCATTGTTACAGATTTCCTGTCCCAAACCCCCTTCCTTTTCACCCTTGTCTTCGTGAAGAAGTCCTAGAAATCATAGAGTGCAAGATGAGAATGAGAGAATGAAGCTGCTAAGCAGAAAAATTTTTGGTACTCTTTTTGTACACACTATAACATACTAACACAACATAAACAGACAAGCTATTGCTAGTGCAATAGCGACAGGGAAGAAAAGAGTTTTTCCCGCAGGTTGTTTCACTCGTTTATTGAATCATACGCAAGATACTATGGTTCCCCTGTTACATTTCCTGTGTTCACACTTTAGGGGCAATCATAGGAGGCATAATGCGAGATTAGATGCCTGATTAAGGAACGGGAATGGCCTGTTTTTCCGCTGGTATTCTATTTATTCGCTTGTTTTTTACGATTGAGTTTTTCTGACACACACCAAAATTATAGATATAAGCATTTATTGTAAATATAATTATTCGAATTTTTGTATATATATATATATATATATATATATATATATATATATATATATATATATATATATATATATATATATATATATATATTCTTGTTTGTATATACTGTCCAGAAATGGGCTCTGTTAGTGATGTTGACGTTTTTCTTGAAAAATTAGAAATTATTCTCAATAAATACCACGTTGAGCAAGCAAATTTTATTATTGCTGGTGATTTTAACATAGATTTATTGTCAAATACTAGGAGGAGCTCAGGCCTTTCTGTTCCTTCTGGACAGTTTCAATGTTCGTGCTACTATTCGGAAACCCACCCGAGTGACTGCCACATCAGCAACATGTCGATAATATACTGACAAATATTCCAGGTGAGTCTGTTGTTATCGAGGAACATGTTTCTGACCATTCTGGGCAGAAATTCACATTTTAAATTAATTAGCCTGTTAAGCATAATATCAAGAGACAGGTGAGAGTCTTCAACGATAAGTCCATCAAGTAATTTCTTGAACACCTTTCTGTGATTGATTGGAGTTTCTTAAGGAACTTGCCCAGTGTTGGGATTAATCATATGTGGGATAGCTTTGCATAACATTTTGATGACGTTTTCCAAAATGCTTTTCCTATTAAATCAATTTCTACCAAGCCTAATTTTAATGATGATTATAGGCGTACTCCTCATATTGAATACTTGAAACGTGTTTTGGATAATTTGTATGTTATATCTAGGACTCGTAGTGAATATTTAAATGCTTATAGAAATGCTTAGAAAAAATATGATTCGGCCACAAGGAATGTTAAGCAGTCACACTATCGTGGGATTATACTAAATTCACCTAATAAGTCAAAGGCTGTATGAAGGGTAATTAATCGCCTTTCAGGAAAACAGAGAAAGTACCCCCAATTTCCAATCAAATATGATGATCCGAATATCTGATGATTTTAACAAATATTTCAGTAGTATAGCGTCTAACCTTTGTGAGCATCTACCCTCCCAACCAACTTGTGTTGATAAGATTCAGCGTGTCAAGAAGTCATTCTTTGGCTTTGAGGTTATAGAGTCAGAAGTTGAATCAACTGTTCGTAAATTAAAAAATAGCTTTTCCAGTGGTTTCGATGTGGTGCGCATGAGTGTGATCAAAATTGTGTTAAACTTGTGTCAGCGCCAATTGTGCATATCATTAACGGCTTCTTTAAGTATGGTGTTTCCCAGAAGCGCTAAAGGTTGCTATCCTGGTACCACTATAAAAGAAGGGTAGCCCTGATGAGTTATGGAACTTCAGGCCTATTAGCCTGCTTTCTTCGTTTCCTAAAATCTTCGAGAAGATTTTGGCTGATCGTCTGATGAGGTTCTTCGCAAAATCTCTTCTTCAGGTAATCTCTAAATGTCAGCATGGTTTTGTCCCTCGCAAAAGTACTATGACAGTTCTGTTTGAATTGACTTAGTTGTTAGTGAATGCATGGGAGAGGAGGAGAGGAGGAGACGAGAAGAAGTACCTATTGGTCTTTTCCTTGATTTCTCAAAAGCGTTTGACTGTGTGGATCATACTATTCTAATTGAACAACTTGAACAATATGGGATAAGATACAACCAGCTTTTGATCATCAGGAGTTATATGACTGATAGGAGGCAGAGAGTCGTTGTTAACGTTGATGATATTCTGTATTTTTCTTCTGAAATGACTTAATCTTGGTGTGCCACAGGGTAGCACCCTGGGGCCATTACTTTTCACATTGTACATCAATGATTTCCTGATATTATCTCAGACATTAGGGAGCCGGGACTGTCAGGTTGGTTGGGTATTCGGATTATGAGAATGCATTGGTTGCCTCTCGTAATGTTGAAGATGCTGTGGTGGGTGCTTGTCGTATTATGGATGTGGTAAATGACTGGTGTGTTGCTAATAGGCTTATTCTTAATGTTCAAAAGACTGAGAGTATTCGTTTTGCGGGTGCTCCTCCTCGAGTGTCTAGGCTGGTTGGTGTGTCAGATGAGATTGCGTCCTCGACGAGTGTTAGGTTCTTGGGGGTTCAACTTGATGAGCAGCTCAAATGGAGAATGCATACTGAGCATCTTGTGAAAAAAATAAATTCCGATATTTTTCCTTGAATATTTTGAAATATCAAGTTCCCAAGTCTATACTCAAGATTGTCTACTATGCTAATTACCAATCTCTGCTGACGCATGGTATACTTTTCTGGGGCAGTTGCTCGAGAGTGTAGAGGGTTTTTCTGAGACAGAAATATGTAATGAGAATAGTTGAGCAAATTAGCTATCGTGAGTCATGTCGTGGCCATTTTCGTAAATCTAAAATTTTGACCGCTTCTAATCATCAGGAGTTATTTTACGCCTGGTAGGAGGCAGAGAATCGTTGTTGACGTTAAAGATGTTCTGTATTTTTCTTCTGAAATGACTTAATCTTGGTGTGCCACAGGGTTGCAACCTGGGGCCATTACTTTTCACATTGTACATCAATGATTTCCCTGATATTATCTCAGACATTAGGGAGCCGGGACTTTCTGTCAGGTTGGTTGGGTATTCGGATTATGAGAATACATTGGTTGCCTCTTGTAATGTTGAAGATGCTGTGGTGGGTGCTTGTCGTATTATGGATGTGGTAAGTGACTGATGTATTGCTAATAGGCTTATTCTTAATGTTCAGAAGACTGAGAGTATTCGTTTTGCGAGTGCTCCTCCTCGAGTGTCTAGGCTGGTTGGTGTGTCAGATAAGATTGTGTTGTCGATGACCGTTACGTTCTTGGGGGTTCAACTTGATGATCAGCTCAAACGGAGAACGCATACTGAGCATCTTGTGAGAAAATTAAATTCTGTTATTTTTTTCTTTAATGTTTCGAAATATCAATTTCCCAAGTCTATACACAGGATTGTCTACCATGCTTATTTCCAATCTCTGCTGACGTATGGTATACTTTTCTGGGGCAGTTGTTGCTCGAGCGTTGAGAGGGTTTTCTTGAGACAGAAACATGTAATGAGAACAGTTGAGCAACTTGGCTATCGTGAGTCATGTCGTGGCTATTTTCGTAAATCTAAAATATTAACAGTTTATGGTTTATTTAAAGAGTACTATTATTCGGGAGAAATTATGAAGAATATTTCTGCTCTTGCAAAAACCGTAATGAAACTAGGAAAGTTCAGCAATTTCTTAACCCCCGTCATAGTTTGTCTCTGAGTGAAAAACAGCTTTTTATATGGGAATGGGATTGTATATTGGACTCCCTAGTGGGTTACATAGTCAAAGTCATAGTAGGCTGCAGAACGATGAAATGTACCCGAATAAACAACTAATTTGCAGGTAATGGATATTTTAAACTTTCGTCATAAAATAACCAAAGAATGTCGTTAGTACATGATACATACTCTATGAATAAAATTCCTTCTTCAAGAAAATATTCTAACATTGCTCCTCCATTAAACATCGTCCTTCACATAAGCGTCTATATTTTTTTTATAAAAAAAAAGCCTGCCTTGCGCTTGAATACATTCATGTTTGAGGTAATTTGGATCCGCCTTTTTCGGTTCAAAAACATAACATAAAGAAGTTAAAAAAAAATTCCGCTACTTTTGCATCGCGTTATTTCCCTAATGATCGACATGACAAGGAAATGCCTGTTTAAGTTTCCATAATTGTATATGAAATAAAAACGCAACAGAGCAGATTCATATTTGAATTTTATATTTGAATGAAAGAAAATACCAGGGGGCATCGATATGAGCATTCTTGAAATCTTTAACATGCGAAGGAATTTTCGTTCAGAAACGCTCGACTTTTCCAAACTGCATAAGGCTATTATCAGACAGTTTCGTGCCGAAATGCAATTCAATGGAAATCATCGGATCTTTCGCTTTTGGTCTCTCGAATCTGATTGATAATCATTTTCCGCTTCCGAATACATCGACGAACTTTTGAAGTATTTCCAATTTGTTCGACTGAAGTAAATCGGAAAAATCAAAGTACCTTGGCGAGCCTTTTCAGATGAAATTGGCTCTTTTGATACTTTTCGTGCGAACACCTTCACATGGCAGCGTCCACATTATTTCCACATCACATCGTTGAAATGAAACACAGAGTGTATTAGAGAAAAGGAATAAATTCTATATTGAAAGAATGAGGACGGATTGATTGATATTTTTATTTCAGCATTTTCTCATCCAATTTTTTTTACTGGATGTGTCATATAACAGTGACCGAAACCAATTGTCACTTATATTCAATGTAACACCCTGTATATCATTTGTAACGTTTTGAAATGACCATGTACAGACCTGATATCATTTTGAACGATTCGGTTAAGAAAACATCTTTCGACCTAGTTACTAAATCAAAATTATCTTTAGCAGCTTCAACTTAATGCTAAAAAGTGTAATGTTTTGCATCTGGGAACCTCTAACCCAGCCACGCCTTTTACGTCGAATGGGACTCAGCTCAAGAGAATATCTGAACAAAAGGACCTTGGTATTGTAATTCGTTCTGACCTCAAATGGGAAACCCACGTAGCCCTTATTGTCAAAAAAGCAAATAGCTTACTGTTTCTGATACAGAAAGTCTTCACAAGTAGGTCAGTCGATACGATACGCAAACTGTACAAAACCTATATAAGACCACTTTTGGAGTATTGACACAGCATTTGGAATCCATACTTCATAAAGGACGTGGGGTTAATCGAAATAGTTCAAAGAAGAGTGACAAGAATCCCAACAGAAACCAGGCAGCTACCCTATCTCCAGAGACTTAAAGTATTTGGCCTGCCAACTCTCAAGCACAGAAGACTCAGAGGTGACTTGATCGAGACATTTAAGATACTTCACAACCACTATCGTGTTGAAGTGGACATATTCCATCGCAGCTCTAATACTATCCCCAAAGGACACGGCCTTGGGTTGAAGAAAAAAGATGTGCTAAACATCCATGGAAGAACTTCCTCAGTAACCGTGTTGTGTATCCTTGGAATGGACTCAGTGAAACCACAGTGACAGCCCCATCGCTAAATACCTTCAAGAATAGACTAGACAAAGAGATGGAGCTGCGAGACCTCAGTCTGGTGCACTACTTCTGACCATGTTTTTCCATCCTCCATGTGATCTGAATGTGCAACCTGTTCAGTGATAGATATACTCTGATGTACTTAGTTGTAGTCTTCTTTAACTGTGATATTGTTAGTTTAAGAATTTTTTTGGCACTGCAAAAAAAAATTGTATGTTTTCATCGGATTTTTCCGCCCACTGCTGAACTCTAATAAAAATAATAATAATAATAATTAATTAATTCTTCTCTGCACTTCTTACCTCCATAGAACGGTATCGTTGATAAGGGATATACACCTCTAAATCTTGCTACCACTGATGACCTGCTGAATCTACCGATCCTATCAGATACCGAAAAACAAGAGCAATGGTCAAGAAAGGAATTGTATGGATGACATCACCATGTGATTAATCAACAAAGATCGACAAAGAAGCCTCCAACAAATGGTTGATGAAAGGAGAATTATTCGCGGAAACAGAGGGATTCCTTGTGGCCATCCAAGACCAAGTGATCGCTACAAACAACTACAAAAAATTTATTATGAAGGACGAAACATTACAAACAGATAAGTGCAGAAAATGCCATATAAGATCGGAGACTATACAGCATATTACGTCCAGATGCGAACAACTGGCCAATACGGACTATCTTCACAGGCATAATCAAGTGTGCAACATTAACCATCAGAAACTTGCACACAAGTACGGACTTCTGAATACCTTCCAGCCATATTACAAGTACATATTACAACCGGCGCCCGTATTGGAAAATGACTATCAGATTATACTACGATAGGCCTGTTATCACTGACAGAATGGTGACGAATAATAGGCCGGACATAGTGGTGTATGATAAGAGAGCCAGAACAGCAATGCTGGTGGATGTCGCCATAATGAATAATAACAACGTGCTGAACAAGTTCCAGCAGAAAAAGTCCAAATACACAGACCTTGCTACTGAGATCAAGCAGATGTGGCACCTCGACAAAACAGATGTTGTGCCTGTCATCGTATCCTCGACTGGGTTAATACCCATGATAGCATGATAGCCTCAAGAAATTAGAATTGCATAAGAATACCTATATAGAAATGCAAAAAGCTGTAATTCTTAATACATGTAGGATAGTTAGGAAATGTATGTCAAGTATATTGTAATCGAGCCTATTCCCTTTGATTGCTGAATCTGGGAGAGGTAAATTATATCCAGCTAACAGCTGAGATAGTGCATAAGTCCATTATTATTAATAAATAATAATAATCCAGTTAATGTCCTTCGTAGGAACGAACTTCGATTGTTAACACTAGATTAAGCAATCCCTTCCGATGTTTTGTTCTGGTAATTTTATAGGTTAGTTTTAATTGACGAAATGAAAATATATCTCTATTACTGCGACGTTGCCGGTGGTAGGAAAACTTCTGATGGTTTCTGAATTTAACCCTATACCATCTGTTAAGGAATCTCGACACTATACTGCCTTCACTGTCCCGAATCGTGGATTGTTTCAATTCAAGAGGATGCCTTCAGAAGTCTTACCACCAGCAACGTTGCAGCAATACGAGATATATTTTCATTTGCTAATTGAAACTAACCTATAAAATTACCAGAACAAACCATCGGAAGGGACTGCTTAATCTTATGTTAGCAATCGAAGGTCGTTCCTACGACATTAACTCGATATTCCCAAGTACCTCATCCATGAGTCTCAAGTAGCAGGGCTATTTCAGCGACCAAAAGGCATCCTCTGGAACAGAAACAATCCACGATTCGGGACAATGAAGGCAGTATAGTGTTGACATTCCTTAACAGATGGTATAAGGTTAAAATCTTACCACCGGCAACGTTCCAGCAATACGAGATATATTTTCATTTGACAATTGTATTTCTTGATGAACATGATGAATTCTTGTTGCGTACTTGAGCTGTTATAATGGGGAATGAAAACATTGAAACCTGAATCTGAAAGAAACTATAATCTAGTGTGAATATCGGCAGATTATTTCCATATGAAGTTGATCACACAAAGAGTTCAACGACTCATAACAAGAAATCAAGACATGATCATTTCTGACTATACAGAATTTATGAGTTGAGGTAATAAGGAAAAGCTTACGTAGCCCATCCACAATAGAACTAGATGTTGAAATTTTTTTGAGAATGAATTTTTCCGCCAAACATCTCGACGTAATTGAAGAGGAATTTCACCTGTTTTAGACAGAACAGAAACACAACGTCATTTGGAGTGCTCCTAAGTAGACCTACAGAGAGCTAGAGTGATGTTCTCTGTACAACATCTATTTTTTAAATCACTATTGGAAGTATTCCCATAGAAAATACCATATACCATCTATAACTGATCTAACAAAACAACGGAAGAATAATAAAAAGGTGTTTAGATCAGCTCCCCAACTATTGTGGCATACATATCTTGAAATCTGAAAATTCCTTTCTGTTTTTTGCTGTAAATAAGTTATGTGATCCTTCCACATCAATTTTTTGTCTAAGTGAGTACCTACAACTTTCACGGAAGTTTTATGTTGGAAAATATAATTACCCATACTGAACTGATTAAAAAAAAAGACTCGTTCAGTAGTAAATAAACACAAAAGATTTTGAAGGTGATAGAGAATGTTCATGGGACATTGAGAATATGTAAAACTAGCCTAAAGCTTCTTCAATATTTCTATGGCTCAGCTGAATGGATTTATTCATAATATAAAAACATATATTATATTGAAGAACGCTGATATTCGGACTATTGAATTTTGTTTTCCAGGCGATGCTAATACGTAACGTTTAACAAAGGAGATAAGATTCCACCCTAGGAAAGTCCTTGATTGGTAAATCTCGGACGTTGTAAAGTTACCAAAAACCAAAAACTGTTTATATATAAGTTATACATTATATAAGCGAATCTTGTGCTGAGGCCTATTTCAATTATTTCGTTTCTTAGTATTTTCAAACTGATATTATCATAAGCACCAATGATATCAACAAAGAGAGCCATAAGAATTTGCTTATTAGGGAAAGCCAAATTTATATCAGTAACAAGCTGACATATGCTATCATAAGTACTGTGATCTTTCCCAAAACTATTCTAAGAATGGGGAAATTTGTCATGGAATTCTAACCCCGACTCTAACCGGAATTTTAACATTCTCTCGAACGTTTTCATGATACATGATCGTAAAGATATTGGTCTATGGGAATTTTCATCATTTGGGTTTTTATCCGGTTTCAAAATGGGAAGGATAACATAGGTTTTCTAGTTCCTTGGAATTGAACCTGTGTTCAATAAGTTATTAAATATTCGTAAAAGCACCTACTTGGCATTTTGTGGGAGATTGTGCAACATGATGTATTGAATGTTGTCAAAACCTGGAGCAGTATTCATGTTCGGTTTTAAAAATCTTACTTTTTATTTTATTTTAAATGGTTGACATAATGAATCTTTATATGCTGGTAATTTCATTCTGACTTTATGGGTACATTGTGGTGTTATATTTGAAAAGAATTGATTGGACCAATCTCCTTCAACTACCGATTGACTACTCGATGAAATACTTTGAGTTCTTTTGATATTCTTCCATACCATAGGTATGGGTGTAATTTCCTTAAGGAGGAGTCTCGTTCACTATTTTTAATAATACGTTTAACTATAGCTTCATTACATTAGTAGACCAATATTCTATATTCGAGTTCATCAGATATGTATGGTATGCATTTTTTCTTTCTTCTGCATCGCAATTTCGCATGTTTCGTTCCTCCAGGGCATATTGAATTTGTTGTTAACAACAGGCTTGTAATTGGGAATACTTACTTCACGTGCCTTGATGATAATTCTCTCGAAGGTGTTTTTGCAGATTATATAAAGCATTTGACAGTGTGATCAGAGACCTTTTATTGAGGAAAATGGAGTTCTATTGTATGCGAGATACTGCTTTGGAGATTTTCAGATCTACCGCGATGCAGAGGGTGTTTTGGAAGATTGGTTATTCAGAGGCGGGGTAGCTTAGGGTTCCATACTTGGCCCTTTATTGTTTATCATCTTTGTCAACGATCTTCCGCAAAACGTTATGGCTGAAAAAACTTGTTTATACAGCAACGATACAACATTTCGCAATGTGGCATCTTTTGACAGGGAACTTCAGAGTTTGTCCATCCAATCCCCCAATCAAGCAGAAAAGTGCTTCAGTGCAAATGGAATCAAAATCAATACAGATAAGACTCTTTTAGAATGCGAGTTAAGGACACGCTGACAATGTTTGGAGGGATATTGGATAGGGTTCTTACATTGAGTGGGCTTAGTACATCGCTATATACTATGAGAAGGATGAAAGACGTTTCGACACCTGCTATATTCCGCATTACCTATTTTGCCAACTTTCATTCTGTGGCCACTTATGCCATTTTGCTCTGGGGACATTGTTTGAGTACCCAGAAAGTTCTCATAAAGCAAAAAGAGGCATTAAGAATACTCTGTGGGGTTGTCGTACAATTTTCAAACAACAGGGAATACTCACTGTTTCATCCGCCTTTATACTGGCCTGTTTAAAACGTATCCACACGTACTAGGCTGAATACCTGACAAACGCTGATCTTCCATCCCACAATCAGAAGGAAAACATGACCTCGTAATCGGTTTTCACGGAGTAGGAAAAAGTCAGCCTGATTTCAATTATTTAGGTGTTGAATTTTACAATAAACTTTATATTCCTTTGAGGAGTTTTTAAATAGTGATATTAATTAATCAGACTCAGTACCTCCTGAAGTGTTTTAGAACTGTTTCCTCAACTATTATTTGAGAGTTCCTTTTATTGTTTTTATGGATTATTATTATTGATTGTCATATTGAGTATTGACTGACTATGTAATATATTTGTTGGTCAAATAAACATATATCATAATCGAAAGAGTTCTCCTGAATAAATTCCTCCGTATACTGATACATTAATTGCGGAAAGGTGGACCAATCTGAGCGTTTTGTATTGTACAAACTTGAACGGCAATTGTTAGTTGATTTCATAAATTTCAACTCCACATTGTACCTTATCGCAAAATGCCCCCAATGAGTCATTTTAGACAAACCAATTAAAGGACTCATAGATCTAGGACACAAATTGATATCTATCCATGATTTATTTTGGTTAGGATATTGAAAGCTAGTCGGTGAACCGTTGTTCATAATAAAAAAATCATTATGCTCTATAGATGAAAATAGAATAGAACCGTAATAACTGTCATCAGGTGAACCCAACGCCGTATGATGTAAATTGAAATCCCCGCCTACAATTGCTTCTTCTCAAAAGAACTGAGAAACATATTCCATTTTTTTTCAATTACAAGGTTATGTGGAATATATCGGGTGAGTCAATAAGGCGAGGAACTTCTATATCTCGGAAACCATTTGAGATAGAAGCGAAATTTTTTCTGATTATTGTTTTATAAGTATGTGTGCATTCCTTAAAATTATTTTCGTACATAAAGATTTTTGCACCAGGGACAAACAAAGTTTTTTTTTAAAGGCAGGCCCTGTATTTTTTATTATATTCTGATTACAATTTGGATGCTCTCTTCAACCATTATTTTCTGTTTTGTGCGCAAACAACTATCGGTAGATTTTAAAATAATTAAAATATCGATAATTTCGGGAATTTGGAAGGTTTTTCAAAAGTTCTCAAATGCCTCATTTCGCATAATTTACGCATGATATATTTTTTTTCTTGAGGTAAAAGTGTTGTACCAGCGATACCTTTCTTTCAAAAATCCGATGGAGATTTCCCAGAAAATTTCGAAATTAGTGTGAGGTTTAGGTATTTCATGCAATAAACATGCTGTTGATAAAATTCAGACATTGAAATATTCAAATTTCAACACAAAATTAGATTCTTTGCTCTTTTGAATAGGGAAGATGGGACTCAAAAGAAAGGTGGTATCTTTGTCTACATCGCCTTGAACGAATTTCCATTTTTAATTGAAAACTGTAAAAGATACAGGGTGAGCAACTGAAAGGTAGGGAAGACTATTTCCCTGAGACTATTCAAGTTTCAGTGAGGTAAAATGGAACAGATCCATGCTGATCAATGGCAGTCATCATCAAGTTACATCCTCATCTCGAATTTCAACCCCTAGAGCAGGTGTGACAACCCTTGAAAATTTGGAAGAGGGTAGATGGGTCAAGTGATAACTCGAAAGAAAGGTATTATGTTTTTCTGCATTCATGTGAAACAATTTTCATTTTTGATTGAAAACTGTAGAAGATACAGAGTGAGCCACGGAAAAATAGAAAAGACTATCGAAGGTTATAACTGGACCTATCTTCTGCTTTAGAAATAACACAGGGTGATCACCCCTGCTATAGGAGTAGAAATTTTAGATATGAATGGTGTTTCGGAAGATGACAGCCTTTGATTTGGAATGAATTTGTTCCATTTTTTGCACTAATACTTGAATAGCTCAGGGCGATAGATAGTCTCCTCTATTTTTCAGTAGCTCACTCTGTATCTTCTACAGTTTTCAATCAAAAATGGAAATTCGTTCACGAGGATGCAGACAAAGATAATACCTGTCTTTCGAGGTATCACTCGACCCATCTTCCCTCTTCCAAATTTTCAAGGGTGGTCACCCCTGCTCTAGGGGTTGAAATTCGAGATGAGGATGGTACTTGAAGATGACTGCCATTCATCAGCATGGATCTGTTCCATTTTACTTCACTGAAACTTGAATAATCTCAGGGAAATAGTCTTCCCTATCTTTCAGTTGCTCACCCTGTATCTTTTACAGTTTTCAATTAAAAATAGAAATTCGTTCAAGGCAATGTAGACAAAGATATCGCCTTTCTTTTGAGTCATCACTCGACCCATCTTCCCTATTCAAAGTGTTCAAGGATTGCAACCCCCGCTTAGGGGGTTGATATTTCAGGCAAGTTTTGTACCCCAAAAGATGTCTTCCTTGAAACAAAAAATTGACCTGTTTTTGCGTTTTGATTAGAAATGAATATCTTGGTAGATATAGCCTCTGTTTAGTTTTCGTAGAAGCACCCTGTATAATATTGATAGGAACTAATATATCTGTGCTGTGACCTGCTCGTTCGCCTGATCTGACACTCGATTCTGGTTTTGAAGATCAAGTTTACTTTGCATCTTGCATTTGAAGACTTGAGTCAAGAAGTGATCAATATTTGTCTCCAGGTACCTGTTATGTTGTTTTCAATGGTACAGATGATGTTGAAAGGAGGTTTCAGTGGTGAATTGAACGAAAAGATCGTCATTCTCGAAAATATTTAAAAGTGAATACTCTAATAATCATTAATTGATCTATGTTTTCTGACAGTATTTGAAAATTGAAGTACTTCTTTACAATCGTTTTAGAATTGTTGTATGCTTTGATTTCAGATATTTTCTTGTATAGATAAAATTCAACTCTTTATGTTTCATAATTTTGGGTTATCAAAGGGACATTATAAAATTTTTTATCATTATATCACTATCAATTTTAACGTATCCCTACTTGAACGAATAAACAATTCTATTGTTATTTCTGGCAATGCGGGATATTAAAGGAAAATTTATCTACGTTAATTAGACAGGTAAATAGGTTGAACAATGAAATTCGGTTTTTACTCTGGTACTAGAGTAGAAAAATATTTTCGAAGCGTTTAAGATTTGGCAGAGGTCGCAAAGGTGACTCCGAGAACGTTGGTACTATTCTCTTTCTTAATTCCTAAAACAATTTCCAATTGGCTTGTCTACGTCATTTAGAAATACGTATAAAACATGTGATTATGTGAACGTTTCATCCCTTTTACTGAAATCGTAGGAAAAAAAAAACAACTGTGAAGAGTAGAGCGCAACGGGCGCCCAAATATGGAAGATATTAACTTGTATTTTTACATCTAAAACAAAAGGCCATCGTGCCAAATTAACTTCGTGAAGCGCATGGAACTGTAAATAATATTGAAATAATGAATAGAAATTCAATTTAATAACAAACTGAAAACACGCTTTCAGCGTTTCGTACCGAACTAATCCATGATGCTTTTTTGATGTTGAAATATTGACTGTCGAGCTCACTGTATATGCCATTTTCAGGCGAAACAGTTTTTTGTGCCTTGTGGATTTTTATTCACATCGTTTCTTTTATACAAAGGAATTGGATTGGGAAAATAAGTCGAGTGATACGTTTTTTGAAAGGACGTTTTTTGCACAATCAGTAAAGAAAATTGCTTCAGTAAAATTTTCTGACATTTACTGATTACAATGATAATTTTTTAACTCAGATGTGTTAAATCAGGTAAACCTGTACTTAATGACTACAAAGGAAAACAATTCCAATGCAATCTGTTTTCAACAGATACAGAAAAATTGATTCTGCATTGTATTTATTTACAATATTGTCTATTAGTGATGAAGTGCAATTACTTTATGATTTTTCATTTTAGCCATCGTTTATTTCAAACATTTTTCATCTTTTATTTAATTTTCGTTATTGTATATACATATTGAGTATTTTTGATTTTCGCTTCTCGAAGTTAATTGTTCATTCTGAGTCCACTTTTGTCACTTTTTCACAATTTATTTAATAATCAGGACCGATTTTGACCTTACGGTAATTTTCAAGTGAATAACAATATAACAGATGAGTAGATAAGTACAAGTACAGAGTGAAAGTTATCCTAGATGTTGAGTAGTGAGGATGCATTAAGCTCTAGTTGGCTGTTGAGGGTAGTAAATTGTGGGTTCTTATATAGTTTTTAATTTATATAGTTTTTTAATTTATTTATTTATTATTTTTTTTAATTTATTTATATAAGTATAATATAAGGAATGTCCACAGCCGAAGCCAAAATGACATTCACTAGATGAATATTAGTTACATAGAATCTAGTATTCTAAAAAAAGTATTATATAAGACATTAATAGTGAGTTGTATTCACAGAAAGAATGAAAACAGAAATACAAAATGAATATTACAAAAACGAACTATTGAATGAATTTGATGTTAGTCAGTAAAGAGCAAGCGTAATGTTCTCTTCAAAGATGCCAATGTGGCCCCAAACATATTGATACTCCTAGGCGTGTTGCAGCCACGTAGCATCCTATCGATAGGGGAGTTCTGTGCACTATTAGTTTTTCTAAAAGTTATAGAGAAGAGGTCATGGTGCCTCAAATATTTCATAGGAGCATTAAAAGTAACCATGTGCAAGATCTCAGGTACCTGAAGTACGCAGTTCAATATTTTAAACAAAACCAAAATATCAGATATAGTTCTACGATTTTCAAGTGACAATAAATTGAAATATTTACGGGCAGGAGCGTTGTCGTGATTCAGGATAACAAAGTTAGTTTTGAAGCATATGAACCGTATGAATCTATTCTGAATGCGTTCAAGTCGGTTGGAATAAGAATCATAACGAGGGTTCCAAATACATGAAGCAAAATTTAATTTTCTGTAGATGTAAGCATAATACAAAGTGATTAGTGATTTTACATTTTTAAATTCCTTACTTTTCCTGAAAATATAACTCATAATTCGACTTGAACTATTAGCTATGCGATCTATGTGTGCATCGAAGAGCAACTTCGAATCAAAAGTGACACCCAGATCAAAAGCCTTGGACACACGTCCAATGGGGTACTGAAAAGTGATAGGGGAATGGTTTCTAGTAAAAGTTATCGTGAAACATTTATTTAAATTCAAAAATAATTGGTTTTCTCTACAGTACTCAACCAAGTTATTCAAATCTAGTTGAAGATCAAGCCAGTCCCTTAAGCATCTGATAGATTTAAAACTTTCAGATCGTCTGCATAGAGCAAGAATCTGGAATGCTGGAAACATTTATCTATGTCATTTATATAAATTAAGAAAATGAGAGGACCGAGATGAGTTCCCTGCGGTACCCCAGAAGTGCTAATGAAAGAGTCAGATTTAAAACCATTTAAACTAACGAAATGTGACCTATTCAGTAGATACGATTGGATCCACTCAAGCAACCCACCACTTACACCTGCTTCGGCTAGTCTGAAAATGAGAATATCGAAACTTATTTTGTCGAAGGCTTTAGAAAAATCTGTGTGAGTAGCATCAGTCTGAATTTGAGAATCCATTGCACTCTGCAGGTACTCACTATAAACGATCAAATCAGTTTCCAGAGTCCTATGCTTAAAAAATCCGTGCTGTTGTGGGATAATGAAATTTTTCACATGAGAGAAAAGATACTCATAAGTTAAACGTTCAAAATCATTTTAGCAATGAACGAAAGCTTGTTAATAGGTCAATAATTAGAAATATCATTTTTATCTCCACTCCCGAAAATTGAGGTAACGGCGGACTCCTTCCACTTTTTTGGAAATACACCATTAATCAGAGACTAATTGAACAAAATATGCAGTGGTTTACTTAATTTGTGAGAGCAATTTTTAAGACAAATTGGTGGAATGCTGTCTGGACCTGAACCCTTCGACACGTCAAGGGATAAGAGAACCTCTCGAATCTCTTCTTCTTCTATGTGAATATTTGATAGTACATCATTATTGCACTTTTAACAGTTACACTACGACTACGCTGCTGACTTACAGGAGATATACACTCTCGAAATAACGGACAAAAAGATTGCATATCTCTTTTCCATCTGATGAAGAAATATTCCCATATCTCATTTCATGAGGTAGTTTAGAGCCGCCCCGTCCCAGAGACACATATTTCCAGAATGATTTGCTGTTCGTTGACAGTTCCCGCTCAATGTTAGAGGTGAATTTATTCAAATCAAGTTCAATAAGTTCCTTCGAATGAGCACGAAGCTGTTTGAATATATTGAAATCATTGACATCATTTTCCATTTTTTATGAATTTTTTGCTTTTCTATTATTGTAGCAATAGTAACTTTCGAAAAGAATGAAGGAAAACACTTAGAGACTCTTTTCTTAGGAACAACAGAACCGATTATGTCATTGATTCTCTCATAAAAAATATCCAGATTTTCATCAATTCCCTTAGAGCTGCTGTTGAGCAGAAACTCCCAATTCACCAGCGATAATGAAGCATTAACATCTTCATAATTGGCATTTCTAAAATCGTAATAAAAATTTTGAATTTTCGAATTTTTCATCATCTTCTCTTTAGACAAGGCAACTATAAACTCCAGTGTGGGATGATGTGTGTCCTCGTTTACAAACGGATGAGCACTCTTGTGTATATTCGAGACAATTTCTTTATTACACAATACTAAGTCAAGAATTTTATCGTTACTATTCTTCACATGATTGTTTTGATTAAGTTCGACAAATGCAAGTGTATCTAATATATTTGAATATTTATTTTCAATATTAGTAGGTATCAAGTAACTCTTATCAGAGCTCACCCAATCAACCGATGGATAATTAAAGTCACCACACACAAGAAATGGACATTTTATGTTCACTATATTGCTCTCCAATTTACTAGCGAACACATCACTTGCCACAGAATCCCCAGGGGGTAAATACACACAGCAAATATATAACTTCGAACTATTCACGTTCTGAGATACCCAGATATCCTCCTCGTCACTTTCATACAAATTCGTCTCTCTCCCCTTGTTACATTTATGAAGGTTGTTTAATGATATCGAGTGGTTGGTTGATTTTACGTGTTCAAATATTGGCGAATTTTCATCTGAGGAAATATGTTCCTTGAATCTAGATTCGAAACTTCTCCCTGTTTGTCTGACATAGGCTACCTGACATTCATTGCACCTCTACCCCATCAGCTGTAATCACCAATGGAATTCATTTCGTCTTTCTATATACGGAGCCAAAACAAATTACGTGCTTAGATAAGTTTCCATACTTATCTTTTGTGAAAAATACTCATAAGAAGAAACGAGTACAGTTAGCTTGTCTTCCTCCAACCGCAGCTTCAGCTCATCAACATCTATTTCGGGTTCAAGTTCAAGTGTGGCTAGGTGATAAACTAGACACAGAAGACTGGGGTTGCAAGTTAGTTAACGATACATTAGAACCAGTTCAAACTCCCACCAGCACCGAAAAAACTCCTCAAAACAATGCTGAATGTGGCTGCAAAAAAGTTGGATTATTTTGTTCATTAGCATGTATTAGTTGTCGAGGCCAATCGTGCTTCAATGTGGAATCTCGAGTAGAAGAGGATTGTTACAATATATGCAAGGAGACATCTGATGCATCACTCTTTGAACAATTTATTTCTACCCAGCAGAAAGAAGAAGAAGACGGCATGGTTGAAGTTCCATTGAATGATTATCAATCATCATAATTTCCAATAGTACTATTTTAAATTAAATACAATATTTTTAACTCAATAGGACAACAATAGATCGTGGAATAGACCTATGGGGGAAACCTCGTTAAAAAAAACGAGCCAAGTGCACTAACTCACGGGTGGCGCGGAAACGTATACATTAGGGTGGAGCGAAAATATATGAAATTTAAAAAAAATATTTTTTTTTCAACGGCATAGCGATGAAAAGTTGCCTTGTTATTTACAAAACAAATATAGAAAATATCACACAATTATCTTAATGTTCTGAGGTGCCCCAGCAGGGATGAAAAACAAACGAAAAACATTTTTTTATGTTTTAATTATTTATTACAAGAAATATCCAGAAACATTAAAAATACCGTTTAAATATTCAATTGATTCTCTGTGTTAAAACTAGGCATACATTGATGAGATAGTAATTTTGCTCTAATAAAACCATCTCGTTTGTTTTCCCCACAAACTGCACGCGATGCTTCTGTCACCAACTTAATGCAGCGCTCCACGGATTGGGTGTGACATGTGCCGAGACCATTTTTTACAATTTCCTTCAAGGTTTCATCAGACAAATTTGAAGTTAGAGGTGGCTCAGTTATGTCTTAGTCACGCCACAAAATAATGTCAGTATAGTCTTTAGCATCGAAATTGAACACCGGCACCTTGAATTTTCGAAGTCCTCGAATATTCTGTGATCTTGCTTTTATAATTCTTCGATATGCCAGATCTCGAATAGCCTCTCTGTCATCGCCAAGCATGGCAATGACGATATTTTGTTGGATTACTTTGTCAATGATAGCCTTCATATCGGAGTTCAAATAGCAACTAAGATCAATAGTTTGCCAAAGATGCTTAGCCCCGTCGATGCACGAGGAATTAAATTTCATTGTAAACTACATCGGTCCATAAACTTAGAATAGTTAAGGGGTCCAGGTTCTATATTAGCTAAATCAGAAGTAAATATACCAGTACTGATAGTGGTCATAATATCGTATAGATATTTTTGGTCGGTACTCTGCTCTGTCGTACTAATTTCAGGTAATATTGTGGGTATAACGGAGAATGCGACTATCGGCATTGTTTGACAATTTTGTAATTGAGATCCAATGACACCTGAAAAGCATTTTAGCTCTGTAGTTTTTCCATCTAACTGTGATAAAAAATGTCGCAGTGGTAATTCATTAGAATGCAACTGGCAGAAAAACCACTGTGATGGTCTGTTTAGCTCTTCTTCCATCAGAATAATAACGCCACCTTTAAAATCTGTATTGACTACTGTTCCATCGCATCCAACAACAGCTATTTCACTCAGCTTTACTTACTTAGGTTTTAAGTGAGATATTTAAGTGTCTTTAATACCTTTAGCAGTCCCCGACTCACAAGTGACATGCCCGAAATAGTTGCTTCCTGGTTCTGATAAAATGACATAATAATCTTCTATCTGTCGTTTTCTGTAAAATTTCCCTTCTTTCTCAATACGAACCAAGGACTTATCCTTCCTGCCATCAAAATATAAACCGAGAAGCATTTTATTGCAGTTCGTTTCTTGTAAAGTTAATCTGACATTAGTTCTTTCACGGTGCAACTTTGAACGATCATTGACACGACTTGGATCGTTTGGGGAAATAATGCCAACATCTTTCAAGACAGAAGAAGCTATAAGCAGCGGCTCTATCGGATATTCCAGTACGATCACAGGCAAGGGCTAATGATGGTAAGTTTAACCTCTTTTTTTTCTGAGATAGTGTTTTGACCTGTTCTGAGTTTTCATGGTAAGGACTAGAAGATAATACGGGTGAGTTAGCGCATGAACTGCTGCTTTCGATTGAAGAATCATTGGTCAAAGAACGAGTACAACAAGGTTTGTCAAAATAGTTTACCTCTCTGTTCAGCGATAAAATTTTTCCATTCCTTTCTTGTTTCTTCTTGTTTTTCTCAGTTGCAATTACATCTATACCGCATATCATCATTTTTCTGTCTGTTCTTTGGTCAATTAAGAAACTTGCTTCCTCCTTGGGAACACTACCTTTTACACAGTTACAATCACATATAGCTTTGCATTTGAAACTGATAATATCAAACAGTCTATGGTACTCTGATATAAATGTATTAATCTTTTCTTGGTATTTAACATTAGCTTCTATATTTGTCGTGGTAGGCACGAATCAGTTGTAGAACTCTTTTTACACTCACAATAGGCAGCGACGATTTTTGCCATATTTTTATTACTTCGTGAGCCAATCTTTCAGATATTTCATTAACTGTTGGCTCTTTTGTTGTTTTATCAGGCTTCAACTCATGTTTTGTGAACAGATAATTCTTCATAACATCGTTATTAGAAGGTAATTGCGATGCTGGCAACTGTTGCGGAAAACGAAATACAGGACACCTCGTTGTTTTTCGTGTTTTAACTTAAGACATATTTCTGCAAACAATACAAATAATAAATACCCTAATATTACAGTCAAGAATTAAACTACAAGCATAAAATATGGAAATCACTACTAACAATATACGTCACAATCCCAGTTAAGGATAAATTAACACAATTTGATAAACGCATGTTTCTACCGGTAATAACTGTCGCTCAGGAGTTTTATGAAATGTTTGCGATGTTTTGAAAAATTTTGGCAAAACTCATAATTTTTCTAAATTTTTCAGAACTTTATGACGATGGGGGCACCTTGAATCATAGCATAAGACAACTGATTTTTTTTTGCTTAATGTTGACCTAAAATAGCAACTTTTTACAGGTATACCGAAGCGATAAAACATAAAACATTAAATCGCTCCACCCTAGTGTACATATAATGACGAACACAACATTTTGAACTTTTTGCATAGATTTATTTCCAAAATGGGGATTCTAAGGGAAAATAGTATGGAGCCAGTTTTTATAGATAATCGTACACAGAGTAATTTTTATCTCAGCTACTTTCATGATAAAACTTGTCGGTTAGCTAAAAAATACGAAAAACAGAATTTTGCAACATTTGATCATCAATAATTGTGCACACGTCGGATCAATGGGCATTTTTAACAAGTTGTTTGTAACAGTGTTCCCAACATTCATGCCATTTTTCAGCAGTAACTCTGAATGTCCATTTTGACCGGACTATCAAGAAGTCTTGATTTATAAAAATAATATATTATTGAAATTCAGATTTCATAAAACTATTCCACAAAGATTTAGCAAATCTCACATTTTAATCAAATCTTATTCGAAAAATTTTAACTTTGAAATAAATCTCTGTGAGGGAAATCATGATTTAAATTAATGTCTTCCTTTTTCTACCGGGTGGGGCAACTGAAACGAAAAATACTCAATAACTGCTAAACTATTCGGTTTTGGACAAAAAACAGAAACAAGTCAAGTTTTGTCTGAAGCGGGACATTTTTCAACAAACGGTAATTTTATTTTAGATGCACCCTCTAAGCAAGGGTGCACAAAACTCAATTTTTTAATGGGAAAGATAGGTCAAGTTATACCTGATTGGAAAGCTCTTTTGATTTCCAACACAAATGTGTAATAATTTTTGAGTTTTGACATATAAGAAAGAAGATACAGACTGGTTCGTCAAGAGACAACTTATTTTCAGTGATTACAAAATCTTTCGAATGAACTTTCACCGAAATACTGTTGTTTTTTGGGGAAAAATATCTTCAAGCAGTGGTGCTTCCACTACACCCTTTCAAATTTTCGAATTGATAAGTTAGTTCGAGTAATAAGTCATTAGAAAGATTTTAGAATTTCTAAAATATTGTAGACAAAATTTTACTTCATCTGCTTTGTGATGAAGATAAAAGGTGAATTAATAGAGAGCGATACAGTGTTTGCGAGGTCTGCTGATTTTGGATGGAGATTCAGAACATGTTTGGTTGGTTTATAAATTATAGAGCTTATTCATAGAGTAACCTACCTAACCTAACCTAACCTACATGTTTGTGAGTAGGGAAAGATTGAAAAAACAATTGAATTTATTATACCTGATACATTTTACAGGTCAGCTCGGTATCAATCGAAAAAATGATCAAAGTATTCGCCGTCACCTTCCAAACACAAATACAGATTTTGCTCGAAACGTTCCCGGACATTACGTAGCATTTCAGGGGTTATACGATCACACTCGACTACAATCCGTTGTCGTAAATCCACCGAATCTGTTGGATCAGCTTTATAAATTTGACTCTTCAACTGGCCCCATATAAAAAATCCAATGGTAGCCATTACTCAATGGTTGTCTTCACATGTCTGCGTTCCATCAGTCCACCGATGGAGAATATTTTTTGCGATAATTCTAAATATCTATCCAATGAGCTTTAACTCGGACTAACTGGTCAATTCAAAGATTTGAGTGGTTGACACCCCCATCTGAGGGGGGTTTGGTGAAAGCACCACTACTCAAAGATATTTTTTCCCAAAATACAACAGTATTTCGGTGAATGTTCATTCGAAATCGAAGATAACTCGTCTTTCGACGGACTAGCCTGTATCTTATTCCGAATATGTCAAAACTCAAAAAAAGTTACACACTAGTGTTGATAATCAAAAGAGCTTTCCAATGAGGTATCACTCAACCTATCTTCCCTATTTAAAGAAATTTAAAGTTTTGTGCACCCCTGCTTAGGGGGTGCATGTAAAATAAAATAACCGTATGTTAGAAGATGTCCCCTCTTAGACAAAAATTGACCTGTTTCTGTTTTCTGTCCAAAACCGAATAGTTTAGCAGTTATTGAGTCTTTTTCATTTTAGTTGCCCCACCCGGTATGTTTATTCAATAAGAACGAAGTTATGGACCGATCACGCACACTGAGCAATCATGTATGGTATTCACAGAAATGAACACCAAACAGTATATATAAATAAATTGTTCACTCAAATAGAAATTTCACTCACTGGTTCAGTCATCCAAACCAAAGTGGAATTCTCTACAATTTAGCTTTTATAACTTTCCCCTAAATGGCTGCTAATTATAAACAAACAGAAGTTTTGTAACAAACTTCCAACAGATATCCAATTAGAAGTTCAACGCGACTTTCCTCCTCCTGAAATTACTAGGCAAACACAAAAATGGTGGTATCGCTTGAGATATTATTTTGAGGCGTACAGATCTTATAGCTGAGTAATTCTATTTATACAGGGATATCCACCGGGACCGTACGTTAAAAACTTTTTAAGTTCCAAATACAATATCAAGCTGAAATTTTATACGCGGCCATAACTAGCGATTTCCAATTGGAGTGAAATATTTTCGAAGTGATACCATTTCCGGTTATACCGGAAGTGGGTCATCACTTTGTTATTTCAATTGGCAATCTACCTTTTCTATTATACATCTAGAACCGACATTTGAGCAAGGCATAAAATACTCAAGTTGTTGACACTTATCTGTCAAAACTTTCGACAGATTTAATTATTTTTGTTATAAACTCCATTTTTGAGGAACATTAAAAAAATTGTAGCTCGTATTTCTTTTGCACTACAGACACAATTTTGGCTTAGGTGGATAGAAGAAGGATCAGGGAATTTTTTAAGCAATCTACACATGTCAAATATTCATTGCGTTGTTTTGTTCAATTTGGCCTTTTTCAAACAGCAATAACTCAATTTTTTCAAATGGCACGTGCCAATTCTTATATCGCCATCAGATGGAGCGTCAAATCTCAGATGGAATTGTATTAGCGTGTACTATACCCATCTCTTATAGTTCCGAAATAATTTGGGAATATATTGAATTTTGATGATTTTGCAAGAACTAACAGAGAATGCTTTGAAATATTTGAATCAAGTAGCTGAACAGGCTACGCTCACCTGACAGCTGCCTAAAACTTATGTACTTGTCACTTCATTCATTCTAATTTGATATTTCAACAAGAATTGTCGTTATTTCAGATTGAAAATTTCCAAAAAATACAACTCATTTGGGATAAAACCACTGGTTATTCAAACGAAAATATATTTAATCTTTTTTTAATTCATTTTAGAAAGTCAAAAAGTGGTGGGTAGAAATTGCAGGCAATTCAATAATTAATTTCCAAATTTACCGTCTATGAGTAAAATAAAATTTCGAAGCATTAGAAGCAATTTTCTACAATTCCGATGAATAGAAATTGTAGGAACTAAGCGAAAACCAATCATCGAAGATAATTACATTAATACGAATAAATGATAGCGAACATCATAGGAGAAAACTAATTTACGATCTGAATAAATGTTCAATATGGGCCCCATTTTTCTTGATACACTTGACAGCTCGTATACGAACATGATGAGTTGCCCTCCTAGTTTCCTCAGGATCAATATTACGAAAAGCATTATGAATGCGCTCTAGTAACTCTTCTTCACTTCTTACAGGAATAAGATACACCTCTTTCTTGATTTTGCCCCATAAATAAAAATCAAGGGGCGTCAGGTCCGGAGAACGCGGAGGCCATAAATTTGGTCCTTAATTACCCCACCATCTATCCTCGAACATTTCTGTTAGCTGCCGATCTGTAGCTCGTGTTTAATGTGCTGGTGCATCCATTTGGTAATAGCAATCCCTCAGAATATTAAGGGGTAATCCATCTAAAGAATTTGCTAATATTCCTCTCAAAATTTCCAGGTATCTTTGTATATTAAGATTTTCCTCATAAATGTGATAAGTCAACAAATCATTCATTAAAATTGCAAAAACGTTCACGCTGAATTTATTCTGGAAATCAATAACCTCAATGAAATGTGGATTTTCTGTGGCCCACAATTGTCGATTTCTCCTGTTGGTTATTCCACTTTCATTGAACTTGGCTTCATCAGACCATATAATTTTTTGTAGAATTGTCTCATCTTCTTGAAGCCGAATTAATAAATTTTCGCAGAAATTTATCCGCTTGGGAAGGTCAGTTGGTTTCAATTTTTGTAGTATGGTAGAAGAATACGGGTGCATGTTATGTTTCTTATAGATCCTTTGAATGGAAGTATAACTCAATCCAATATCCACTGATGCTGACTTAATGGACGCATGTGGATTGGCACGAAAAAACGCTAGCGTATTAATTTGATTGTCGTCGTCCCCGAGAATTGGTTTTCTTCTAGTTTCTATGTATTTTGTTCCTCCAAATTGCAGAAAATTGCTTCTAATCCTTCGAAATTTTGTTTTACTCATAGGCGCCAAATTTGGAAATTGGTTATTGAATTGCCTGCAAGTTCTATCTACCACTTTTTGACATTCGCCATGAATTAAAAAGAGATTGAACATATCCTCGTTTGAATAATCAGTCATTTTATTATCAATCTGGTGTTTTTCGAAAATTTTGACTTCAAATTACCAACAGTTCTTATTGAAATATCAAATTCGAATGAACGAAGTGACAAGTACATTAATTTTAGGCACCTGTCAGGTGAGCGTAGCCAGTTCAGCTACTTGATTCAAATATTTCAAAGCAGTCTCTGTTAGTTCTTGCAAAATCATCAAAATTCCAAATATTCCCAAATTATTTCGGAACTATAAGAGATGAGTATAGTACATGCTGATACAATTCCATCTCAAATTTGACGCTCCATCTGATGGCGATATAAAAATTGGCACGTGCCATTTGAAAAAATTTACTTATTGCTGTTTGAAAAAGGCCAAATTGAAAAAATCATACAAAACAATGCAATGAATATTTGACATGTGCAGACTGCTTAAAAAATTCCTTGATCCTTCTTCTATCCACCCAAGCAAAAATTGTGTCTGTAGTGCAAAAGGTCTATGAGCTACAATTTTTTTAAATGTTCCTCAAAAATGGAGTTCATAACAAAAATAAATAAATCTGTCAAAATTTTTGACAGATAAGTGCCAACAACTTGGGGTATTTTATGCCTTGCTCAAATGTCGGTTCTGGATGTATAATAAAAAAGGTAGATTGCCATTTAAAATAATAAAGTGATGACCCACTTCCGGTATAACCGGAAATGGTATCACATCAAAAATATTTCACTCCAATTGGAAATCGCTAGTTATGACCGCGTATAAAATTTCAGCTTGATATTGTGATTGGAACTCAAGAAGTTTTTAACGGACGGTCCCGGTGGATATCCCTGTATTGAATAGGGATTTAGAATATAAAATTTTGAAAGATTTGAAAAATCGAAGGTCGGAAAACACATTTTCAGTTTTCGAGCAAAACTATACTGTATGATGAATTTCCAACACGATACTCTTTGAGAAAAACAAGCAGGAAGAGATAAATCTGACAAAAGATCTTATAACAGGGTTTTTAACTGATGTCGATATTCTACAATCCAGACATCTTTGTCTGAATACTGAGTGAGAATTTTTGAAATCACACTTACCTCAAAACAGATCCACATGTTTTATCACATACTACGCATTTGGCAGATACAGGTAGATTCCCTTCCATCCACTGGTGTGGCATTGTTATATTCTGGAACAAATAAGGTAGTTTATATTTGAAGTAGCATTGCTATTCTGGATTCTTTTCCCTAGTAGTTACCACAGTTGCTAAATGATTAGAGCATCGTTTTTCAACAATTTTCATATCGCGATACACGACAAAGCCAGAAAGTTGAGTAAAGAATGTAGCGACCCGTCACTATAAAGTTATAATAATATTTCAACCAATAGTTCATTTATACGATTAATAATTAATTTTTATTATATTATTCATTACGTCTCACTATTGAATCATTCAAATGGGGTATAGCTTTTAATTTTTTAGCTTCTTCCGGACATCATATTATTGACCATATTGTTGAGGTTCGCAGGAGTATCAATACTTAACCGTTGATTTCCTCTTAAAGTGTATTGTTTTAAGGTTAGTTTATGCTTATAATATTGCACTTGATTTATTTTAGTTATGATTCGTTTTAAATAAAGTTGAAACACTGTTGTGCTCATTTTATTTTGTTTTGATTTTTTCGTATTATATAATAACAGATTTATCTAATTTTCTCAATATACGAAACAATTTATATAGGGTGCGCCAGATAAAAACGGACAATTTTTTCCGTTATAACTTTCGCAATTTTAGAGTTAGATCATTCATTTTTGCTTCATTGGAAAGCCAAGGGACTAGGGTTTTCAGAAATTGTATCAAAATCTCACCTACGGTAAAATCCAATATGGCTGACTCATTTGAAAATGAGCAATATTTCAAGATAGCTGGAACGTTTTTTTTTTCATTGAAAAATTCGGATTGGGCATTCAGTCGATAATTCAGTCTTTTCTGAACAATTTGACATATTGATTTTGAAAATCTTCCAAGAATTGGTAAAAAAGTAGCGTGAAGAATTTTTTCATTCTTATTTTCAGCTGAAATCGAAATATATTTTTCACCTCATGGCTTTGGCACTCCTGAAGTTGTTGTGTTTTTTATGGGTGTTCTAGGAAGACAAAGAACCACTTTTCACTAAAACCAACCTAAACTTTGATTTCCGTTCGAATTCAAGATGGCCGACTTCCTCAAATATCAACAATTTTCCCCGCGCATTAAAAAAGTTTTCGCGGTCGTAATGAATCAACTGAGTAATTCAATCACTAGCTTGAACCTTTCCAATCATTTTGAGGGGTTGAACTCGAATATTGATTCAGAATTGTGCCAATTGTCGTCAGTAATGTTTCTCGTTTCCATCATCATATGCACTTCCCGTTGTGAAACCTCTGAACATAGACTGAATGCATTAACTCTATGATAAACAAAGATTAATGAAATGGCATTGAGTTTTAGAAGACATCTGGTTTGAACTCAAATTTAATCTAGGTGTTGCTTGTTTTCGACGTTTGAGATTGTTAACAATGGTTTTAACAAATGAGGATAAGCGTTTCATTGAATGTTTATTTGTTCGTGGCTATACTGCTAGGCAAATATTTTGCCCCATTTCCAGCCCCTATTACAAAAGAAGTACAATCTATGATCTTGAGGAAATATTTCGGACAACAGGGTCATAAGGAAGAAGATGAGGATGACTGTTTCGCAAATACCTCAGAGTAATATTGAAAACATTCGAGAATAATAATACAACATGATTTTGTTTAACAAATCTAATGAGTAAAAACATTCAACAAAAAGAATCAAGTATTCAGAATGGAATATGACCTCCATTGGCATCCACAACTAATTGCACCCGTCTTCCCCAGCTCTCTATGGATCTCGAAATTACTTCTTGATCAAAGTTGTTCCGTTCGACTATTTTCTGTGGGGTCAGTTGGAAGAAATTGTGTTTAAAAATAGTATTATCTTCAATAATTGTGAGAAGCTGAGGCAAACAATTCAAGAATATTGGAACAATCTTGATTAAGAAGTAATTTCGAGATCCATAGAGAGCTGGAGAAGACGGGTGCAGATGTAGTGGATGCCAATGGAGGTCGTTTTCCATTCTGACTACCTACTTGATTCTTTTTGTTGAATATTTCTACTCATATAATTTGTTAAACAAAATCATACATCGCCAGATTTGAGTCCTCTAGATTTCTTCCTGTGGGGCCATTTGAAAAATGAGGTTTACCAAACACTTGTTAAACCCCAACAAGAATTGGAGAACCGTTTGAGACAGGCTATTGCAAGCATTACAGTCCAACAGCTAAATAATGTTGTGAGGGGAACCATCAATCGTGTGCAATGTTGTGTTCGTGAGAATGGAGGAATCTTTGAACATTTATTATGATTATTTCGTTTTCGCTGTTCGCTCTTTCGTTATTAACTTTTACACCCCTTCAAAATGAGCAATTAAATTTTTAGATCTTGTATTTTCATGATAGGAGATGTTAAGTTAAGCCAATTGTTACTGTTCATGGCCTTCTAATCGAAATATGAAAATTGCAAAACAAAGATTGTATTTTGTTTTTCTTTCAAAAATATATCAAAAGATTGTAGGATGAGATGAACAATTTAAATAAGCAAAAAAATACAGGGTGTCCTATTTGAGAATCGAAAGTTGGTATCATTTCCGGCATAACCGGAAACGAAATATTCAACATTCTAATGTTATCGAATTCGAAATGTTGTTTTCTCTACGATTCCCAAATTTCATCAAAATATTTCAAATAGAAAATAAGTTACAAGAGTGGCCCTAGTTTCAGTTACACCCTGTATACTGAATACAGAAATCGTCTTTTGTCACTCGAAAATAATTCACTTATGAGTGTTTGCAAAGATGATCCACGTATAGAAATACTTTTTACTAACTAACTTGAAACAATGCCAACCCCGCATTAATCAATTCATGTTCATGAATAATCATTCGAGCCAGCTATGTTTACTTCGCATGTTGTTATTACTTTGCAATATTTAATTTAATAAATTTTCACTAGACTTCATTTCCTTAATGAACGAATTTTTTGTATTTGTTGTAGTTGGAGGTCTTAATACAACAGACCGATGGACCATCAGCCTACGACAATCTTTAATAATAAAGGTGACTCCCCCAAAGGGCCTACTTCCCGTTTGGGAAACGATATGTAGGCTTAGGCACAAGCAATTGAATGACGGTATACGTACATTATTGTTGACGTTCAAGGAATCTAAACATGAAGAATAACAAATAGGCAATCTATACAAACTATATTGATATTCTATAAGCTCCACTAATAGACTACTTTCATTATTCCTGAACAATGGACATCATTCCCCAACTGACCAAATAAAGTCCACCATCTCTTGTAATATTCAGAAAGACACAATATCAACGCTAAAAAATCGTGAATCAGTACACCGGAAAAAAATTCTGACTTTTAGCAAGAGGTTGTCAAAAAACCGGGAGCTAAAATTTAGTATTTTTCACGTGTAAAATACACATTTTTTTCTGTGATGGGAAAACCGATGATGTAATATAGAAAAACATATTATTAATTTATTATTATTACTTTATCAGAGGTAATACTTTTCTTCGTCCAGTGATAATGTTTTCTATTTTTGAATTATTTATTATATCGGGCAGAAAGTTCATAAGAGGAATATAATCATCTGAATCATCATCTTCATTGTCATCAATAACAAATTCTGCAGGAGCTCAAAGTTAACTTGCTGGAAGATTTGAAGGATTTACATCATATTCATTCCCGAAGTCCCCGTCAGTTATGTTAGCATTTGCATTATTTGGCAGTAATAATGTAATATTTCATTGCGCACTGGTTTGGTCGTTGTCATTTGCTTCAAGAAGAGCCAAGGAATCGTTTATCTTAAACCTCTAAAAATTGATACAGTAGTTAGTAATATGCCCAACATCCTACATATAGGACGCCAATATTTAACAAGCCATTTCAGTAATATTTAGAAATATGTCAATTTAACTCACAAATAGTTGCTCTGATCTTAATCAATCAAAATATCTGAAAATCAAAGATATCTTGAGCTACCAACTCGTCTTCCCTTCTCAATAGAAAAAATTTTTATATTTTGGAAGCCCAAATTTAATATGAATATCATTGGAATAGTTGAAAGTAATCTCAAGTAAAATTTTCGAATGAGATCTAGTTCCGGCATATAAAATAATAACATCTGAATAAATTGAGTGACTTAATTTGAATTCAGTTGATAGACTCTTTATTTTGAAGCCGAAACTAGTAGCATTTAATTCATGAGATAATGGATTAAGGCAAAGACAAAACCAAAGTGCACTTAAAGAATCACCTTGAAAATGCCTCTTTTGATAGGAAATACTTCGGATGTTAACGATTGTTTTGAAATATATATATATATATATATATATATATATATATATATATATATATATATATATATATATATATATATATATATATATATATATATAAACCTTGACGTTGTTAGGTCGAACTTTTCAACACATGTGAATCGATAAATATACAATAATATTTGAATTGTGGAGATAGATACAAACATTCGGATAAGCTTTTGAATGAACAGGTAGATGTGAATTACTCACCCCTACTTAACTTGTTTAATTAGTTTTTATTACCTTTCATACTAACTGTACAATGGCTCGGTGTGGATTTTCCTGTTATTCATCCAACTTGTTCTACGATTTGTTTATAATACCATACTCTTCATTCTGTTTTTCATTCTTGATAAAGCTGCTGTGTTAGCGAAACGAATTTTTTCAAATAAACTGTAGATTAAAGTTAAACCTTGTGTTTTTTATCTCATTTATACAATAATATATAGTCCTGATTGCGTGGCAATAGAGAAGGGTAGGGCGAACATATTGTCTTGGTATTGAGATGCCTTTATCACGATGTACAAGCCCACATTCACAAGTACACAAATTTATAAATAACAGAATTCAATAATTACGATCGAAATACGATCAAACCCAACCGAGAAACGTCAATCGATTAACCTCGAAGTTCACGTATTGAACTAGAAAGAAATATGCGTTGCAAAATGAATGCTGACAAGAGATGCTACGAACAATTCTTCTGAACTACTACTATCTAACCTAATATTCAGCAAGGCTCTTGGTGGAAGTATAGAATATTAGGCGAAACTTAGTACACATATTTGGAAATATTCTAAAGCTATTAATGAAGAAAAACTAGAAGTTTTCTAGTTTTGTAGCAGCCAGCAAAATCTCACGTGGTGGAAAAGGGGAGGAAAGAAGTAAATACAGGGAAGTCGCGGCGCGAAGCAAACACTGCCGAACCATTCTTTACTGGAACCATTTTGCGCATTTTCAGGCCCTTATTTCAGAAACTCTGGATAAGACCAAAACGCTATCCAGTAAGCTATAATCACATACTTAAAATCCAAAGTTTTGAGTCTGTAGGTCATTTAGTTCCGAAGTTAAGCGAAAGCAAAGTTTCGCATTTATAACACTCACTCACTGATGATCATAAGAATAGAACTAGTACTTCCCATAAATTCAGAGAGCTGAAATTTGGTAAAGAGTTAGGGATTAATGGCAACATTAAGGGAAAACTATGGAAACTACAATAACCGAAGATCTGGAGTACCTTGTGACGCTGATTAGAAAACACAAGAGCCCAACCAAACTATTAGAGATCGACATACCGCCTTTGCAAAAAATATTCAACTTGGTGGGCCTCTTCATTTGATGTCAAAGATAGATGGTCTGAAAAATCTGATGAAGAACCCTTAGCTGGTCTCAGCTGAAAAAATCGACTGTCATTGCAAAAATCCAGCGTATTGGGACACATCTTCTAATTTAATCTAGCCTATAGCGTCCCAAAGTCACTGCTGGGCGAATACCTCCCCTTCTGCTCCTAATACGCATATAGATAAAATTAAAGGGAAAATCTGGGTAAGACTAGACTGGCTTTTATACTTATACTCACAAGTTCACGAAAAGAAATAGCGAATGGGCAATACGAAAAACTGTTGCTAATGTACAAAAATCAGAACCGGAAAGAAAGAAAAGAAAGATTTGTAATAATGAAAATACTACTTCCAAAAATAAAAAAAATTGTCAAATAAGAAAGTCTAATAAAATTAATCAATATTGCCTCGTTTCTATAAAAAGAAGGGAAATCCCTCCAAAAACATTCTGTAAAAAACTAGCCAAGTCTCGTTGGAGCTGCTTGCTTATCTCTAAAAAGTAATGAAATCTAGACAAAGTTGTACCAAGTCTAAGGTTCATTACTGATATTTCTTTATTATTATAGTTAATGTTGTGTGACTTGTCCGTTGAACATTCTTTATACGTTAGTGGGTAGGTACAGGTAAATTTGGTTATACGTTATGTTATATCTGTTGTAACTACCTATGTTTGATGCCAGATTAAAGCCAATACTCGTATTGGTAATTAGACGCAAGTGTCTTATTTTAGGCTTTTGTTATAGTTAATGTTGTGTGACTTGGCCGTTGAAAGGTAAACAAGGGTACAAAACTAGGTGCTTCATGACACCAATGCACTAATCTGTCCCCAGAACAGCTACCAATTGACGATGGAAAATTGCCACTTGGAAAACGTTAATTGAATAACCAGTAAATTGTAGACTTGATAAAACTGCGTATTTCAATAATACTTATGTATAAGCGAACCTGAAACAAACAGTATAAAAAAATATTTCCAGTACAGACGGACTTCTAATCATTGATATAAGTCAGTCTGTACGTCTATTTTATGTTAGATCGGTGGCTGATTTGACGCTCCAAAAAGAAGAGAGCAGAAGTCAGCATTACCAATGCTGAATGCATGTGTTGCACAATCTACAAAAGCCTAAAATAAGATACTTGCGTCTTATTACCAATGCCAGTATGGTCTTTTATCTCGCCTAACAAACATATGTAACAGGTAGTTACAACAGATATAACATTACATGTAAACAGAATTGGCTTGTACCTACCCACTAACATATAAAGAATATTCAACGGCCAAGTCACACAACATTAACTATGATAATGAACAAATCGCAGTAAGAAACCTTAGACTTGTCTACATTTCATTATTTTTCAGAGATAAACAAGCACTCCATCTAGTTTTTCACAGAATGTTTTTGGTGGGATTACAATATATTAGAATCAGAATCCATAAGATTACCAGGTAAGCCCAAAATTTCGGGAACAAAAGTGATATCCAAATTCGCAGATTACCAAGTATTCGTTAGGTTCAGTAATCTTATAGACACACATTTTTCTACATATCAAACTGCGCCTATGAAAAAGGGTTTCAAACATAAATTAAAGTCAAATAATTGACTTTTACTTTGACCAGCTTGGAATTGAAATATAAATAGCCAAAAGTTATTTATCGCATTCCAAAAATTCAAAATATTTAGCAACATCATTACTAAAACAAGAGTTCATCCGCTCCAAACCGAATGAATTTGATGATGTAACCTAAAATTTCATTAAATCAAAGTGTGAATCAGACAATATATTATTCATTAAGGCAAAATCATACTGTTTTACCTTCGATCAAGGCAGATTACTTATTTAAAACAAAAAATTTTATCGAATCTGGAAATTATCAAAAATTATGAAAGTTCGCACTAATAAATCTCAATCTTATATTAAACACGACTTAGAGAATGTATTATAAACATCATTTAACATTCATGTAATTTCCTTACAAAATTTTCAATTTAGAATTCTTCAGATTCAATATAAAAATGCAACATACTCTACCACCATATATTGCTAAGGTCATGCCTTGGGATGTATTTATTCTCTACTCTAGTATTCCACCGCACGATCCATTGAAATTGATTAACCAAGCTCTGCAGAATGTTAATGAGAATCCACTCATTCAATTAGAACTTATGAACCTTTTAGAAGTATGTTTGGAATGATGAAATTTACATAAACTTAATAATGGGTAAACCTCTCAGTCCTTTACTGGCAGAAATTTTCATGGATAACATGAAAAAAATAATTCATCATCATCCACTATCGAAACACTGGATTTTTTGGTTTAGATATGGGCATGACATAATCTGTTGTTTTACAGGTGAATATAGACAATAAGATTCCTTTAGTATCTTCATAAATTCAATTCACCCTAATAAAAAATTCACTTTAGAAATGGAAACTGAGAACTGAGGTCTGGCCCTTGTGAAAGCCCCTCTTTTGAAATGATTTCGTGACCCTGAAAGTAGTTCCTAACTATATGACCTTGATGAGGCATTATCATGTATAATCAAACAGTTTTCACCCATGTTTACTGCAAATGGTACAACATATTCTTTCAAAATATCTGTATCGTACCTCTGACTATTCAGGGTTCCATTATTTTTAACGACGTCTGTACACTAGAGAATGTCGGTAAACAAAACTCTTACTCTCCGTCAAAATTCAACCAATTGACTTGTTCCTTGGCAAAATTAATCGGAATCTTCGATGTGTTGGGGACGGAGTGTCTAATTGTACTCCACTGTTTAGTCGAACCTATATTCGAAGGTGTTTAGCAGTAGCGAATCTTTGTCTCAACGATGAAATTCTTAAATAACGGTAATGGATCGCTGTTGTTGCTCGAAGTAATCATTTCCTAGGTGACTACCAGTCATCCTGTACCTCCCTGTACATTCTGCCGGAGTCAAATTTCGTGATTCGCGTTGTATTATTATCGAAAATTTTCAAGAACAAACGTTACTCGCGAAAATTGATCAACACCTTCAATTAATCGAAACTTACCTGATCAGATTTAATGTTCGTTGATTGAAAATGGCATTCGTCATAAATATATGAGGAATATTTGTGATTTTCAATGTTATCATTCCAGGTAGCTCACTCCATAATTCATCAGTCTTTTTTAGTTTTCAAGTCGTTTCACTCAAATATACAGGATGATGCAAGTTACCTAAACTGAAATTTCTAGGCTTGAAAAAAATTACCACATACTCAAACAGTTGTCCTTTCTGTGAACTGCATTGATAAATAGGAAAGTATGAGTATCCTCTCATTTTAAGTAATACTCTTTTCGCAAAAGGTACTTAAAATTGAATGAGTAATCAAACAAAATGATGATAAGATGGTGGTACCCTTTAAAAAGTTCAAGCGAAGGTTTAGTTTCGGTATCTCTAACCATTAACTGGTATCGTCGTGTTAAAACTGACTGAAATTTATTGCCATTCGTGTGTTTCTACGAGTACGCGGTGGTGGCTCCATAACTTCTCCTATAATAGGCGTACAATTAAGTATCTCAATCGGCTGTTCGATTCAAGCAGCGGATAGAGACTGTTGGGTGCTTTCGAGTTAGATCTAACCTGACGGTACCACTTACGTATATTTCTTACCATAAGTTCACAATTGATTTTGTCTCTATTGATGGCAAGCAGTATATAGGAGAAGAAGTACATCAGTTGTTCTTGGATCGGGAAGAAGATGGGGACATTAGTGCCATCTCTACTATCGATAATGACCACGATTCGGAAGAAGAATACAGCATTGATGGCGATGTGACAGTCGAAACTGAACCAGATCCTAATGACGGGTTCGATGGAGATGCAGAGGATGCAGCAACTATACTGGTCTCTGGTAACTCTTCGGATTTACCCTCATCTTCTGCGAGTTATGTTTATGGAAAAAAGAAGCTCCTGTACTCGGTCGAACCAGAAGCCATGATATTATTCTCCATTTAATGGATTAAAAACAGCGGCCAGAAACTTGCAAATGAAAAAATCACAGAGTTATCAAGTAATTATGGAGAAACTGCCTCATATTGTAAATACACCGATTCGATTAAAATCAAAGCATTTTTTGGATTTCTCTGTTTGACATTGATTTTCAAATCTAACAATGAAAATGCCGCAGGTTCATTTACCTCCGATGGTACCGGCAGAGTTATTTTTAGAGCCACCATTTCTCTTAAGAAGTTTCTGTTTTTGTTGATAGCATTACGGTTTGGCAAACTTTTAACTCGAGATGAGAGAAAAACGGACAAATTTCGCCATATACGTGAAATTTTCGACAGCTTTATGAAGAACTGTCAAATTTCTTATACTCCTGGTGAGGCCTGACCATTGACGAAATGCTTGTGAGCTTCTGAGGTCGGTGTTTTCTCCGTGTATACATGAAAAGTAAGCCTAACTAGTATGCTTTCGAGTTAGATCTAACCTGACGGTACCACTTACGTATATTTCTTACCACAATTGATTTTGTCTCTATTGATGGCAAGCAGTATATAGGAGAAGAAGTACATCAGTTGTTCTTGGATCGGGAAGAAGATGGGGACATTAGTGCCATCTCTACTATCGATAATGACCACGATTCGGAAGAAGAATACAGCATTGATGGCGATGTGACAGTCGAAACTGAACCAGATCCTAATGACGGGTTCGATGGAGATGCAGAGGATGCAGCAACTATACTGGTCCCTGGTAACTCTTCGGATTTACCCTCATCTTCTGCGAGTTATGTTTATGGAAAAAAGAAGCTCCTGTACTCGGTCGAACCAGAAGCCATGATATTATTCTCCATTTAATGGATTAAAAACAGCGGCCAGAAACTTGCAAATGAAAAAATCACAGAGTTATCAAGTAATTATTGAGAAACTGCCTCATATTGTAAATACACCGATTCGATTGAAATCAAAGCATTTTTTGGATTTCTCTGTTTGACATTGATTTTCAAATCTAACAATGAAAATGCCGCAGGTTCATTTACCTCCGATGGTACCGGCAGAGTTATTTTTAGAGCCACCATTTCTCTTAAGAAGTTTCTGTTTTTGTTGATAGCATTACGGTTTGGCAACTTTCAACCCGAGATGAGAGAAAAACGGACAAATTTCGCAATATACGTGAAATTTTCGACAGCTTTATAAAGAACTGTCAAATTTCTTATACTCCTGGTGAGGCCTGACCATTGACGAAATGCTTGTGAGCTTCTGAGGTCGGTGTTTTCTCCGTGTATACATGAAAAGTAAGCCTAACTAGTATGCTTTCGAGTTAGATCTAACCTGACGGTACCACTTACGTATATTTCTTACCACAATTGATTTTGTCTCTATTGATGGCAAGCAGTATATAGGAGAAGAAGTACATCAGTTGTTCTTGGATCGGGAAGAAGATGGGGACATTAGTGCCGTCTCTACTATCGATAATGACCACGATTCGGAAGAAGAATACAGCATTGATGGCGATGTGACAGTCGAAACTGAACCAGATCCTAATGACGGGTTCGATGGAGATGCAGAGGATGCAGCAACTATACTGGTCCCTGGTAACTCTTCGGATTTACCCTCATCTTCTGCGAGTTATGTTTATGGAAAAAAGAAGCTCCTGTACTCGGTCGAACCAGAAGCCATGATATTATTCTCCATCTAATGGATTAAAAACAGCGGCCAGAAACTTGCAAATGAAAAAATCACAGAGTTATCAAGTAATTATTGAGAAACTGCCTCATATTGTAAATACGCCGATTCGATTGAAATCAAAGCATTTTTTGGATTTCTCTGTTTGACATTGATTTTCAAATCTAACAATGAAAATGCCGCAGGTTCATTTACCTCCGATGGTACCGGCAGAGTTATTTTTAGAGCCACCATTTCTCTTAAGAAATTTCTGTTTTTGTTGATAGCATTACGGTTTGGCAAACTTTTAACCCGAGATGAGAGAAAAACGGACAAATTTCGCCATATACGTGAAATTTTCGACAGCTTTATAAAGAACTGTCAAATTTCTTATACTCCTGGTGAGGCCTGACCATTGACGAAATGCTTGTGAGCTTCTGAGGTCGGTGTTTTCTCCGTGTATACATGAAAAGTAAGCCTAACTAGTATGGAATAAAGATATTATGCAAAAACTCGCTACCTGATCAACGCATTCATCAATACGGGCAAATCACAAAATGTGGTACCTAATCCACAAAAATTCACGGTGCCAACTATAACGGTTTTATCACTAATCGAACCAGTCAAGAACACCAATAGAAATATCACTGCGGATAACTGGTTCACGTCACTGGAATTGGTTGAAGAACTGCGCAAGAAAAACTTCACCTTCAAGCACGTCTACCTTTTTGCTTACCAGTACCCACAACTTTAGTCCCCTTTGTTCCAAAACCCAATAAATATGTCACATTGTTATCAACAATGCACCATGATAACAAAGTAGATGACGACTCAAAAAATCTGATATAATACTGTATTATGATGCCACAAAAGCGGGAGTTGATGCGTTGGATCAAATGTGTGCAAGCTACAATACCAGAAGGTGGCCGTTGGATGTTTGGTATGCAGTAATGAACATGACATCTGTAAATTCTTATGTTGTCGTTCAATTTCCGAACTCAAATTTGTATGAAGCGACGAAATTTCATTATGCAGTTAGGACAATATCTGATTGAGCCTCATATGAGACGACGATTGTCGGAAACCAATCTACCTAGGGAACTTAGATCAGTGTTGCAACGAATCCGAAAATGTGGGGACACTATAACAAATGAAAGTCAGCCGTCCACGTCTCAACCTAGAGTTCCTTATGTCAGTACTAAGCGTAAGAAACATCGTAGATGATATATATGCCCGTCCAGGAAGGACGCTAAGCAGTGCATCTACCGTGTTGTGTGAAAAATGCAAGATGTGAAAATTAGGTGTTACGAACGTTGTGGCACGTTTTCTTATTTGATAAGGATTTTTGTGGATTTTTGAAAATATTATAAGTTTATTATTTTACATATGCATTTTCCACCTCATTTTTGTAGGATTTAGTCGTTTTCGTTATTTTCTTCAGGAAAATTCTTGTTTTTGAATTTTTTTGCATTATCATTGACTTTGTGTTGTTAAAATGAAGAGTTTCCGTTTGAAGAGCTTTCTTGTGTATAATAATGTTGAATACATACCATAACATATATTATTATGAGTATTTACGAATTTATAGCTCTCAGGCACTTTTGAAACCACTGGATCAAAACTGACCCGACTATACCAGTTACGTACGTGACGATACCAGTTAAGGGCTAAAAGTGATAGAACTCCGAAAATGCACCGTGCTGTTATTATATATCATTTGAGATGCAATAAAGTTTTTGTTTCATTGAAATCGATCAACAATTGTAGGATTTACAACTTGGAGCATTTTCAAGGAACACCCGATATACAAGATATATTTTCAAGATAAAAGCTATTCATCAGACCATACAAGGAACCATCCAACTGCTCGCATAATCATCGTTCTCTTGTTCGAGGAATCCATAACTTCAAACGAGAATTTATAAGTATGTGCAAAAGTCCATAAAGCATTCATGAACTACACTAATAAATGCTTCTATTAAAAATTCTATGGAAATATTACGATAACATTCTCTCATTTGGCCAAATCGTTCTTCGAATAACTCGGCACTAAATCTTCCCCATTCGAGGAAACTCGACGAATATCACGTTTTCAATTAAATTTTATCATCTTGGAAGTCGTGGAGCTTTTGATGAGTACTTGCCGGAGAATAACAAGAATGTATTAAAAAAATTATATAAGCGTAACATAATGTTATTGTCCCCAAGTTCATTAGGTTTTAACGACGGGTAGTTGTTATACCTCAAACAGTCGTAGGAGCTATCGCTCTAAGGAAAATGATATTTATGATTTCGTAATATGCAACCTGAAGAATATTTCCTAATATCGGACAGCCTTTTCAAATCTTAAATTTTGTAGTTCTTCCTATTGCATTGAAATCATCATATCCTTTGAAGAAAAATAATACCGGAGCACCTTATTTACACTACGCTCAATTTCAATATTTCAAATTTCATTTTCGGAAACCAACTAATTTTTGACACATATTCTTTTCGGATATTTCCGGGTATATATTAATGAAATTCGACGTTTTCATTGGCGCTCCTCCCTCAAGAAGTGAAATGAAAGAAATAAATTGAATTTGTTTGTTCTCTTGATAATTTCAATTTTCATTTGAATTTGGGAGGCTTTTACTTGGTAAAATTCCATCATCAATAATAAAAACCGAGTACTGTGTTTTAAGGAATTTTACCTAATGATTGCGATTCGTAACGCGTTTCACTACACCGTAGCTTCTTCAGACGAATGAAAATTTAAAGAAATTAATTCATAATCATCCACTCAGTAAATATTGTTTATACTGGTATCGCTATGTAGACGATATCATTATTTGCTTCACAGGAACAGATAGACAGTTAAAAATTTTCGAAAATCATATAAATTCATTACATCCAAAATTTGATTCACAACCGAAATAGAAAGCAATAATTCGATAAATTTCAGGCGTAACAATTTCGAATGAAAATGGAAAACATGTTTTCGCAATTTACCATAAGCCCTCACATACAGATATTATAATTCATAACTCGTCGTGTCATCCATATCAACATAAAATGTCAGCATTCAATAGTTTTATTCATAGATTGATTAACATCCCGTTATCACCAGAAAATTTCAACAAAGAATTAAATTTGATTAAACAAATAGCAAAAATAATGGTTACAATCCAAAATTAATAAATAATATTTTAAATAAAAACATAGTAGAATCGCATTGAATGAAGTTTAACCTGTCGATAAATTGAAACAAAATTCAACACCTTAACCTACGTTGGCATTACAAGTGAGACACTGAAATCATTCTTGAGTAGCAATAATTTCAACATAGCTTCAAACTAATAATAATTTAGGCAAATATATAAAAATAATAAAACCAAACCAGGTAAAAACAATAAATCAGGTGTTTATAGATTGAATTGCAATGACTGTGATAATTTCTACATTGGTAAACTCATAGAAATTTTAATAGAATATCGGAACATAAACGCAGTTTTTCAAATAAAATATCAGATTCAAATTACGCGAATCATCTCTCAGAAAATAATCACTCTTTCGACCCACAGTTTGAAATTTTGCATACAGATAATAAATATTGGAAGATAGATCTTTGGGAAACTTTAGAAATCAATAAATACAAACACTCAGGTAGACTCATCAATGAACAAGTCGATTTAAGCCCTTCACCTCTATTGAATCTCTTCGGGGAGCGATCTATTCCTTAATTTTATTGAATATACCTGTCATAAATAATCAATTAAGAAGAAGCAACCCAATAAGCTGTTTACTGTTTACCAACCTGTTTACCAACCTATGGTTTTGGTGCAGCTTCAATAATATTGTTCTGGTTCATCTAGTACGAAAATGCGTGGAGAAACATGATTTTCTGGTGCCCGGAATGTTTGAATATTCCCGCACAAAATTCTGTTTATAAGAAGACAATGGATATCATTGATTTGAAGTTGAGTGAATTTGCGGCTCGTATTTTGGAGGAACTGAATAGGATTTCAACACAAGTGGGGGAGCTGAAGGAATCCAAACTTCAGCTTATCTAGCTCATATCTCATGTGATTCCGTTATCATTGTCAGGGCTTTCGGGAGTGAATATTATTCCCAAACCTGCAGGAATAGTTACAGAGTCCATCAACAACCTACATCTACAAAAGTTACTTTCAATAAAAGTAAACATAAATATAAAAATAACTCAAACGCAAATAATAATGCCAATTATGGTCAACCTGGTAAAATCACAATTGCGGAAGTCAACGCTGGGATAAACCAGGCAATGAAGAATATACCGAACGTCCAAGGCAATTTGTCATCGTCCTTTCTTAGGAAGTGTTCAGATGTCGCAATGAAAGAACCCTTAAGACGCGAACCAATTCGTCCACCTCGTCGTCAGCCTCTAATTGTTGGAAAATCTGGTTCAAGTGCCCTGAAAAGCATCCCCAAAACAACTCTCGTCCATGTATCACGAGTGGATCCTCACACCAGTGAGGATGATCTGAAGTAGTTCTCGAAGGAATAATGCCTGTGTCTGAATGTGTGAAGCTCAACTCGCGGTATCCAGATATTTACACTTCTTTCAAGATCGGAGTTCCTGCACACCGATTCATTATGATTCTATTTATCACCTTTTTTCATTATTTTGTTCAATAACCTTTTACAATTAAGGGTTAAGGTTAAGGGGTTAAGAGAACGGAAAGTGTTTGAGGTTAAAAACTAGGTGGAAACGCGTTTCATCTTAGTATGTTCTTCAATTTCTTTGTTGTATCGGTTTGGTACAATTGATCTAACCTGAATTTTGAATAAATTGTACCAAACCGATACAAAAAAAGCGTTATCAATAGCCTGGTTGATAGAGCCATCAAACTATCACACCCTAAATTTAGAACAAAAAATATAAAGAAATTGAAGAACATACTAAAATGAAACGAAAAAAACCTAGTTTTTTTGAACCACTCATGAAGAAAAGAATACATAAAATATACAATACAGAACAAAGGAAAAAAGAAAAAATAGATTTCAAATACATCGCCTCACTTATACACCCTGTCACAACAAAATTGATAAATGCCTAGAAAGTTACAACATCAAGATTGGACACAAACCTAACAACTACTGCAAACAATTTTTCACCACTCTAAGGCCAAGGGTGAAACATGAGAACAAAACACACTGTATATACAAGGTTAATTGTCAGGACTGTGGAGCGTGCTATATAGGTAATACTGAACAATACTTGAATAAAAGAATATACCAACACGACTACTCCGTTAGATCTAATAAAAAAAGTACCGCCCTAGCGAAACATAGCATTGAACAACTACATAAATTTAAATGAGATAAAAAACACAATGTTTAACTTTAATCCACACTTTATTTGAAAAAACTTCGATGACGTTTCGCTGACACAGCGGCTTTATCAAGAATGAAAAACAGAATGAAGAGTATGGTATTATAAACAAATCGTAGAACAAGTTGGATGAATAACAGGAAAATCCACACCGAGCCATTGTACAGTTATTATGAAAGGTAATAAAAACTAATTAAACAAGTTAAGTAGGGGTGAATAATTCACATCTACCTGTTCATTCAAAAGCTTGTCCGAATGTTTGTATCTATTTATTTCTAATGCTTCTAGGAGGACTAATTTTGAACTTTTGATTTTATATGTAATATGTCGAAGTTTTTATTGAATGAATGGTTTTCTTTTATTAGGTGGTTTGAATAATTTGAATCAGATTTATTTTTATCGAAGCTACGTTTATGTTCAGATGTTCTTATGCCAAAACTCCTATAGATCCTACCGATATAAATTTTATCACGAGAACCGCAATTGAGTTTATAGATTCCTGATTTACTTGATTTTTCAACACGAGATTTATTATTTTTAATATGTTTACCTAAGTTATTAGAAGTTTCGAAAGTTATATTAAGATTTTGTTTGACGAGGAAGGATTTAATATTTGTACTTGCAGAACCGCAGAATGTTCAACTGTTGAATCTTTTATAGTCTTTATGAATAGGATATACTTCATTTATTGCTTTCTGATACAGTTTTTACGAATGATTAGATCTATCATATCCGGATTATATGAATCATTAATGGCTATTTGTTTGATGATGTTCAACTCTTTATTATGATCTTCTAGTGATAAAGGTAAATTCAGTAACCGATGTACCATGCTGTTTAAAGCTGATACTTTGTGTTGAATTGGATGTAATGAGTAGTTATGTATAATTGTATCAGTATGTGTTGGTTTACGAAAGACCGAAAAAGCATGATTCTTATTTTGTTCAGTGATTTTAAGTCCAAAAATTAATGGAATCGTTCTGTTCAATTTCTATCGTTAATTTAATGTTCAAATGGATGGAATTAATGAAATTAACAAATAAGTCTAATTGACGAGTAGTTCCAATGAAACATACTAAGATGTCGTCAACATATCTATACCAATAAAGAAATTTGGAAATGAGTGAATGTGTATGAATTTTCTGTTCAATATTATTCATAAAAATCTCTGCTAAAAGTGGACTCAAAGGATTTCCCATGATCAAACCATTTTCACTACTGTAGTAGATGTTGTTGAAAGAAAAATAATTTTGTTCAATGCAAACGTCCAACAGATTCAATATTTCTGATTTAATTATGTGGTTAACATGATTCGAATTCAACATGTTTTCGATTAATATTTTGACATCACCTGGAGGAACACTTGGGTATAAATTCTCAACATCAAACGAAATAAGTTTTGCGTTAGGTGGTGGGTTAACGTTTTTTATGTTATTTATCAATTCGAAAGAATTTTTTATAGAAAATTTTGATTTGAATGAACAATAATTTTTAATGATATCTATAAGGTAATGCGACAATTTCACGGCTGGGGCTGTAATGTAAGATACGACTGGTCTAACGGGGTTATTTACTTTATGCAATTTAATGAGTCAATACAGTTGAGGTGGTTGAGGGTTTGGTAAAATTAATTTGTATTTATCTATTGCTTTAATTAAAGATTTTGCGTCATTTATTGCAATTTCAATATTTTTCTGGAATTTAATAGTTGGATCTTTGTTTAAAATTGTATAGTTTCTGGACGAAATGAAATTTAGAGTTTTAAATAGGTAGTCATTTTTATTTAACGCAATAACAGTATTACCCTTATCTGCATTTGTAAAAATAACTTCATTTAGTTGAGATTTTTGTTTGATGGCCTTTAAAATATTTTGTTCTTTACTCGGTTTAAAGTCAGCTAATGATTTATTTTTATAATGTTAGATGCGAAAAATTTAAGGTGAGTGTTATTGGGAATATTTTTCAGAGAATTTTCAGTATCTATGCCAAGTTCCTCTAAATCAGATTTTATCTTGTTTGATTTAATATTGTGTTTGAAACCTTTCTCCAAGAGATTTGTTTCATCAGTTGTGAAATTAGTATCAGAAAGGTTAACGAATCTATCAAAAAATTGATGGTCAGAAAATTTAGTTTTACGTGGAGTATGTTTCGGTTTTCGTGACACGAGAAACTTTAATTTGCGGTATTGGAAGGTATATTTATTATGTATTATTGATCTTATTTTGAATCTATTATTGTAATCTAATGAATCGAATTCAAGTGGATGAAGTCCGTACAATAACTCGGTATGAATTACCTTGAGATAAATATTGTAGATGTCTCGTTTGTGGAACAAAACCTTGCATTCTGATTTGATCCATATCTTCTGTCCTGAGATAACCGCTCTTCGAGCTGCATAACTGTTGTTGTTGGTCTTGAGTTTGATGTATTTAGGACACACTTCACTCTTCAAACACGTGGTTAAAAACCACAGGTTTTGGGATGTTACCTGTGGTTTTTAACCACGTGTTTGAAGAGTGAAGTGTGTCCTAAATACATCAAACTCAAGACCAACAACAACAGTTATGCAGCTCGAAGAGCAGTTATCTCTGGACAGAAGATATGGATCAAATCAGAATGCAAGATTTTGTTCCACAAACGAGACATCTACAGTGTCAGCGAAACGTCGTCGAATTTTTTCAAATAAAGTGTAGATTAAAGTTAAACCTTGTGTTTTTTATCTCATTTATATCATGGATCTACATCAAATAACGGCCTCCACAATTCAAAAAACATAAATTTAATTTTGCTGATGTACGAGTTCTTGCATCCGAAAGCAACGACTTTAAAAGAAACATTCTAGAAATGATCGAAATCCAAAAAGAACCTAAGACAGTTGATTCAAGAGCTGACGTTGACGGATTTATGAATGTCTACAATAATCTGATAATTTGAATACACTCTTCAATGGATTGCTGCAACCAGTTATATTCAAAGATTAATTGTTATTGCCTGTTGTTGTTTGTCCTGCTTCTTTGTAATTGTTTTGCCATTGACGATAATGATGTAAAGAGAGAATGCGTAAGGTGAATAGCTTTTAACGTAAGAATTGTATTATGTGTTTTACTGAAATTATGATTTTTGTTTTAGATAATAATTGTGCAGAGATTTATGTTTTCTGATGATGGCCCTGTGCCGAAACGCGTAAAAACAATCTGCAAATTATAAGTTTTAACCTCGAACACTTTCCGTTCTCTTAACTTGATTTCCCAGTAAAAATTTGTTTATATATATATATATATATATATATATATATATATATATATATATATATATATATATATATATATATATATATATATATATATATATATATATATATATATATATATATATATATATATATATATATATATATATATATATATATATATATATATATATATATATATATATATAACTTCGAATTCAAACAGATTCAAACCATTCCCACTATGTTTATTTCAAAGGAGTCAGCCTGTACACAGGAATTGCTCGTTTAAAGTAATGAAATACAACTCACCCCGTCTGCATCCTCTATAATGTCCTTTCCAACAGACGCTAGAGTTGTCCATTTGCAATTATTTAACGCTTTAGAAGCGCATTTTTTATGTACTTTGCACTTGCACAACTCACACGACAGTCCGTGACTTGTAACACCTCCTAATGCCTCTCTGCAAACATTGCAGTATGTTGGTCGGGCGTGAGATGTCGCGTACCTGAAAAGAAATAATAAAGACAGTATTAAAACATAATGTATCGCCGAAAATTCCACAGTATTTTCCAGTTATTGTAGATCTAGATACCATAAAAATGCAATGTTTTTGATGAATCCTCAAAATAAATAATCAATTGGTGAGAAGTCTGTCGAACGAGAAGACCAAGAATGAGTTTCTGCATTTGTAAACTTCTATCATTAAACCATTTAATGAGAAGGATTTTGATGTTTTTGCTGTGTCAGAACATTGGCTTATTGAAAGACCACTGAAACTTGTAACTATAACAGATTACAAAATTATATCAAATTTTTCACGAAGTAGATTTCAGCATGGAGGTTTTGCTATATATGTACGAGACAACATTGGGTGCTCCCCAGTGGACCTTCTTCATATTCATAAGAGCTGGAAGTAGAATTTCGTGGAACTGTCTTAAAAAGTTGTTATTGTCTTATTATGTCTGTTTATAGATCCTGTAATGATGAGTACAGAAATTTCCTGTGTAAACTATAAATTCTATTAACTGATTTTATACACCTATATAGCCCTTTTATATTGTTGGGAGACTTCAACGTTGATTTTGGCAAGAGTGAGTGCCCTAGATTACAGGAACTGATGTCGGTATTTCTGTCCGTTGTTCAAGAGTGTACATGCATTGATAATGTAATAATAAATTTTGAGGTAGCTAATCCGGGAATATCAGATCATTATGCGCATTCCTTAAGATATGCGCATAATGATATTTAGATATGCAGATATGAAATCGAGAAAAAATCAAAATTTTCCTTCAGTAGAATTATCACTCATGAAGGTCTATCTAAACTACGCTCAAAGCTTACAAACATTGATTGGTTAAGCATTGACTATTGTGACCTAGATCAATGTGCTCTGCAAATCACGGGGATTCTTCAGAATTCGATAGAAGATATCTTTCCGATGAGAAAATGTTGGTCAAAACATAATCCGTTCACATGGTTCACAAGAGAACTAGAAGAAATGCGTAAAAAGCTATCGGCCTTGCAGACTTGTTTGATGTGACGGGCGATTCTAATCATCGAGAGAGTTTAATACAGTATCGGTGAACCTACAGGAAACGTAACTCAACTAAATGAACGACAAAATTATTTAGCGAATTCAAAAAATTCATTTAGGGATACCTGAAGAATTATTAATAGTGATTCCTGCAGAGGTAAATCTCGAAATCACACCAACCTTAAGGTAGATGATTTCAATAACTGTTTCTCCAGTGTGGGAGCTATCATGTCTGAAGAAATACAATCAACATCCGTTCCCAATGCATCAGAACTTGATAGGGTACCTATTAGCAATATATGTTTTTTCTAATCCCAACCGATGGGCATGAAGTTGAAACTCACATTAATAAACTGTCCAACTTTGCTTGTTTCGATGTATTTGGATTGAATAGTAGAATTTTGAAGAGCACTTATGATATCATTGCGCTACTCCTGTCAAACCTTTTCAATTCCTGCTTTGAAAGTGGGATTTTCCAGAAGCTTTCAGAAAAAGCAAAGTATTGCCGGTATTCAAGAAAGGGAATCCTGGTGATACGGGTAGCTATCATCCTATATCGATCATTTCAGTCTTGGGTAAGGTGCTGTAATCTATTCTGAAAGACAGACTTTCAAACTTCCTAGAAAATAATAAGATATTATCACTTTCACAGTATGGTTTCAGGCCGGGTAAATCCACAATAGGAGCACTTTCAGACTTGGTGTCTAAGGTGGTTGAGGGTTCGGAAAAGGGTGAACAAACGGCCTTGCGTTTATTAGATTTGGCCAAGGCTTTCGATCTTGTGCTATATACCATTCTTCTCCGGAAATCAGACCGCTGTGGTATAAGAGGTGTTTCATTGAAACTCCTCCTTTTACCTGGAGGATAGTCTTATGTGTGTCAGCGTAGAGGAGGCTGTCTCTGAGTTCTTACACATAAAAACAGGCGTACCCCAGGGCTCTGTAGTGCGGCCACTGCTCATTTTGATTTATATCAACAACTTACCACCTAACTTGAAACCAATAGGCTGCGTCCTCTTCGCTGCAACACATCTTCATATAATACAAGCGGGGACCCACAAATGGCAAATGAACTTTGAGATTTGACCATGAATCGTGCTGATCTATGGTTGAGAGCAAATTCTTCCAAATTGAATAGAAAAAAATCCAAAAATTGACAGTTTCAGGTAGTTTTAAACTCTCAACTGGCGACACAGCTAAAATACTAGGTATCACCTTAGACGACAATTTAACGTGGGGAACGCATGTCAGCGCGTAGGTACCTAGATTGTCACCAGTGGTGTTCTTGCTTAAAGACTTCAATATACGGGACATGATGAGGCTAATCTACGAATGATTTATTTTGCCCTGTTCCACTCGGTCATAGCTTATGGGGTTTGTTTATGGGGCAATTTATCAACAATGGAGAAAATCTTCAAACTCCAAAAAAAAGTGTACGTATTATCGCTCGTGCTTAATACCGTGCACATTGTGTGCCTATCTTCAAAAGACACTTCCTTCATTGTACGTATACGCCACTCCCATGAACATTCATTCCAACTCAAAGGACTACAGAACGCATAGCTTCAACCATCAGAAAAATACAAGACGAAAAGACTTTCTAATAGCACCAAGATACAGATTGGCTAAGTCAGGAAGGAATTCTCCCAATTTAAACTATTATAACAAGCTGCCTCTGGAAAGGAAAGAGCTTACAACTAAAAAATTCAAAGTTAAAGTTAAAGAATTGTTATGTCTGTACTCATCAGCAGAAATTTTGTGTTAATATTTATTACTTCCTTGTATGTATGTTAGTGTTCGAATTATGTATTTATCAACTGAGTAATCTACATTCTTTTGTATTTATTTAACTTGGTATTTTCAATTGAAATATCCTGAGCAATCAAAGACTATAACCATGATGAATAAAGCATACATACATTCTTCCCGAAACTATTCAAGGAGTGATCAAGAGCTGTTGATATCAAAATTGAATACTTTCTTCTAGGATCAGATTATCTATCATATCTTCTACATTTTGTGAAGAATCTATGTACCTTCCGTTTCAAGTTTAAGTATTCATCATACTTGAAAATTCGAAAAAATTTCACAATCCATATTGAAACTCCAAACATCCTGAATAAGGCACAGAAGTAGATTTTCATCTGCCTATTGATGATGATCATATTTAGAGAAGATATCGTGAATTTTTCCATATGCGGGACCAAAAAAATATCTAGACAAAACTAGTAAGCAAAAATTGCCAGACCTGAACTTTGATTATCCTTGTCAGCTATACTGCGCCAACAAATTGCCATACTAAATCGAAAATTCAAATTTATTCAAGAAAAATTCCGATATTTGAAAAATTATTTTCCAGGATGCTTGATCGAAATGAAAATGGTACTCATAGGAATAGAAATAAAACTAATATAAAGTCTTTAAAAATTTTGAAAAAATTCATAGTCCCCAAAATCCGGTTAATATCGGATATTTCCACCCCTTGCAAGAATTACTGACAACTACGATGTGAAATAGAATGAAAGAAATAAATCGAGATTTTGCAAGAAACCGCCATAGTTGTTGATGAATTTTTACCAGTACCGTTTGTTCTTCTTCTTGAAAAGGTTGATTTTCAGTAATAATGCAACGAAAAGTATGAAATTTGACCCCGGAAGAGTGTCATCAAGCAGTGGTACTAGATGACTTAGGCTGGACTTATTCGAGCATGGGTCAAAGTTTGGAGTGTTCTATTCAACTGTTTGCAGAATGATCCGCACATACAAGAAGACTGATAGCTATGAAAGGAAACTTGGGCACGACGACCTCTAGCAAAAACGGCGATCCATGACCGTTACTTAATAATTTCCTCGTTGAGACAACGGTTTGCTACTGCTAGGCTCCTTCAAATGCAGCTTCGAGAGTGTTTATGCAAATTTGCAATGAAGCCATACGACAACGTGGTCGCAGCTCGAGACCGAGGTCTAACCTCAGCACATCGAAGACCCCGATTGCATTTTGCCAGAGAGCATGTCACTTAGTTAATTTTATTAACAAATGAGATTTGTCTATTTCATTGCGATCGCCATTCTCTAGTATACAGAAGTCGAAATGAGAGATATATCCACTGCATTTGCGTCAAACATGGGTGAAAACTTTCTGTTTTCGCATGATAATGACCGGACCTTGCCAAATGTCTGGTGACCTTCTGAATTGAATATTAAGAAGCCCACAAAACCATGCAGGTACCATGAAGGAGGTTCGGAACATACTGATCGAAATTTAGAATGAAATGGGTAAAAATGCTTTGAGGTCATTAATTTTGAATATGAATCATAGATGTCATCCAGAAGTTCTCGTCAGGTATGGAAATATTCGGTAATAACTTTGATTTTTCCGAAGGTTGTACGTTTTTGATTATTAGTTTTATTTCAACTTATATCAGTACAATTTTCATTTCGATTATTCTCAAGTATTCCTTACTGCTGGTAGATTACTGGAAAAATAATTCTCAGAACATATTCAGAATGAATTTAAGTTTTCAATTTTACGCGTTAATTTCTGGCACATTGTAGTAATGAGGTGGAATCTGTCTGATTCAGAAGGCCCTTAGTTTTATAGCCATCACGTTTGCTTTCAGAAGAATACATACATTCGAGAGACAGTAGTAAACACTGTTTATGAGAAGGAAGGCTATTTTTTTATGATTCACAACAAACTTTTATCCAATATAATTTTTGTGAGATCTTACCAATGATGACGTCCGGAAAGCAAGTCAGGCTGGTCCAACCTCTGAGAGGCAGAGCTGAGAGCGGCCAGCCATTCCTCCATTTCTCGACGAGATTCTGCACACAGTACCAGGGATCTATATGGAGTGATAACCTGCAAAATTATAAGAAAGTGAGTCAGTTAATACTATAGATTGGATTCATAAAAAGTGCATATCTGTACATATTTTATCTCGTTTCTTAATTTTTGCTTAAAAACATTATCATAAGAATATCTTGCACATTTTGTTGTTTGGTTACCTCTAAAGATTGAAAAATAGGTTTTCCTTGCTTTGACTATTACACCTACAACAGACATTCTGTGCGTCTAGTTCAGCCAGTAATGCCCTTCTCGGTCCAGGACCAGGTTTAAAAATTTGGAAAGTGCTCATTCTGGCCCCAAGTAAATTTCAGGTGTATGATCTTTATGACCATCTAGCCTCTTTTCCTCAATTTATTCTCAATTATAATTTTTTTTCACTTGTGTGTTCGGTAGAGAAAACACGTCTAAGAATGTTAGTGATTTACGCCGATTATTTTTCGTCAGACAGGGTCATTTCACATAAACCACAGATTGAATCTGAAAATAACATTGATAAAGAGCGAGGGTTGCTCTCAATCTTCACAATTATTGACATGACAATGGAATGATTAATTAAGTTAAATAATTTTCAAACAAGTAACCCGATAATTGCTCTAGCCTTTCATCTTGCGGTTTGATCTAGTACATTTCGAAGGGATTAAATTCTTCCACGCTCTCGGCTCTAAAAATAAAAGCCTAAAAGAATTTTGGGTCCATTTTTCTGAGCATTTCTCTCTATCATTTGAATTTGGGAGGCTTTTACTTGGTAAAATTCCAAAATAATAAAAACAAACAAGTACTGTGTTTTAAGGAATTTTACTTAATAATTGCGATTCGTAACGCGTTTCACTACACCGTAGCTTCTTCAGACGAATGAATGTACAGAAAATATAAATGAGAATATAAATATGAATGTTCTTGAGTAATTAGAAGCTTATTGGGTTGCTTCTTCTTAAGTGGTTATTTATGACAGGTATATCCAATAAAATTAAGGAATAGATTGCTCCCCGAAGAGATTCAATAGAGGTGAAGGGCTTAAATCGACTTGTTCATTGATGAGTTTGTATTTATTTATTTCTAAAGTTTCCCAAAGATCTACCTTCCAATATTTATTATCTGTATGCAAAATTTCAAACTGTAGGTTGAAAGAGTGATTATTTTCTAAGAGATGATTCGCGTAATTTGAATCTGATTTTTATTTGAAAAACTGCGTTTATGTTCCGATATTCTAATATCAAAATTTCTATGTGTTATACCAATGTAGAAATTATCACAGTCATTGCAATTCAATCTATAAACACCTGATTTATTGTTTTGACCTGATTTGGTTTTATTATTTTTATATATTTGCCTAAATTATTATTAGTTTGGAAAGCTATGTTGAAATTATTGCTACTCAAGAATGATTTCATTTTCTCACTTATAATGCCAACGTAGGTTAAGGTGTTGAATTTTGTTTCAATTTATCGACAGGGTAAACTTCATTCAATGCGATTCTACTTTGTTTTTATTTAAAATATTATTTATTAGTTTGGGATTGTAACCATTATTTTGGCTATTTGTTTAATCAAATTTTAATTCTTTGTTGAAATTTTCTCGTGATAACGGGATGTTAATCAATCTATGAATAAAACTATTGAATGCTGACATTTTATGTTGATACGGATGACACGACGAGTTATGTATTATAATATCTGTATGTGACGGCTTATGGTAAATTGCGAAAACATGTTTTCGTAGCAACATAAAATGTCAAATAGCCAAAATATTGGTTACAATCCCAAACTAATAAATAATATTTTAAATAAAAAGAAAGTAGAATCGCATTGAATGAAGTTTACCTGTCGATAAATTGAAACAAAATTCAACATCTTAACCTACGTTGTCATTACAAGTGAAAACTGAAATCATTCTTGAGTAGCAATAATTTCAACATAGCTTTCCAAACTAATAATAATTTAGGCAAATATATAAAAATAATAAACCAAATCAGGTAAAAACAATAAATCAGGTGTTTATAGATTGAATTGCAATAACTGTGATAATTTTGACATTGGTAGAACACATAGAAATTTTAATATTAGAATATCGGAACATAAACGCAGTTTTTCAAATAAAAATCAGATTCAAATTACGGGAATCATCTTTTAGAAAATAATCACTCTTTCGACCCACAGTTTGAAATTTTGCATACAGATGATAAATATTGGAAGGTTCATCGTTGGGAAACTTCAGAAATAAATAAATACAAACACTCAGGTAAACTCATCAATGAACAAGTCGATTTAAGCCCTTCACCTCTATTGAATCTCTTCGGGGAGCAATGTATTCCTTAATTTTATTGGATATACCTGTCATAAATAACCACTTAAGAAGAAGCAACCCAATAAGCTTTTAATTACTCAAGAACATTTATATTTATATTCTCATTTATACTTTCTGTACATTCATTCGTCTGAAGAAGCTACGTTGTAGTGAAACGCGTTACGAATCGCAATTATTAAGTAAAATTCGTAAAAACACAGTACTTGTTCGTTTTTTATTATTGATTTCTCTCTATAGTCGGAAGTCAAACTTAACTTTTAAATTTTAAGGTACCAACCTGTAATGTTTCAAGTTTATAATAATTAGTAGTTGACCTGCGTGTCATGTCATCCCCTCTTGACTGCTCTTGACCACAGAGCAAAACGCACCTTCTTACGCATTCTCTCATCGAAACAAGCAGGTTGTATCAAATGTGCAATAACTTAGTTACCATCAAATATGGACTTTATTCTTTGATACATCACAAATAATTTGGCGATGAGACACAGTGAACAAAACCTCGTATATTTGAAAATATTAAACAGTGCAAAAAGTAGAAAGTGAGTGTGAAAAATGCCCCAAAATCCTGGAGCCGGCGACGCCACCACCAACGTGCAGGTTCAACATGGAAGCAGTGTGTTCGGCCAGCTGAGAGAATTCATCTTCAACATTACTGATTGGAATATCTATATGACAAGAATGGGCGGCGAGAGTGAGAAGCTTGGCTGTTTCTTGCGAATTTGAAGCTGAACTTGATATGTGCCTTCGTGGTAAATTCGTTTGTGGTTTCGGAAAAGGGCCAACTTTGAATCGACTTCTGGAAGAAAAGAAGGACTCCAAATTTGTGGAAGCTGTAAATGTAGCTGAAAGCAAGATGGACTTCACAAAGAGCTACCAGATCTGAACGTCATACGTTAAGACGGAGATGATCCAAAACATGCGTTCTTCAAGTGGAGTGCGCATGAATAAAAGCAATCGTCATCAACCACGTCATCAAGAGAAGAAGAAAGCAACACAAAATGGACGCGCTTGTCAAGTCTGCGGAAAAACGGATGGACATACGAAAGATAAGTGCCGTTTTAAAACATATTTCTGTATTTTTTGTAAAATACAGGGACATTTATCTACAGTTTGTAGAAAAAGAATAGAAGTAGCAATTTCTCGGGAACTTCTTCTCATAACTATCTCGAAGATGTTGATTTATTGAGTGAATCTTTAGATGAGTCTAATTTCTATTCCTAGAGTGATAGTTCAAGTATTCCTTTCAGTATGAGTGTCATAATTGAATTGAAACTCGTGAAGTGTCAGATCGATTGTGGTGCGAGCATTTCATGCATGCCAAAAAATACTATTATGAAAATTTCAGTTATATTGAGTTCACAACTTCGGATAAATCACTTCATTTTTACAATGGTACAAAAGTGAAACCATTGGGTACAGTCAATTTAGAAGTTGAATACAAGGATCATCAGGATCATAAAAATAAAATAAAATTTTATGTTCTGAAAAATGGTGGTCGACCCTTAGTTGGTCGTGATTTTTTAAATATCTATAATATTGGTTTTTCAAAGATGAATTTTGTTTGTAATGAAGTTGACAAACGTATTCATACTCCGATTATTGAATTTCTGAGTGTATTTTCTCCAGGTTTAGGATTTTTCAATGAAGGAACACCAAAAGTTTTTAGAGCAAGACCTGTTCCCTATGCTATAAAAGAAAGCGTTGAATCTGAAATAATTAGACTCGTTTCCACAGGTATCCCATCACCAGTTGATTCCTCACACTGGTGCACTCCACTGGTGCCAGTGATGAAGAAAAGTGGAGCAGTGCGACTTTGTGGTGATAACAAGGTCACAATCAACCCCCATATCGAAATTGACCAACATCCCCTACCGAGAATCGACGATACACTGAGCAGTTTGCAAGGAGGTTCTCAGTTTTCGAAACTAGATTTATCAGAAGTCTACCAGCAAATCGGACTAGATGAGGAATCTAAAGAGCTCATCACGATCGTTACACAGAAGGGATTATTCAGATACAATAGTTTACCTTATGGTATTGCTTCAGCACCAGCAAAGTTTCAGAAACTCATGGAATCTTCGCTGAGTGGTATGGAGGGTGTAATTGTGTTATTAGATGACATTCTTATCACTAGTAGAGATGAAAGAGAAGAGTTAAGAAGATTAAGAGCAGTATCAGAAATTTTGCACAACTCGGGTTTGAAATTGAATTCATCCAAATGTAAATTTTTTCGAAATTCCATTGAATACTTAGATTTCACAATAGACAAAGAAGGTCTACGTATTTGCAAATCTGAAACATTTGCTATTAAGCAGGTCCAAGTACCAAAACTGTCAGTGAGTTAAAGTCATTTCTTGGAATGGTAAGTTACTATGGAAAATTTGTAGGAAATATTTGAACGATTCTACATCCGTTATACCATCTTTCAAAAAAAACTAAAAATGGCCATGGTCCAAGGAATACAATAATGCTTTTCAAAATATCAAGTCTGCTCTTGTGTCTTCTGAAGTATTGGTACACTTCGATCCGTTACTTGACATCAGACTTACTGTTGATGCAAGCCCTTTAATGACGTTTTGAATTCGCACTCGCAGATGGTTGCATATTTTGGAACCATAGGGTTATAATTCCTTCAAAATGGCGTAACTTTTTTCTCCAACAATTGCATTTGAGCCATCTGACAGTTGTCGAAATAAAAAGTATTGGTAGAACTCATTTTTGGTTGCCAAAATTGAGGAATATATGGAAAATTTGGCAAAAAACCGTAATAGCTGTAATAAATTTTCGAAAAATCATGCACCACCAAAAAAGGTGAAAGATAGAGTCTTGAAAGCTTAACAGAAACAAAGAGCAAATTATCGTGGGAATAATAGATTAGAATATGCAATCGGTGACACAGTTTTAGCAAAGAACACTAGAATTCTTGGGAAAGTTAGTTGGGTGAAGGGTATTATATGTAAAAAGATAGGTGGAGTCACATTTCTTGTAAATATCAATGGTATTGAAAAACGTTGGAAACGTCATGCTAAAAAATTAAGAAAAGCTTTGCCAGATAAACAATAGATAATACATCTGTAAATAGTTCCACATCTTCAGTTGGTTCTCCTCAACAGAAAGATGAAAATCCAATTTATAGAATAGAGTAATAGGAATAAGGATTATGGATTATTAATGGTACTTGTGATAAAAATTTTGAGATTTGAATTCTGTTATATTTTCATTCACAAGTAGGAAAGGATGTAATGTATCATAAGTTTATAAGAATTAGTAATGGACCTGCGTGTCATGTCATCCCCTCTTGACTACTCGTAGCTCGTGACAACAGAGCAAAACGCTCCCTCTTGTGCATTCTGTCATCGAAATAAGCAGGTTGTATCAAATGTGCAATAAATTAGTTACCATCAGTTATGGACTTTATTCTTTGATACATCACACAACCTTCTATGAGATGGTAAGTTTAATGTCATGAAAGGTTGGGACCTTCCTGTAATTTTTTTATTTCGCAAGGCATGATGAATAGCAATTTGGGAGAGATTATCTCTTGGTTTCTACCAATGGAACTCTAAGCCGAAATGGATATTCTCCAAGAGTCATTAAAAAGGAGCCGAGATGGTCATTTTGGGGTCGAGATGGGTACCGCTTAAGCAACTAATAATAAATAATAAATTCCATGTGTTGGTTATAGGATACCAACAGTTATATGTTGACTTGGGGCACCACTGAGTAGCCCAAATTGCAATTTTCTAATCTACGTTTTCTATTTTATTCTATGGCTACTTCGTCCAACAATGCATGTACAAAATCCCTAGTAATTTAAAATCCATCGATTTTGATAGTTAATTCTATATTCAAGGCTCGAATATGATATCGATAAGTAAATGTTATGTTCAGAGGATCAAAAAACGAGGGAGTGAAATAAAATATCGCTCCTGGATGTTTTCAATTTCCAAGCGAACTCCTAAAGCCGTTCGAATATGTTTACACACTTTTTTCGACATAGCTGGCTTTTAACGTTGGAGAAAACTGGTGAGTGATGAAATAACACATATGCTCGTATTAGTTTTCTTTTCGGAGCGGAAACACGCCAACGCCGGTTAGGGTGTCAGTAGAAGTCTCTGAACGATTCGAGTTCCAGAGATAGAGTGACAGCGTAATATTGCATAGAAACGGTGTTAATATGAGTCGAGGAGAACGTATGTAATATGAAGAAGATAAGTTCCCTCACTTCTATTCGAGCTTGGAATAGTGATAACAGTTCAATAGCGAGAAGAACTTCATTTATACAATAACATATCCAGCGGAAGCTGAGAAACTTGGAAACTTATTTCGGAATTACAGATTATGTAGAGGGTGTCTTATATTCGATGGTTTTCAGGGGCATCTATGTGAAGCATTTCGGATGGAAAAAAATGACCCCTTCTCGGTCTTGATTTTTGAGAAAATGTTATTGGTAAGAACCAATTTTCCTGGGATTCGAGCAGATGACCATATCTCGGGTACTAATTAAGTTACTCAAAAAATATTTCCACATTCTAGAGGCTTTTTTTTAAATAGAATCCGGGAATGCATTCGAAAAATATATAAAAGGTGAACTTTGGTAGATTTATCTCTCTTAATTTGCGCATGTACGGATCTTTCAAAATACCGAGGGTCAAAGAATATGATAGCATTAATCGAAAATCCTAATATATCTACGAGAGAATTAGCCGATTCAACTGGTGTTTCGAAGAGCTGCAATCAGAGAATTCAAATGAAAACTTGAATTTGAACCATACAGGGTGTAACATAATAGTATTTTGAGGGGGTAAATCTACGTGCAATTTTGAGAAAAAAAGTTTATATAAACACAGGTCCGCAAAATCTTCGTTACGGAACTACAGGGTGTTGAAATTTCCGAAAAAAATGGTTTTTTCTTCAGAACTCCTGCAGTTTTTGAGATATTCAGCCCAAATTAGGAATGCAAGCTATTTCTTACAGCCTCCATCGTTACACGTCCTAGATTTTAACTGAAATTCACAAGGTGTTTTCCTTACCTAGGCCATGTCTCCTTTCACCCTCTCAAACGTACAAAAGTACGCCACTGATCAGCGTACAATCAATTTTCGTCTTCTTCGTTCAATTTAGAAATTTTTCTGACACGTACAATTTTTTCGTATCTCCAACCATCTTCGAGTGAAAAATTACTGAATTTGAATTATTTGAATTGTATATTATTCGCTAAAAAGAAAAAAATAATAGAAATACTCGATAGGTATGCCCAAAGTTTGCTTTTATTTTGATAGATCGTCTTCTGAGACTCATTTTATACTTATTCAATATCAAACAAAAATAACAATTGAAAACTAAATGAATTACTGGTAGTGTCCTCCACCTGCAAGAATACAGGCCTCTGTCCTTCTTCGCATATTATCACGCACTCTTTGAAATATTCCTGGGGTATTTCTTATTGTTTCACAATAGGTTATCATTCGATTTCTCAATTCTTCTACAGTGAACACTGAAGTGGTACAAACTTTTGAGATATTCCCATAATAAAAAGTCTAAACTCGTTGAGTCTGGGGACCTAGGAGGCCATGGTTTTGACCCACCCTAACCTATCCATCGGTTGTTGAATATATTATTCTAGAATTCCCTAGCTTTTCCACTAAAATGTGCAGGTACCTCGTGATGCATGAACCACATTATGTTTCTCACCAGAAGTGGCACATCCTCTAGCAATAAAGGTAACTCCTCAAGAAATTGCCGATAAGCTTAACCGTTTAGTCTGTTACGCAAAACAAATGGCCCAATCAAATAATTTCCAATTATTACAACCCAGATACTTAGTGAGGATTGTTCATGATGATGAGATTCTTCAATCAAATGTAGGTTTTCCTCAGCCCAATAATGATTATTGTGAAAATTCGTGATAGCAATTCTCGAAAAGTTAGCTTCGTCTGTGAACATTATTTCACTATCAAATGAGCATTTTCCCTAATTTTATCTAAGAACCATCGGCAGAAATCGGAAAATTTCGAGGAACTAGAGTTTGGACGCGTTGAATATGAAACGGGTACAATAAAAAGTCGTGGAGAATCCTCCAAACTAGAACATTTGAAATATTCAACTGATTTCTAATTTTTCTTGTACTCACATGAGGATTCAAATCAATACAATTCAAAACTGCTTCCTCAATATCTGGAGTTCTCATAGTTTGAGTTGCACCTCTTAAATGATTATTTGCAGTAAAATTACCAATTTCCCTCAACCTTCAGTGGATATTTGAAAATGTTTGCCTGTCTGGTGTTACTCGATTTGGAAAGCGCACCTGATATAATCGCCTAGTTTCTGTTGTGTTTCCGTCAGCCAGACCGTACATTTGTAAAATTAGCCATTTTTCTTACAGCAATAACTTCAAAAGTCTTAAAACTTCAGCAACTGTCAAAATAAATAAATGAAAAAATCAAAGGCTACTAGTAATTTTTTTTATTAGAAGAGCTTTCAATTCAGCGAATGCATACAATCGTTCAATGATTTTTTGCTCGAGAACGGTTAGAGAAACGAAAAAATCACAGGTATCAAAAAATTTTTTAAATTGAATGAAGATAACAAAAATTGATTGTACGCTGATCACTGGCGTACTGCAGAAAAGTTTGAAAGGGCAAAAGAGGACATGACTCCGGCAAAGAAAACACCTTGTAGATTCTAGTTAAAATTCAAGACGTGTAATGATGGAGGCTGTAAAAAATAGCCTGTATGCCAAATTTGGGCTGAATATTTCAAAAACTGCAGGAGTTTCGATGAAAAAACCAATTTTTTCCGGAAATTTCAACACCCAGTAGCTCCGTAACGAAACTTTTGTGGACCTATATTTATATAAACTTTTCTTCTTAAAATTGCCCTTAGATTTACCCCCTTAAGTTGTGACATACTATTATGTAACACCCTGTATAGGATGAGATCGAATCGTCAACCTTTTCTCGGCGATTCCGAGAGGCGAATTAATTTCTATAAATGGTTCAAGGAGAAATGTTTCGAAAATGCAGATTTTCCAGGAAGCATTATTTGGATCAATGAGGTTAGGATCAGCAGTAATGGAATTGATAGAAATAATCCGCATCATTCATCAAATGAAAATCACAATTGTTTCCAAGAGACAAATCGCCAAGTTCGCTTTGACTCAAATACGTCATTAGCAATTGTTGTGTAAATATATATTTTTGAGGAATTCCTAAACGCTATTTGAATATTTTTACCGAATTTGAACAGCCATATTTTGAAAATTTTCCGCTTGCAGACCTCGAAACAAAGCGATTTCAACAGGACGGCGCACCTGTGCATAATACTAATGAACTATATACGGGAGATCACTGGAAGGCACAATGTATCTCGCTTTATGGCCCGCGAAGTCCTCTGATCTCATCCCATTAGAGTTTAAGGTTTCGTTAAGAATAAAATTCACCTCACGCGGCCGGAAAGTAGGGAGTATTTGGTTAACCAAATCCAGAATTGACTAAATTTGTGAAATTCAACTACTGAATGCTATGAATTCGGTCAGACGAAGATGCAGATTATGTATAGTAAATTTGTGTGGACAATTAGAGCTTTTCTTTTGAAAATGACATTGCATTTTCATCAATAATTCAACTCAGAAATGCCATATATTTTCGACGCTGAATTTTTTTACTATAAAATTTCTTTTGGTTAACAGACGATGGGGTGCTATCATCCAGTTCGTTAAAGAGGAATCCCTCAATCTCTAGGATCAGAACGAAACATAAAATTTCTTTGAGTCCTCTTCTATATGGGAATAACAAGCAATGAGGAGGCTGGCAAATCCGGATATTCACAAATAACGGTAAATTGGCTCAAACAAACAACAGATGACAAATCAAAAAACATACAGGAAAAGTGTCAGTGAATCTGGTACGCCACAAACACCCACCTCAAGTCTATAGTATCTACTTTGTCAACCAAACTTCATCAACCGACTGATAATAATAGAAGAGAGGTCACTAAATTCCCCGTGACGTTGTCGCATCATTGCAGTGCGAATTTTCATCTACTGTAATTTCGAAGCTGAATTTGAAGGTGCCTAAGATTAGAGAACCATTTACCCAAGGAGGAAATTTTGACTGCCAGTTTTCCTATACCTGCGGATCATTCTGCAAACAGTAGAATGGCGCACCCCAACCCTTCTGCCCCTTCTTGAAAAAGTCCAACCTAGGTTGGATTTAATGAAATCTAACATATAACCACTGCTTCAGCACATTCCGTCGGAGTCAAATTCGAGATATGGTGTTTCCTTTGAAATGTATCTGTCTTATTTTATCGAATGTTGTTGGCACATTATTATTATTATGAATACAATAAGAGTGAGGTCTTTAAGACCTATACAACACAAAAAAAAATCAATCATTACAATCAAGTAATTTAAACTTGAAAATCAAAATTTCATAAGGATAAATTTAACTAAATAAACCAGCCTAGCATAATGGCATAACTCAACGAGTATCTATCCAGTCTATTCTTGAAGCAGTTTCTCGAAGGGGCATTCACTATATCCTCAGGAAGGGAGTTCCAAGTGTTGAACACTCTATTTGGAAGGAATTCTCTTCTACGAGGGGTGCGATACCGCTCATGTGTCAGCTCCAAACTGTGACCTCTCAGGTTAAAATTCTGAGCCAGTTGGAAAATATCTGCGGGATCAACAGAGAATGATGCATGTGAAATTCGGTAAGTGTTTACCAGGCATCCTCTCTTCAGCCGGTCAATCTGGGACATCATTTTTGTCATCAGCATTCTATCTTCATAAGATGGTGGATGAATTCCATATGGGAGACGGGTGGCTGCGCGTTGAACTGATTCAATAAGATTCATGTCTCGAACAAGAACAGGCATCCAAACCGAGGAGCAAAACTCTATCTGTGGTCTTATATAAGTTTTATACAAAGACGCCGCCGTATCTAGGGAAGATACTTCTTTGAACAGAAACAATTTTTTTCTGGCATTATTACAGATGTTTTCTATGTGGTCTATCCATGTCAGACCCTTAGTCACTATTACTCCCAGATCATTATGCTTTTCGATAGTTGAGAGGGGCATTTTATTGATATAGTATGTGTGTTGGGGATTATTTTTACCGATATGCATCACCACACATTTCGATGCATTTAATGGAATAAGCCATTTTCTGCCCCACTCCGTAACTCTGTCAAGGTCCATCTGAAGCTCTTACCGAGCAATGAGGGGTTAGAATATAATTTGTAGTCGTCTGCATACATCGAACACATGGAAGAAAGCAAGCCTTGGAGGTCAGAATTATATATAAGGAAGAGTATAGGGCCAAGGACTGATCCTTGGGGGTCTCCACTTGTCACCGGATGCATATTTGAATAGGCCTCACATACTTTAACCCGAACACTTCTATTGCTCAGAAACTGCTCAATCCATCTGAGTAAAGCTCCCCTAACCCCAATGTGTTTCAACTTTTTAGGTAGACGCTTGTGTGGGACTTTGTCGAACGCCTTCTGGAGTCGAGATAGATGACATCAATAGGAAAGCCGAGATCGATAGATTTGGTCCACTCATCTAGGCACTGCAACAAGTTAGAGGTAGCAGATCTGCCAGGGAGAAGTCCATGCTGCCGAGGTAAAATTATGTTGTTCTGCATCAAATATGGTGTCAAGTTATCAGAAATAATTCTTTCCATTACTTTCACCTCGGAGCAAGTTTGGTTGAATTGTCTATAATTTTTTTTTGAGACTTTTTTTGCGCTTTTTATACACCGCAATGACATCAGCAACTCTCCATGCAGCCGGTAATGTTCCTTCGTCGAAAGATTTTTGCATGATTAGGGACAGGGGAAGGGAGAGAGAGGAGGCGAAATTCTTGAGAATGTATGGCGAAAGACCACCCGGACCCATAGTAGAGACAGTATTCACTTCTTTCAATTTCTGGAAAATGACTTCCTCAGAAAAAACGACTGAACTTAAAGTTGTAGAAGACAAATGAGCTACTGGATCTGGTATTCACTGAATATTCCGGACATATCCGAAAAAAACGTGTCTTGGTAATAAATAGTCGCCTACCATAAAAATAAATTCGAAATATTACGTTAATTCCTAGGCGCAATGTAGTTTTAATTTTTTCTAACTATTCATATCTAACAGAAAACAAAATGAATATAATGTGGCCATTTTAATATGTGATTATGTCGCCTTAAACAAAATAGTAGGAAAGAAAAGCTGCAGATCGCTCTGAACAAAGCACTGAAAATGACCCAGAATACAATTTGACACATAAGGAATCAATAGATACCTCATGGAATCGAAATCAAAACAATAAAAGAGATAACAACCAAACTAGCAACTGAATCAATAAAAGATGAAAAATGACGAAATGAAAAAGATTATGGAAATCAAACCGAGAACTTTAGAAAAAAATCCAAAGAACATTAGAAAAGAAAACGAGGGAGAGCATCAAATATTTTCCAAAATTTTCACTTTGAACACTTTTCGAACAAACGTTAAACACATGCAGAGATAAAAGGAATGATTTTTCTTATCATCATCAAAGATTGCAGCTTTATTGTTAGCTTTAGCATTATTGCCTGAGATAAGGTTAGATTAGGTACAGATGAGCTGTGAATAGTAATATATGTATGCGATGGCTTATGAAAAATAGAAAAATCATGTTTGCCGCTAATTTTAGTAATAGTTGAATCCAGAAAGTTAATGGAGTTTTCTGTTTCTATCTCTAAAGTGAATTTAATATTATCGTGAATTTTGTTAATGAATGTTTTGAATGACTGTAATTGTCTATTTGTGCCAGTGAAACAACAAATGATATCGTCAACATATCTAAGCCAATAAATAAAGTGTTTGAATAACGGATGTTCTTGGATAGTTTTTTCAGTATTATCCATGAAAATTTCAGCGAGCAGAGGGCTCAGAGGATTACCCATGATTAAACCTCTTTTACTATTATATAATACTCCATTGAAGTTAAAATTTTGTTCTGAACAAATTTCTAAAAGGTGTAAGATTTCTGATTGAATTATCGGATTGATTTTATTAATTTGAAGGGCGTTGTTAATGAGTTTCACTGTATCACTAGGTGGAACACTAGGGAAGAGATTTACTACATCCCATGACATAAGTTTAGCGTTCGGTGGTAGTATCGTGTGCTGAATTTTATTTATTAGGACTGAAGAGTTTTTTATTGAGAATTTAGATTCAAAATTAGCGTACTTTCGAATGATGTCTATAAGAAAGCGTGAAAGTTTTGCAGCTGGAGCTTGAAAATATGAAACAACTGGTCTAATGAGATGCCCTGTTCTATGGAATTTCATTGAAAATATGTATATCGATTTTCATCAAGTAACGACCTCCTCAATCGAATTATTTGGATATATTTTTGATAGTAAAACATGATAATTATTCGAATTCCCGTTATGTTCAATTAAGTAACGGCTCATCCATTTCAATTCAAACAAACTGTTGAGAGGTTGTCAATAAAAAAATATTTGAATCCTTTTGCTAATTCAGCAGTACTAAATCATTTGAAATGAGTTTTCCTCAAGTGGTTCATAAATCAGAGAAAAAATAAATTGCAGTTTCTATTCAACTCGAAGAAAAGCTTTGTCCTTACATTTATTTTCGGATATACCGAACAATGCACGAGAAGGATGAAAAAAATCTTTTCAATTCCCCACTTCAAAGGTAACCTACTGCCCCATTGAAGGAAAACGAATTGATTTTTATTAAATCTTCTGTACAAAGAAAAAAATATTCTTTCGCACTATTTTCATCCCAATGGAAACATTCATGGCAACCTACAATAAATCTTTTTGGATTTGTATTGTTGCCATGAGTTTCTTTTTCATCAAGTCTTATTGAAATTACCTATACGTGAAAAAAATATATGTGGGTAAAATAGAAATTTAGATAATTCTTCCATACTGTATATATGAAATAGCTTCACACAAAAAAATCAAGAGTTGTCTGACCATAGATCATTGTTATTTTGATCAATGACGCAATTTTTGAACGTTTCATTGAATAAATTGATTACTTCAGAGGCTTTGCAGCATGGCAAGCCTTACAGTTGAAACCAGTACCGTCAATATCTATAGCATCTGATTTGAAATAGTAAAAATAGCTGTCAAATGAAGCGGTCAACATTCTTTGTTACATAGTTTCCAGCATTACTTTCGAAGGAACATTGTCCAATTAACCTATCTATGTGATATTTTCACTTAACCAGGTGGGGCAACTAAAACGAAAAAGACTCAATAACTGCTAAATTATTCGTTTCTGGACAGAAAAGAAAAGAGTAATTTTCATTGATTGCAAAATCTGTCGATTTCGAATGAACATTCACCGAAACACTGTTGTAGTTTGGGGAAATATATCTTTAAGTAGTGGTGCTCTCCCTACATCCCCTCAGACACCCCCTCAGATGAGGGTATCAACCCCTCATATCTTCGAATTGATCAGTTCATTTGAGTAATAACTCATTAGAAAGATTTTAGAATTTCTAGAATATTGTAGACAAAATTTTTGCTTCATCTGCATTGTGATGAAGATACAAGGTGCATTAATAGAGAGCGATACAGTGTTTGAGAGGTCTGCTGATGTTGGATTGAGATTCAGAACACGTTTGTTTTGTTTTCTAATAATAGAGCTTATTCATAGAATAACGTACATGTTGGTTAGTAGGGAAAAATTGAAAAATTAAAGAACATTTTATTTATTTGTTATACCTGATACATTTTATAGGTCAAATCGGTATCAATCGAACAAATGTTCAAAGTGCCGCCGCCAACTTCCAAACACAAATATAGATTTTGCTCGAAACGTTCCCGGACATAACGTAGCATTTCAGGGGTTATAAGATCACACTCGACTACAATCTGTTGTCGTTAATCGACCAAATCTGCTGGATCAGTTTTATAAATTTGACTCTTTAAGTGGCCCCATAAAAAATCCAATGGTGGCAAGTCGGTGGACCGTGGGGGCCATTCTGTAGGGCCTCTTCTTCCGATTCATCGATCTAGGTATTGCCGAACAGAAAGTGCAAAATGCGGGGAGGGGGGGTTATGCACCATCCTGCTGAAAAACAACATCCTCATAGCTAGGATCATTTTCTAAATTTCAGTTATGGCCCGATTGATTAGTTCTTCAAGTAGTTGGAGATACATTTCTCCCCTTCAGATTTCCTGATAAGAAAATCGCCGAATCAGACGATTCCCATAGATGCCAACCCAAACATTCAATTATTCAGGATATTGGGTATGTACTCCACGAAAGATTCTGGTATTGAGTCCGACCAGAATCGACAGTTACGACGATTTACAGTGCCATTCAAAATACAAGTAAATTCACCCGAGAAGCAAATATTGTAGAGAAAGTGGGGAATGTTTGCCATTCGCTCACTGATTATTTCACAGAATTGCACTCTGTGGTCGAAGTCATCCTCATTCAATTCCTGGACCATTTTCATTTTATATGGATGGAATTTGTATTGTTTGAAAACTCGTCGACTCACACCAATTTTACTTTCCAATTTTCTTGTACTCAGAGTAGGATCAATCACCACTTCCCCAAGCAACGCAGTTTCCATTTCATCATTTCGTATGGGTCTTTGGACAAGCTCTCTCTTTCTATTCTGAACAGAACAAGTTTCTCTAAATTTTTCCACCAACTCCAAAATGTACTTGACACTTATATGTTTGTCGTCATGGCGTTCATCGAAAATATCAGCTGCCCTATTTGCACAAGCATTATTGCTGAAAAAAAATCAATAATTTCTACTCTTTCAGCTATTGAATCCATAATACTGGTATGGATGAAACCCATTAGTGTGAAAAGCATATTTCCAAATCTGGAAAAAATAAGAAAAAATGCCTCATTTGGTATTGAGAAAGCTGCATTACACCTGTGTGATTTCGGATGAATATTTTTCTGTAACGAGAACTTTACTCGAGTTCGTTTCTTTTCAAGCTTAGATACCATGCTGTTAGAGGCTTTTCAAATACGACGATCGGTTGCGTATGCGGTCGTGAGCATGCGGGCCATTACCCTAGTGGTTGTCTTCACATGTCTGCGTTCCATCAGTCCATGGGGATCAGCGATCATCGCTCCTTTGTGAAGAGGCTCTTATATTGTGTATACATTTCTCCATGATCCACCCTGTATCCTCATTGAAATGTAATCGGATTCGAAAATTCGTTCACTGTAATCAGATAATTCTAAATACATATCCAATGAGCTATAACTCGAACTAACTGATCAATTCGAAGGTTTGATGGGTTGACACCCTCATCTGAGAGGGTGTAGTGGAAGCACCACTGCTTAAAGATATTTTTCCTCAAAATACAACAGTATTTCGGTGAATGTTTATTCGAAATCGACAGATTTTGCAATCACTGAAAATAACTCGTATTTTTACGAACCAGCCTGTATCTTCTTCCGAAGATGTTAACACTCAAAAATTATTACACATTTGTGTTGAGAATCAAAAGAGCTTTCCAATGAGGTATCACTCGACTTATCTTCCCTATTCAAAAAATTGAGTTTTGTGCATCCCTGCTTAGGCGGCTGATGTAAAATAAAATCACAGTGTGTTCAAAGATGTCCCCCTTCAGACAAAAATTGACCTATTTCTGTTTTTTCCAGAAACGAATAGTTTAGCAGTTATTGAGTCTCTTTCGTTTCAGTTGCCTCACCCGGTGTAGTGAGATTTTGAGAACGAATTAGTTTCTTGATTGTAGATCTTTGATTTTTCTTCTTTGTCCCAAGAATAACAATTAAGCTTGCTAACAAAATAGCAGACATATCAATCAGTTTCATTGAGGAAATTCTGATAGACAAATTGACTTTAAACTCATTCTTGATCGGACACAATCTCTGTTAAAATTCGAAGCAGTGTGTTGGTGGGTACGGGATAGGGTGCTGAAATATCGTCTATGAATTTGTCAAATATTGAATTATCAAATACAATATTCAACGTTTACGTTCAAGCGTTGCTTATATCCCACATCTAAGCTTCCTATCACGCAAATTATCAATAATTACTGAAAAATAATCATATATTTTTCCAGTACGAGGGCTTATTGATATGTTAGGTAATAGTAAATTAAGTACTGATACTAGACCACAGATTATAAAATCTTTGGGCTATACAATGCCTCGAAAGCCGCAAACTTTAAATTTCATACTGTTATGTTAATTAATATTGAGTTGACAGCCAATACAAATGGAATAAAGTAAATATGGAATGCTAAGAAAACATTATTTTCTAGTCAAGAAAACCATTACGGAAACCAAAGGATGTCATGATATGTACTACGGTGATTTACCAACTCTGAAAATAATCACAGAAAACCATGATATTCTGTTAGACGATCGCCTATTGAAGTTGCATGAAATAACGAAGCTTGCGAACGTCTCGAGTTTTTATTATCTTGCCTGAGATTTCCCCGTGAGAAAGCTATAGCCAAGATGGGTGCCACGTTTGTTGACAATTGACCAAAAACGTGAGACATTTCCAGGCTACTTCTAGGCTGTTAGAACGAAACCCAGATAAGAAATGCGATGTTTCATTACGTTAGATGAAACATGGATTCATTTTTCGGAATTCATGAGAATATCGCTCAGAGAATGGAGATTGTAAACAAACTCGGTAGTCATCTCCGAAACGAAGGCGTATTTCGAAAAAGATATTGTAAAATTATAACACTCTGTAGAGAAAAGTGATTCCTTATTTCATCTCTTATCTGGGTTTCGTTCTAAGAACCGAGAAGTAGCCTGGAAATGTTTCACGTTTATGGTCAATTGTCAACAAACGCTGCACCCATCTTGGCTATAGCTTTCTCATGGGTAAATCTCAGGCAAGATAATAAAAACTCGGGACGTTCACAAGTTTCGTTATTTTATGGAACTTCAATAGGCGATCGTCCAACAGAATATCATGGTTTTTGGTGATCATTTTCACAGTTGGTATCTCAATAAGGCGTTCTAGTAGGGGGTATCTTCCATTATTTTTCTGCCACAAACGAAACTCACTAAACACCTTATAAAATATCTTAAGAGAGAGAAGAATCACCGTAGTACATATCATTACATCCTTTGGATTCCGTAATGGTTTTCTTGACTAGAAAATAATGTTTTCTCAGCATTCGATATTTACTTTATTCCATTTGATTGGCTGTCAACTTAATATTAATTAACATAACAGTATGAAATTCAAAGTTTGAGCTTTCGAGGTATTGTATAGCCCAAAGATTTTATAATTTGTGGTCTATTATCTTAATCTACTTAATCTACTTTCACCTGACATATCAATAAGCTTTCGTACTGGAAAAATATATGATTATTTTTCTGTAATTATTGATCATTTGCGTGATTTTAAGCTTAGATGTGGGATTTAAGCGGCCCTTGAACGTAAACGTTGAATATTCTATTTGATGATTCAATATTTGACAAATTCATAGACGATATGTTCTTTCAACACCCTATCCCGTACCCACCAGCATATTGCTTCGAATTTTAACAGAGATTGTATCCGATCAAGAATGAGTTTAAAGTCAATTTGTCTATCAGAATTTTCTCAATGAAATTGATTGATATGTCTGTTATTTTGTAAGTATTATTCTGGGGACGAAGAAGAGAAATCAAAGATCTACAATCGAGAAACTAATTCGTTCTCAAAATCTCACTACACCGGGTGAGGCAACTGAAACGAAAAAGACTCAATAACTGCTAAACTATTCGTTTCTGGAAAAAAGCAGAAATAGGTCAATTTTTGTCTGAAGGGGGACATCTTTGAACACACTGTGATTTTATTTTACATCAACCCCCTAAGCAGGGATGCACAAAACTCAATTTTTTGAATAGGGAAGATAAGTCGAGTGATACCTCATTGGAAAGCTCTTTTGATTCTTAACACAAGTGTGTAATAATTGTTGAGTGTTGACATATTCGAAAGAAAATACAGGCTGGTTCGTAAATATGCGAGTTATTTCAGTGATTGCAAAATCTGTCGATTTCAAATGAACATTCGCCGAAATACTGTTGTATTTTGAGGAAAAATGCAGTGGTGCTTCCACTTCACCCTCTAAGATGAGGGTGTCAACTCCTCAAACCTTCGAATTGATCAGGTAGTCCGAGTAATAGCTCATTGAATATGTATTTAGAATTATCTGATTACAGTGAACGAATTTTCAAATCCGATTACATTTCAATGAGGATACAGGGTGGATCATGGAGAAATGTATACACAATATAAGAGCCTCTTCACAAAGGAGCGATAATCGCTGATCCCCATGGACTGATGGAACGGAGACATGTGAAGACAACCACTAGGGTAATGGCCCGCATGCTCACGACCGCATAGGCAACCGATCGTCGTATTTGAAAAGCCTCTAACAGCATGGTATCTAAGGTTGAAATGAAACGAACTCAAGTAAAGTTCTCGTTACAGAAAAATATTCATCCGAAATCACCTTTCATTTCTACCTGACTCAATTCACCCTCATACACGGAATGTTCGAAATCATTTACATTTTGTTCAGGACGTTTACAAATTCTTCTTAGAAACCCTCGTTGGCTGCCTCAGAAATTTGTTCTGGCGAATGTGATTAAGGCATCTCCTATTTTATATTTAACAAATTATGGTATAAATTCCTCGCCAATATCTGATATTCTCACTTAATTCCAAACTAAAATTGAGTAAAACATATTTCGACTAACCTGAAAACTGTGATTGACGTTTTTTGTTGAACACTCGGCTAGGCACAGGTCGGTGAGTTCGATTTCATCGAAAATCACAGCCTGAAAAAAAACAGAAATTTAATCATCATTAATTACGTAATTAATTACAAAATTTGTTGTAAATTCGAACAACAGAATTAAACGACGGTCTCCCTCTGTTGAAATCATTATGGACCATACAGGATGATCCAACAATATGTGGTGCATTACTATTACATATTTTTAAAGAATTACCATAATTCTCATCGCACTTTCATTGTTTATTATAATTTTTCTAAACCTGAGACTTGTTTCCGAGTTGTATCGAATTTCAAAAACCTGCATGGCTCATTCTGCATACAGTGTGTCCGCACTAAAGGGCTCATTAGAAGTATATGGAGAACGAATTCATCGATCAATTCATATTTGTTTTGTTCTATACAAAACTGACCACTAGATTTTTTTTCAACATTTTCGGAATTTTCTTGGCCCAAAATAAGTTGTTAAAATTTGAGTAAGATTATAACTTTTGTTCTAGTGTAAGGATAATGGTCTTATTTTTGAGGGCCACGTTCTTTCCGATGATAATTTAAATGCAGGTACTCAAAAATCACTTGTCAATTGAATGAAACATAATTGTCAAAAAATACGTTCTTTTTCAGACAAGTAACTTGTCACGTTCAAAAATTAAGGAATTAATTTTGAACGCAACAGTACCCAATTGATAGTATTAATCCTCTTTACTTGCAACGAATAACTCATGAGATAGATAGCCGCTTCGCTTGAATAGAGGACGTGAAACATGCACTGCATTCGACTTGCCGATGTCACTTCTTGAACCTTACGGAGGTAGCCGCTCCAGGAGGTCAGTTTTTTTTCTCCATCACTTTTGATAAATTGATTATAAGATTTGGTGTGACAACTGTTGTGTCGAATTCTGGAAGAATATACTTATATTTCATTGATACCTTCAGTTTGGTGTTTCGAAAAGGAATTTTTCATCTTCTATTGATGGTTTGCTGGTGACTTCAACATTCGTTGATGGTTATGATTTCCCAAAAGGATTGGAACCTATACCTGTTTACATTTCTTGACATAATTGGCTATCATTTTTGCTGGGAAAGTAGCTACGATAATACTTTCAAAAGAAGTCCGGAGTGGCATTATTCTGGAGAGAAAGATACCAACCAGGTTATATATCTGCCGATATTCCTATGAAGAAGCCAAAAATTTGCAGTATTTTGCTGAGTTTTCGCCGTTAGATTTTCACGCAAATTATCAGACTTTTGTTCGTTTGCTAAATTAATCCTCAGTGCCTCTAGTGTCTCCATTTTATTTTTCATAAACATTTTGAGTATCAAACCTTTATAGAGAATGCCTTTTCTCTGAACAATTCTAGTTTAAAAGTTTTTTTCTCGGATTAGATGATTCATTTTAGTGAGTTCATTTTCAATATTCAGTCATATTATCAACAGAATATTGAAAGCATTATTTTTTCTAAATACTCAACACTGAATGCAAAATCGAATTCAGTATAATTCACTTATTTGATATCTAAGTCCGGTTAGTTCTTTTATCAATCATAATTATCCTGATCCTTATACTGATATTACTCATTTGCTTGTCAGTTCTGTAGCATGGGGGGGGGTGTCTATATTGTGTCTTGATAGTGATTTTAAAGTTTTAAAAGATATAAACTCGCTTTCTGTTGAGATCCACTGCGGAGTTGCAGCTATTCGTTCAAACAAATTTAATACGGTAGTTATTTGTATTTATCGTTCACCTTCGGGTAATTTTGATCGTTTCAATGATGTCATTAATGATATTTTATGTAAGATAAATTTGACTATAATAAAAACAAGTACTGTGTTTTAAGGAATTTTACTTAATAATTGCGATTCGTAACGCGTTTCACTACACCGTAGCTTCTTCAGACGAATGATTTTGCAGAAAAATATAAATGAGAATATAACTATAAATGTTCTTGAGTAATTAAAAGCTTATTGGTTGCTTCTTCTTAAGTGGTTATTTATGACAGGTATTTCCAATAAAATTAAGGAATAGATTGCTCCCCGAAAAGATTCAATAGAGGTGAAGGGCTTAAATCGACTTGTTCATTGATGAGTCTACCTGAGTGTTTGTATTTATTTATTTCTAAAGTTTCAATGTCAATAATGCTTTTGAAGATCTACCTTCCAATATTTATTATCTGTATGCAAAAGTTCAAACTGTGGGTCGAAAGAGTGATTATTTTCTAAGAGATGATTCGCGTAATTTGAATCTGATTCTTTATTTGAAAACTGCGTTTATGTTCCGGAACATAAACGCAGAATAGGTTGCGTTCAAGTTACCGATATGAAATGAATAAAGCGATCAAAGCCAACGATCAAACTATTAGGTTGTCGTCGAGTCGGCCTAGGACAATGTGGAGAACTATAAACGCTAAGCGTAATATCACTAAGAAACGTAATGAATCCATTATAACGGCAAAGGCATATGGTGATTCCTTTCATCGATTGTAGGACGGGTTGTTGATGCTATTCCGGATAATAACGCTGAATTTTAGTGAGGAATGCAATACTTTCACTAAAAACCCGTAAATGGGAAGATTACTATGGCCTGTTACTGTTATGTAATCTTGTGAAAGAGTTGTAGCTACAACACAACAGTATCCAACGAGAAACTAATTTTGTCGCACGCAATTCTTCGTGCAGAATTTTTCACATTGAGGTCCTTAAAAGCTGTAATGAAGCCTTGATCTGTCGATATGTTGCATGCCGATCTTCATAGATAATCTTACGCACAGCATTCACATTTTCTTGACTGACCACTGAAAACTAACCCTTTTGCGTGTAAACGCTCCATATCATTAGGAAACTGTTTACTGGTGTGGTGCTTCAATACCGAAAACAGAAACCAACTCGCCGAGATATTCTTGTTTTATTATTACGCGAGAATGATCAATGCTTAATTTCATCTTTCAGCTAACTTTGAGCTGAAATACAGCACGCATAGAACTGAAATTTCGAATTTATATAATTTAATATTAATTATTATTATAATATCATAAATACATCCTCATGAATGAGTTGTAGATCACACCGTGAAAGTGTGCATTAGCACTTTATCCAATGCTGTTGAAAAAGTTATTGGGGATGTTTATAATACACTATTACCTCCAGAAATCCAGACAAATATTGATTAGTCCTAAGATACCTGGATTGGCCGTCCTCAAACACGCCAGGTTTGCCGGTCTCTTCGATATGGCCACGAGATGTGGATTTGTTACAATAGTGTTCAAGAAGGTCTACCCAAAACCAATAAATCTATTAAAGGGGATGGCACCGAACATTCGAACAATAGATTTCAGCTGACCGTCCAATTATATGGAAATTTATCGAGGCCATACATTTGAAACAAAATTTGCATAGACTCCAGATTGAGCAATTTGTAGGTCGTGTAAAAGCGTTTTTAACAGGACAATGTGCTCCATAAAAAAACATCAAAACTTAATTTGTTAAGTAAACTACAGGGTGTTTAATATGAATAAAATGATCACTTTTGTCTGATTTCAACAATGTTTATATTTAGTACACACACGACCGCTTTTGACAATTACGTCGAGTGTTTAGAGCTAACAGTTGAGTTGGAATGTGTTAACTATACCTATTTTAAATGTTGAGATGTGGGGAGCTATTTAATTCTTGTTGAAATAAAAAGTGCTGAGTTTTCTGTTCTTACAAATTTTGGTAATTTTCAAACCCTTCAACAGATTTATTGTCATTCCTTTATTTCATTTGTAGAGAATTTTTAAATTATCTACTGTAAATATGTGATTTGAAGATTTAGTATATTCAAGAAGAATCGCGGATGTGTTATGTGGAAAGAGATGTTCGTTAAATCTAGATTCCAAATTTCGACCTGTTTGTCCTATGTAAGCTGCTGGGCTTTTAATGCATTCAATTTTGGATATTCTAGAGACTGTTTGAAATTATCAGTTTATTATTTGGCGTTGAATAGCAATTTGCTTATGTTGGGAAAGGAGGTTATTTGAAAGTTATCAGAGAGGGGGGCCAATGTAAGTTAGATATACAATCGGTCTAGTAAAAAAAACATAGTCACGTCTCTTCTTCATGCTTTATGAAGGAGAATCAGCTGACTGTTGTTTTTAATTCTAGCCTAGCATTTTCGCGCTTCGAAGTAGCATTTTTGTGCTGGGACCCCAACCTAACCCAAAGGACCACAAATCACACAAACAGCTGCTGCAAAGAACATTCAAAAGTCAAAACAGTTCGTCAACAAGTGGGTTAACCGTTACAAAGCAGAAAAAATGCGGACGATTTCCCAAATCGCGGTTCGATTGGCGTAGTGTAGAAAAAGACAAAAAAATGATTTTTGTCCTGTTTTTGAAGAATCCAACATTGTCCCTGCGTGAAGGTGCTATGAAATTGTCGCAAAAAGGTTTGATGAAATCGCACGAAACTATTCGTAAGAATTTGCTTGCAAATAGCTGTGCATTTCCTAGTACCCTGCAAATGCTGAGTGGAAAACACGTTGAAAAACCGTCTTGAAGGGCACATTTGGATCGTAATTAAGGCAATGTTATTTTCACTGATGAATCATCTTTTTGGGCATTTCCAATCATTAAGCATGCCTGGATGACACCCACTAATAGATTGCTCCAAAGGACCTTTAAACACACTGTGAAAGTTCATGTTTGGGAATGCATCTCAGAAAAGGTATTCGAATCGTTGTACGTGTTTACGGACAACTTAAACGCCCAGAAAATTAACCAAATTTACGAGAAAGCTTTGTTGCCGAATGCTAAAAAGTGGTACGAGAAAAAAAGTGAGATATGGATTCTCATTTGGGAGAATGAAAATGGTGTCCTCACTTTGGATTGTCCGTCTCAGTCACCCGATGCCAATTCAATTGAAAACGTTGGGGCTCAAATGAAGATGAAGCTTGGGAAGAAGCGACCTTGCACTTTTAAGCAGCTTATTCGGCGTGTTAAAAAGATTTTAAGGTCGTTTCCACAAGAATATGCGAAGAATCTAGAGGAAAGCATGCCTACAAGATGCCAGGCTATTATTGACGCTGAAGGCGATTGGACCTGCTATAAATTTTTTGTATGAACGTTTACGAACAAATAAAACAATATTTCAAAGAATTTTTTTACTTTGTGTATTCATTTTCTCACAATAATGACTATGCTCTTACTTGACCGACTGTACGTATCTATTTTCTCATTTTTCTATAATAGAACAAAGTAATCAAGAAATTTGATAGCGTTCTATGCGTTCACTAACACGGTTTATGGGCGAGGCAGGAATATTATTATTTGATGCAATTCTCTTGATGATATTGATTTACGTATTAGAGCAATGTGGTCAAAGTAATCCATTGGGATTGTTGAGTCTGTATATCATTCTTTTCTATCAATGTTACAAGTGAAATTATTATTGAGTTCAATGATGGTTATGTCTAGAAAACTTATCCAATTATTTCGCACAATTTCAGCAGTTAAGGATATTTAAATATGCATCTTATTCAGAAAATGTTGAAACTAGTCCATTTATCTATTTGAGCCTCAAAAACCACAAGAATATCATCAATGAATCTGTACCATAAAATAATATGCAAACTTATTATTCATCATAGATTTCTCGCGATAATTCATAAAAATATCTGCTCATAAGGGGCTGAGGGGGAATCCCATGGGGAGTCCTGAGATTTGGTTGAAAATTCTAGATTCATATTGAAAATAATTTTGTGACAACAAATCTCTAAAATATTACAAAATTCATCTACAATATCTGCTGAAATATAATTTTGGATGAATACTTCTTTATTAGAGATGAACAGCTGTTGGAATGTTTGGGTACACATTCCAGATCAAAAGAAAAAAATTTTAAATTTAAATTGTTAAGTGTCGAGAAGTTTATTTGTCAGGTCTACATAATTTAAAATGGTGCATTGTGGATGAAAGTTGGTGAGTTCCTTAAATTCGTGGTTTAAGAAGGTTATTTATCTGCAAATGTGTTTATGTGAAATGCGTCAGGCCTGGCGAAGTTTTCCTCTTTATGTAGTTTAATTAAACCGTATATTTTTAGAGCTTGAGGGGTTCATTGCAATAACTTTCTTCTTATTCCATGCTGAATATGCTAGATAATTCGATTTTTCTAATTCCTATTTGATTTCATAAACATATTGTTTTGTGGGTTTTCTAGAGATTTCCATTTCGTCCTAAAAAAAAGTTATGATGTCTTCCATTTTTGTACTTGTTTTTGTTGATTCACGCTATGCTATTTGCTTTATCAGCTTTCCTAAGAATTGAATCTTCATTCAGTAAATTGGTTGAAATAGATTTAATTTTTTCAGTGTTATTCTGTCCAGTGATTTTTTGATTATTTCACTGATTTCATGTTTGAGAAGAACTGGACTTTTTATAGTTTTTTTCTGTTGTTGGATGTTTGATTCAGTTTGAACTTCAATTTATTCCTCATTTTGTCCCACTTTATTGTTATACCATAAGAGGTGAATTTAGGTCCTTCATTCAGCAAGGCGATTTGATCTCTTTTGAACTGAATTGTAGAAGGTTAATGAATCTAGGTGTGTTTATTGGAAGATTATCACATTTTCACCTGCTGATTTGCTAACTTAAACTTTGGATCTTATATTCTAATCAATCGAATTGGATATTATGTAGAAGGTGAAATATCTCGTTTTAGACTGACTTGATGTAGCTTCAAGTTGTTTCGTATTTTGCAGATCATTTTGATGTCTTCCTTTATCTACAGTTGTTCAATTTTTAGTGTGTGGTGTTATTTTGTTATTTTGGAGGTGATTTCACTATTGACACTTTATTCGAATATGATTAATTAGGAATTAGTTTTCGTTTCAAAGACTCTTTGTGGAACCATTCATTAAGTGACACATTGCAATTATTCAATTATACTCCATAATACATTACTATCAAGTTTGGGTTTCTAAAGACTGCATCTCTTCTTAATAACTCCTCCAGTCTTTCAAGATTCCGAACATGTAATATTTTACAGGATACGCCTAATATGTGTATGTTCCAATTCAAAAGAAGGTTTTCTCTATAAGGCATTTGTTAGTTTCTCAATTTCCAGTACTGGAATATAACTCAAGATGTTGCGATATATCGGCCCAACCCTGTATCGATAACATTATAAATTGACGGTCTTATTTATGTTCTTTTATGAATTACTTGTTGATTTCCTTTTAATAAAAACAATCCCATATATTTCGTATTTAACTCCAATATGCTGTGAATAGGACTTGAATCCAACTATAGAAAGAATATCGCCTCGAAAGTAGCATAATACATAGAAATAATGTTTGTGAATTTCCAAACGTACGAACAGTATTCCCTAAGGAAACATACCATATTTTTCCAATCTGATGATAAATAACGATAAATAAATAAGATTATTCAGAATTGGAAGCGATAAACGAAATTTTCCACCAACAATAACAGAATTTCAATTAAACTGAAAAAATTGAACACAAATATGAAATAAATTGAATCTAATTATTTTTAGCTGTAGGATATAAAAAGGAGAATCTTACTGTATCCCTACATCATACGCTTGTTTTTACTGTATCTTCCATCTTTGAAGACTTGAATGTTAAAAACATCGAGAGACAGTCACGCACGTGAATATTTTAGAACCGACTTGAATATTCCCACGTCTTGCTAGTCGGGGCCTTGTAGTTCATACCGCAAAACCCTTAATCTTGCAGAAGCCAAAGGACCTAGGTCTTACCCGACAAGTATACAAATCCTTTCTTTGTATTGTGGAACAACTGATATAATAATCCAAAGTTAAATTCTAAACGCGAAAGATATATTAGAAAAAAGGAAAGCCTGACGTCGTTGAGAGCGTATGGCCTACCATGTGTCACACACGATACCGAAGCAAGCATGTGTGGCGGTGATCATCGACGCAACGAGTACTATGCTCGACAACTATACAGGCTGTTCGCACTCAAGATTCATTAGAAGTATCTGAGGAATAATTTGTCGATCAATTTCAAATTTTGGCAACGGATACTGATCTGAAGTCTGCAATTTTTCTTTAAACTTTACCACTTCCGGTTATATCAAACCAACTATTATTCAAGAGCATCCTTTTTCAAGCATCTCTTGTTGAGATTTGTCCTATCTAAAATTAATTACTATTGAACTATGATTTTTTTATGAAATTTATAGGAATTATAGTGTCATTTTTATTGTAGTTTAACGAGAAAAGTGTTACTTTTAGGGTAACGTACTGTCCGATGCTTTTTAAAAACACAGTGCTCAAAAATATCTTGTCAATTCAATGGAACAAAATTGTCAATAAACGTTTTTTCAAATACGAGTACCAATTTCTTCTCATTAGAACCGTATTTTGAATTATTATTACATTTTCCTAAAATAGCTCATTTTCATTAATCATCATTCATAAATTAATGATAAATAGCAAGGACACTAATTCTGTTTGTGCATAGTTTTTTGTTAAATAAAATGGCAAATAAATGCTCAAACAAGGATATTATAACTTCATTCATCATTCATGGTAAATTTCAACCAATAATAAGTCGAACTTATAGAACATTTAACGAAAAGTACCCAAATTTGCAGGAAAAAATTTAGGAAATTACAATGAAATTTTGTTACTTATGAAAAACAAACAGCGTAAGGGGAATGATTAGTTTCATTACCAACGGTGAAGACATTTCGGTTACCGTCTTTACCGGTTACTTTTATGCCAATCCGTATGCCTCTGTATGTGATGTTATGACAGATTTTTGGCACGTATATCAATTATTAAAATTTTGGACCAAAATAATTTCCACCTCTACAAATTATCTTTACTATCATCCCATGATTCATATTCGGGAAAACCTAGACTTGTTACAAAAAATTATAGGACCGATGAGTTCAAATTTTCGGGAAATGGTAATTTTTATAATCATAATTCTCATGTCTCGGCCGTCAAAGATCCACATCAAACATGGAAATGAAATTTCCAACATCGTTTCAGGTTTAATGTGTTCAGTTTAATGAATAGAAAGCAATGTCAATATTTAATTCATGAAAGAATTGAAATGGTGTAAAATATTTCATTTTAACTACATTTGTCACAGAATTTCTGGACAACCTCCCGTTGAATGCAAGTGTTTTATGATTGTAGGAATTAGATGGTGCTCTGGCCAATTGTTCACCTCGGGATTCGAAAGAATTAACCAGTTTGTATGACAGATGGATAGGAAGGCTGGGTCCCTGAAATTGACCTGCAAGATCACAGGATCTTAGCCCTTTAGGTTTTTATGTATGGGGGTACCTGAAGAACAAAAGAGGATCTCAAATTTAGAGTGACACGTTTCATTTACAGCATCAATCCGAACCAAATGCAAAACGCAACTAGAAATGAAATACGTTAGCGAATTGAAAAATGTTTAGGAAACAATGGTGGACGATTTGAAAATTTAATTTGATTTAGTTTTTACTACGTTGTTCGTCTTTAAGGTTCTTTTAAAAATTTATTTTTCATAAATGTTAAAAATTTTGTTTCATGATTCATGCCATCAAAACATCTTTATTGCTCGAAGTGAGCTAACGCTACTCATTTCAGTTTTCTGTGATTCAAAAGTGGCTAAATTTGATTGTAATTTTCCATTATGTGAGTATGAGTTCAATGTTCTACAAATTCGACTTATTATTTATTAACATTGACTATGAAAAATGAATGAATTCATAGCATCTTCCTTCGAGTATTTATTTGTCCATTTTCTACCAAAAAAATATACACATATATGAGAGGAAAGTCTTTTCAGAGGAATTCCGATCTGCTCTTTTGAGCTGAACCAACTGACCAAAATGGACAAAAGATTGGTCTAAAATATTCAGAGGGAGTGCCAAGAATTGTGCAACTTAAAAACTGAGTTACCCCAATTTGCGAATTTATTACCAAAATGTCGGTGGCTTGAGATTTAAGCTTGAAAAATTTAGATGTGCATTGCAGTGCTCGGATTATGAAGTTTTGATTTTCGTGGAGAGTAGGTTGAAAATCTCAATTCTGGATGCTAAGGTTTCTTCTTCTAATTACCAGGTACTTATAATGGACAGACATGGTTATACAAGTGATAAATGCCGCGGGGGGGATGTATCAATTCTGATGAAGCCATCTCTGCCTGCTTGTGTGATAGATCATGATGTAACATCGCCAGAACAGCCGTTTGCCTCTCTTAGCAATGGCAGGAATAAAGTAATAATTGGAGGAGTGTACATCCCGCCAGGTTATCCTTCTCAGAAGTATGATGCAACGGTGATGCAGTTGAAAGTGTTATGTTGCGGCACCCAAGTGACCGCTTGATAGTGGCAGGTGATTACAATGTTCCGGATAGTGCATGGTGTGGTGAAAGATTCTTGTTTGGTTCTCGAGGTGGTAACACGGATGGTATGATGGGTACTTTTTCTTTTTTTCACTCAGCAATGTTTGCTTCAAAATGACAGTAATGTGTTCTTAGACTTAGTCTATTCGAACGATGTTAATGTGATCCATGATGATGATCTTATTATGGAGAATTCCTTGCATCATAGGGCTTATATTTTAGAGGTACCGATTAACGTAGAAACTATTAGTTTGTTAGAATATCATGAAAGTCTGTTTGATTTTGAAAGGTGTGACTACTATGGGCTGAATGATTTTTTTTGGTCTGCTGACTGATCTTTTCGTGGAACTGATGAAATAAATGTTGCTACTTGTAAGTTTTATGATACTTTATTCAATGGAATGGAAATGTTTATACCTGAGAAAGTTTTCAAGAAGTCTAATTATCCTTGTTGGTTTGATCGTGGTTTGATAAAGCTGATTGCAGAAAAAAGGAAGACACATGTCAGGTTCAGGTTGTCGAGATCACGACATGATTTTTATGAAGGGTAAAGAGGGGCTTCCACATGAGATGCATTTGGGTGAGAAGTCTGCCAGTATTGGAGATGAAAAAGTGGAGCTATTTGCTGAGTTTTTTGGCAAGGTGTACGTGAATGAGCAGATCGTTCCTCCAGAGTGCGAGTTGGTGGAGGCTCTGTATCGATCCAATCCGAGGTATTTGAATGTATTCAAAAGTTGAAAGGTAGTTTTGCTTCTGGTCCCTATGATGTATCTCTGGTTTGTTTCGTGTGTTTTCTGGTGGAACCAAATCATCTTTTGTTTAAGACTTCCTTGAGTAGCGGTGTTTTCCCTGATATATGAAAGAATACTTTCATTGTTCCCTGGTAAAAGAGATGAGATTTCGAATTACTGGGGAGCTGTGTTTGCAGTCGGTGATTCCTAAGTTGATGAATAGGTTGGTGTCTGAGGCTATAACTTGGAAAACTATTGCTGTGATTATAAATGGATTCGTGAGAAGCAGGTCGTCAATGACGAATTTGCTTCTGTTTGTTAATTTTCTTGCCGGAGAGATGGAGAGAGGTAATGGGGTGGATACAATAAACACAGACGTAAGGGATAAAGCAATGACGATGTTGGGCTTTATATACAGAAACTGCGTTAATGTCTCAGAATCTACTTTGAAGATTTTATATTGTGAGCTGTGTACTGGAATATGGGTCGCTGGTCTGGTCTCCGTCATATATGGTGCACATTTGGGCTGTTTAAAAGATTCAGAATACGTTTTTCCGTCTGATTGCGGATATGGGGCATCCATAGAGATAATGTAAAATATTGAATGGGATGGTGTCGTGCCCTCAGCTCTTGTCTTCTTTGAGACTAAATGTACCACAGAAAACTACTAGAAATCCTCCCCTCTCTGTTTATGACTGTGCAGGAACTAATTATCTTAATGCATTATTCTTTAACAGAACCTTGTCATTGGCAAATCAATTGTGTTCAGGAGTAACCTTCTTTTGATGTTCCTTTTCAGAGAAGTGTGTTGACTTTATTGTATGTATAACTTAAGGTTAAACATAAGGGATATATAATGGTGGTTGTAGGTATGATATTATCTGTATTTTTGTTTATTTGGGTTTATATTACAAATGAGGGTTTCCCATATTATTATTTTTATATGCATTATGTAGTGCTATATCTAGGCTACTCAATGTATAAATCAGATGAATCAAATGAAATGAAATGAAAATTAGTGTTATTCCAATTTTGAAATAATGACGTACATAGAACATAGCGGAACATAGAGATAAATTTACTCTATTCTAATGATTTAATTCTCGGAAGAAACTCAGGGTTTCTTTATAAAATCGTGAATAAAATGAAAACAAGCACATTTAGGTATAAGGAAACCTAATACTACGTTGCCTATAAATTAACAGAGTTAAAATAAAAAAGATTTATAGTCTCACCCAAATCTGAGTTCAATTTTTTGGGTAAAGAAGATGACATTTTAATTCCGAAAAATTTTAGTATGAAAAATCACATCTCAATAGTGTTTAATTTCAGGTGGAACAAGTCTTAACGAGAGATGCTTGAAAAATTATTCCCTTTGATAAAAAGTACACAATGCCTTTCGAAATAGCAAAGTTGTAATTGATGTGATGTATAACCGGAAGTGGAACCACTCTGCAAACAATTGCAAATTGTAGATCAATAAACGTTTGCTCTAATTCCGAAATTTAACATTGATCGTTAAACCTGTTCCGAAGATGATTCGATAGGGCCCTTCAGCTCAGACACCCTTTTTAATGAATTTGAACATAATTGAAAATATAATACAAAAAATTACAATAAAAATGTATCAGGTATGAGTGCTTTAATCGAACATCTTTGCAGAAGTTGTACATGATTTCTGTGTTTAGCACTGCTTATTCAAAAAAGGAATAATAGTGTAACGATATCCAATCGTCCCTGAAGCCGACCCTGTCACCGCCTGGCGGATTGACGAGTATGGGGCACTTTCGGGAGACTTCCAGAAACATTTGAAGGTTTCAGCGCACTGTATTACGAAGAAATTATTGATACCGTTTCCGGAAGGTTCTCGAACGAAGATCTGAAACAGAGCCGAAATTACGCAAATGTTCTAAAACAATTCGTACTTGTATATAAGAAGAGAGCGCGAAGCTCAGAGAAATAAGTTTGAATATAGAGCTCGAATAAGTGGACAAAGTGTTAGAGGAAACTGAGCAGTATCAATTGTTTTATATAAATTAGTCATTCAGTTGAGTGTTATAATTGTTCAGTCTACGTGTAAATAAACTAGTTAGAGTTTTGTAACGATGAAGTGTTTGACTTGAACCCACAAATAATTTCAAGAACTATGAAACGTTACAATAGGATATGAAGTAGGGAAAAACCAAAGAATTATTTTTGAGAAAATAACATCAGTTTGAGAGAAAGTATTAGTATTTCCATCAAAATTTGGAGTTTCACAAATATATAACTTTTGATTACGAAACCCAATCTAATGTCACCCTCGAAGTATTAATAAGTGTTGCAAATTTTAGCAGAATCGGTCCAGTCGATTTTGACTTCTTCCTAGACAAACATGAAAGGATTGTAGATCAGTTCTCTAATCCATAGACTAAAATGTCAACGAAGGGCCTATAATCAAACTTCATATTAAGCATTAACGATTGTCTATAGTTATCCTTTGACATAATTGTTTTTAAAAATGAATTATATTCATGAAGATTTCATTTTTCTACAAAATATGGTCGAAGTTTTCGGAATGAGATATACTCAAGAAGATCGAGTCGATAAGATTAGTATTTGATGAATGTTTGTTTACAAAATTATTTTCTGGCTTCAAAGGTTTATGCGGAAAGATATCCAAATCTTAATCATCTAAATAAAAGTGTCTTATAACCGAAAGATTTGGAGAATCTGGGAGCGTAGTAAACCCCTAACCAAATAAACCGAAACCTGTGACAGGAAATGAATTGAATAAACTTGTCGCTGTTTTAGAACATCAACAAATAAGCTCTAGAAAGGTCGCGTAATTAACAGGAATGATCCAAAGCAGTGTTTGAAGAATTTTGAGGAGGACTAATTTCATCCTTGTGAATACACATTTTTCTAACAACTTTTCAATAGGGATTTATCTCGGCGCGGCGCCTATAAGTTTGTCATTAGATTCAGATTGAGCTCCAAGAAAATGAAAATTCATAACTTTTGTTTTCTGATGATTTAACATTTTATTACACAAGTAAAAATAAAAAAAATTTGAATTTAATTATACAAATTTACTATTAGGAAGAATAATGAATATCCAAAACAGATGGTCTATGAATACATGGGGATCATTATTATAGACTCGCGTAATTGGTCTTGAATTCTTGGAAAAATTTTTTCAAATTTTCTTCAGGATGATCTACCAAGAGTGCTAGAAAATGAGCTTCTAAATCTTATATAACAAATGTGAGTCCTAATTAACGGTGCTGCTACGCATTTTACAGACAAGTCGCGAATTTTCAAACGAACATCATGAAGAAAAGTGGAGATGAGGAGGTATTCAAAATAGGTTGCCACGATTGTCAAATGTTACATGCCTAGATTTTTGTAAGGGATGAGGTTTATCAGGCACCTTTCACAGCATCTTAGGGCATGGCAAACTGTACGGCGTCAAGCAATTAACGCACAAAATCGTAAATTCAAGTTTATTTGTAAGAAATTAATATATGTTAGAGAATTATTTTTCCAGTAATCCACCTACACTAAGAAATGCTTTATAATAATCGAAATGAAAATGGTACTCACAGAAATCGAAATGAAATTAATAATGAATACCTGTAAATGCAGGATATTTCCACCCCTTGCGGAAATTACCGCATTTACGATTCATACTCGAAAACATTTCTGATACACTTCGTTTCGAATGTCGATCAGCCTGTTCCGAACATCGTTCACGGTAGATATCTGCTTTTTCTGGCTCCTCAATCTTCTATTGAGAATAACCGAGACATGTTCGATGTAATGGGGGTCTGGACTTCTTGGAAGCCATTCCATTGAAATAATTTCGTGATGATGAAAGTAGTTCCCAACGATATGAGCTTAGTGAGGTTTGGCGTTATTATACATAGAAATAAAGTTCATCTCAATGCCGGGGATGCAGAGAGAGAACGCCGTTCTGCAATTGGTATTTAGGGAGAATCAGAGGTGAACCTATGTTTTCCACAAATGGAAAAACATGTTCTTCTAGAATATCTGTATCGTACTTCTGATCATTCAGGATTCGATTATTTATTATGACTACTTATCGTTCTGTTATAAGCAGCTAATTTATGTTGATGAGGATGTGCGAAAGATTTATAAATGGTAATATCAGTTCGAAATGATTTTTGGAGAATGGATTAATAAAAATCTCGAAATTTTTGTAGAATGGAAAAATTTGAGGTCGGATCTAATATAGTTAAATCTGAAAAGTAATTCAATTCTCATCAATTTCCAAATTGAACTTTATATTAGGATAAATTGAATTTATGGAGTTTAAAGGATTTAGATTTTCAATTTGTACCAGCAGAATAACAGATTTTGTCATCCACTCATCTAAACCATTAAATACAGTGCTTCGACAGGGGATGACTATAAATTAACATTTCTGAAGGATATCCATGAAAGTTTCTGCTAGTAAAGGACTGAGAGGAGAACGTTTTAATAAGCCGTTGTTGCTCACGAAAATTTCATCATTAAGGTTGCAATAATTTTAATCAAAATATACTCCAAGAAGCATAAGTTAATTGTATAATGCAATTCGAATTATTAGTGAGCTTGGTGAATAAATTTCAGTGAATAGTAAGGTAGAACACTTGGCAGAGATTAACAACATGATATAAGTTTAGCATTATATGGTAGTGAAGTTCATTTGCAAGTAAGGCCTTTTATTCAAGTGTTTTCACATTCATGTGAAGTATCCGAGTTGTGGAAAATTGCTTCATTCATGTAATCAACGCGCTGAAACTGCTTTTTCATGCAAACGTTGGGAACACTAACTTCTTCAGTTTTTATTGGATATTCAAGTCCCCAAATAAAACACAGGGAATAAGGTATTTCATATATACAGCAAGATGAAATTCTTCATTTAATTTTTGGCTACCTTTATATTGATAACAAAAACAAGTAATATTTTTGTGGAATTTTACTGAATAATTGTGATTTGTAACGCGTTTCACTACACCGTAGCTTCTTCAGATGAATGAATGTACAGTAATTATGACAACTTTATATAAATACAATTGAGAATATAAATACAAATGTTCTGAAGTGACTAAAAGCTTATTCAGTTGCTTTTTCCTAAGTGGTTATTGATGACAGATATATCTAATGAAATGAAGAAATAGATTGCTCCCTGAAGAGAGAATAGAGGTGAAGGGCTTAAATCAACTTGTTCATTAATGAGTCTACCTGAGTGTTTGGGTTTGTTGATTTCTAAAGCCTCCCAAAGATCTACTTTCCACCATTTATTATCTGTATGCAAATTTTCAAACTGTGGGTCGAAAAAGTGATTATTTTCTAGGAGATGATTCGCGTAATTCAAAACTGATTTTTATTTGAAAATCTGCATTTATATTTCTATGTGTTCTACCAATGTAGAAATTATCACAGTCATTGCAATTCAATCTATAAATACCCGATTCATTAGTTTCATCTGATTTGGTTTTATTTTTTTATATATTTGCCTAAGCTATTATTAGTTTGAAAATGTCCGCATTCAACAGTTTTATTCATAGATTGATTAACATTCCTTTATCTCCAGAAAATTTCAACATAGAATTAAATTTAATTGAACAAATATCTGAAAATAATGGTTATAATCCTAAAATAATAAACAATCTTTTGAATAAAAAACAAAGTAGAATCGCATTTAACGAAGTTTACCCTACCGATAAATTGAAACAAGAATTCAACACCTTGACCTACGTTGGCATTACAATTAAAAATTGAAATCATTCTTGAATAGAAATAATTTCAACATAGCTTTCCAAACTAATAATAGCTTAGGCAAATATATAAAAATTAATGAAACCAAATCAGATAAAAATAATAAATCAGGTGTTCATAGATTGGATTGCAATGACTGTGATAATATATACATTGGTAGAACACATACAATTTCAATATTAGAATATCGGAACATAAACGCAGTTTTTCAAATAAAAAATCAGATTCAAATTACGTCAATCATCTTCTAGAAAATAATCACTCTTTGGATCCACAGTTTGAAATTGTGCATACAGGTAATAAATGTTGGAAAGTAGATCTTGGGAAGCTTTAGAAACAAACACAAACACTCAGGTAGACTCATTAATGAACAAGTCGATTTAAGCCCTTAACCTCTTTTGATTCTCTTAGGGGAGCAATCTATTCCTTAATTTTATTGGATATACCTGTCATCAATAACCACTTAAGAAGAAGCAACTCAATGAGCTTTTCGTCACTTAAGAATATTGGTATTTATATTCTCAATTGTATCTATATATAGTTGACATAATTTCTATACATTCATTCGTCTGAAGAAGCTACAGTGTAGTGAAACGCGTTACGAATCACAATTATTCAGTACATTTCCTCAAAAAATATTACTTGTTTTTTATGAGTAATGGAATTCTACCAAGTAAAAGCCTCCCAAATTCAAACCTTTAATTTGGGATATCTCCAAACCCTCTTGGACTGAAGCTAACAAAGTTATAGGCCTGAGAAGTTTCATATGTTGAAAACTCGTGAACATAAAGATTATCAATATTAAATCACCCAGTAGACGAAGATTCATTGTTAAATAATACTGTTGAGATTCCATCCATTATTTAACGTTCTTCGTCGTTCAAAAGGAGCTATTTCTGTGAATATTAGATGAAAGTTTGCTTATTCTGAACTGCCAAGAGCACCATCTGTTCTGATTTTCATATCACTCCCTACGGATTACCCGTATATATTTCCATATCAAATCATATCAAGTTGTTGAAGAGGTTTGGGTATATCTCTCAAACAAAGGCTTGTTCGGGAGGCTTCATACATACGCGTTATGAAGTATGGTTAGAATTACTACGTTTATGAACTCCAAGAAAATCAGGAATATAACCGAATGAGTAATATGGATGCTTCATTTATTTTATGGAAATTCATTTTCATTACAAGAATGAGTAATAAGATGAAATTTATTTTCAACAAAAAGTATATTTCATACTTTCCACTATTTTATTATCACAAATACGACCGTGTTTCACGTCACGTTGCTGATGAGATTTGTAACCTTCTAAAAACCTGTCTATCCCAGAACTATTTTCAACGTCAATCTAAATTTTTTCAACAAACGTCAGGACTTCTTATATGTTCACCTCTTATCTTCCTTTCAGCCGATATACTCATGGATAACATAGAAAGAACAGTAATATTAAATAGCAACTTAGCAAAGAAACATATAGTGTTTTGCTACCGATATGTAGATGATATTTTGGTGGGTGTCCATGACTCATACAGTCAAATTAATAAATTTCTATAATTTCTGAATGAAATTCATACCAACATTAAGTTCACAGCAGAAAAATAATTTAATAACTCGATACATTTTTTAGACCTAACGATAACGAATTCGACTAATAATTTCATATATAACATCTACAGAAAATAATCCTTCACAGACTTAACTATTCCGATGGACTTTTTTTTATGCGCGCTTCCCAGGAATAGGTGAACCTGTTACACCACATGAGTTGGCGCCTGGGAATAATTGAGGTGTCTGTTTACTCGCTTCTTGAAGAGAGCCAAATTGTAGGATTTGGAGAAGATGTTGGACGGAAGCGAATTCCACAACTCACCGGACCTGTAAAGCTCTCATAGAGAGAGATTTGAGGGGTCGTTTAATGTACCGCCATATGATGACAACTCCTTGCCAGCCTAGTGTTGCGGCAAAACATGAGTTTTCTCGGAACAAGATCTTTCAGCTCCTTGAACCATCTTTCATGGAGGTATCTGTAAAATAGAGAAAGGTCAGCAACTTGTCCTCTGAGAGCCAGCGGTTGGAGATCGTGCGTGATCTCCGGAAGGTCGATGACGCGCACAGCCTGTTTTTGCACACTATCCAACATCCGGAACGAATGTTTGGGCGCAGATCCCCATACGTGGGATTATATAGAAGCAACAGCTGGGAACGTGAAGTATCGTGCGGCTCTGAAAAGAAAACTAAGTTTAGCTGATGTCGACTTAGCTATTGCTCATACATATTCATGCCAGCAAAACCCGCAGTTGACCGTTATTCAGCATGGAATTTTTGGATGCAATTCGTTGGCCTTGCATCATTAGAGGAGGTTTTCAAGCGAGGACCTTTCTAGAAAACGTAGTTGCTTGCGTCTTGCTCGCGTTGAAGCTCACCAGGTTCAACTGACCCCACTCAGACCCCACTTTGTTGCCATCTCTGACGCTGAGATTCAGATTTTTTCTGTAAGTCAAGGTTGGCGAAAGAGTGGATCCGTGAGGTACTCCTGTTTGCAACTGAAAACAACCAGATGTTATACCATCGCCACAACTTGTATTGATCTATTTGAAAGAAAGCTACTCATTCAACCCTGCAATTATTAGGGAAGCCCATATGCAGCAAGTTCATTGATCGAGGCTGCATGCCAAACCCTATCGAAGGCTTTAGAGATGTCGGGGGCTATTGCTCTTAATTCCCCATGTTTTTCCATCGTTGATGTACAAACATGAGTGACGTAAGCAAGCAGATCTCCTGTCGATCTTTTCCTTGCATAAACCATACAGACGGTCGTTAATAATTCCCTGCAACTCAAGATATTTGATGAGTGTATTATTTATGACTCTCTCCATCACTTTGGACATAATGGGAAGAAGTACAACAGGGCGGTAGTTTTGAGGTAAAGACTTCTTTCCTTTCTTTGGGATTTGTTGAATTCTAGCTATTTTCCAACTACTCGGAAAAGTCTGGCTTTCATAAGAAATCTGAAACAGACGGTTGAGAATGATTGTCAGTTCGGTAGCACACTTTCTCAGGACGATTGGCGGTATTTCGTCTAGACCAACTGCCTTCTTGCAGTTCAGCTGCTTGAGAGAAAAAGAGAGAGAGAATTTGTAGGTGGAATATTCGGTGTAATTGCGTATAGATGGACCTAGCACAGAATTCTTTGAGAACAAGACAATAAAGAGATCGTTTTTCTCTTTCGCGGATGATGCTATACTTCCGTCTTCTCTAACAAGAGACGGAAATGCAGATTTGCAGAAGCAATTTGCAATCATTTGAACCACAAATTAGCACCTTACAATTCAATGATTCATAGATGTTTGGAATCGGAATAAACAACCTTTGTTGCTTTATTATTTTATTAACTAAAATCGCAACTTGGAAGAAAATGAAAATTGTTCACCTGCTGTGCTCTTTCATGAAATATACTGATTCAAAATTATGAAATTAATACTAGGCGAGACAGGAAAAATCATAATAGAAAAATGATATACACCACGCAAAGAAATTAATGCACATAATCGAAAATATGTTGAAAAATATTTTCTAATAATCCACTAGTACTATGGTTTGCTTGAGAATAATAGAAATGAAAATGGTAATGATAGAAAAACAAATATAACTAATGTAAAATGTGAAACATCTGGAAATGTCCTGAGAAACCTGTTAATACCAGATATTTCCACCCATGGCAAGAATTATTTCATACTCAGAATCAATGACCTTATAGCAGGGGTGCTCAAACGGTCGATCCCGATCGACCAGTCAATCGCGAATGCTTTTTGAGTAGATCTCGAGAAGAAAACAATTTTTAATAAATAGGTAACTGAACTACAAAAATTTATTACGTAATAAAATAACACTCTGCTAGCGGCAAAAGGCGGCTTTATCAAAGGAACGCGCGGTACTTGTCAAAGAAAATCCGATTTTTTTATTCCCACCGCTTTTCTAAAAATTTCGGGCAGTGCGTTTGAGAGGAACATTCGAGACTTTCGTTCACGCCGATATAAATATTGCGCCTGCAGGAATTGGTGTCATTCTGAATTGTAGCTTCAAGGCAATACTACGTCGATACAAAATTTATAATTAAATAGTACAAAATGAGTGCAACAGAGAAATCTAAAACATATCATTTTAATAATGATTGGGAGGAAGAATTTTTCTTTTGTATGGTGAAAGATAAGTGCATTTGTATTATTCGTCGTGAATCTGTTGCAATACCTAAGCGTGGTAACTCATACATCATAAAACGGTTCATAAAAACTTTGAAAAGGATTTTCCGCCACAGAGTGAATTAAGAAAACAAAAAGTACGTGATGTTTGAAAAAGAACAAACGTTGTCGCAAGACCAGCCAAACGTCATTCAGAATATCTCATATATCGGCGAAACACAAGAAACTATTTGAAGATGGATCGGTTGTGAAGGAAGCATTTATTGAAGCGGGTGAGGCTTTATTTAGAGATTTCAAAAATAAAATAGAAATCATGTCTGCTATTAGAGAACTTCAATTATTTCGTTCGACTGTCACAAGGCGTATTGAAGTCATGAGTCAGGACAAGGCACATTAAATTTCCATGCTTTATATGTTTATGGTATAGCAGAGCAAAAGGGACCACTGGATCAAGAAAGATTGGCCTCTGACAAATAACATGACGGTTGGCAGACAAAAAATTATAAACCCGCCTTTTGTTTCTAGAGATAAGATTATTTTGCCTTCATTGCACATCAAATTAGGACTTATGAAGCAATTTGTTAAGGAATTGAATAAAACTGGTCCGTGTTTTATATATCTTTCAGGAAAGTTTCCTGGTTTAAGTAATGAAAAACTAATAGCTGATATATTTGATGTTCCACAGATTAGACTTGTAGTGAAAGACAACGATTTCATACATTTGATGAAAAATTTAGAAGCAGCGGCGTAGAAATCTTTTGTTGCTGTTAAAAAAAAATTTCGGGAAATCAGAAGGCTGAAAATTACAAACAGTTAGTTCAAAACCACGTAATTCGCTTTAAAAATCTTGGATGGAATATGAGGGTAAAAGTACACTATTTCGACAATCATTTAGACAAATTTATTGAAAATCCTGGGAAAATAGCGGAAAACAAGGAGAATATTTCCATCAAGATTTAAAGGTGATATAAGATAGATACCAATCTCGCTGAGGTGAGCATATGATGGTAGATTACTGTTGGAGTATTACACGGGAATGTCCTAAAGACGTACACTGGAGAAAATCTAAAAAGAAAAGCTTCTAACCTATAAAATAATGAGTAATAAACTGTAATTGAACGTGAATGTTCTTGTGTTTTCAATGCATTAATTAAATGCTATTTAATTTATTAACACTTGAAAAATCTCGAAAAATACACGTAGCTTTAGAAAAGTAAGTATCTGTTTTTCATTAGGATATCGGAGAAACTTGAAAACATTTTTACTTTTAGCGGCACTAAAATCATTGTAGACCTGTGTAACAATCTACCCCGAACATTCAGGGTCACAATCTACAATTTTTTTACTACATGCGGAAAAGTCTCTTATTTTCTTTTATTAGTTTCTTTCTAAAAATAAACCTCAATTCATTTCTTTTTTAATTGAAATATCTCAAAAGGATCAATTCTAAAATCCTTCGAAATTTCTAAGATCTCTGAGATAATATTGAAATTTTCGGGTGATTCCATATAAATTTGGTTTTGTGTATTTATACTTTCTTGCGGTAATTTAGTATTGTAATGATAGGAATAAACGTAGTCTTCTGAAAGCATTCTCTATTGAACCAGATCAAAATGGTTATATGTCGAACAAATATTCCCAGGATGTTTTATGACATATTCTGTCTAAGATGAAGTGATCCAACTATTTTCGCTCCAATAACCTCCATTACAGCCTTATACTGTAGCATGCAAATAGAATGAGAACAAATGGAAAAGAGACAACCTAATCGCACTTCGCTCGTGTCGTGAACCAATGGAATTTATTTCATTGTTCCGAACTGCAAAATTCAAGGATTTGAGTGAATAAAAGACTGGTTTATATCAAGATCCGGAAAATTGAAAGACAATACAGTTATAACTCTCCTTACAATCAACTGATAAAACTTTAGCCATTTTGATATATGATGTGTATTCAAGAAATTTTTGATTTTTCATTAGTATGAGTATTGATCAAAAAAAACTATTAGAATTTCGAAATATTATGCTTGTACTGTTGTACGTTAATTAAGATCAATATTTTTAATTAGACTCGCAATGGGGAAACAACACGTCTTCAGAGTGAAGATTGTTACCGGCGCATTCGCCAGTTTGTATCGTTCCAAAATTATATTTAATCAGTTTCATCTTTATCATAATGGGAACACTTCCCCAAAGCTCCCGGCCTTAGAAGGCCTCCAAATTTTAACATACTCATTCATAATTTAGACAGAAAAAAAAAGAGATTCAATTTTCAAATTAATTTCACAAAGAGTTATTGTTGAAACTTTGAATTATAATGTAAATTCGAAACCAGAACAGATTTTTAACTATTTTCTCAGCAGCGAAGTTTCAGTAGTAAGAAATAGTCATCGAAGATGTAATAATTGATTTAGCAAAAAATGAATTCTGGAAGAAACCATTAACATAATCAATTTGAACTAGTAAATCATTGAGCCATGTTTATAACTGGAGTTTCTACATTTTTTATGTCGAGAAAAATAAGAGCTTTTTTTACTTTTATTTTGTACGGGTTGGACAGTTTTTGATGTTTTAGTACTGCAGCTATATGAAATATTGTTAACAGGAAAAAATGACTTTCCTCCCCTATTTGAGCCTATTTTGAATTCTTTCAATTGAGACTGAATCTTCCGCAGCATTGAAAATCTGGCCGTCTGGTCAGATGATTATGACTACCTTTGGTCCATTACTCTTCTAGGCTGTTTTGAGACATTGTTGTCATCTTTTTTGTACGTCATATTCGAGTAAAATGCCCAGATTGATACACAATAGTCATTCATAAGATTTGGCCATGTATATACCTTCTTTGAGCAGATTATTATTGCAATGATAGGAATGAACTTCATCTGAAACCGTTTTCTATTAATCCAGAATAAAATGGGGATACGTCGTTTAAATATTTCCAGATATTTTCTGACACATTCTGTCTAAGATAACTTTATCCAATTATTTTACATCTTTTGCAATAATAAACTTCATTTCAACCTTATTCCCTAGCATACAAATAAAATGAAAACAAATGGAAAAGAGACAACCCAATCACACTTCGCTCCTGTCTCGAATGAACGGGATTTATTTCATTGTTTCGAACTGAAAAATTTAGGGATTTAAGTGGATAATACTGGTTTATACCTAAATCCGGAAAATTGAAAGATAATCTTGAGATTATTCTCCTTACAATCAACTGGTAAAACTGCAGCTATTTTGTACCGTTTCACAATGACATTCATTCAGTTTCATGTTTACCATAATGAGAACACGGGGCACTTGCTGAAAGCCCCCGGCCCTTAGGAGGCCCCGTAATGTCGACTTATTCATTCATAATTTGGACATAAGAAGTAGACATTCAATTTTTAAATTAATTTCACAGAGCGTTATTGAAAATTGAATACTAGTAACTGTTACATGATGCAAATCCATTTTAAATGATAAGTGGAAAAAAGTTTGATTAACACTTAATTACACGCTTTCATCAGACAGATACAAAATGACAACTAAACTAAGGTACAACAAACTTCACAGAACTATTATCTGATAGACACGGCCGGAAATAATTTAAACAAAATCTACCTGTTCATTTAATGATATGTTAGAAAGTTTATATCTATTGATTTTGATAGATTCCCAAAAATAAATATCAATTTTTCATTAGGTGAATGTAAGATTCTAAAACTGAAAATATGATTTTCTACAATTGAATGGTTCGCATGATTAGAATTTGTTTTATTATTGATTGAACTACGATAAAGTTCATTGACTCCAATATTAAAATTTCTGTAGGTTCTACCAATAAACATTTTACTACAACTACCGCAGCTAAGTTTGTATACACTACGTTTCTTTCCTTAATCTAATTTACCCTTATTATTTTTTATATGTTTGGATAAGTTATTTTATCGAAATAAGATACGAAACTGGAATTTTTAAGCAAATGTTTTAAATTATGGCTGACTTTCCCAATTTATGTGAGACTAATATATCTGTGGACTCCTTTAGATTTTGGGTATACCAATTTCAATGTCTCGAGTTACGGTTTTTGTTAAGTTATCAAGTTATGATATTTTGATTAAGAATATTATTAAGAGCTTTTTGTTTAATAATACAAAGTTCTTTGTCAAAATTATGTGAAGATGAAGGAACATTTAATAATCTGTGGATCATGCTGTGGAAAGCTGCCATTCTTTTGTTGAACCGGATTAAACAATATAATATAAATTACACCGTCCATATAAGGCGGTTTATGAAACATGGAGTCATGGAGATATTTAATTTGGGCAATTGTCAAATCTAAAAAGTTGATTGAGTCATTTTGATCAAGTTCAATAGTGAATTTCATTTTGAATGAATTCATAAAGTTTCCGATAATATTTAGCTGATGTTCCGTACCAATAAAACAAATAATGATATGATCCATATACCGGAACAAATATAAGAAATGTTAAGCTAGAGGGTGTTATATATTGTAGTTTATAAGTTATTTATGAAAATTTCTGCTAGTAGAAAGCTGAATGAATCTACCATTATGAAGCCTTCGTCCAAACGGTAAAATTAATACTGGAAAACGAATTAATTTTGTTTTACACACATATCTTATAACAAAAATACGCCCACCACAAAAACTGTCGCTTCACCAGGTATTCTGAATTCCACAATCGATTAAGCAGCTCGATCGGAGTTTCTTTGTCAACATATGTTTTTGGACATATGAGGGGAAAAAAATCTTTTCTATGTAGAAACATCTGTTTCCATATGATCTCAAACACGTCTGAAACAAGAATGAGTTCATTTGACTATCAGTATTCACTCAATTTCTCTTCAGTTCTTTGAATTTATTGTAATGGCTGCTGAACGTGCTGGACGCTATTTGACTGATCATGAAGAGGTAAGAATTGTAACACTTCTAGAGGATGGGCGAAGCAAACGTTATGTGGCTAACTTGTTGAATGTTAACCAAAGCACTATTTCAAGAGCAATTAATCGGTACCACAAAACAGGGGAATATGGTAGAAGGGCCGGACAGAAAAGAAATCGGATTACAACACCAGTTGATGATCGTTGGCTTCGATTAATTGCACTAAGAGTTCGGCACTGTACGGAATGCTACAGAATGAACTTGTACTTTCCAGAAATGTGCATGTTTCATTTCAATTTGTTAGGAACAGGCTCAAAGAAGACGATCAGATCAAGGGTGGCTTCTACCGGCCCGCGTCTCACCAGAGAGCATCGAGTTGCAATTTAGGGTATTCCAGAATGGTCGAATGTTCTCTTTCCCGACAAGTCCAGGTTCTGTCTATTATCAAATGATAGACGCATGCTTGTACACAGATGACCTGGGGAAAGGTATCAGCAATGCAATATCTGGCAAACCGAAAACTTCGGAGGGGGCTCAGTAATGGTGTGGGGAGGCATTTCGTTTCATGGTCAAACTGAGTTAGTCCTAGTGAATAATGGAAGAATGACAGCGGCCAGATACATCGCAGATATCCTTGAACCCCATGTTGTACCCTTTGGCCCATTGATTGGCGAAAACTTCATTTATATGCATGATAATGCTCGGCCTCATGCAGCTGGAGTGGTTACAGAATTTCTGCAAAATGCCGAATTTGATATTTTAAGATGGCCAGCCAGAAGTTCTGACTTCCATCCCATAGAACATGTTTGGACAACATGGGGTGGCAAATTCAGCAACGTAGGATGCCTTGTAGAACATTTCAACAACTATAAAATCTGCTTCCTGAAATTTAGAACTCAGTGACTCAAGAGTACATCCAAAATTTGTTTGAGGGGCTTCCGAGACGTATACTGGCAGTAATTAGGGCCCGCGGAGGAAACACTTGATTTTGAAAATGATCAGTAACCATTCGATAGTTGATTGGTCTCTTCGCGAATGTTTGAAGATGGCATAATTTTTTAATTTTTCATTAACTCGAAAATTGTTAATATTTTCCATCTCTTTTGAATGATATCTTCTTATTTTACACTTCTGAAAGTTATCAAGCGACTCTTGAATGACCAACCTAAAAGTTTATATAGTATTGTCGTAAAAGTAGGGTGATGCGACAATTTTTGTGGGGAGTGTATTTTGCGTTAAATTAGAGACGTTCATGTTATTAATTGCCATATTTTTTCCAGCAACATCGATTGAATCCTTAGGAGCGATACTTATAAATAAGTTTTTTACATTGAAATACGTTAATTTGACGGTATGAGGAAGATCTATATGACTGATGAAGGTGCAGTCGAAACAGGTTACGAATATTGTAAATAAGTGTGAATCATATTTTGTTTTATTCCTACTCTTTCTTCAATGAAGATTTGTTACCAATAATGATTATTTTTTCAATTGCTGTTACTTTCCTTCAATGGTTATCGTATTTGTTACTGAATCACATGATTGATTTTTATTAAGATTTTTATGACGTCCTCAGACCTCTACCACCGCTTGACAACGCTTTTCCATTCTCCCGATAAATTGATTAATTTGATCATGCTACAAATTAACCATTATATTGGCAAAGCTCTCGCAGTAGTTGCAAAGTTCATCGTCTCAGTCGACGTCCTTTCAAGCTTTTTTGAAGCATGAAACATGCTGGATTAGATTTAAGTCAAGTAACCTTGAAGGTAGAGTAGATGAATGATTTCCTGTTTTACAAAGCATTCATCACATTATGGGTTCTATGAGGTCTGGTGTTGTCGTCGACAAAAAAATTTAGCCATGAAATTTAGAAAGATTATTTTTTATTATGTTAGTGAAAACTTTTCAACAAGTTTCATGATTTTATTTCAATTGTATGAACAGAGATTAACAAAAATTTAATAATGATATTGACAGTTCTGAAAATAAATGTTTGTATTCGCACTGTCATTAAAGTTTCTATAACACTCGCATAATAAATAAAATAGACGCCCCTAAATACTAAAATTTTTACTTTCGCATTCGCCATTTTGTTTCGTGTCACTATATCCGTTCAGTGATAAACATTTGATTTCAGCATATCAAATGAATTCCGGACGTATTTAACTATTCCCAAAATTACGATATTATTAAATATCTCAATAATGATAACATGCGAAATTTATCCCTAACTCATTAGAGACTCTTGATCAGGGAAAAATATTCAACCTTCCGTAGAATGTCAAATATCCTTCCCCAAAAGAGTTAGTTTTCCGAACCAGCCTTCATATAATATTCAACCAGGGCAGTGGTAAAATTCAGTCAGATGTCATGAGCAATAGACTTAATAAATATTTTTTTTTTTAATTTGCTTGAACAGCTAATTTGTTTTATACGATCATTTATCAAGTTTGTACCATCACCAATATATTGTGGAAAGTTATTTCAAAATAATATCACGTATGTAGATTATACGCAGATATTAGTTCAAAAGTATGTTAATACAAAAGACTAAGGTATATGGTATGCAGTGTGTTTTCATGTAGAGGAACAAACTTGAGTAACTCGGCTAATATGATTCTTCCGTAATTTTCCTGAAATAGGTTAATTTTTGAATGGGACAAAGGGGTCGTGTGATGCACGTAACTAAATTCACTATTGAATAATATGTGATAAATTTAAATCGAGAATTGTTTGGAAATATTCCAGGTTTTCATGATCTCCGTTTGAGAACAACATTCGATCACAACCGAACAGTTTGAAACAGAAAATTTCTTGTTATTTATTCCAACTTTTGCTTATTCACTCCCTACCTCCATCAACTACTGACCCGAAAATGTTTATAATGAGAAAGGGGGGATTAGAATAATTATCTGATCCTCAATATCAGTCTTTTCCACTAATTAAAAAGTAACTGCTTGCTTCTATGATTATAATGTTTTGATTTTTCATTCAGTATGCCTCAATCGAGGCACAGTCCTATCGCAAATGTTCATAGGGGCTCCTACTTTTTCTTACAATCGAGATTCGAATGATTGCTTAACATTTATGGTGTTAAACCCTAACGTGCTTGAACTATCCTTTCTCGTAGGTCTTTCAGAGATTCGAGTGGCGCAACATAGTCTTAAAACTTGAGATAGCTCAACAAGAAGAAATCAAGAGGCTGGGGATCTGACGATCTAGTCGAACATTTTATAGCCTATCCAGTGACCCAGAAATCATTATTTTCTAGATAGTCCCGCACAGCGGCACTATAATGGGATAATGCTCTATCATGTTGATATATAACGTTATGTTGAGATCAATTTGGATCTCCTACGATGATAACTGTTATGATGGGCAATCAAATCTTTAAGAACGTTCAAATAGGTTTCGCCATTCAAATAAGTGTCCCAAAATATATTCTTTCAAAATTCTTGCCCAAACATTAAGTTTTTGAGGTCTTTGATTATGATTCTCCCTCTTAATGGGGACTAGTGCCACTCCAGATCTTTCAGTTATATCAATCCACCTCGCTTCTCAAAAATACCCAGAAAAAAACATCTTTGAGCAAATTCAGATGTTCGAAGAACTCATAACGATGATCGGAATCATCTTCATTCATATCGTGTACGAGTCAAATTTTATAGGAATGGAATTTATACTTAGGAAGAGTTCTAAAAAACCTGTCCAGCATAATCTAAATATTTGCGACAATCTTCTCACAAATTGTGTATTCTTCGTCTTTGACGAATCAATTTATATTGATGACGCATCCAGTTTCCATGACTTTGCTTGATAACTCAGGAATATATTTGTACCCCAAATTTCTTCCAGAGTCATTTTCGTTGAAAATGCGCGCAGATTTTTTAGCACAAAGATTATACTTGGAGAATGAACTCTCTATTCCAAGGTATTCCTGCATATACACATCATTTTCAACTAAATCGCCGTTATTTCAAGTTTTCAAAATATGGAATATACTAAAATAAAACGAAATGAGACACTTTTGTCATTTTTCCACAATTTATTCAATAATCACGACCGGTTTCGACCCTACGATCATTTTCAAGTGAATAACAATATAATACATGAGTAGGCAAGTACAAGTACAGAATGAAATTTTTCCTGAATATTGAGTAGTGGGGATCCATTATGCTCTAGTTTTCTGTTGATGGTAATAAATTGTGGGTTTTTATATAGTTTGTTAATCTCCAAACTTTCCAACAAATTCATCACTCTCCCTTTATTACATTTATGATTGCAAGCAATCAAGAATTTATCAAATTAAATGAAATGAATATCAGGTAGCCTATGTCGGACAAACAGGGAGAAGTTTTGAAGCTAGATTCAAGGAACATATTTCCTCAGATGAAAATTCTCTAATATTTGAACACCTAAAATCAATTTACCACTTGATAACATTAAACAATCCTAAAATCCTTCATAAGGGATAGATGAATTTGTTGGAAAGTTTGGAGATTAACAAACTATGTAAAAACTCACAATTTATTACCCCTCAACAGCCAATTAGAGCATAATAGATCCCCACTACTCAATATTTAGGATAAATTTCATTCTGTACTTGTATTTGATTACTCATGAATTATATTGTTATTCACTTAAAAATGACCTGAGAGTCAAAACCGGTCGTGATTATTGGATAAATTGGTGAAAAGTGACAAAAGATTCTCATTTCATTTCACTTTAAAATGAATTTCCATTAAATAAATAAATCATCAATTCTATTAATGGAATATACCTCCAACGCAAGTCACCTGTGCTTTAAGGAATTATCAAAAATAACTGAATCTAGCAAATATAGAAAAAAAGGGTACCTTTCGTTAATTCTTTATAAAACATGCAGAATCATTACGCTCCAAAAAAAAATTTCTTCCTCAGAATTTCCACCCTAGAGAGATTTTATTCCTACGGCGTTTGGTTTCTGTTATTGAGAACTACTTATCTAAATCATTTCAAATTTTTCCTGATGATGCGCCACCACCAAAACGCAAAAAAAAAAGTTTGAATCAGCTTTAGCTGCACATTGTCTGAAGAATGTCATTCTTTTCTAGAACTTCAACAGATAAAAATTCTTCATTCTTGTAATAAATCTTATAAACTCAATTTCTTTGAATCGATGGAAATTTTCAAAGCATCTAGAGTAGAAAGGGTTAAGCTCCTTAATAACCAGGTAGACTTAATCACCTACCAATCACCATTATTCAAGTTACTGTGACCTCTACTAACATTATATTGATGTTAGTTCCTGTATTGTACATGAGTATTCAGTTTTCATTAGCTTGTTGAAAATGTAATTTTTATTCTTTACATCAATAAATTAGTGATAGTAAAAAATTGTAACTTGTTTTATTTTATTATTCATTATGACAAAGATAATATCAAATTTGTCTTTAATCATAGTTGTTAGCCTCTTTTAGTGCAAAAACTGAACAAAAATGAAAATAATCTAATACTATGTAATCCTATAAACAAACATGAAAGCCAAAAAATTATGTAATAACGATTTTTAGTTATTTTCAACATTTATCTTACTATTCCACCACATTTTGCTTCCTGAAGTTGAGATTATTACTTACAATACGTACTTCCGCTGAAATTCAATTATTCATAAAAACAATTACAAAATAGAACATTAATCTGAGTAATTATATCGGATTGCGGGAGAAACCTAGACTTTTAGTGGTATTTAAGTTTAGGTTATGATTTCAAATAGCAGTTCAAATTTATCTTTTATTTTCCCGAAACTCTTTAAATTTAATCTGTGATCGGGATTTTGAAATACGATATCACTTGTTTCTTTATCGTCTTTATATTTTTTTGGCTGTGTATAGTATCAGTTTTAATGTCGTGGTGACATTTTGCATAGAAACTATAGTTCGATTCAATTTTCAGTTGTTGCATAAACATATAAGTAACAAGGACAATACGTGCGCAATTATTTTGTCAACAATAACAGCAGTAGCAAAGCAACTTTCGAATTTCGATAGAAGAATTGAATACATGAGAGTTTACGCTATCAATTTCATACGTTCAGTTACAATTGACCTCTCTTTGCCGAATCCGTCTGCTCGCATACGAGCGCACAACTCGATATTAATTATTTAGTTGAATGTTCTATTTCGCAATTGTAGTTTCATAAATAATTAAATCTCAACGGAAGTACGCATTGTGAATTATAATCTCAACTTCAGGAACCGAAATCTGGCGGAAAAGTGAGATAAATGGCAAAAATAACTAAAATTGTTACTAAAAAATGTCTTTGAATTAAATAATCTTCAGTTGGCTTTTTTTGTTTGCAGAATAACTTAGTGTTAGAGTCTTAAAAGTAAGACCATTGGCGAAAATATCCAAAAATCATCACCAAAAAATTCTTCTGAAGAAAAATACCTTTGGTTGAATGTTATGTTCGTATGATATTATATAATCAAACTGTTGTTGTTTCCTCAGACACAGGCCTGCGGAAAATGGGAATTTCCGGGCTAAAAACCATTAGGTGCCAACCAAACGCAATAGAAACTAGACCTCCCCAGACATACATTACATTAAGCCTAGGGAAACATTTTTGGAGCCCTTACGGAGACCCAATAATTATAATAACATTCTGCTCGTTGAAAAAATGATTTCCCTAGTGAAGATATTTCGACTATATTAACGGGGGTCAATCTTTTGTTTTAGTTGCCGGTACTTATTTTTTAGTTTTATTTATAAACATACATGGTGCAAGAAAACATAGAGTAGGCAGAAAAATATATCCGTAAAACTAAAATGCTAACTCAAATCGGTATTCAACAATGAGTTTTCCTCAAAAATCGAACTCGAGAAAGGATAATATGCTATATCTCACAGAGCTACCATACTGAAGCATCGAATTTATTCCACTCTATATGATTTCATTTCGAGATAAGTATGTCACCCCACAGTTTTAAATCTGGAAAAAAAATCTAATTCATCAATCGAAACAAAACATGAAGCTTCCAAAGTTAGAAACGTGAGAGAATACGTAATATTGTGACACAGATATTTGGACGAAAGGTCCATCTGAAACCGGAAAATGTTGTATCACAAAACATATATAAAACTGTCACAGTGAGAAGTCCAACAAAAAGTATGATGCGCATTCATAACACGGTCGATATTCCCTGTCCGATCATCCATTATTCAATAGTCGAATCCGGAATTTTTCTAAGCAACGATTCAGTAAAGAGTTTCATCAACTTTCCTCAGCTCAAGGGTAGAAAATCTGAACATAAGGTTCAGATGAAATACTGAAAGAGATTTTTTCAAATCCTGATAAATAACATAATTATTCTGGAACTTTTCGAGCTTGTTCTCGCAAATGTTTGAAATCAAAGTGGTGAAGATGGAAAAAGAAATTTCGTAGTACTAGCAATGAATGTTATCCACAATACTAGTTGTTCATGATTCCATTTGACAGCTGATTTCAACTTCGCTAGTTGAAGTACAAGGTTTATCTCAAGTGTTGAATATCTTCTTTTCAAGATTATTGTGAAAAGATAAAACAAATCAATTTCAGTTTTGAAAGAAAACAACTCGAAGGTAGTAGGCGATTGCTAGCTTTAAATAGTAAAATCTCTTACTTTGTGATTTTAAAGGAAAATAGGTTTCGTTGTAATTACAACAATTTTTGAAGGATTTTATTGATTTATCATGCTTACAACAAAAAAATTAAATCAAATGATTTCAAATAAAAAAATTAATAATAATAGTAATAACTTGTTTTTTCTGAATGTAAACAAATCTAGGAGATCGTGTACTGGTTCTTCTTCGTCCGGAATAGCTCGCGCGCCTGTTTTTGTTTGCCGAGGTTGTCTCCTCGGGAAAAGATACCTGTCACCAGGTATTTGAATATGAAACCAGAATTTTTTCAATAGAAAATACACGTTTATTGCATGAAAATGATCCAAAATAGTATATTCAAAGTATTGCCTTCACTGGTTATACATTTTTCCCACCTTTCTGTCAATTTGTGGAAACCACGCCAATCAAACCAGTCATTGAGCCATTTCCGTAAATTCTCGTAAGAAACGAAGCGTTTCTCAGCAAGTGCGTGTCCCATCGATACAAATAAGTGATAATCGGATGGAGACAAGTCTGGAGAGTAAGCCGCATGCAGAAGTATTTCCCAACTCAACGTCTCAATCGTTTCCTTGGCCGATTTTGCTGTGTGTGATGGTGCATTAATATCAGTGCTGGGATGAGTACAATTACTTTGCTCAAAATAGTGTTCGAATACTGTACATGATTACATTCGTGAAAAAGTAATTGAGTACTGATTACAATTGTACTCGAGTACTTGTTCTAATACTTATATAAACACTTTTGTGATCACAGAGTTCTCTCTAACCCTTTTGTGTTGGTGAAGCACAGTTATTACTATTATGTATCATTATAATGGGTGAACAGTGGCTAATGAATATCAGTGAAACAAAATATCAAGTTTCATGGTTATAATATGAAAGCTACTCAACTAACAGATGAGAAACATAATGAGAATACTAATTTTATCTAAATTTGAAATGAAAAAAAATGGTCACAACAATGTCATAATAGACATACTAACTAAACTGATTCGGAAATACTTATATAATTTGCTTTCAGTAAAACTAGTTTATCGAAATTATCCTCACTTAGAGCATTACGGCGTGGAGAGTTTACTTTGGATGCGAATGGAAACATTCGTTCAACAGGTGCTGACGAAGATAGCACTATGATGAACTTGTTTTTTAAAATTCGGAATGTCGTTCAACATTTCAAAATTCTTCTGGTTGTCATTCAAATATTTGACAAGCTCTAGTTCAGTTTTCGTACACTGTACTCGTGTTGTATTTTGAACAGAAGATCTGACGGAACTGGAATTTTCTCTGCGGTCGAGCAATATTTTTAGCACTCGTAATGATTTTTTTCTGTCTCCAATTGAAAAACAGATTCTATAATTCTATATTTGAAATTCAAAGTTAAGATATCTATAAATCGCTTTTTGATACTGATAATAATAATTGCTGAGAGCAGAATTTCCCCACCAAATTCAAAATTTTATGATACGGTTATTTTACTTATGGTTACGAACTGTACTCATGAATGCATTTTATAATCATGGGTACTCAATTGTAATCATGAGTACTGAAAATGAGTACTGAATACAGTTATTTCCTGAAAAAAGTATTATAGTACATAATTCAGTTACCTTCCTCGAAAAGAATTCATTACCGAATACTGAGTACACTGAAAGTAATTAGTTACTGTACTCGAGTACTTCCCAGCACTGATTATCATGAGCACTTTGTGTTGCCTTTTTTGATATTCTGGTCATTTCTCACGCAAGGCTCGATTTTAATCGATTATTTGTTGTTGGTAGCATTCAGTATTAATGGTTTTGCCAGCACGTAATGGATCAGACCCTTCTGATCCAACCAAATACAGAGCATTGTCTTCTGTCCATACCGATTTGGCCTTGCAGTCGATGTTGCTGGTTCGGCAGGAGTTACACATGTTCTTTTAAGTTTGGGATTCTGGAAATATATCCACTTTTCATCGCCAGTCACAATTCGATGAAGAAATGACTCTGTTTTGTACCTGGCGAGCAGCATTTCGCAATGGTTTTTCGATTTTCCTGCTGTCTTGCATTCAGTTTATGTGTAACCTATTCTCTCATCTTCTGGATCTTTCCCTTGCTTTCAAACGTATGGAGATGGCTTTTCGTGTCACATTTAATTGATCCGCGAGTTGTTTTTGAGTTTGATCATCATCCTCATTCAAGAATGCTTGCAATTCGTTGTCTTTTTTATCTGTGGTTTTCCTCGTTCTTCATTTCTCACGTCAAAATCGACATTCTTGAATTTTTTAAACCACTCAAAGCACTGTCATTTACCAAGAGCATGCTCACCGTAAGCTTCGACAAGCATTCGATGCGATTGTGCAGCACTTTTCTACAAATGCTGTCCGCAAATCGTAGTTTTCAAACATAAAATTCGAAAAGTTTAGCACTATCACACACTATGCTATTGTATGAAACGTGTACTGTTATGAGTTGAAAATCTTTGTCTAATGTCAAAACAATAAAATAGTGCACATAATGCAGTCTGTGGTAACCACATCGACAGCTAGGGCCATCTATGCCCAAATTCCGGTATTATTGTTATTATAGATTTTAGCTTTGGTTTATGGAGTTATTCAGGTTGTATATTTCTAATTTTCTTAACATATTTAGACATATTTGTACTTCTTTTTTGATTTTTCCTTTAATTCGATATTTTAGACCTGTAGGAAATGAAGGGCTTATTAAAAATCATTCGACGTGTTTCGGCAAGTTTTTTCAATCATTAAGGAATGAGAAATATACAGGCTAGCTCGTTTAAGATGATACACCATGAATTCACAAAGACTAAAACCAAATTCATATGGATGGTACTTTGAAACATTGCCTCTAGCACTTTCTGTAATTGTTTATTCTATATGCGCACGTCATTAGGTCTCCTAACCAGTTGTACCAGTTGAAAGATTTTTGTAAAAACTTGGTTCAGCTTGAATCCAAAGACGATAGTAATTGATTTTGAGATTGCCATACCTTCCTCTTAGCATCAACAAAAAACACTACATCAAGATTTTTTCAATGAAATAAAACTATGGTGTTTAGATTTTCACTATATTATATGACCGGCTTCACCACACTGTGCCTTCATCAGATGGATACAAACTAATAAACAAAGTTATGCCTTTTATATCTTATTTCCAACTTAATATTACAAAAGGTTCAAGGGGTATGTTGGAAAACCCATCGGAGTTGCTTACTTTATGAATCGAAAAGATTCTTAAATCTAATTGACTATTAAGTAACATACCTAATCCTTTGTTAATCTGTAAAATTTCCCATAGATTGAGTTTTAGTCTATAATTTTCATTGTGTGAAATTTTGAAGTTATCATTGAAGTTATGGTTTTCTTCGAGGAAGTGATTAGAATAATGGGAATCTAATTTATGATAATTGAAACTACGTTTGTGCTCGGATAATCTAACTTTGAAATTTCTGAAAAATCTACCAATATAAATTTTATTACAATCCTTGCAAGACAGTTTACAAATACCGGATTTATTACCTTTATCAATTTTAGATTTGCAGTTTTTGATAAAACTACGTTTGTGCTCGGATAACTTAACTTTACCTAATCTTTCTGAAAGCTATATTGTAATTATGAAATGAGAAGAATGACTTCAAATTTGAACTGGGTTCCCCAATATAAGTTAAAGTATTTTATCCTCGATTAGTCTCTTTAACAATAGGAAAAATCACTTTATGGATTTCTCATGGAGTTTATAATATCATGATTTGTTTCCTTTATGAGTTTTCAAATACAGTTGTTAATATATATACCTAGAAAATCATCCATTCTGTAAGCTAAATTCAAATTATGAGATAAGAAGAATGACCTTAATTTTGGACTGGGTTCACTAATATAAGTTGATATATTATATTTAGGAAAACCTTTCATGTTGGATTAGTTTACGAGAAAGCATACTGTCAATCATACTAGAATTATACTGAGACAAGAAATTAATGCATAAAATCGAAAATTCAAATTTATTCAGAATAACTTTAGATGTTTTGGAGAATTATTTTTCCAGTAATCCAACAGCACTAAGGAATGCTTGAGAACAATCGAAACGAAAACGGTACTCATAGAAATTGAAATAAAACAAAAATCAAAAAAGTAGGACTTCTGCAAAAAAACAAAGGCGCCTGTTAATCCCAGATATTGTCATTTCTGGTGAGAATTACTACATGACATTACAATTCAAAATCAATGACCTGTTCCGAACCTAATTCATAGTAACTGGCTGATTTTGCTGGTTTCCTAATTTTCTATTGAGAATATCCTAGACATGTTCGATCGGATTAAGTTCTGGACTTAGTGCAGGCCCCTCTATTGAAGTATTGTCGTGATTTCGAAGCTAATTCCTAACGATAAGAGCTTATTGAAATCTGGCTGTATCATGAATAAACAGAAAGTTTTCACATATTTTTACCGTAAATGGTACAATATATTCTTCTAAAATTTCAATAACGTAACTCTGAGCATTTAGGGTTCCATTATTCACGATAATATTTTCATTGAACGCCCACCATTATGGACAATAAAAATCTCGATTCTTCTGTAAACAAAACTGTTCCTCTTTTAGTCATCTTCTAACCATTCAATCAGGCTCTTCGAAGTGGTGCGATTAGAGCGGGGCATCGAGCTGCGACAAATTCCCCAGGACCCAGGACGTATAATTTTATACGTGGAAATTCTTAAATGATGGCCATGGATCGCCGTTGTTCATTGAGGTCGACCTTGCCAAGGTCTCTTTTATGAATACCAGTCTCTCTGTATCTGAATTTCTGAAAGTTTCTACTTGTATAAATTTTATTACAATCCCCGCAAGACAGTTTACAAACACCGGATTCATTACCTTTATCAATTTAGGTTTGCAGTTTTTGATATGTCGGCCTGAAGAATTATCAGTTCGAACTGAATCAGATTCCCTAATCCCTTACCCGAAGAAAATCATAACTTTAATGATAATTTCAAAATTAGGTAGGTTACTTAGGTCAATTAGATCTAAATCCTTTTCCTTTACTCAATCTGTTCAATTCATAAAGTAAGCAACTCTGATGGGTTTTCCAACATACCCCTGGTACTTGTACCTATTGTAATATTAAGTACGAAATAAGACTAATATATAAGGAATAACTCTGTTCATTAGTTTATATCTATCTGATGAAGCCACAGTGTGGTGAAACCGGTCATAGTTTTGTTAATATAGTGAAAATCTAAGTACCATAGTTTCATTTCATTGAAAATATGTATATCGATTATCATCAAGTAACGATCTCCTGAATCAAAGTACTACATTAAGAAATTAACGCAAAAATCGAATATTCAAATTAATGCAGAGGTTAAGATATGATGAATAATTATTATTTTAGTAATCCACCAACACTCTCAATGCTTGAGAACAATCGAAATAAAAATGGTACTCATAGAAGTTGAAATAAAACTGATAATTAAAAATTTGGAAAGAATCAATGTCCCTAAAAACCTGTTATTACCGGATATTTCTACCTCTGGTGAGCATAATTTTTAGAGCTGGGCCTCAAGCTGCGCACGAGGTCTCAAACCAAATTCCCTGAGACGTTATTGTATCGTTAGAACATATTTAGAGATTTCATCTGGATTCGAACTTACATATCAATTTAAGAATTTCAACAATAAGTGTTTCTTAAATTGAATCTTGGCACAGTGTACTTCTGAACAATGTTTCACCTCGATTAATATTGATGTAGAAAAATTCAACCACAAAAAAATGTAATACGGCTGACTCTTAAATTGGCAATTGATAACTGAAAACTCCCGGCAAGATATCCAAACATTGATAACGAAAATTCGTAAAAATAGGACATGGCAGACTTTTGAATCAAATTCAAATTTGAATTTGAATCTGTACTTGCAAAACGCAACATTCACCTTCAAAGGTGAATGCGCTCATTTTTCACGTGTAAATCAGGATGTATTTCCAATCGGAATTATTAGCTCAAGTTATTTATATACATATTTCAAATATTCATATTACGGGTTATTCCCCTTTATTCTATATCGTCATATTCGTTCTATCAACGTATAATTTTTGTGATATCAATTAGCTTCGAATATTCATGAAAATTCATAACATAATATAATAGAACGAAACGGAGTACTTGTCTGTATTCATTCAAAGCTTCAAATGGAAATTTCTCGCTAATATATTTTTCATTCGCCTACACTTTGAAGTAGAAATATTTCAGGAATAGAACTGAATGAAATTTATCTATGGTGGTTTTTTAATGGTAAATTCAATTTTTTATTCCAGACGCCGAATTTTAATATTTACGAGTAATCAATCAATTTTTCAGCAAAGTGGAAAATATTAAACACCGAACGAAAATGACTTTCAAGAAGTTCAGTTTCCAATTTATTTCCCAATTTTCCTTGATTGTTGATGTTGATGGTTCAAAATAGTTCTTGAAATAGCAATACTAGGCTGAACCAATGAAGATCTAATGGATGTTTCAATTATTTGAGAAGAAAATATAAATCTTATAATCTTTTTCTTTTCGTGAAATTTGAATTCAAATACACTGCGCCAAGAAATTGACGCACAATTCCAATATTTCAAATTTCTTTCTTAATACCCAACTGATTATTAGCACAATTTTTTTCGGATATTTCCAAATATATGTCAAGAAAATTCGATGTTTTTTGTAGTCTCTCATATGCCTCTTGTGATACGAGTCTTTGACATAAAAGTCGTTATTCTTGTTATATTCCCAGCAGTTCTGAGAGAATAATGCATTTCAAATCACACCAACCAATACACATGAAAATAAACCTGTTGTTGAGCCAAAAACGGAGAATAACTACCATATCAAACCAGAGATTTCACCGAAAAATCTAATTTTACTACAAAATATGTTGGTCAACACCATCCTTTTCAACACACCAACATCGGTGGAGGAAAGAGAACCGAATAACCATCACAATAATCCTCAAGAGCATATTACACGAGTAACTATCTCTTACATCACACGATTTTTCCTTGGTATTAGTTTGTTTTTGTGTCGGTATTAAGTGGTGTGTTGGTGATCTTAGTTTTATAGTTTTCTCAAGATATGTTGTTGAATCGTTGTTATTCTTCTTATAGATTAGATCTGCTGGTACTTCGGTCATCATTATTTTATATTCGTGTTGATTCATGATCACTGTTGCATTCCCCTTGTCTGCAACAAGTACTATAATTTTGTCATTTTTCTTCGAGGTTTTCAAGGCGTTGATTTCTTCCTTGGTACCATTTGGTTTGCATGGCTTAAAATTTCTGATTATTGAGCCTACGTCTTGTCTTATTATTTCTGCCCCTTGTTCTGGTAGTTCTGTATTGGCGTCTTCTATACTGCAGATAACTTCTTCCCTGGGAAAGACCTTCAGAGTAATTGAGAAATTGAAAATACCGAGGTGGTATTTTCGTCGATTTCGTGTTCTGATAGGTTGATGAAGATTTTGTCTGTTTCTAGTATTTTCGGTTTCATATTTCGCCTCTGTTGATGTAACAGTTCATCAAACTTTCTCCTGAGTTTCTCGTTTTTGAGCTTTTTGTCGTTTTGGGTACCGGTTACACCAGAAGTACATACCAAATTTGTTATTCAATATGAAACACCCTGTATATTGATTACTGGTTCAATAACACTTGTTATTCCAATTACAAAAATATCTAACACATAAGTCTAGCTTATTTCTTTCATGGAATATTCTAGTTTGACTTAAAAAATATCGATTTTTCGCTTTTTGAAAAACTTGATATATCTCGAGAACGGCTAGAGCTACCAAAATAATGAAAGGTGTTTTGCAAACAAGAAACCATGTGAGATATAACTCATATCCGACTGAATCTCAGTCAGTATACGGAGTGCTCTTTTTTGCCTCACATTTCGAAACGAAGAAACATCGGAAACTACGTTTTTTCAAATCATAACCCATTAATATCTTCAATTCATTAGATTTGCAGTAAAAAACTAAATGAAATTTCCAATACATACCCTGTACCTAAGATTCCAAGCTTTCAAGTTTTGGCGAAACAACGAATTTTACGTTCCTACCTAGAGTTGAAAAAGGCGGCTTAGATTCCTGCAAGTACATAGACAGTTCCCGGAACATCAACAATTAACTGTCCTTTTGTCATTTGATAATTGATAAATTAGGGGAAAAATGCGAAACTAGTTTTTGTCTAATTTCCATAGTCTAATTAAAAAATATCAATACGAATTAAACTCTATTTTCCTAAATTTCATAATAATTGTTCAAAGTGATGACCAATCACTCCTAGACATAGTTCTACTCGGCGTATAACACCCAGTAGCTCGCGAAAGATTCCTCCACATCCAACTGCATGAAAGCATTTTGCAGTTTATTATGCAAATCATATATTGAAGTCACAGGTTCAGAATAAATATTATCTTTCAGTGTTCCATAAAGCTAAAAATCCAAAGGAGTTAGGTCAGGTGACCTTGGAGGCCACAAAAACGGACCAATCTTCCAATCCATCTATCTTAAGATATATCAATTAAAATTCGATAATTTTCATTTTTGGGATGAGCTGGCGCTCCATCGAGTTGGTACCAACAACTCCTTGATTCATCTACTGATGAAGTATCAACGAAGTCACTTACTACCGTCCTCGAAATCTCCATATAAAGTTCACCATTTAAGTTTTCATCATACACAAAATACAAAAATTCTGTTAGCCTTCAAAAGTGCAAACACATTAAAACTAAATTTATTTTGAGGATTTCTTCCCCTCGTAATATGTGGACTTTGGTTGGCCCAAAAGTGTGAGTTATTCAGGATAAAAAAACCTCATTAGAAAATTTGGCCTCCTATGTCCAAGTAATCCTTTTGAGGAAATCGGGATCATCTTGTGTTCTGAGAAGAAGGATCTCACACAGTTCAATTCGAAGCTGTGGATCGCTAGCTTGTGGAGTTTGTACCAATGAAAATTTATAAAGGTGCAGGTTATGTCTTTTTAGAATTCTGTGAATACTACTACGAGGTAAATTCAGATCATGCTGATCTATTGCCAATGATGCACGTGGATTAACATGAAAATAAGCTAGAACGGCAATTTCTTTGTCTTCATTGTTGACTACAGGTGATGAAAATGATGTCTTATTCTGGACCGTAACAGTCAAAAGAAAATTTGTAACGTATCTCCTGAATTTTTCAGATGTTATAGACAGCATATTTGGATATAATAAGTTAAATCTCCTACAAGCTCTACTCTCATTTCGTCTCATTCACTCATGTCGTCATATTCGTCCCATCAATATATGACTTTCGTGATTTCAATCAACTTTCTGAATATTCATGAAAATTCATAACATAAGAAATAGAACGAAATGGGCGTACCTGTCTGTATTCATTCTACGCACATTCGTTTTTGTTTATGTTTCTGACAGAATTGACTAATAAAATTCGCAACAGGCTTTCAAATATCAAATAGAGACTAATCTCTGGTCGTTCTGGATATATAACCCTGAAAGGGTCTTTGGAAATGATAACTTTAGAAATATGTTGTGACAGGACTAATCTCAATGATAAAATAATCCCTCATTCAGTCCTACCAATACGGGTAAGGGCTCCAATCGATCTCTCATTTTGTTTATAACCTAAAGAGCTGGAATAATACAAGAAATTACAGACATAAATATTTTATTAGAAAGTTTTAGGTATTAAAAAGATGGATCGATTCGTTTTATCCCGATATCAACTGGTTGATTAGTTGTCCAGATATATCGGGAAAACGTAAGTTTAAAATTGCCTCGTTCTGTTTTTTCGATATTTATTTGCAGCATAACTATTCGTAAGTTGTTACTTGATGTAGATTAAGTTCTGAAAATAAATCGATTTTTGAAAAAAATTTAACGATTTCATTTGCATATCTGGAGGTGTCTTATAGAATTTCATACCCACTTCAACGATGTGATAATATAAACCCTCATTCCAAACTAAAACCAAATATCCCAAGAACTGGGTAAAAAGAAAAAACCAGAAATAAGAAGATTTTAACACACTGTAAATCGTTTACGTTTGTTATTAAAGGGGGCCCTAGTTTGATGATAAGTCAGTCTTTCCTAGTAAGACCTCAAAATATACAAACTATATTAAAGATTCGTTTGCATTTCAGTGTACTGTTCATTGATGCATTGTATGGCATTGCTTCTTACTTGAAAGTATTTCAATAGGTGGATCATGTTTGCAAACACTCATTAGTGAGTTACTTTCGAGTGATAAGAGAGAGATTTCCTTATTTAGTTCTCAGATCGATGATGACACGGAATATTCCAAATTTTGTTGAACGAATTATTACCATGTTCTACTGCTTTCCCATTCACTTGTTCTCACTTTATCGACTTACAGTTCATAATGAACTTACCTGGGATTCGAACCTAGGCCCACGGCGTAAGAGCCACTACCTATACGGACGGAGATCCTTCTGAACTACTTCAGTATTAAGATCACAGAATTCACAATTTATATTCTATAAATTAACAATGTTTATCTAACTAAACCTTGCTTTTCGAAATATGTTAACAATGGTGAAAACAAACATAAAGGAATAAAAGAGTAAAACTGAACTATATGAGGCACTGCCAAATTGACACGTAACAAAACTAATAATGATAAATAAAAAAATGGGGAAAAAATTAAAGTCCCCAAAAACTTGTTAATGCCAGATATTTCCACCTTTGGTGAAAATTATTGCATAACGTCTACGATTAATACTCAAAATCAATAATCTTACAACATTCTGATGCATTCATTTCCAAATTTCGATCAGTCTCATTCATGGTAGTTTGTTTGTTTCGCTTGCTGGCTTCTTGATCTTTTCTAAGAATAGCCTATGCATGCTCGCTGTGATTGAGGACTGGACTTCTATAAGCCACTACCAGATCAGAGACGGCGTTCAGAGTAATTCCTCCCCACATAATTATTGAACTTCCACTAAAATCATAGCTACGTAAAAGATTGCACTGGTATATCTCTCATTTCGATTTCTGTATACTTGAGAACGTCGATCTCAATAAAAAGGACAAAATCTCGTGTCATCTGCAAACAAAACTCTCTTCCAGTCAGCTTCTAATCAATTGGCATGTTCCCTGGCAAGTTCCATCGGGCTCTTCGATGTGCTATGGTTAGAGCTGGGTCTGTAGCTGCGAGAACAAGGCCTCAATTCAAACACAGTTGTCCTGTCGTAGCTGCATTTGCGGGTTCCTAGCAGTACCGAAGCGTTGTCCCAATAAGAAAATTCATAAACAACGGTCTTGGATCACCGTTGTTGCCCGAGGTCGTCCTTCCCAAGGTCTCCTTTCATGACTACCAGTCTACCTATACCGGCAGATCATTCTGGGAATAGTTGAATGGGACACTTTGGCCTATTCTTGTAAAAGTCCAAACTGTGCCATGTAATACTACTGCTTCAGCACATTCTATGTGATTCGCTATGCATCATATCAACTGTTCGTAAATTAAAAAATAGCGCTTCCAGTGGTTTCGATGAGATGCTCATGTCAGATCAGATCAAAAGATCTTGTGGTAGCGCCAATTACGCATATCATTAACGGCTCTTTCAAGTATGGTGTTTTCCCAGAAGCACTAAAGGTTGCTATCCTGGTACCACTAAATAAGAAAGTTAGCCCTGATGAGTTAGGGAACTTCAGGCCTATCAGCCTTCTTTCTTCGTTTTCTAAAATCTTCGAGAAGATTTTGGCTGATCGTCTGATGAGGTTCTTCGCAAAATTTAAGGTTTTCACCAAATGTCAGCATGGTTTCGTCCCTCGCAAGAGTACTTTGACAGCTCTGTTTGAATCGACTCAGTTTATAGTGAATGCTCTGGAAAGAGGAGAAGTACCTATTGGTCTTTTCCTTGACCTCTCAAAAGCATTTGATTGTGTGGATCATACTATTTTAATTGAAAAACTTGAACGATATGGGATAAGAGACAACTAGCTTCTGATCATCAGGAGTTATTTTACTGGTAGGAGGCAAAGAGTCGTTGTTGACGTTGATGATGTTCGGTATTTTTCTTCTGAGATGACTGTTAACCTTGGTATGCCACAGTGTAGCACCCTGGGTCCATTACTTTCTATATTGTACATCAATGATTTCCCTGATGTTATCTCAGACATTAGGGTGCCAAGACGTCAGGTTGGTTGAGTATACGGATGATGTGAATGCATTGGTTGCCTCTCGTAATCTTAAAGATGCTGTGGTGGGTGATTGTCGTATTATGGATGTGGTAAATGACTGGTGTGTTGCTAATAGGCTTATTCTTAATGTTCAAAAGACTGAGAGTATTCGTTTTGCGGGTGCTCCTCCTCGAGTGGCTGGGCTGGTTGGTGTATCAGATGAAATTGTGTTCTCGATGAGCGTAAGATTCTTAGAGGTTCAACTTGATGATCAGTCAAATGGAGAATTCATACTGAGCATCTTGTGAAAAAATTGAATTCCGTTATTTTTTCTTTGATGTTTTGAAATATCAATTTTCCAAGTCTATACACAAGGTTGTCTACCATGCTAATTTCCAATCTGTGCTGACGTATGGTATACTTTTCTGGGGTAGTTGCTCGAGCGTGGAGAGGGTTTTGTTGAGACAGAAATATGTAATGAGAACAGTTGAGCAACTTGGCTATCGTGAGTCATGTCGTGGTTACTTTCGTAAATCTAAAATATTGACAGTTTATGGTTTCTATATCTACAGAGTAATATTATTCGTGAGAAAAAAATTAAGAATATTTCTGCTCTTGTAAAAACCGTAATGAAACTAGGAGAGTTCAGCAATTTCTTTACCCCCGTCATAGTTTGTCTCTGACTGAAAGAAACACCTTTTTATATGGGAATGAGATTGTATATTGGACTCCCTTCCCTAGTGGGTTACAGAAAATTTCTAATGAAAATATTATCAGGATAAGATTATTCAAGCTTTTAATAGACTGTGAGCCATATTCCGTCAATAAGTTTCTCAAGTATTGTGTTAAATGTTAATTTGTCGGTTGAATATTTTGGCTATTGTTTTGACGTGTTTTACTTATTGTTCTATATTCTATATGTATTTCACAATATTTTAAAACTAATAAACATCATTATCATTATCGAAAATTAGAATTTTGCAGAATAACAAACGTTAGTCAATAACTGCTGTTATCACTATGTGGTTTGTTCCAAATACTCAATTTCTTTGTTTCATTTTATTTCTCATGAGATAATAATATAATAAATATAATAATATATAATAGAATTGTTCGTTAATATCTTTGCGTAGCGTATGTAAAGTACGTTGATGTAATTCAGATGGTGATTATCAATATGTGATGGTTTCTTGAAAAATCTCAACTTATTTCTTATTATTATATTTTTCATGGGTGGAATATGGGCGAGAAGAAAATACATCGAATATTGTTGGCATACGTTCGGACATATTCAGAACTGTTACCGTGTCCACTACGGTATCTCACCATAGATCGCTCTAGGCTCCTCCAAATAAGCGTGTTACCGTGTTAACCACGCTTCTTTAATCACAGATTGCCTAGTAAGCCCTTCAACAGGGCTAGGCACAGAACGTACCCTGGGCCTACCTGAACCGAGGATTTAAATATCCGTGCATTTCGGAGACTCCCGGCCCCTTCTCTTCAACGACCTCTTCGAATTCACACTGTCTTAGAAAACCGGCTGCAGCACGCGTTGCCACGAACCGGCTTTCCGTACCCACGCCACCGACCATATTGCCAAACCGCCGTTGTTCACCAACGAACCACGTGTTTTTATTTCATTTTGAATGTACGTTTACAAGGAGTGTTTGTGTTAACCCCTCAGTCTTTCCATCGTGTGTGTGACCCTATCCCGGTAGCAAGTGGAGCCCAACGTGTGCATTAGGGCATTGTTTTCTCCGTTGAGAAAAAGAACCCATCCCGACTGAGTTAGCCGATAAATATTGATATGAGAATCCAAGTGAAGAATTCCGCTACTTCCGCACACGAGCTGAATCCGACGCACGTGGTAGGACCAACGCGAACAATAGCAACGACGCACGTGGATAGTATTCGTCTAATTCATATACCGCAGAATTAATCCACCACCGCAGCAGCCGTGAATGAAGCATCCGGTTCTTGGGCCGAAGACAACACCAAGTGGCGCCCAAAGACGAGTGTGTGAGTGTAGTGTTGTAGAACGATCAGTGCGCTAGTGAACCTAGAACCTACTTACATTCGCAAAAATATTTGAAATATTGAAATTGTGCGTTAATTTTTTAACACAGTGTAAAAAAAACACCCCAAGCTATAGCTCCTGGAGTTGTTGATCGATTTCAATGAAACAAAAACCGAATTGCATCTTGAATGATATTCTAACAGTCTGAAATATTTTCATTGGTCTGTCACATCCGGAAATATCGAAAGTTCACATTCACTAGGATTTAAAAAAAAAAAATTTTTTGAATTCTTTAATTTTTTGAAAATATTTTCATTGCGTTTTCGATTATCCTCTCAAATTTTGGTATCTTCTGTGAATAAATTATCGCTAAGAATGCTATATTTCCGAGATGAAGGAAATGATCGAAAATTTTCTGAAGAAAACTCTCATTTTGATTTCTTCGAAGTAATTTGTAGAATTGGCAAATAGTTGAGTTCATGATACGAATTTTCTTCCCAAGAATGTGTTTTGCTCATTATTTCGCATAACTCACATTGTTGTACATTTTGGGTTAAAAAAGACTCGATACGTAACAGGAAGACTCTGACTAATCATGAAGTAAGCTTTGTGGCTGAATATCATTGAAGAGAATGCTCATAGAATGGTAATAGCTATCATTAGCAAGTAATGACAAATTAGGTACCTACCTGGTAATTCTTATTTTTGTTTCGTTTGGTGTTTTTTCACGGAGAATTAGTAAGCATGGAAAAGGAAAATTAAGTGAATATAAATGATTGAAAAAAGAAAACTTGATTCACACTTATTTACTATATCTGTAACTCATTTCGACATCGTGCCTTCATCAGACAAATACAGAATGAAAGCTTAACAAAGGTACAACAATTTGAATACAAAATTTGATTGTACCTTTTTGAATTGTTTTCTGCAAATTGGTCGTGAACTCCGGTATTTTTCATTAAATATTCTGCAAGTTTGACTCATTATTTGTTGACTTCGAACATGAATGATCAATAAATTCATACTAATCCTCGTTTGAGTATTTATTTGCTATTGTGTTCAACAAAAACTGCACACAAACGAAATTAGTGTTATAGCTGCATCAAACTGGGGCCTAAATTCATAGAACCTTAAATAAAACATTGTTTGATATAAAACCGGCATCGGAATTCAATCCACTCTGTTCATTTCACGGCCTGATGATTTAATTTTTCGAAGCAGATTTTTGATAAAATCGCGATAAAACTGAAAACTAGCAGTTTGACGTATGGGGAAACTAATGCCAATCAATTCAAATTTAAAATGCGATTCTAATAAAGTAAAAACGTTGATTGAATTGACAATTAATTCTTGGGCACCTTTTTACCATAGATGAGAATCTTTTTTTGCATCAGAATTACAAAAGGGTATCAATGTTTTCGAAGTTTCGGTACTCACGTCGTCCTGCAAGCCAAAATCTATCTGTATCTGGATATAAAATTCCAGTTGTAAATTTGTATCAACCGACAGTTCAATTGTCGTTGTCTCTGTTCGCAACTATGCAGCTGCAACAATATTATCATCAAACGGATTGACAACCCATCCCATGAAAACTTCAATTTACGTAAATGCATTTATATGCTCTGAAACAGGTGGTCAATAATTGAACATTTTAAATTCTGTTAATATAATCCGAAGTTGCAGTAAATGTATCCGTTTGTCGTATGTCGCTCGAATAAGCTAATAATACCAGATACTTTATCTAGTAAAAATACGTTTCACAATTCAAAAACCTGACTTTCCCACACGTCAACCATCTCACTTCAGTATGGAAAAGCAGTTAGTGGTTCTTGGTACCTGTTTCTCCGAAGAGTGTGGTAAGCAATCCAATTTGCGACGGTCGGATTTTAATAGAATTAACAATTTTAACAGCAGATTTTGTGGCAAGCGCATGTCTGTGAAGAAAACAGTGCGTCCATTCCACATACGGCATAAAACCTTTCAATTTTACTCTGTTCTTTCCGGTTAGTGCTTTTGGGCCGTCTGTACATACCGCAATGCATTTATTCCAGTCCAAGTTTTCGTTTTGTGTTGCTTCAATAAATGACCTAAATAGTCCTTCGCCTGATGCTCGACCAAGAATTGATTTGCTAAAAAGCATATTATCACATTCATATCGAACAAAACAGCCATTTATTAAGCTTCTTCCGAACTTATAATATTGACCATATTAATGACAGCAGGAAAGATGAGTCTTCCGCAGTAGTTTGTGACTTAGATTCCCTCGCTATTCAAGATTATCTTTCTTTCTTTCTTTCGCCTTTTACAATATGCTCGGGAATTTAGCCCATTCACAGAGGTAGACCTACAGCTTATAGTGGATGCCGAACGATAACTGCCACCATGAGGATTAGTTATCTGGTCTTTGGAAGTTTATGTCCCTTTGTAGGCGACTCTTTTCAATTTCACTTTTTTGTTCAAGGACAACATCCATAACTGGAACCCGGATTCGAACCAGGCACCTCGACTAAGCAGTTCCAATATGCTTGAGCACTAACCGTGTAGCTACCAAGAAGTTTAATTCCTTGAACTTTTTTGAAAAGATTTAGTAAGGATAAGATGTGTCTAGAACACATTTTTTCCTAGGTGCAGTGTGCCTAGTTGTAAATTTTCAAAAGAAAAATTATCATAGACGTACAAACCTTGTTGGAAGAAAGTTTAATAACATGCTATGTCATTGGTTATGTTTTATGCGTGTTGCTCAAGTGATTTATATAGTTTGTATACCGTCTACAAATAAGTCAAATTTCAGTCACTTATAATTTAGGGTACCAAAGTTATAACGAATTTTCTGTTGGAAAATTTCATTTGAATTTCTTGTATGTCGGAATGGAAGTTTTTCAAGTTTGTCTAATTCAAGCTAATTCCCAAAATAAATTGAGGAATCAGAATTTCGTTTTGAATTCGAGGATTATTCTGTATATGTATACTATATGAATCATATAGGAAAGTAGTTGATGAGACAAATGTCTTCCGCGATACACTTCGCGAGGAGTCTACATATGTAAATTTGAGACAAGAAGAATTATTCAAAAATCCGTAGATCAATGAATAATCCTTCTTGACAAGAGCTAGTTCCCAAATCTGCCCGCCATGCACGCAGCCCCCAAGAGCCACAATAGTGCAACTAAGCAGGATGCCGAGAAACGAAGCGGCAGACTGCTTTTTCGTCCTTATTAGGAGCTCATCAGTGTCGCATATCGCATCTCAGCATTGTAACAAGCTACATCGGGGTACCCCATCGATTCCAGAAAGGACGCATCTCGTACATACGTACGAGAGTCGCCCTCTATGGACTGAGGTGGTGAACCCGCTATCGGATTTCCAGAAAGATACGAACAATGACAAACAGATGTGAGAACGTTAAAAATTCCAACACTTGGGAAACATCTTTCGCCGGTCGGTGAATCATATCAACGGTACAAAACGAGCGAAATAATCCCGCTGAAATGGTGCTCTGTTTCCGCTAGTAGCAGTGCTACTAGGCAGGATGAAATGCTGCAGTCTCATTATGGCTGGAATTTTTTTATAACAATTTGTTGATTTTTCAAAACAAGTGATTTACGCTCGAATAAATCCAGCAGTTTGCCTTATAAAAACGGGTGTCTTACCTCCAGATCAAGACTAATTTTGAAGGCTTTATACTTTCTGCAAATAGGACGTGAAAACAAACAACCCATCGTGGGTTGACATCCAATACAATTAATTCATACTTCAAATATGTACCTTTGTATAACCTGCTTTTTTCTTCACTGTTCCACCAGACGTAGAAAAAACGTTTTATTACGTCACAATTTTGTCCATTTTATTTTAACCTTCTAACCGACATTTTACTGTTAACTACAGGGATATCCACCGAGACCGTCCGTTAAAAACTTTTTGAGTTCCAATTACAACATCAAGCTGAAATTTTATACGCGACCATAACTAGCGATTTCCAATTGAAGTGAAATATTTTCGAAGTGATACCATTTCCGGTTATAACCAATTTCCAAATTTACCGTCTATGAGTAAAATAAAATTTCGAAGGATTAGAAGCAATTTTCTGCAATTCGGAGGAATAAAATACATATAAATTAGAAGAAAACCAATTCTCGAGGACGACGATCAAATTAATACACTAGCGTATTTTCGTGCCAATCCACATGCGTCCATTGAGTCAGCATCAATGGATATTGGATTGAGTTATACTTCCATTCAAAGGATCCTTAAGAAACATAACATGCACGCGTATTCTTTTATCAGACCAAAAATTGAAACCAACTGACCTTCCCAAGCGGCTAAATTTCTGTGAAAATTTATTAATTCGGCTTTAAGAAGATGAGACAATTCTGCAAAAAAATTATATGGTCTGATGAAGCCAAGTTCAATGAGAGTGGAATAACCAACAGGAGAAATCGACATTTTTGGGCCACAGAAAATCCACATTTCATTGAGGTTATTGATTTCCAAAATAAATTCAACGTGAACGTTTTTGCAATTTTAATGAATGATTTGTTGACTTATCACATTTATGAGGAGAATCTTAATGGACAAAGATATCTGGAAATTTTAAGAGGAACATTAGCAAATTTTTTAGATGGATTACCCCTTCACATTCTGAGGGTTTGCTATTACCAAATGGATGGTGCACAAGCACATAAAACACGAGCTGTAGATCGGCAGCTGACAGAAATGTTCGACGATAGATGGTGGGGTAATCAAGGACCAAATTTATGACCTCCGCGTTCTCCGGACCTAACGCCCCTTGATTTTTATTTATGGGGCAAAATCAAGAGTGAAGTGTATCTTATTCCTGTAAGAAGTAAAGAAGAGTTACTAGAGCGCATTCATAATGCTTTTCGTATACGAGCTGTCAAGTGTATCGAGTAAAATGAGACCCTTATTGAACATTTATTCAGATCGTAAATTAGTTTTCTCACATGATGTTTGCTATTATTTATTCGTATTAATGTAATTATCTTCGATGATTGGTTTTCGCTTATTCCTACGATTTTTATTCATCCGAATTGTAGAAAATTGCTTCTAATGCTTCGAAATTTTATTTTACTCATAGACGGAAATTTGGAAATTGGTTATTGAATTGCCTGCAATTTCTACCCACTACTTTTCGACATACTAAAATGAATTAAGAAAAGATTAAATATATTTTCGTTTGAATAACCAGTGTTTTTATTCCAAATGTGTTGTATTTTTTGGATATCTTCAATCTGAGATAACGACATTTCTTGTTGAAATATCAAATTCGAATGAACTAAGTGATAAATACATTAATTTTAGGCACCTGTCAGATGAGCGTAACCAGTTCAGCTACTTGATTCAAATATTTCAAAGCATTCTCTGTTAGTTCTTGCAAAATCATCAAAATTCAATATATTCCCAAATTATTTCGGAATTATAAGAGATGGGAATAGTACATGCTTATACAATTCCATCTGAAATTTGACGCTTCATCTGATGGCGATATAAAAATTGGCACGTGCGGTTTGAAAAAATTGAGTTATTGCTGTTTGAAAAAGGCCAAATTGAAAAAATCATACAAAACAACTCAATAAACATTTGACATGTGTAGATTGCTTAAAAAATTTCTTGATCCTTCTTCTTTCCAAGCAAAAATTGTGTCTGTAGTGCAAAAGATCTACGAGCTACAATTTTTGTAAATGTTCCTCAAAAATCGAGTTTATAACAAAAATAATTTAATCTGTCAAAAGTTTTGACAGATAAGTGCCAACAACTTGGGTATTTTATGCCTTGCTCAAATGTCGGTTCTAGATGTATGATGGAAAAGGTAGATTGCCATTTGAAATATCAAAGTGATGACCCACTTCAGGTATAACCGGAAATGGTATCACTTCGAAAATATTTCACTCCAATTGGAAATCGCTAGTTATGGCCGCGTATAAAATTTCAGCTTGATATTGTAATTGGAACTTGAAAAGTTTTTAACGGACGGTCCCGGTGGATATCCCTGTATTGAACAGGAACTGGAATATGAATATCATTTCGTAAAAATGTAAAATTAAATAATTGCAATCGGAAACGACCGTTGCTAGGATTTAACTAACTATGTAACTAGATTCAAATATCGTTTTGATATTGAAGAGACACAACAATATTTATCGCAAGAAAACAACAAATTGTTACATCCTCCTGCATACAGTTGGAAGATAAGCCCCAACAATTTTTTTACTTTTCCCAGAATCAATAACGGTTTCCATGGTCAAAGGTTTCAGTCTTCAGGAGAAGCTGTTGGCGTCTTTCCAAATGCCATCTTGAATCTAACAGCAAACGAATAACTGCCGCCAGATTTGGTTCGAAAGAATACTGAAGTGTATTAATCTGTGCGAAGAATACTTCAGAGAACAATAAAGTTCTAAAAAGTTCTCAATTATTTCATTCTAGCTCTATATGCAAAACTTAAGACATCCCTCGTATACCGCAGGTTGAAACCTCGCCTAGGACGGTCGTAAGTTAATATACTCCCAAATAGGCGCGATTTATACCCCCAAATATTCTTATTACATTTAAATATTTATAATGCGCCATTTCGCGTTTTATCGGCTAGGGGGAGCACCGAAAATTTACTTACTAATCGTATAAATAAACTTATTAGTCGTATAAATAAACCATTCATCTATCATTATAATTTTAGAGGACGTGGTTGCAGAGTTTTTACTCTTTTCGGCTTTTCGTGGGTCGCAACATAAAAATGGTTGAAAAACGATGGTTTACAGGAATTTTTTGTCATAAAATAACTTCAGCAATCACTCCTTAAAACTTGCGCACACCCTGTATCTGCTCTTAAATACTTCAATAACGTTAAAAAATCTTTGATACTGCCGGTGGTAATACAATTAATTCAATTTTCGTTTGCTTGAACTCGTTACTTCGTTGGAAACTCTACCTCCACCCCAATCCTAATGTATTATTCAACGCATACATTTGATTCCCAAACTCTTCCATGAACAAAATTGGGAGAAATTCGCTGAATGTTTTAAAAGCGATACGCACGTGATCATTTTTCAAATTCGATTTCAGCGTTAACAAGGGCATATATGCGGAATTTTATGTTTTTTTATTACGCAAACTAACAATTGTTCACTTGGGTACAAGGTGAGTTCAAGGACATTCCTTCATTAGATGCTTCATTAAAATTTCAGCGTCCTTTTATCGTTTACAATGGCTCCAAATGAATTATTCAACTTTCGTTCATTATCCGGCTAAAACTCGAACATATTTCATGAGTAACGGTGCTTGGATGGTACCTAAATCCTATGAGAAATTTTACCGGAACGCAGGATATTCCGTTTATTATTTAGAAGGATACTTGGAAAGCTGAATGCTTCTGAAGTATCCGGGATTCAATTAGATTAGCAGAGCATGAACGTAACCGAATGACATTGATGTGGAAACTCATGGATGTAAAGTGGGAATAACAATAGAAGCAGAAATTGTATGAAAAAAAATTTAATGAAAGTACCGCAACTTAATCCTAAATCAACTACAAAGAAGTATTAAATCTCATATAATTCCAAGATATCTATTCTAATTGCAATCTATGGAAGCACCTATTCAACAATTTTTTTCAGTGATAGAAACCAAACTAAACGCTTCTTTATGACCAACAAGAAAAACTTCATTTTCTAATGAGAATTTATCTGAATAATTCCCATCAGAAGAGATGAAAAGTTCCTCTTCTTAAAAAAAAGTACATGATGGCTTTCAATTTATTCGTACGACAGCTAGGTTAAAATTTATATTTAGAGGCAAATAGCCCATCTCTTTCGATCTCGTTCTCAAAGAGCAGTTTTGGGGGTGCAAAAATGTTTCCGATATCTCTCCGTTTTCGAGTTACTCAAAATTTTGAAAATCGTCATAAATTGGAATGGGGAAGCCGTTAGTTGGTGAAAATTGATAAAAAATTTTTGATAAAATAAAAGAATGTTGTTGAAATTTTAACTATATTTACAAAGTTATGACGCGTTTCACCTCATTGTACCTTCATCAGATAAGTAGCATATTTAAAAGGATGATATTCGTTATATATTACATTGATGAAGGCAGAGTTGCCTCTTTTAGAAATGAAAAGATTAAGTTATTGTAACGAATCTAGGTCTGATGGACTATTCAGTAAATTTCCGGTATTTTTCTGTTTATAGAGTTCAAATGCTTTCCATAGGTTCAGTTTTAATCTATTATTTTCCTTATGAAAAATATCAACATTATTATTAGAAGTATGGTTTCCTTCGTGTAGATGATTTGCATATTGAGAAAATGATTTATTACAACCTCCACAAGAGAGTTTATAAACAAGTAACTTGTTTCCTTCATGAATTCAAGGTTTATAGTTTTTAATATACCTGGCTAAAGCTATATTCAAAATACGAGACGAGAAGAATCACTTCAAGTTCAGACTAGGTTTACCAATATAAGTTAATATATCATATTTTTGAATGCTTTAACACTAGAAAAAACCTCATGGATTGCATATTGAAATTGTTTACGAAAAAACAATGGATTTCCCATAATAGGGCCCTCCCCACAACGGACAAATGAAGACTCAAAAATAAAGTAATTTTGTTGTTATTAGATATCAATATTTCGTGTTGGTTTGAAGGGTTCACGTTATTAAGCTACAAGTTTTCAATATTACCGATTAGGATTTTAAGAGGGATACTTACACATAAGTTATTGACATCAAAAAAAGCTAATTTGACGGTAAGAAGAAGATGTATCTTTCAGCTTGAGCTGAAATATTAAAAACAACTGGTCTAATAGGGTATCCCCGTTCATGAAGTATAATGAGTGGATATAATTATGGAGCTAGTTATTTACTATTACATGGATTTCAGTTGCATCATCCAGTAAGAGTTCAATGTATTTTAATACCGTTTCAATTTTACTTTGAAACTGATTAGCGGGATCAAAAGAAATTCTGGATAGATTTTGGGAGTAACAAAAGTCTTCCGTTTCAGAAATATAGTCAGTTTCCTTTAAAGGAACAACAGTGTTACCTTTATCTGCTTTAGTAAAACTTATCTCATCCACAATTGCTTCTGGTTTTATACTTTTGTGATATGGCGATCTCGATTTAAATCTCTGGAGTTTGATTTGAAATAATTTAGAAGCTTAACTTTTAATAAGTTATTTATTATCATGAACATTCTTCGGGACAATTTCGTTATCAAACCCAAGTTCATCTGAATTTTCACGTGTATGAATCGGTTGGACGTTGTGTTGGAAACCTTTACTTAATTATTTCGTTTCGTACTCTGAAAAATGGGGGCTTGTCAAATTTTTGAATCTATGGAAAAATTTTTGTTGTGGAATTTTTTTACTACGGGGTTCACAAGGTCTCTTTCTGATTTTAGTTTCAAGACGAGAATTTTGTTCACGTCTTTGTATACGGTTTTATATGTATATCCAAAAGTTAATTTCAATTCTAGTATTGGCATCTAGAATATCGAAAACAATAGCGTGCAATAATTGTCCTGCTTATGATGTTGATGTTTACAATCTTCTTTCAGCCATTTCCCTTGTTCTTTCAAGTCAAAAAAACTTATTCTTACTACGCGAACCTTCAATTGAAGAAAATTTCATTTTCAACTAATATTTCAAAATCTTACTTATTAATTTTCGCTAAACTCTTGAAGTTTTCCAACGTATTATAGAATGAACTTAATTTGTTTCTGTCCGAAATATTTAATGATAGCTCTGTGAATTGCCGAGCGTAGTTTTACTCAGTTTCAATCCAAAGTTTTTTTTATTTTGTATAGGTCTGATGGAGGCGCAGTGTCATCGAAACGCGTTACAAATATCGTAGTTCAGTGTATATAAATTTTTTTTCTTCTGAGTCAAAATTTCTCTTCCAGATACGGGAGTAATATCAATATGGGTCTATGGATGTTGCGTTCGCAATATTCGAATTTCAGAATTATTCCAAATAATAATGAAAGAATACATGTACACGAAATACATTATAATAAAAAATAAGATCAATAATATTAAACTTTCCTCGAATCAAAAAAGAAAACTTCCATACCGAAATCGTCAACGAAAAAAAAGAAAAATTTGAACTGGTTTGAATTTAGGGAAATCAATTCCATCGAATCTACTCAAAGTGTGCCATTTGTTTTCAAAATATTGTTGCTAACAGAAATAAGGAACTCCCTGAAATTATTTCAGCTCCTCTAAATTATAACTGGTTTTCTTTTAGAGAGGAGGAAGAAGTCAGGCGAACGAGGTGGACATCTTGTCCGACTGTCACAAGGCGTATTGAAGTCATGACTCAAGGCATGGCAGATAAACTAAAACATGATCTCATGAAATGTACATACATTTCTTCACAGTTCAACGATTCCTCCGTTATGACAGACACTGCCCAGCTGTGTATTTTTATTCAAATGGTATTCAATGACATGTTGGCTAAGGAAGAATTTCTGACAATCATTCCTCTGAATGGGAAGACCCGTGGCGGAGATATATATGACACTTTCTTCAATTTTGTGAAAAACTACAAGCTACCGATATATAAATTAGTGTACATCACAACCGATGGAGCATCAGCAATGATTGGAAACAAAAACGGTTTTGTGTCGAGCTAATGAAGATTTTCCTTCATTTTTTTCATTCCATTGCATTATATATCAACAAGCTTTGTGTTAAAAAGTTTTAAACAGGGAGGAAATTATGGGCATTGCAACAAAAATTTTGAATTCTATCCATGCACGTAGCTTGCAACGGCGGCTCTCTAAGTTGCAGTTGGAAGATAGGGAGTCGGCTGAACACACTGATTTAGTTCTTCACTCGGATGTCAGGTGGTTGAGTCACGGAAAATTCCCAGAAAGGTTTCAAGAATTATTGCACGAAATAACAGCTTTTCTAGACGAAAGAGGTGATAACACTCAGATGTTGAAAATCGAAAACTGGCTCACTGATTTGGCATTTTCGACTGACATCACAATGCACTTGAACACCATCAACTTGGAATTCAAGGTAAAGGAAAAACTATTATTGAGATGATTAGCGCAGTGAACGCATTCAAAAGTAAACTGCAACTTATGATAGATCAACTGAAAGGAAAGGATCTGAAACATTTTCCGTCTTTGAAAGCAAAGATTCCTCAGTTGAATTATGATACGTATGAGGCTAAATTATCAAATATTTTGGGACAATTCGAAATGCGTTTTAATGATTGCAGTAAATTGGCAAATATAGCCATATTTATGAGTTATTCTTTTTCATGTAAAAACATTGAGGAATTAGCTACTGAAATAGCAGGTCAGTTTAATATGAACTCATGTTCTGTTGAAAATGAGTTGGTGCAGATTATATCACATATACATCTCAAAGCTACAGCATCTGATACAAATTTGTGGTGTTTTATATCTGAAGATAAATATCCGAATCTAAGGCAAATCGCCCTTCAACTGACGGCAATGTTTGGATCAACTTACTTATGCGAGTCTGCATTTTGTGAAATGAATATAATTAAGTCAAAATATCGCCATCGACTAACTGACGATCATATGTCATAATGCTTGCGATTAGCACTCAGTGGTTACGTACCATCTCATGAAAAGTATGCTGAGGTCATGCAGTGCCACGCTTCAACATCCGAAGTCACTCCTTAGTTAAGTTTAATACTATATGTATCTCTTTTGTTTTGTAACAACCAATAAACTCGCAATTTTGAATAACTATGAGTTTTTTCATTGATGTTATAGAGAATCTAACTGAACTTAACCTAAACCTTGTTTAAAATAATGTATATTGTGCGGTGATCTAACATTTATATATGCTACTGTAACCCTACCTAGATAGGTAGGTAGGTAGGGTGTATCGTGTATGTACGACAACCCTGCATCACACATAATTGCTCGGGGATTCGATCGTCAGTAGTGTAAAAATATTGAGGTAGATCGCCTGCACTTCAAGTTTAAGCACCCCTGCTATACAAGAACTTTTATAGTTCGATGGTATGTTTCCTGCATTCTTCTTCAGAAAAAATGGTATGCAATAGCTAGTATATTTTTACAATGATTCAATTGGTTTGATTGAGGAGGTCATCACGATGAAAATTGATATAATATTTTTAATTGAATGAAACAATGTTCAAATTTTCACGAAATATTTCAAAAACATAATTGAAAATTCATGTGATCTAAGTCCAAAATTTTCGATTAGGAATTCTTCAGATCTAATTGAAAAAGTTCAACCTACTGAACTACCATTTAATGCTAAACTTTTGTCCTGGTATGTAGTTAATCTCAACCCTAGTGTTCCACCTAATGATTCATTAAAATTTATCAACCAAGCACTGCAGAATAATAATGTAAACCTCAATACACAATCATAACTTATGAATCTCCTATTAATATGTTATTTAAAATTGAATGATGAAATTTACAGCAGCAACAATGGCTTAGTAATAGATAATCCTCTCGGTCCTTTACTAACAGAAATTCTCGTAGATAACAATGAAGGAATGATTTATAATCATCCGCTGTCGAAATGCTGTATTTATTGGTTTAGATATGTGAATGACATAATCTGTTATTTTACAGGTACAAATAGACAATTAGATTTCTTCATTACCTTTATAAACTCAACTCACCCCAATATAAAAGTGAAATTCTTAGATTTGACTTAAACCAAAATTGACCACAGACATAATTTTTCTATTTTTCATAAACAATCCCATTACTATTCACAATTCTTCCGCACATCCATATAAACATAAAAAAGCTGCTTATAACAGTATGATACAAATACTCAACACGATATCAATGTCAGGAAATAATTTCTCAGAAGAGTTCAATATTAAAAAACAAATTGCAGTCCATAAGGGTTATAATTCTAGTGTGATTGACAGTATGCTTTCTCGTGAACAACTTCAACGGGAAATCAATGGGGCTTATCCTATTATTGAAGAGACTAATCGCAAACACAATATATTATCTTATATTGGTAAACCCAGTCTAAATTTTGAGTCATTTTTCTCGTCCCATAATTTGAACATGGCTGTCAAAACGGATAGCTCTCTAGGCAGATACATAAAAAACTGAAAATCTAACCTAAAATTCCTGAAGTAAACGAATCAGGTGAGTATAAACTCTCTTGTGGAAGAAACAGTCCGGTTTGGATTTTTCTCCTATTTAGTTAAATACCTGGTTCAACAATCTGATACACACTACCAAATTTATATGGAATCGCTCGGTATTTCACATTATTTATTGATTTTAACCATGGATATTTGACTACTTGTGAAGAATTAAGTTTTTTGTTGTGAAAAGACTTGATAATATGATAAGAAATGTTGAATTATCACCACATGTTCGGGATATTGTACTCACTCGTCACTGGGATTTGAAACTGTGAATTTCAAAATTCAAAAAAGCCTATAATCATAATTGAAAATGCCTTACGTTGGATTTTCCTATGTGCAGAAGGGGCAAATAATTGCTCTCGTTGAAAAAGGGGTGACACAGAGGGATATAGTGGCCACATTGAGGGTATCCCAGGGGGTGATTTCAAAATCCTACGCCTGATCCATGAAGCTACAATCGCTGCAAAAAGGGATAGAAGAAGTCGTAGGAAGATCACGAAATTCCAGAGCTAACCGGACAACAACAAAATTAACAGACTTAATTGGTGTATGGAGCACCAAAATTGGAATATTGAGAATTGGCGAAATGTTCTTTTTTCGGGTGAGACCAGAATTGGTGTTCGATCAGATGACCGCCGGATTCGGGTTTTAAGGGGTCGTGGAAGACAAGCTAGAATCCGAACAGCAAGACAAATTCCGAAATACCAAGGAGGCAGTGTGATTTTTTGGGGCGGTATTATGCTGTGAGGCAAAACCGATTTGATTTCGTTTCCTACGAGTGTAACGGCTATAAATCACGTGGACCTAGTGCTGCAGCCTATAGTGAGACTCTGGCGAGGTGCCTACGGTGAGAATTTCAGTTTTATGCAAGATAATGCTCGTCCGCATACCAGCAACCTCGCGCAACATTATCTTGGAACAGAGGGAATTGCTATTTTGGACTCGCCAGCTTGCTCTGCAGACCTAAATCCTACTGAACAATTATGAGATAATCTCAGAAGGAAAATTAGATCTCGCCAGTATAATCCAAGAACCTCACAACAGCTCATCCAAGCCACCACAGAAAAGTGGCAGAATATCACCCCAGAGGAGGTCGAAAACCTAATCGCATGCCTAGATGGATTCAGGCTTGTATCAGGGCAGGAGGGAGGTAATACAAGCTACTGAGGTCGAGAAAAAACACCTACTCCGTGAGAAAACAGTTTTCAACTTTTTCACCACATGCGGAAATATTCTCTTATTTTCTTATTTGTTCCTTTCTTGAGATAAATCCTAATTAATTTTTTTGAATTGAAATATCTCAGGATCAATTCTAACAATACTCTGAAATTTTCAAATTCCCTGAGGTAATATTCAAAATATCGGGTGATTCCATATAAATTTGGTTGTGTGTATCTAAGGCACATCATTCTTTTAAACGTACAACTTATCTGAAGGAATCACAGTATACTGAAACGGGTCATAAAATTTTCAATATAGTGATCGTTTTACTAAATTATCAAATTATTTACTTGATCCAAGTCACATTCCATTAAATTTCAAAAAAAAATTGAGGTTAGTGTCATTTTAAAACCCGGCAAGAATTTGAAAAGTTGTTCTCAACAATTGTTCTATTTTTGAGTATTTTTCATCTGAATATCGAAAGCTTGGACCTGAGTTAGATGACGAAGAAAATCAAATTGCATATCTGGCATTTTTCATTGTCAAATACCTTACCGGATTAAGCAAAATGTTTTTATCTTCCATTAGCATTATTAAGCATTTTAAACTTACATCTAATACTTTTCAACCAGGAGATATTACATAATCTTTTTTCTTTTATAACTATTTTCGAATATTAACTATCAAAGTTTCATCCGGGAAGAAATATTTGAATTTGGGAGGCTTTTACTTGGTAAAATTCCATTATCAATAATAGAAAAAAACAAGTACTGTGTTTTAAGGAATTTTACTTAATAATTGCGATTCGTAACGCGTTTCACTACACCGTAGCTTCTTCAGACGAATGAAGAAGCTACGGTGTAGTGAAACGCGTTACGAATCGCAATTATTAAGTAAAATTTCTTAAAACACAGTACTTGTTTTTTATTATCGGGAAGGAATAACTTGTTATTTTTGAAATCTATCGGAGGCTGCCGATGCCAAACGCTAACGCAGCTGACGGTTACGAAATTTCACGACATAATTCAGTGAAACATTTCCCGAATGGCTTCCGGTCTGATGCTATGAATCAAACATATCCAATTTTAATTATGAACAATTTCGAAAAATTTATTTCTCTCATATACACTCCCCAAAAAATTGTCGCATCACCCTAACTTTACGACAATACTATATAAACTTTTAGGTTGGTCATTCAAGAGTCGCTTGGTAACTTTCAGAAGTGTAAAATAAGAAGGTATCATTCAAAAGAGATGACTTTACGATGGAAAATATCAACAATTTTCGAGTTAATGAAATATTGAAAAATTCTATCATCTCCAAACGTTCGCAAAGAGACCAATCAACTAGCATTGAATGGTAACTAATCATTTTCAAAATCAAGTGTTTCCTCCTCGGGCCCTAATTACTGCCAGTATTCGTCTCGGAACCCCCTCAAACAAATTTTGGATGTACTCTTGTGTCACTGAGTTCCAAATTTCAGAAAGCAGATTTTCTAGTTGTTGGAGTGTTCCACAAGGCATCCTACGTTGCGGAATTTGCCACCCCATGTTATCCCAAACATGTTCTATGGGATTCAAGTCGGGACTTCTGGCTGGCCATCTTAAAATATCAATTTCGGCATTTTGCAGAAATTCTGTAACTACTCTAGCTGCATGAGGCCGAGCATTATCATGCATATAAATGAAGTGTTCGCCAATCAAAGGGCCAAAGGGTCCAACATGTGGTTCAAGGATATCTGCGATATATCTGACTGCTGTCATTCTTCCATTATTCACTAGGACCAACTCAGTTCGATGCTCTCTGGTGAGACGCGGGCCAGTATAAGCCACTCTTGGTCTGATATTGTCTTCTCTGAGCCTGTTCCCAACAATTTGCAATGAAATATGCGCATTTCTGGAAAGTTCAAGTTCATTTTATAGCATTCTAGTCGAACTCTCAGTGCAGTTAAACGAAGCCAACGATCATCAACTGGTGTTGTTATCCGATTTCTTCCCTGTCCGGCCCTTCTTCCATATTCCCCTGTTTTGATGGTACCGATTAATTTCTTTGGTTAACATTCAATAAGTTAGCCACGTAATGTTGCCTTCGCCCCTCCTCTAGAAGTGTTACAATTCTTACCACTTCATAATCGCTCAAAGTCCAGGATGTTTAGCAGCCATTACAATGAGTTCAAAATTTCGAAAATCAACAAGAAACACAGAAAACTTTCTTTAATTTAGCGTGAAAACTGAAGAGAAATTGTATGAATACTGATATTCCAATAAACTCACTATTGTTTCAGACGTGTTTGAGATCATATGGAAACAAATGTTACTACTTAGATAAGATTTTTCCCCTCATATGTGCGAAAACATATTTTGATAAAGAGATTGCGATCGAGCTGCTTAATCGATTGTGGAATTCAGAATACCAGGTGATACGACAATTTTTGTGGTGTGTGTATTTTAGATTAATACGTGAAAAAGTAGCAAATAACCTTTTCAAATTGAAATCTGAAATTGCCATTAGGCTGGAACGATGGACGAACGTCCGTGATTGCATTGCATTGTAGTCCGGTAACAGTGATCTATTATATTATTTGTAGTTAGTAAAAATTCCATTCATGTTTTAACGAGTTATCCCTTTAGCGTAGTTACTAGACGGAACACATTAAACCCTTTTAGAGACGCACGCTTTACTCAGTCGCCTTATTTTAGATTTTCACATTATCGCAACAAGTTTGGAGCGTTTTAATTGACCATGTCAGAACTCCTAACTATTTTCAAACAAGAACAAGCGAAAAGGTAGTTCATGATAATTAAATCCATCAGATAAGCATAGTCTCGTATGCAAAATTTAATTCAGGAAACTTCGCAAAATCGAGTTGATTCAAAGTAGGCTTTGACGTCAATGGAATAACCTCCCCATATGCGTCGCGAACGTGAATAGTTAATAAATACAATGTTTGATACGTATGAACTATTAGGGATGGATATTTTGGACGATACTCGATTAATTTATTTTTGATTGGAAATAGTCAATCGAATCACCTCGCTGTATGCATCATAAACGTGAAAGGCTTTTATATGTAACTTTCAATAACAATAGGGGCTTATATATACAGTGTGCGGCAAAAGTCCGCGCACTGGGTCGATATCTTTGAAACTAAGAATAGAAACTCATTTCTGAGAACGGAGTTGTGATTTGTCAGAAGGGGTTTCCTATTTAAGTTATGATTGAAATTTTTAGCTAACTTGAGGTGGGAGTGGGGGTAGGTAACCCCAAAATTTCAAACGGCAACCCCTATTGTGTGATACATCAATAGAAAGATATTTAAAATAAGTTTTCAAAATAATCCTTGAAACTGAAATCGGATAATTAATTCAGAAGTTACAGTTAAATATTTGGTTTTTCCGTTTCTCTTTGCTCTTTTCAAAATATTTTCTACATTTCTTCAGCTTCGAGTTGCTGAGGCTCAATCCCAGTAGAAAGTTCATTCTACAAGATTGTAAGTACATTCAAAGACTCAAAAGTCCGAATTTTCAAATGGAAATACTCCTATTTTTACACATCGTTGGATTCTTATTTTCAATACGCTTGTAATCGGAAATTCAAGAAATTCACTAATTCCCGCTGTAGATCACAAAAACCTGTATGTAGCCGTATAGGAACTGTCAGAAACTCGTACTAGTGTTTAAAACACTCATTTAGGCGAGAATATCTACGCCACTGAATATTTCAAATATTTCCGTAGGTTTTTGGATAGACCATTTAGTTTCAAGTGAAATAATTATTCCTGCGGGTTCCGAACGACATAAGGTTTTTAAAGGATTTGGTGAGAGCACAAGATACACTTGAACGCCTTGAACTTCGATTTTGAATTTTGATTATAAGGAACATTTGAGGTAATATTGTTTGGTGAACAAACATTCAAGGACCTTAACATTCATGGTAAATCGCAGTTCTATTATCACTTTTCGGTGCGAAATTATCTACACCACAGAATATATGCGATAGTTGTATACGCTTTCACTTTGTCCAGGAGTTTCAGAGTATAAAGGTACTCTTGACCTTTTCTTGTACCAAGCGTACTGTACAAATTATAAGATAGACGAGAAACAAGTAAAAGGCCTTAGAACATTTTTCTTGCCACTGTATTGAGATCCTGAGAGATTATTCATAGAATAATTCTGTTAAATAAAGTGTTCTCACAGAGTTTTTTTGAGATTGTCATAGAAATTAATATCAGGAACTACTTATTATGATGCATAAACTGAAATGCTCGTCTACTGTAAGTTAACACACGATTTTCGCCAGTTAGTTATAATTTTTGAATCTCTATGTTTTCATTTTTGTAATTAGGTGAACCTAAGTGTAAATGAGTTACACTAACGATGAAGGACTATAGATAACAACCTGTCGTAAAGTCAAATTTGAGAGGGATTACCCTAGTGATTAGGTAGTTAGGGGAGAAAAGTTTGGGGGCGGAAAGTTTGATTCTTCTTTTCTATCCACTCAGTGATTCAGAGGCCTTGTCTAGTTAGTGTATTCTAATAATTTTTTTTCTTGTGAAAAATGGCGCATTCATTCAGTAATTTGGATTATGCTGAAATGGTTACCTTATGGTTCCGCAATGGAGAAAATAAGAAACTAGCTGCGCAGTTATTCACGGAAAATCATATCTATAAACCAATGCGAATTGCTCATACCGTCCAGAAAGCTGTGCAAAGATTTTTTGAAACTGGTTCAATAGAGGAAAAAAAACGCACTGGGAGACCTAAAAATACCACTTCTCCTGACCAAACCATCAACGTTCTAGCCAGTGCGGAAGTGTCTCCGAAATTATCTGTGCGAAACAGAGCACTTGAAGCTGAAATGAGTGATAGATCGGTACGAAGAATTTTCGAGGCTGAAAAAGTGAGAGCCTACAAAACAAAATTTGTGCACCAACTATTTGATCGCGATCCAGCACAACGTTTGGAGTTTCGTCAATGTGCCGTACAACAATTCGAGGAAAATCCACATTTCGGCAGAAGGATTAATTTTTACTGATGAATCCACATTCATAAGACATGGACAAGTGAGTTGTCATTGGACATACCATTGGAGTCGAGAAAATCGCCATGAAGTGCTACCAGCCCATACGAAAGTGATTGAAAAACTGAATGTATGGTGCGGTAACTATATTCTGATAGATCCGTTTTTCATTGAAGGAAATCTAACAGGTGCATCATGTCGAAATCTATTCAATGATCAAGTCTGGCCTGTTTCAGAGCTTTTATTAGATGCAAACGCCGACATTGAGCCATTATTTATGTTGGATGGTGCTCCGGCACACACCTCTCAAATGGTGACAGAATGTCTCACCCAGAAATTTGGTGATAATTTTATTGAAGCGAATGGTCCCATCCACTGGCCGGCGAGATCCCCCGACCAAACTTCATGTGATTTTTTCTTGTGGGGTTACTTAAAGAACCAGGTTTATCCCTGCGATAATATCGAAACATTATGTTAGTATGCTTTTAGTTATTTATTTTGATAACGACTAACTAGAGTAGGTAAAGAATTTCAAAATTGTTCAAACTGAACGCCATTTTGTTGAACACATTGTTCCAATTTTCTTCTTCAAGCTTCATTTACATGTCGTAGTACGTCTGGAGCAATATTTAGTCCCATATTTCTTTTCCTCTCCATATTTCTGGTAATGCTATATAGATGACATGAAATTCATTGGTTAACTTAAAGGTGCATCTTTTCAGTTAGGCGAACACGACGACCATAACATACTCAAAACTAAGTTATGTATTTGTGTCCTACAGTGGGAATTAGTGAATTTCTTGAATTTCCAATTTTCTTCAGTGCTTTCTGAATTGGATATTGAATTTCATTTTCACTGATTTGTCCGAAACAGTATATCAGAGATCTTTTTGACTGTCAATTTCCAGAACAAGCGTATTGAAAATAAGGATCCAAAGATGTATGAAAATAGGTGTATTTCCATTTCAAAATTCGAACTTTTGAGTCTTTGAATGTACTTCGATTTAGCGGCTTCTTTCGAAACACTTTGTATAATTGAGAAATCTAGCGAGTATTCAATCTTGCAGAATGAACTTTCTACTGGGATTAAGCCTCAGCAACTCGAAGCTAAAGTAATGTAGAAAATATTTCAAATAAAACTAAGAGAACAGGAAAAAACAAATATTTGACTGTAACTTCTGAATTAATTATCCGATTTCAGTTTTAAGGACTGTTTTGAAAACGTATTTTTAATACCTTCCAATTGAGGTATCACACGCTAGAAGTTGCTATTTGAAATTTTAAGGTTACCTACCCCCACTCCAACCCCTAGTTAGCTGAAAATTTCAAACATAACTCAAATGGGTAGCCCCTCGTTCCGAAATAATTTGGGAATATATTGAATTTTGATAATTTCGCAAGAACTAACAGATAATGCTTTGAAATATTTGAATCAAGTAGCTGAACTGGCTACGCTCACCTGACAGGTGCCTAAAATTAATGTACTTGTCACTTCGTTCATTCGAATTTGATATTTCAACAAGAATTGTTGGTAATTTGAAGTGAAAATTTTTGAAAAACACCAGATTGTTAATAAAATGGCTGATTATTCAAACGAGGATATGTTTAATCTCTTTTTAATTCATGGCGAATGTCAAAAAGTGGTGGATATAACTTGCAGTCAATACAATAACCAATTTTCAAATTTGGCGCCTATGAGTAAAACAAAATTTCGAAGGATTAGAAGCAATTTTCTGCAATTTGGAGAACAAAATACATAGAAACTAGAAGAAAACCAATTCTCGAGGACGACGACAATCAAATTAATACGCTAGCGTATTTTCGTGCCAATCCACATGCGTCCATTAAGTCAGCATCAATAGATACTGGATTTAGTTATACTTCCATTCAAAGGATCCATAACAAACATAACATGCACCCGTATTCTTTTATCAGACTACAAAAATTCTAACCAACTGACCTTCCCAAGCGACTAAATTTCTGTAAAAATTTATTAATTCGGTTTCAAGAAGATGAGACAATTCTGCAAAAAATTATATGGTCTGATGAAGCCAAGTTCAATGCAAGTGGAATAACCAACAGGAGAAATCGACATTTTTGGGCCACAGAAAGTCCACATTTCAATGAGGTTATTGATTTCCAAAATAAATTCAGCGGGAACGTTTTTGCAATTTTAATGAATGGCTTATCACATTTATGAGAAAAATCTTAATGGACAAAGATACCTGGAAAATTTGAGAGGAACATTAGCAAATTTTTTAGATGGATTACCCCTTAACATTTTGAGGGATTGCTTTTACCAAATGGATGGTGCACCAGCACATAAAACACGACCTGTAGATAGGCAGCTAACAGAAATGTTCGAGGATAGATGGTGGGGTAATCAAGGACCAAATTTATGGCCTCCGCGTTCTCCGGATCTGACGCCCCTTGATTTTTATTTATGGATCAAAATCAAGAGTGAAGTGTATCTTACTCCTGTAAGAAATAAATAAGAGTTACTAGAGCGCATTCATAATGCTTTTTGTAATATTGATCCTGAGGAAACTAGGAGGGCAACTCATCATGTTCGTATACGAGCTGTCAAGTGTATCGAGCAGAATGGGGCCCATATTGAACATTTATTCAGATCGGAAATTAGTTTTCTCCTATGATGTTTGCTATCATTTATTCGTATTAATGTAATTATCTTCGATGATTGGTTTTCGCTTAGTTCCTACAATTTTTATTCATCCGAATTATAGAAAATTGCTTCTAATGCTTCGAAATTTTATTTTACTCATAGATGGTTAATATGGAAATTGGTTATTGAATTGCCTGAATTTCTACCCACTACTTTTTGACATTCGCCATGAATTAATAAAAGATTAAATATATTTTCGTTTGAATAACCAGTGGTTTTATTCCAAATATGTTGTATTTTTTGGATATTTTCAATCTGAAATAACGACAATTCTTGTTGAAATATCAAATTCGAATGAACGAAGTGACAAGTACATTAATTTTAGGCACCTGTCAGGTGAGCGTAGCCACTTCAGCTACTTGATTCGAATATTTCAAAGCATTCTCTGTTAGATCTTGCAAAATCATCAAAATTCAATATATTCCCAAATTATTTCTGGAACTATAAGAGATTGGTATAGTACATGCTTATACAATTCCATCTGAAATTTGACGCTTCACCTGATGGCGATATAAAAATTGGCACGTGCAATTTGAAAAAATCGAGTTATTACTGTTTGGAAAAGGCCAAATTGAAAAAATCATACAAAACAACGCAATAAACATTTGACATTTGTGGATTGCTTATAAAATTCATTAATGCTTCTTCTATCCACCCAAGCAAAAATTGTGTCTGTAGTACAAAAGATCTACGAGCTACAATTTTCTTAAATGTTCCTCAAAAATCGAGTTTATAACAAAAATAATTGAATCTGTCAAAAGTATAATAAAAAGGTAGATTGCCATTTAAAATAACAAAGTGAAGACCCACTTCCGGTATAACCAGAAATGGTATCAATTCAAAATAATTCACTCCAATTGGAAATCGCTAGTTGTGGCCGCGTATAAAATTTCAGCTCGATATTGTAATTGGAACTTAAAAGTAAAGTTTCTAACGGACGGTCCCAGTGGATATCCTGTATATATATATATATATATATATATATATATATATATATATATATATATATATATATATATATATATATATATATATATATATATATATATATATATATATATATACGAGGATATCCACCAGGACCGTCCGTTAAAAATTTACTTTTAATCCAATTACAATATCTATATATATATATATATATATATATATATATATATATATATATATATATATATATATATATATATATATATATATATATATATATATATATATATATATATATATTTCCGTGATTCCAGTGGCGGTCTTCGGTCTTATGAATTTCTAGCATTTAGACGTGAATGATGAGCTCTTGTATCAAGAGAGGCTTTTCTTTCCCAAAGATGTTACTCTGTCCTACCAGGACCATCAAATTCATGTTCGATACTTGTCACTAGTGGTGTGACGCAGGGTTAGATATTGGGCCTTCTGTTTTCTATTTTAATTTAAACACAGCAAATCTTCCAACTGTCATGGCATCTACTTGTTTATAATTTTGCTAACGGTACTGAAATTTTTAATTATCCTTTGAGCAGCCGTGAAGTTATCCAGAATGATCATGATGTTATCGTGACATGGTGAGTAGCCGATGTCTCGACAGATGCTCTGTTTGATATTTCAGAAGAAACATCTCTCTCATGCAATATGTTAGGCGGAGGGGTTGTTGTTGTAGTTGTTGTAGTTGTAGTTGTTGTTGTTAGTAGTCTTAGGCATCTGGACCTTAGCATAGCCAATCTATCTGGTCTGACCATAGTGACAGTGTAAGTGTCAAGAATGTCGATCTTACTTCAGAAATTTTTCAAGACTGATAAAGAAATTTCTTGAAAAACATAAGTACGTCCCATTATGCAGTACGTGTCGTACAGGTTGGTCTCCCGTACTCCGTAAGGGTATGGAATCTTTGCATGCTATATTCTAGGGATCATTACTCTCGAAAAAAACAGCCTCCATGCACTCCATAGATTATTCAACACGAAACAACTTTAGTTTATTTCATGACTAAAGTTTCTAATAAACTCAATACGTCCAATGCACATCAAGCGCCTCCCGCGTGACAATAGTGTTCCTCACCAGACGGGTCACCTGCGTGAGAGTGCTTACGCCATTTCTCAGGATCCCCTACCTTGCCGGTTGTATGTATAACCTTCCAACTTTGCGACGAACTTCATTAAAGTCCTTCCTCTGCGCTGTAAAAGACGTCATAATGAAAATATCAGGTAGTATTTGTTTAGTCGATAAGGATAGAGTAGTTTTCATGTAAAAACATCTGTACAGGATTTCACACTATTGTCAACTCCGCCAGCGCTTCGTTAAAGATCTACAGGGTGCTCAAATATTGATAATTTGCAAAAACTCCAGCAATTTTTGAATTGAATAACATTACACAATATGAGTTACTTGAATGAACATGTCGAACTGTCAACTGAATCTACAGGATGATTTATTTCCTAGAGTCATGGTCTATTTTCTCCCCCTAAACTTTCCTGCGATAAGCCGCTGATACGTTGAAAATCGTTGTGTGTTTTATTCTATTTTGTTTTCATAAAGGCAGATGATATATCATAGATATCATATGAGTGAGGGCTGAATAGCAGCCCCGTCACTGCGACCCAGTGGTCTATTGTGGCACGTAAATTTAACTTAGTTTATCGAAATGTTTTTTAGAAGGCTATAGCATTTGTTACGGAACTCATAGCCTAGGTCAGGGGTCTCCAAACTACGGCTTACTGGCCAAATCCGGCCCACCAGTGGCCCACGACAGCCAATGTTTTACTGTTGTTACTATTGCTGTGATAAGTTGAATGGAAGAAAATGAAATTACAGAATGATAATTACTCGGTTTTATTTATAATAAAAAACAAGTACTGTGTTTTAAGGAATTTTACTTAATAATTGCGATTCGTAACGCGTTTCACTACACCGTAGCTTCTTCAGACGAATGATTATGCAGAAAAATGTAAATGAGAATATAACTATAAATGTTCTTGAGTAATTAAAAGCTTATTGGTTGCTTCTTCTTAAGTAGTTATTTATGACAGGTATATCTAATAAAATTAAGGAATAGATTGCTCCCCGAAAAGATTCAATAGAGGTGAAGGGCTTAAATCGACTTGTTCATTGATGAGTCTACCTGAGTGTTTGTATTTATTTATTTCTAAAGTTTCCCAAAGATCTACCTTCCAATAATAATAATAATAACTGTTCTTTATTGATAATAATATCAAGAGGCCATCGACCAAAGTCCTTCAGCCCTCCTTCCAATATTTATTATCTGTATGCAAAATTTCAAACTGTGGGTCGAAAGAATGATTATTTTCTAAGAGATGATTCGCGTAATTTGAATCTGATTTTTATTTGAAAAACTGCGTTTATGTTCAGATATTCTAATATTAAAATTTCTAGGTGTTCTACCAATGTAGAAATTATCACAGTCATTGCAATTCAATCTATAAACACCTGATTTATTGTTTTTACCTGGTTTGGTTTTATTATTTCTTTTTAAATATTTGCCTAAATTATTATTAGTTTGGAAAGCTATGTTGAAATTATTGCTACTCAAGAATGATTTCAGTTTCTCACTTCTAATGTCAACGTAGGTTAAGGTGTTGAATTTTTGTTTCAGTTTATCGTAAACTTCATTCAATGCGATTCTACTTTGTTTTTATTTAAAATATTATTTATTAGTTTGGGATTGTAACCATTATTTTTGGCTATTTGTTTAATCAAATTTAGTTCTTTGTTGAAAATTTCTGGTGATAGCGGGATGTTAATCAATCTATGAATAAAACTATTGAATGCTGACATTTTATGTTGATATGGATGACACGACGAGTTATGTATTATAATATCTGTATGTGACGGCTTATGGTAAATTGCGAAAACATGTTTTCCATTTTCATTCGAAATTGTTACGTCCAAGAAATTTATCGAATTATTGCTTTCTATTTCGGTTGTGAATGCAATTTTTGGATGTAATGAATTTATATGATTTTCGAAAATTTTCAACTGTCTATCTGTTCCTGTGAAGCAAATAATGATATCGTCTACATAGCGATACCAGTATAAATAATATTTACTGAGTGGATGATTATGAATTAATTTCTCTAAGTTATTCATGAAAATTTCTGCTAACAAAGGACTTAACGGATTGCCCATAATCATGCCGTCTTCAATAGTATAATATTTGTAATTGAAATGGAAATGATTTTGATCTAAACAAATTTTAATAATGAAAAATATCTGATTTAATGATAGTATTGACATGATTCCTTTCTAATAATTCTTCAACTAAGTAATACGTATCTTTTGGAGGAATGTTGGGAAATAGATTCTTAACATCGAAAGAAATAAGTTTGGAATTAGGTGGTATAGTGGTATCTTTGATATTGGCAATAAGTTCGTATGAATTTTTGACCGAAAATTCAGATTCAAAATTGCAATGTTTTATTAGCAAGTCGTTGAGGAATTTTGAAAGTTTGAACGAAGGTGCCGTTACATAAGAAACAACAGGTCTAATAGGGTAATTAGGTTTATGAAGTTTTATCAACGAATATAATTCGGGGGATTGTGGATTGGAGCTAATGAATTTATATTTTTCTTGGTCTGTAATTAATGATTTTGCTGTCGACATTATGTTTTTAACAGCTTTCTGAAATTTTGCGGTAGGATCCTTAGTTAATGTTATATAGTTTCCGGCTGTTAAGAATTCTTCAGTTTTAGAAATATAATTGGTTTCACTAATCGCAATGACGGTGTCACCTTTATCTGCTTTAGTGAATACTAAATCGTTCTTGGTACTATTTTCACGAATTGTTTTTATTATCTTATAATCAGAATTGCAATGAGGTGATAATTTCGAAAAGTCTTCTTTGATGATTTTTGCTGTTTGATGTTTGGCTAAAATATTATCTTTGGAGTTTTTGAGAATAATTTCGGAGTCTATGCCTAACTGTTCAAAATTAGTTTTATTATGTTTTGGATGTAAATTATGTTTGAATCCTTTTTCTAATAGATCTTTTTGTGGTTGTGTAAAATCGGTATCAGTTAAATTAGTGAATCTTTCAAAAAATTTATGGTCTGAAAATTTATCAGTTGAAGGTTTGGGTGGAGAAATTTTGAATTTAAGTGAATTCAACTTTTTCTGTTGTTGCTGAAACTTTTTATGGATTAAAATTTTGACATCGTATCTGGATTCAGAGTCTAAAATATCAAACTCAACAGGGTGCAATCTAAACAATAATTCCGTATGGATTACCTTCAAATATATGTTTGCAACGTCCCTCCTGTTGTACTGGATCTTCATATCCTCTTTGAGCCATATGCGTTGGCCTTTCTCAATTGCTCTTCTTGCAGGTAAAAACAATAAATCAGGTGTTTATAGATTAAATTGCAATGACTGTGATAATTTCTACATTGGTAGAACACATAGAAATTTTAATATTAGAATATCGGAACATAAACGCAGTTTTCAAATAAAAAATCAGATTCAAATTACGCGAATCATCTCTTAGAAAATAATCATTCTTTCGACCCACAGTTTGAAATTTTGCATACAGATAATAAATATTGGAAGGTAGATCTTTGGGAAACTTTAGAAATAAATAAATACAAACACTCAGGTAGACTCATCAATGAACAAGTCGATTTAAGCCCTTCACCTCTATTGAATCTTTTCGGGAGCAATCTATTCCTTAATTTTATTGGATATACCTGTCATAAATAACCACTTAAGAAGAAGCAACCAATAAGCTTTTAATTACTCAAGAACATTTATAGTTATATTCTCATTGACATTTTTCTGCCTAATCATTCGTCTGAAGAAGCTACGGTGTAGTGAAACGCGTTACGAATCGCAATTATTAAGTAAAATTCCTTAAAACACAGTACTTGTTTTTTATTATTGATAATGGAATTTTACCAAGTAAAAGCCTCCCAAATTCAAACGGTTTTATTTACTTGCGAGGTAAAGCTTTACGACAGAAATTATCACGCAGAAACCTAAGCTTAAGTATCTCAGCTTCAGCATATTCTAACGAATAATTAATTTGAAATCAATCACACTAATAAAAAAAACACTAATGAGATTTATGTAGTTGTGATTTTCCAGCGACAATTATTTGTAGTTGTGGATTAATTTTACTTGTACCAATTATCAGAAGAGATTTAAGATGCTCATCAGTTAATTTAGATCTGTAAACGTTCTTTGTGTACAACATCTTCGAAAACGTTTTCTCACACAAGTACGTAGTACAAAATACAGAAAACAACTCACGAGCAAAATTATATAAATTATGAAATTGTACCAGTGGAAGACTCTCTTCGAATAAAGATGAATTTTGATATTTGTTCTTAAACATGTCATTGCACTGTAAATCAATAACTTCCATTCGGACTTCCGGAACCAGGGTCTCAACGTCAGAATCAAAAGGATTTTGAAAAAGCCTAGTTTCATTCGCAATCACATCAAAGTCTGAGAAACGAGAATCGAAATTTATCTTCAAAGCACTCAAAGTTTGGAGTGCAAAATCGACGGGAAATTCAGTCTCTGTAGTGTGATTAAATATTTTACATGTTTTGAAATGTGTGAAACATTTTTACGTAATTGCGATTGAAATAGTATTATTTTCTGCCTGAACGTTTTGATATTGGTGTATAAATCAGGGAGATGCTGATTTTGTCCTTGCAATCTCAAATTCAGTTCGCTCATATGATTTGTCAAATCAGCATTGAATGCTAATTTCCACAGCCATTCACTGTTTCCTGAATCGGCACAAGGGCGATGCTTCTCATTCAAAAAAATTTCGATCTCTGCTCGAAGTTCAAAAAAATGACTTTTCCGCAACTAAGCCAGCTAAGTACGGCAGTATGATACGGCAAGTCATGTTCTGCAATCTCTTCAATAAATACGCGGAATTGTCGGTGATTCAGTCGTATGGATCTGATGGAGTTAACAACTGATATGACTGGTTTTAGAACTTCAGACAAATCCAAACATTTTTCCCACAAGGACTGTTGATGAATGATATAAGACTAATGGTTTTAAACCAACATCATTTTCTACAAGTTCGACCACTCCTTTATTTTTTCCACACATGTTTTTGCCTCCATCGGTGGTGATACATTTTAAGTTTTTCCATCGAAGGTTCTTTTTATTAATGGCATTTTCAACTCCCTTAAAAATATCTGCTTCAGTTGTCGTGCCGTGAATTCTATCAATATCAAGCAGTTCTTCATACATGTCATAGCTTTTATCTAATCCATGAATAAAAAAAAACCACTCAAGATGTCCATTTATTGAGATGATATATTTTCTGCGATGTCTTGCACCCTCCGATTGACGGTGCTTGCTGACAAACTGACACCTTTCAATAAATTCACTTTTTCGGGGCATATTTCTTCGGCTACTGCAATCAAGCAGTCTTTTATGATTTCCCCATCGGTGAATGGTTTTCCACGTTTTGCAGTTTCAAGAGCCACACGAAAGCTGGCGCGAGTAGCAGACTTGATCAGCATTTGCTTCAAAATTTCAAGTTTTTCCGTCCGCAAACTTCCTGTCTATTTAGAGTAATTTTGAAGATGTTTCGATTCATAGTGACGTTTAATGTTGAGGTTGAGAATAGCTGCGGTTTCATTAGAAATTAGACATAGCGCCTTATTATTGCACTCAATCACAAAATACTGAGTTCCATTTATCTTGGAACGTTATGCATTCACTTCCTATTTTTCGCTTCTTTTCTATATCAATAAATCGAACATCAAACAAGTCTAATCAAAATACTCTTAATTTTGCACGGGTGTTACTTTAATTCACAATAGGCAGTTTTGTTTTCTTCGCCTTTCCCACGCAAACTGACTCGCAATGGCGCCGCTAGCCCTTTTATACCTATGTAATTACTATTATCTAGAAGTGATCAAAAAAACTAGTCAGAACCAGAACTTTCTCGAACCAATGCGGAAATTTTCAAACATGCCTCCTGTTAGTAGTTAGTGGGTAGCCAAAACAGGTAGTACCTGCATCACAGACCTACATAGTGTTACTACTCACCACTAGATGTCCCTACTTGTCACAATATACTGAATACACATTCAATAGTAATTGAAATGCAAAACGCCTATGTTTGCTCAGGTGGGCAGAAAAATTAAAATTGTTTTGGCCCTTGAAACGTACCGAAAAACATATTATGGCCCTAAGGCTTAAAAGTTTGGAGATCCCTGGCCTAGGTCATTAATATTTCTTTTTTTTATCATATTCTGAAAGCTGTCGCCACGTTAAAGTTCTTGTAAAAATATTCCCCGATCAACCCAGGCAAGTTCCCTGTCAAATCTTGAGTGGTACTGTACACATAACCTCAGTTCCTACGCGTCTCTGAGTCCACTTTCAAATAATATTTCCTCTTTCACAAACTATACTGTTCCAAGGAATTTTCTCACAAAATCGAAAATTCCAATTCATTCAGAAAAAGTTTAGATATGTTGAAGAATTTTTTTACCAGTAATCCACAAACACTAAGGAATGCTTGACAACAATCCAAATGTCTGTAGTCCGTACACTGAGTATGTCCAACGCAATTAAAAAGACGAAAATCTCGACTCATCTGTAAACAAACCCTGGTGAAATTGTGCTGTGCTCAGAACTGGGTCTCGATATGCGCTCCTTCTATCGAAGCTGCATTCAAAGGTGCAGTACTTTACCATTGTTTGAACGAAGAAATTCTTGAATAACGATCATAGATCACCTTGCCCAGGTCGGTTTCCGTGTGCCTTGAGCCCACGAGGTCTCAAACCAAATTCTCTGAGACATATTAATTTGTACTCCAGTGTTCTGGTGAAGTTGCATTTGAAGATACCTAGCAACAGCGAACCGTTGTCTCAACAAGAAAATAACTATCATGAATCACTGTACTTGCTCGAGGTTGTCCTTGCCTTGGTCTCTTTTACGACTACCAGTCTCCCTCTACCTGTGAATCATTTTGGAAATGAAGTACAATTTAGCTCATTCAACACCAATGCTTCAGCACATTGTACCAAGGTCAAATTCACGTTGAATTTTGAACGAAAAGTAAAATTTTCAAGAAGAACAAACGTTACTTGCAAAATAACAGCTGTTATCAATATGTGATAATTTCTTGCAAAATCTTAATACATTTCTTCCATTTTATTCCTCATGAGAGGAATAATTGCACCCAGAAAATACATCAAAAAATACCCGAAAAAGAAGGATTGTGAATCAAAATGCTCCAAATTGTTGCGGTAATTTGGAAATCTAACAGAAGGCGACTGAGCAGAACGTGCGTCTCTAAAAGAGGGAAATGTATTCCGCAGAATATAATGCTAAGGGTGTAACTCGTTGAAACATAAACGGAATTTTTACTAACAAATACCTCAAATCCTTTTGTCTTTATAAAAATTCTTCATCTCTATCCTTTCGAACTTTTCTTTCCTCTCTTCAAAGTCTCCATCATTTTCTTAAGTTTGCTTAAAATAATTGTTCCTTTCTTTTTCAGAATCTCTCGCTATGCTCTGCCCTCAACTTTTAACTCTCTTCTACGCTTATTGATTTAATTGCTTTCTCATTTTTTTGGTATATTTTTAGCAGATGCTTCTTTTATTGTCGTTTTGTCCATCATTCGACTCAGTTTTTCTTTTTGGGTGTTCTACTTTTGGGATAACTAGAAAATAATCTGGATAACAATCTGCTGTCTTGTATTTCGTTACATAAGTTATCAGCTTTACGTATTTCTCCTGCACCATAATATGGTCTATTTAATTCAATTTGCTTCTTTCAGGTATCATCCAAGTTCCTTTATAAATTTTCTTCCATTCAAAGTGAACACTCATTATTTTCATCTCTTCTTCAATATCCAGGGCTATAAGTTTGAGTTCATTATCATTGTATACTTTCTCCTCGTGTGATACAATTTCCTCTTTACCCACTTTTGCATTTCCATCTCCAATTATTCTTACTACGTCAACTTTCACTATTGATTCTAATACCGAATCCAAATTTCTCATAATATGGGTCTTTTATTTAAGCCTCTTTTTCTTCTGCCGGTGCGTATATATGTACAATCGTCATTGATATGCCCCCTCTACCTATTTTAATGAAGCTTAACAGATTTAAGTGAAGCTGAATGTGTGCATTTCAGAAACCTAACTCAACAATTGATAGCGAAACCCTACTTCAATGGAAGAATTAGGAATAGGCTCTTGGAGCAGAACAGTGGATCTCGGCAACTTTTCGAAGTCATCCTTTCTACCTTTGATTAGACATAATGGTTCTACCGCATCTCCACCGAAACCAAAGGCGGATCTCTTTCCAAAAATGTTTTCCCAAAATTTTGGTTGTGAGTGAGCCTTCATAAAATAACACCAACTGTTCATAAAGACATAGCTCTAGAGTTAGCACTTGTTCTTAATCATCTCTCTTAGATTTCGTGTGAGAGCCACACGTTTTTGGAGAGTGTGGGAACGTTGCTAGAGCGGCACAGATTCCAAGGAATAGGAAGGAAGGCCTACACCAAAATTATCGTCCAGTTGCATTGTTGCCCATCTTGTCAAACGTCATGGAAAGAGTGATTAACTATGAGATCATAAAATATCTCGACTTATAGGGTATCATCAATACGATAGACAACGATTAGTTGGTGACCTCCATGCCAACGTTAAACATTTATGGACATCAACAATCGAAAAGCATGGCGAATCAAGAGCTATTAATTTTGATATGTCAAAGGCCTTCGACAGGGTTTGACACGCAGCCATGGTGAATAAACTCATCATATGGACTTTCCGAAATATTGCGTGGTTAGATTAGATGCTTTATCTTCATTAAATCGATTCGGCTGATAGATCTATTCAGGTTAATGCAGGCGTACCCTAGAGCTCAATACTCTCGCCAGCTGTTTTTCTGTTTCAGATTAATTATCTGCTCCACTTCACAGAAAACAGAATATTTGTGTGAGCGAAAGGATGTACTCTGGTACCCTCATTTCTAGACAGCTTCCTATAACTGCTGAGGAGTCACACCGACAAAGATACCAAGCATGTCATTGAATTCAGACTTGGAGAACATATCAGGGTGGGGATGGTTGAACCTGATCAATTTCAACAAGTCACAATAGACAACGTGCTTCAGGAAAGTCACCTCTGGAGATCCTCTGCTAATCATACAAGGACATGGAATTTCCTCAGAAGAGAATATACATATGCATATGCTAAACTCAGTTTTCTTTTCAGGGCTAAGCAGTACTTCACGCCATCACAGCTGATGATTTTATATAAAGCGCAGGTGCGACCTGGTCTGGGATACTGTTCCCATATGTGGGGCTTCGCACCCAAGCATTCATTTCATCTATTGTGTATTGTCCAGAACAGAGCAGTGCGCCTCATCGACCAACTAGATATCACGCGTGATCTCCAGCTGCTACATCCATTGTATATTGTCCAGAACAGAGCAGTGCGCCTCATCGACCACCTGGAGATCACACGTGATCTCCAGCCTCTTGTTCAACGCCGGCAGGTTGCTGATCTTTCTCTTTCCTACAGATACTTTCATGTTGTATGCTCTGAAGAACTGTAGGGCTTAGTTCCAGGAAGAATCCAGCTCCAAATAAAAACCAGGATCCGGAAAAACTCTAATCGGCGTACGTTCCAATTGGCAACGCCACGTACTCCTCTCTATAAATATTCTTTTGTTTACAGTGCTAGTTGCTGTGGAACTCGCTTTCATCGAATCAGTTTCGGGTTCAAACTGAATTAGCTCTTGCACTAAAAATACTACACCATACCTTCAGTTTGACTACCGCTGAGGAGTAGGATATAATTATGATTGACTGTTATCGTGCCATTATTTCTCGAATTTGTTTGTTGCACTGCCAGCATATCTACTTTTTTTTTCAATTTTTCCAATAAATTTAATAGTTCTCCTTCATAAAAACCCCTTAGATTCGATGTTCCCAGACCCATAATTTTTCTTATCTTCATCATTATTATCATTATTCTTATTCCTATTGATTGCCAAGTTCGTCATTTGTTTTCCTCAGTATTCCTCACGTATTCTTCTATTTTTTTGAGTATGTTCTGCTGATCGCGTTCCGCTCCCAAAGTTTCATTCATATCGTTCAGGATTTTTAATAAAATATAAAATAATTCTAAATTGTTTTATTCTATTATGGATTTATATCAAGTAAAAGCCTCCCAAGTCCAAATATCTAGACTTATGTCATAATGTGAGATGAATATTTGAAAAATTGCAGGAGCTATAGAAAAACCGAAACGGAGTATACGTGGTTTCTTGAATTCGTTAAAAATAAGTTCACCATATCATCACTCCATTCCGTTAGTACATGATATTTAGACGCACCTGCATATCGCTAGTTCCAATTTATAATGAGAAGTAGGAAAGGTAGATGTATATGATACAATCAGTATCTTCTTACAAACTGCAGGATTCGAAAGGGTCCTTTAACATTGCCTCAATACTGGAAACCACATCACACCTCAAACAAGAACAATACCTTTGAGGTCTATTTGTACGCGGAGATGTGTGGCATTGCGTAGAGACAACATCTAATAAACATAATATCGGAATTACTCTATTGAGAACGGGTTCGTCGCCTTTAGAAACACCCAAACTTGAAAGCGAATGAGTTGCTGATTATTCGAAGGGATGTAATTGGGAGAATCAGGAATATATAGATTACGGTTATAATTAAGCGGAATCCGCCGTTGCTAGATGCCAGGTGAGCATATTAAGATAGCTTTTGGAATAACTATTATGTTGAAACAAAGCATAATACAACATAGGCTTTGAATGTATGTGCTGCTTATATCTCGTACAGGGGATTTTTCAAGTACTTTGATCAACTTGTTTTTGTTTGATCCTTTAACTAAAATAAAGAATATATAAAAGAAGATTTGATTTACACTTAATAACTACTCTGTGACAAATAATTATACGGAAATTCTCATTTAAATCGTCCTCGTTGATTATTCTTATGTATTTCAAGTTTCTGTATATTGATAGGACTGTCCCTAATTATTATGCCGAACATAAGCGGGATCTGTCAACTAGTTTGTTTACGACAACTGTTGAAACCAGTCGACCTCTGTGGTACTCTGCGAAATTTACAATGGAAAAAAATATTGAACACAGAATTGGTCTCACATTTTGTGTTCGTGTGCTGAATCAATGTGAATGCTGAAAAAAGGCTTATGGGGACTCTGTTTTATCAAAAACCTAAGTGTACGAGTGGTATAAAGCCTTTAAAGATGGTCAGGAGATCGTCGAAGATTTGTCGTTTAGGACGACCTTCGATCTCTTCAACCGACAATAACGTCCAAAAAATCAATGAAATGGTGCTCGAAAATCGTCATACTAGTGTTACAAAGATAGCTCGTGATCTCAACATCTCTGGTGAAACCACTCGTTTAATTTTGGTGAACCAACTGGGCATCGCTGCTCGGATAGTTCCGATAGAGCTGAATTTTCTTCAAAAACAGTACCGGATACAGGTAGCAGCAGCCATGCTGGATCGTGCGAATTCTAATCCTACGTTCTTGGAACGGATCATAACTGATGACGAGACATGAGTCTATGAATACGACGCACTAACAAGCCAAAAATCATCGGAATTGGTAGGAAAAAAGGAGCCGAAAGCGAAAAAACCTCGCCAAAGTCGTTCGAAAATCAAAATATTCGCCGTAAACGGCTGGATTTGTGTCAAAACAATTCTTGGATATTGCATGACGATAACGCACTATTTAATCGAGCCACGGTTATCGACGACTTCAAGACCAAACACTCGATAAATACCATCGAGCAGCCGCCTTATTCACCCGATATAGCTCCGTGTGACTTTTTTCTTTTCTCCAGACTGAAATTACCGCACCGAGGAACCAGATTTGATTTCATAGACGTCATAGAAGAAAATTCGCAGAAGGAGCTGAAAGCCATCCCTGAAAGCACAAATAAAGGATGTTTCGATGGGACCAGATCCAATTCTGACCATCCCAAGGACCAATGTGCTCTCTTTCTTTCAAAACTGGACCACCAACAAGTCAGGCATCTCGGGACTGAGAAAGTCAAAACGGCTGAACCACTGTCCCTTGAAAAAGAGTCTGTTGGGATTGTAGTGGGCCTATTAACGGAACACCCACTCAACAAACATCTACACGTCATGAAACTATCGGAAACCACACAATGTCGTGGTTGCCTAGAAAATGACGAAACAACGGAACACATACTCTTCGAATGTCCCGCCCATAAGGAAAACAGACTGAACACCTTGGGCACTGAAACACCCAGCGCCCGGATGAACCAGGAGGCCCCATACAACGGTCTTGCAAGCTTCATCAGGAAGTTTTTGCAAGACAAATAACAACACAACAACTCACGTCAAGCACAATGGGCCAAACGGCCTGAGTGCTGCCATATGGGCGCCATGCAGGAAGAAGAAGAAGATGTTTCGATGATTGGAAAAACATTGGCATATTTATATCGCTTCAAATGGAGCATATTTTATGGGAGATTCAATAAATATTGAAGCAAATTAAGATTTTTGCGTTTTATTTCAAATGTCCGGATACTTTTTTGTCATAGAGTATATTCCTAACACGTTTCGACGACACAGCTCCTTTTTCAGGCAGAAACGAAATGGAAAGTAAACTAAGGTACAACTATTTGTATATGATCTACAAAAATGGATTGAAAGTGAGTGAAACTACTCTAGGCCATTCACAGATTTATTATATAAATAATTCAACTGGAAAAATTGAGTGAAGAGAAAAAATTTTGAGTGGATATATGTTTGAAACAAAATCACTATGTTTTGAAGTCTTCATTCGGGCGTGGACCTTAATATGGAAAATCCACTCTGTCCCTTATTAGCGGAAATTTTCATGGACAACTAAGAAATAACAATACATTATCTAAACAGTTGTAAACAAGGTATATGAATCATTGTATGTTTTACTGGCACTGAACGTCTGATTAATATTTTGGTAAAGTTTTAAGTTCAATTTATCCAAAAATCAAAATTCACTACCGACCTTGAACCAAACGATTTTATCAACTTTTCAAATTTGACTATTACCAAATTGAATAGTAGACATGATTTCTCAATCTTTCATAAATTTTCATGCACTTAGTATCATTAGACAAGTAGCTCTTAAAAACTGTTACAATTCGAATGTTATAACCAAATTACTTAACAGAAGATGAAACTCAAGTCAGTAGAAGTGGTGTAACCATAAACAAAAGGTCCACACAGATAGTATCCTCACGTACATTGGGACAATGAGCCATAATTCAAAGCAGTTACCAAAGAAAAATCATTAACATTCTGAATCAACTTTATGAGTGTTCAACATGTCGTGTCCTTCACATGGGTAAAATTTCAGGCAAGATCAAAGTTAAGGCAGGTATTCTTCAACATAGTGGTCGATTAGATAATGAAGGAAGTTAACAACGAACGTAGGGGATGCACCTGGGATCTGACCGGGAGACTTGAAGATCTCGACTATGCGAACGATATCTGCTTACTATCTAGCACCTACCAAGACATGCAGAACAAGCTGGACCGTCTGAGCATCATAGCGAAACGAACAGGTCTTCGAATCAATGTTGACAAAACAAAGTCAATGCGTATTGGCGCTGCAAACGTACAACCTTTCTTGATAGATGCTGTCCCCGTAGAAATATCGACTCTTTTTGTTACCTGGGCAGCCTGATTACGACCGAAGGAGGGCCAGAGGCGGACGTAAAAAGCAGAATATCTAAGGCAAATCAGGCTTTCGCAATGCTTAGAATTGTGTGGAGCACCGGCACATTACTCACATCAGGTAAGGGGGCATTTGAATCATGTGTTTCCAAACAAATGGATAGGACGGTGTGGTCCTGTTAGATAGCCAGCTAGGTCTCTGGACCTTACGACTTTAGTTTTTTTCTTGTGGGGTTATATTCAAGGCATCATTTACCAGATTCCTTCTACAACACAGTTCGATATGAGACAGAGAATAGTCGACGCCTTTCTGTCAGTTAATTCACAAATTTTATCGAGAGTTCAACGGTCTTTTCTCAGAAGAATTGGGGCAACATTTCGACCACTTATTGAAATTGTTCAACACCTTGTAGATCATCTCACCAAAAACCAATCCATTACGTATTTCATACACGACTACCTCAAAATATCGCCATTTCTCTGATCAAGTATAAGGATATGTACTAATAAACTCTTCTTCCGCAACCTCTGATTTTATTATTTTAGTTTAGTTTCGAAAATGGTTGATAAAAATAAGGTTAGATATTCAATAATCCTTTTGAGTCTCTCCTGTATGAAATGAAGATAATCCATTTCAATTCATCAATAAAGCTATCCTCGGGCAATAAGAAAACGAAAGAAAAAACGTATTCATCCTTTCTGGCCGAAGGAGCATGTGATGATGTGAGAGCCTATTGTCATGAATATTCACGGAAAAAAAATATCGTGACGAAACTACTCTCCAAAAAAACTTATTACTTAAAGACATTATCGCAGAGTTTAGGCCGCTCCTGAATCTTGAACAAAAAAGTGTCTTCTAATCTGACAAAACCACCCCAGATTTTTTTATAGAAAATTGGGACACCCTGCTTACTGCAAAAATTGCTGAAGTAGATTCTTACTTTCTAAATACAATACCGTTCGAACAAAAATGAAATCTTCAGGAGTGTACGAGCTACAGAGCACCGCGCCACTGGTGAATCACCCAGTATGTTTGAAAATAATTATAGCACATACAGCAAATAAACATAAAACCTTTCTCTATATACTTTCAAAACATCGAAACATTATCACAGTTTTATCCTTACCGACAAAAATGAAATTTCAGAGGTGAAGGTATTGTTTCAATCACGTTAACACAAAAATGTGTTGTTAATTTGAAACTTGGAACAGATTTATGATTATGAATAATTTTAACTTCATTTCATGTTTCAATTTCATATAACATTCTATTCAGAATTAGAAAATACCTTCACCTGTAACATTTTATTTTTGTCCATAATTATAAACGGCCATACGAGCTCGATATATAAAACAACACCCGGTATAATTCAGCTTGAAACGTGAGATTAAACAAAGCAATGTCTCTGGAAAGAATCATCTTGAAATTCTATATCATTTCAGTTCTTTAGTAAATGCAACATCAGTTCTTAAAGACAGATTTCCAAGTTTTGATAACAGAAGTTTTCATATGAATGTAACATCCCTCTTCTAAAGGCTAATGTAGGACCATTGAAATGAAAATATTGCTTTCTCTGGAAAGTCAGCGTACCAAGCTGGCACAAAGCCGCAGCTCAATTTTATCTCCCGACTCTCTAACGCATGGCTAAGTTTCGTAATATCGGCGGTTTATATTATATCCAGGGAACCTTTAAATTTTCAGATCCATTCGGAAGTGAGCCTAGATTGTACTTTATTGAAATAAGGAATATCTTCAGGTAAACAGAAATTTGCGTAAGTCAGCGCTAAAGTATTCACAAAGGAGAATTGAAAATACAATAAAATTTATCATTCATCTACACTGCGCCCAGAAATTGCGCAATTTCAAATTTTCTATTTTGGAAACTAATTGTTAACACATGTTTTTTTCTTCGTATATATCCGGACATATGCCAACAATCTCGATGTTTTGTTTTTGGCGCACATGTTCCTCTCATGAAAAATAAATGGAAGAAATTAAGGGTTTAGGTTAGGTTAGGGTGTTATCAGAATTATCAAAACATTTATTGATTTTTCATTTTCTTAAAGTAAAATATTTTCTGAAAATTTGAAGTGAATCCGACAAATAGTTTTCGAGTTATTCGATGATTAGCCAAGGGTTCTCGGGCGCTCCTAAACGTTCTTGGTACTCTTATCACCCGCTGAAGCAAGTGGAGGGCTTGCTACTCATACTCACGACTATTCTCCCTCAACTCCTGATGTTTTAGAAGCTATCAAGCTAATTTATGAAGACCTTAGTAATGACAATTTGCTTTCAAGATGTGTATGTGGATTCAATCAGAATAATGATGAGAGCTTCAACCAACTAGTGTGGAAAATATGCCCAAAAACGATAAATACTAGTTTTACTATTGTAAAAAGTGCTGCATACGAAGCTACTGGTATATTAAATGAAAATGAATACGCTGGGAGTTGATTGTGGGCGTAATTCTCATCGGTATGTAGAAAAAACCGATACTGCCCTTGTGAAAGTGGCAGGTAAGCGCGCTAACAACACTCGAGAAGGTAGAATGCTGCGTAAACAACATCAAATGGATATTTGGAAACGGCTACAACAGCTGAAGAACTATTATATGGCCCAGGAATAATCGACTCTGTGTGAGTAATTGAAAATATGTATTATTTTGCTCGAATTGAGTGTAAAACTTCAAATGCGTTTTTCTCAAAACTATATTTTCCGAACTACATGGATTTCAATGAAATTAATATAGCTTTTTTGAAGCATAAAACACTGGTTTTAATTAGGATTTTTTATAACTGTTAGTTTTTTCCAGAAAATCTGGAGAAAATTTTCTTGAGGCCGCCATTTTAGAAATTAAAAAAAAGCTTCGATCAGGCACTAGTTTATCTATTAAGACTTTACAAGAAATTACTACATATTGATAACAGCAGTTATTGATTAATTTTTCCGGGAACGTTTGTCCTTAAAAAAGATGATTTTCGGTGAGAATACATCGCGAATCACGGAATTTGACCCCGGTTGAATGTGCTGTTAGATGACTTAGGTTGGACTTTTCAAGAATAGGCCGAGGGCTTGTGGTGCTCCATTCAAGTGTTTCCAGAATGATCTGCATTTACAGGGAGACTGGTAGTCATAAAAGGAGACCTGAGCTAGGACGACTTCGAGCTACAACGGCGATCCATGACTGGTATTTAAGAATTTCCGTATTGAGACAATAGGTCGCTACTGCAAGGACCTTCAATGTAGCATCGACAGATCAGTTGGGTGTAAATGAACACTATTTGTGGCTCTAATAATTTTAAAGAGTGGTTTTCCTCCTACAGAAAGGATATTTAACATTCTTTAGAAGGTTGAATATAGTTTTCTGAATAAAAGTCTTCACCTATTTTTCAATTATACTTCATACAAATTTCACTTATGCATAAAAGATATCATTCCCATTGATTTCCTGTAATCTGTATATTGTCGAATATGAAACGTGAACTGCTAGCAATAAAAATTCAATTTGTTCCATCGTTTTCAATAAAATTGCATGTTCCAATTTTCGAATATATCTCCGTTGGTATCATATGGATCGTTGGATGACGTAAACGGAAAACAGAACGATATCCTCTTATATTTCCGAGCTCAGGCGTACCCAGAAGCTATCCCCAAAAAATTGAATCAAATTTCATTAAATTCTCCGTATCCTGTACTCTTGAATAGGTTCATTATTCCAGAAGACTCTACAAGGATTACTTATTTGGTGCATCAAAGGAAACCAGAACTAGACAATTTAAGAATACATTTATTACGCGAATAAAAGTCCACAAAGATGAATGATGAAATACTTTAGGAGTTAACCAGAAACACGTTATATATAAGCTGCTCCAATAAAATTATATACAAGGTGGTCGTATCAAAATACCAGATTCTTTAGTTAGAACATCCAAAATTCAGTTCGCGATCAACGCCAGTACTTTTACTGGCGAGATAGACGAGATGAATTCTCATTGAATCTTCATGAACAGAATACTGACAGGGTGAAATTAAGAAAAAAATAAAAGTTTTCTGTCTACTAGAATTTAACAAACTAGTATCAGCAGTTTTTATTCATAAAAGGTGTAGAGTAATAAAAACCGACCAGGCGGTGTGTACCATACGAAGCATATAAGAAAATCCGGGACTATCTGTCAAATCAAGAATAATTGGAAATTATTTGATTGGCTCATTTTTTTGCCTAACAGACTCGAGGATGTGCCACTTTTGGTGTGAAATATAATGTGGTTTATGCATGACGGGGCACCAGCACATTTTAGTGGAAAAGCTAGGGATTCTTGAATAATACATTCAACAAACAATGGATAGGTCGAGTAGGGCCAGAACCATGGCCTCCTATGTCCCCAGACTTAAAGAGTTTAAACTTTTTTTTATGGGGATATCTCAGAAGTTTAGTTTATACAACTCCTCTTGAACACTGTAAAATAATTGAGAATTTGAATAATAATCTCTTGTGACACAATAAGAAATAACCCAGGAATATTTCAAAGAGTGCGTGATAATATGCGAAGAGGACAGAGGCCTGTATTCTTGCAGGTGGAGAACACTTCCAGCAATTTATTCAGTTTTTAATTGTTCTCTTTTTTAGTTTGATATTCGATAAGTATAAGTTGCGTATCAGAAGACGAGCTATCAAAATAAAGCAAATTTTGGGCATACCTATCAAGTATTTCTATTATTTTTTTTATTTAGCGAATAACATACAATTCAAATAATTCAAATCCAATAAGTTTTCACTCGAAAACGGTTGTATATACGAAAAAATTACAAGTGTCAAAAAAGTTTCTAAACTGAACGAAGATGACGAAAATTGATTGTACGCTGATCAGTGGCGTACTGCAAACAGTTTGAGATGGCAAAAGGAGACAAGGCCTCGGAAAATGAAACATCTTGTGAATTTCAGTTAAAATCTAGGACGTGTAATGATGGAGGCTGTAAAAAATAGCTTGCATTCCAAATTTGAGCTGGATATCTCAAAAACTGCAGGAGTTTTGAAGAAAAAAACAATTTTTCCGGAAATTTCAACACCCTGTAGCTCCGTCACGAAGCTTTTGCGGACCTATGTTTATATAAACTTTTTTTCTTAAAATTGCACGTAGATTTACCCCCTCAAGTTGTGACATACTATTATGTTCTCCTCGTCTACCTAGAATAGCTAACTCTGGTTCAAAATTTCCACTAAGTGGCGTATAGGAATACGAATTATATTCATCAAAACATGTTTGTCGGAATGAATCAATCATAAAAATGAAAACTAAAGTATGAATAACGTATCATCGGTGTTTCTACAAAAGATTGGCTAGAATCTAACCCCCACAATTATCTTCATCCTTTAATGACGAATTTTCGGCACCCATATTCACTACCCGGGATCTACTGTGGCATCTTTGAGATATTGCAGTTCCCACATTTCATTTTCTTCCTTAATTAAGTGAGGAATGCAATGGGTCCAATTCACGGCTGTCACACTTTTTAGTGTGACACTTTAAAATCCTTCACCATAATTTCTGTATATAACGTAAACTCTATTTTTTGCCATTTCGTCAATCTTATACTTTTCATAGAATTACTTGTGAAGTTTTGCGATTGAAAGGAGTTTTAATTTTGAATATTCTTCCCCGGCAACCACCTGATGCTGTCTGCTTTTCGCCAGGACCTCGTTGGTGTCATTTCCTCTTGCCTCCAATGGTAACTCGCGTTATCCATCTTAAGAAACATTGGCATTCATGCCTTCGTGGTATTCACCAATGCCTTTGCTTTCAAACGTAAGTAAACCCCCATCAACAAAACCGTTAGCACCATCTATATCGGTTATTATTAGTTTCGTAATCATTTTCCGAATGGTTAGATTAGAACCTGTTGATAATCCTTATAGGAATGCTTGTCCGGAATCTTATAAGTTTTTATTAACCCAGAATTTCTGAAGCGTATATGATTCATCAACCCAAATCTCATCGAGATAAAAATATTCCTCGGTTCAGCATGTTCATTTCTGATTAACCTCAAGTATTTTCGTCCCCAACATTCAATTTCTTTCCTGTGTATGAGAACTGATTTTCTATTGTTCAACCCAGAGTAACAATTATTGAATATTTAAGTACAGCGATGTACATCATCTGACGAACATCTCAACGGCCTATTCCTGGTTTATTGCAATTATTGTATTAACCGATTCTAAATTGACCGTTCCAATAAAGCAGGATGTATTATTTAAGAAAAAGGAATCTTACTAGCATTGAAGTTGTCTAATTTATTTTTATTATAGAGCTCGACATGTAAAATCGAATTCTTCAGAATGTATTTATTGTTCATTTCTTGGAATTAACCAACTATGAAATTAAGAGGTAAACCAGAACCCAGAAAATAAGGGAATTCTCTACTATTCTTGCCGACTAAGGAGATATATTCTCTTCCCTCAACTTTTGGATGAGGGCCTATGATTTTAAATCTGATAATTATCTCCCAATCTTTGGACAATCACTTTATTCTGTATAAAACCATTAGTCCTGATTTTCAAAGTTATAGTTAGGGTTCGCGAGCTCTAAAATGAGCCATGTCAATCATCCTTAAGGTTCAATATCGATTATCAGTATTCAACCACTAGAAATGTAGAAAACAACATCTCAAGATTGCTTTCGCGCAATCCTCGAATGGCTGGCGTTTTATCTTTTGTAAGCGAAGCAAAACAATTCAATAATGGAAAATATAAATAAGATAACCATTCAAGAGTATTGCATCCCATAGTGCCAGGTAGAAAGGGAGATACCAATGACGGCGGTAAAATCAGTTGCAAAAATAGGTTTTATACATTTGTTTATCCCCCAATTATTTGGTTTACCTTGAAAGCTAGGTTCTTCGTTGAAGATCATTAAAATGCTATTATTTCAACAATACCTAAATTCAAATTCCCAGTTCTTTTTATTATTAACGAAATGAAAGTTTATACATGTTAAGACCTGCTTACCTATATGGAAATAATTTTAAAAAAAATGAATGATGGTCGTCATCGGTGTCCTCATCATCATTGTGTTCATAACAGTTATCTTCACTCGAATTAAAAATTATAGGATCCACGTTATCATCATCCGCTATATGTTCTTTTTCTAAATATTGTTCTTAAATTTTTTCAACTACTTCATATATTGACTTGGCAACAGTTGCACATTGCGGAACAGCAAATTTTTGAATTGCTAGATTCTTAACATTTCCTTACTTGAAAGTGACATTTCCTGAGGCCACCCAGTTTTTGACATATGCCCATATTTTTTCTATTGGGTTTAATTCAGGATGATAGAGGGGTAAGTGGAGAACCGAATGCCCATGAGCAGCCAGTAGGGAATCGATAACATATGACTGAACCCGTGGTTTATGCTCCTAAATTGTTTTATATAATTCTAGTTTGGAGGCTTGTTGTTCAGAAAATATACCTTTTTAATTCAACCATTGCTGCATTTCGGATTTTTTGTTTTCTGTAGCTAGATTGTGGTACGAAGCGTTATCGATTACAACAACAGAATTGGGTGGTAAATTTGATATTAATTTATCTTCTATCCACTTTTTAAAATTCTCATGGCTTATATCATTATGATAGTCCCTTATTTTGCTCCAGATTTGAATATTAACAGTAATCCATGAACAGAATTGTCTAACCACTGATGAGAAGGAGTGTAGTTAGAATTGATATATAAAAATGAAAATAATAATTATAGATATATTTAGCTCATTCAAAAACTCATGAATAAAAAGAATATTATCAGAACAACCCATAGGAACTTTTTGTTTATACATGGGGAATTAAGAAAAACTGACTTACATAAAGAAAATTATGGAAAATATACACATAGCATAAAATCAATTCAAGTGAGAAAACATCATCAATGCAAAATACAAGACAGAAAGAGCAACAAGTAGAGAAAAAGTCAAACATTTTTCAAACAATCCACATCGAACACTCAAATCAACGCATCAACATTCAAATTTTTTCACTGAAAGTTTCACTAAAACTCAAGAAGTAAATTTTTATCTTCATTAAAAAAAAGATCAACCCAGTCTCTCGGTCCATAAATTGGGAGGAATGTCTATATCTAATTCCATGTAACCTTCTAAAATGGATCTCTTTGAGGAAATCATTCTCTCTCTCAGCCTTTTTTCATCCTGGTAGGCTCCACAATTTTCTTCAGGTCACCGGCATTGAATTGAACACCATAGCCACCATATAACTCCTTGATTTATGCCCCTTTGAAGATGTTGTTCTTGGTATAAGGAAGGGATGATTTTTACGAGTTTGATAATTATGATCGATCTTCTTTCATTCTTCTACACCCCTCCGGATTACATCAATTGCTAGATTCAGATAATACATTTTCCTAATATCTAAAACTTTCGCCTCTTCGTACAGTTGATCAGACGGAAACCGCCTATTATTCATTAGTAACACCTTCAGAAATCGTTTTGAATAATTTTGAATGAGTTCAAATATGTTTTCCCGGCAGTTCCCCATCAGAGCAACCCATAACGAAGATGAGTCTGTGCTAATGGGAAATAAAATGTTCCGGCAAGTTTCTCATCGACTATATTCTTCACTAGACGAAACTTGTATAAAACAGATCTAAGTTTCTTTAGCAAAGTGATGATATGTTGATCGCAGCGTAGATGAGCATCGATGGTTACTCCAAGGTAAGTAATATTATTCACTCTTTTTACGACCAGTCTATTTTCCTGATTTTCAGATCCAATCTCTCATTATTGTATTCCAGCAGAGAAAAGATCCGGATTCCAAATGGCACGAAAAGGGTCTTCTCTATATTTACAATTAGCATAATCACAGCAAACCAATCAAGCAATATACTAAGGTCATATTATACTTGAACTCTTAGCATCTCCCAAGAGGTATCCGCAAAAATGACTCAAGCATCGTCGGCGAAAGCAACTGGCAGGCCCCTCAGATCTAGGCTGAATACATCATTCACGTATATCTAGAAAAGAAGTCGCCCCAATATCGATCCCTGAGGTACCCCGAACTCTACAGGTAAGAAAGTACTATACGTATCTCTTATGAGTACGCATTGTTTTCGGCCCGGTAAATGAAAACTGAAAAGGTGCAAGACATGCATCTACTCGTTTTGTCCTAATTACAGTGATTCAACTAGAATTTTTCTGTTATCCTGACTTTTGTTCTATCAGTAATCAATAAAAAATTGGTTATACCTAAAGCTTAAAATTAGTTTTAATAAAATATTATACCTTATACTTTCATTAAAATCTGATTTGTGATATCGATACTATTTCTCTTTTTATATGTCCGGATTCTTAAATTTCCTTTTACCATGGGTTTTAAGGAAAATTCAGAAAATTAAAATTAACAATATTAACTAATAATGGTGAAAATTAGTGAAATTTGAATTTTTCATCCGAATTCAAAAAAATTTATTTATAATATATGTACATATGTGTATTTTCATTATCCTACCTGAATCCTAGATTTTTCAACATCTTTCTTAGAGAGAAATCGCTGAAATCCTGTGAAAACAAATTATCTTCCTTTAGAGCGACCAAAAGTCTTTTCTTGGTGGGCGATTCTTAACGAATTTTGTGGTAATTGTAAATATGATTTCTAAAGAAGTCATCTCTTTCCACTCCTATTTCAGTTGCAGGAAAACTTCGTCGTCTTTTTTGGGTGTTTGAAAAGCCTGATGCTTCACCACATAATACATCAAGTACTTCCTTTTTCATTCTTTTTACCGTACTTGCTGATATATTCACAGCTTTACACACACGATTTATATCTTTGTTTAATGGAGAGCTAAAACCCTTGCACGCTTCATTTTCCATAAATACACACACCACAAAAATTGTTACATCACCTGGTATTCTGAATTCCAAAACCGATTAAGCAGGTCGATCGCAATTTCTTTGTCAACATATGTTTTTGGACATTTGAGGGAAAAAAATTTTATCTATGTAGTAACATTTGTTTCCATATGATCTCAAACACGTCTGAAATAAGAATGAGTTTATTTGACTATGACTATTCATTCAATTTCTCTTCAGTTTTCACGCTTAATTAATGCAAGTTTTCTGTGTTTCATGTTGATTTTCGAATTGAACTAAGAGTTCGGCTCTGTACGGCTGAAATGCTACAAAATGAACTTGCACTTTCCAGAAATGCGCATATTTCATTGCAAAACGGTTAGGAACAGGCTCAGAGAAGACAATATCAGACCAAGAGTGGCTTAAACCGGCCCGCGTCTCACCAGAGAGCATCGAGTTGCAAGACTTCAGTTTGCGAGGGAACATGCAAATTGGGGTATTCCAGAATGGTCGAATGTTCTATTTTCCGACGACTCCAGGTTCTGTCTAGTATCAAATGGTAGACGCATGGCTGTATACAGACGACCTGGGAAACGGTATCAGCAATGCAATATCCGGCAAACCGAAAACTTCGGAGGGGCTCAGTGATGGTGTGGGGAGGCATTTCTTTCCATGGTCGAACTGAGTTAGTCCTAGTGAATAATGGAAAAATGACAGCGGCCAGATACATCGCAGATATCCTTGAACCACATATTGCACCCTTTGGACCATTGATTGGCGAAAACTTCATTTATATGCATGATAATGCTCGGCCTTATGCAGCTGGAGTAGTTACAGAATTTCTACAAAATGCCGAAATTGATATTTTAAGATGGCCATCCAGAAGTCCCGACTTGAATCCCATAGAACATGTTTGGGACAACATGGGGTGGCAAATTAAGCAACGTAGGATGCCTTGTAGAACACTCCAACAACTATAAAATCTGATTCCTGAAATTTGGAACTCAGTGATTCAAGAGTACATCCAAAATTTGTTTGAGGGGCTTCCGAGACTTAAGCTGGCAGTAATTAAGGGCCGTGGAGGGAACACCCGATTTTGTAAATGATTAGTACCCATTCAACGCTAGTTGATTGGTCTCTTCGCGAGTGTTCGAAGATGGTAGAATTTTTTAATTTTTCATCAACTCCAAAATTGTTAATATTTTCCATCGTAAACTCATCTCTTTTGAATGATATCTTCTTATTTCACACTTCTGAAAGTTACCAAGCGACTCTTGAATGACCAACCTAAAAGTTTATATAGTATTGTCGTAAAAGTAGGGTGATTCAACAATTTTTGTGGGGAGTGTATCATTAAATCAAAAAAAAATCATTTTTTTACATTCACTATCAAACACCATTTTTACAATAGATCTTTCACAACTAAATAATTTGACGAGTTCTAGGTTCACAATGAGAATGAGTTGCTACGCTACTGATAACTAGCTGGCAGTAAGTACCGCCTTGTGGGCTGTTCCGAATTTCGAATTTGCACCTCGGTTGACCTTGAGGGCTCTTTTAAGAGCTCGCGGACTATAGTATTCGAATTGTTTGAATAAACTAAGGTATGCTAAAGTGTTCAAAAGACATTTCAAATATTACAATTCATATCTAGTGTATGCAAAAGTCGCATACTCCGCGAGCCTCAGACATGTACATCTCTCGCGTCACAATTTTCACCGATATGGCGTTTTTTTCACAAATGAGAAGCACCTACGATTTGTGAAAGGAAAGACACAGTAGATCGGTGAAAATTATGACTTTTAGTATTATTGATGTGTTTGGATAAGTTTTCATGGAGAACATAACAACCCTTTAGCTAAACATTTTTCATATTGGTTTCGGTATGTGGATGAAATCATTCTATTTTTTACTGGTACGGAATGGAAATAACTTCATCCTGATTAGTTTTCAATTATTTTAACTATCAATTTCATAATACCCAACTTGTTTTTTTCTACCCTCCATTTAATAGAGAGCAGAGGTCAGGATACAAATCTTGATTTCAGATGATAGAATGCAGTGTGCCTCTTCACTTAGCATCAAGGTTGAGCTGGAAATCACGTATTTTCATTCATTTCAGAAGAGAAACATAACTTCGGCCAATTTCTGTATAGCCTCATAAATAATAGCGATAAATGAAACCGCCAGAGTAAATAGCTGGATGAGGAGAATGGCATTAAGATCAATCGGCCAGATAAGTCACAATGAATAAGATCACAACAAGAATTTTTAACATAAAATGCATACACAGGACTGAGTATATAATCAAATAATACAGGGTGTTTCCGAATAAGATGTCATAAATGGAGGATGCGAATCCCTGAATGATTTGAGCAAGAAAGTTCGAAGAACCAATGGTCAAAAAATGCTTCGTTGCCGAGATACAGGGTGTTAAAGTTGAGAAAATTTTTCGATTTTCTCTCGATAAAACCTAGACTTCTCAAGATTTCGGGCTCAAATTTTCCACATAAGCTATTAAACACAATCTGAATCACCAGGTGAGGCCAAATTTTGGAACAGTATACAGGGTGATACTTTTTCATGGGCCATGTTCCATTTTTACCCTCGGAACTTTTTTTTGGTACGCCACTGGCACTAACAAAAAATAAAATCGAATAGATCATTCAATTTGAAATTTTTTTTGACTCCTGCATTTTGATCGTAACTATCACCATTTCTGAGATATTAATTATTGAAAATAATCCAATAGTTTTCCCATATCGAAGCCATGGAGATATTATCTTAATAACTGATGCAATTTTTCAGGAATTGAGCTAAAATTTACATCAGATATCTCCTTATTCTATGTTTATAACAAAATGAGGCAAAAATTCCTGATAGTATACAGGGTGTTATTTTTTCACGTGCATTTTCCTCTTTTTGCCCCCTGAATTTTTTTGTGGTGCGCTACTGGTATATTCTGAAAACAGAATCAAACAGATTATTCAATGCGAAAACTTTTCTGTTCCTTGTATTTTTCCGTATCTGCCACCATTTTCGAGATATTAATCAAGAAAAGTAATCGTATAGTCCCTTCCGTATTGAAAGCTTGAAGATATTTTTCATGTTATTTCGGCAATTTGTGAAGACCTTGAGCTCGAATTTCAAACGAAGTTCACATTTTAAGATCTGCACCACTAGATTGGTAGGATTTATGAGAAAGTATAAAGGGTGATATCATTTCCCTGATCATTGAATTCGAATTCAAAAATGTGTTTTATTGAGTGTATAAATCGGAAGTAAATGAATAAACAACATAAATAATCGCGAATGATTTCAATAACAAAAACTCATAATGATGAAAACAGATACGGAAAAATACAAAGAACAGAAAAGTTTTCGCATTGAATAATCTGTTTGATTCTGTTTTCAGAATATACCAGTAGCGTTCAGTTCAGGGGGCAAAAAGAGGAAAATGCACGTGAAAAAATAACACCCTGTATACTGTCAGGAATTTTTGCCTCATTTTGTTATAAACATACAATAAGAAGATATCTGATGTAAATTTTAGCTCAATTTCTGAAAAATTGCATCAGTTATTAAGATAATATCTCCATGGCTTCGATATGGGAAAACTATTGGATTATTTTCAATAATTAATATCTCAGAAACGGTGATAGTTACGATCAAAATGCAAGAGTCAAAAAAAATTTCAAATTGAATGATCTATTCGATTTTATTTTTCGTTAGTGCCAGTGGCGTACCAAAAAAAAGTTCCGACGGTAAAAATGGAACATGGCCCATGAAAAAGTATCACTCTGTATACTGTTCCAAAATTTGGCCTCACCTGGTGATTCAGATTGTGTTTAATAGCTTATGTGGAAAATTTGAGTCTAGGTTTTATCCGAAATCTTGAGAAGTCTAGGTTTTATCGAGAGAAAATCGCATCCTTCATTTATGACATCTTATTCGGAAACACCCTGTATATAACGTGCGATATTCTCCCTCTCAGAGAGATGATATTCAGTCACAGTAGGTGTTTCTTGTAAGGTCATTCCACCATGGGAATGACCTCAAGACAATCAAATATTTCCAACTTCCACAACTTTTGTGAAGTGAGATTTCATTAGAATAAGAAGTACATACGATGTGAAAACTCTTGTCTAATCTTTCCTTATTCTCTCTTTTGTTCATATTTGGAGACAAACGTTCAATTTAGCTTTCATTCCATTATATCTCAGATACGATAAAGGTCACGATTATCGAATTCTGATAGGCGACAATGATTATTAATGCGGTTTTGAGTGTTTGTGGGACGCATATTTTATTAGGGCCATTATGTCGACGATATTGATTTTCTGCCTGGTTCTCAACAAAGACCGCAGGAATCACATGTCTACGGGTTTATAAGAGGGTAAGAGGATAAGCATTTGAACGGAAAATCACTTTTCAATACCAGTTTTTCCGATATACGAAACGCTGTTTATGCAAATCGTCATCCTTAAATTTTTCGTAAGATACCATGCGAACGATTTTGAAATAATGGCGAATAAACGTTTACAGGATAGGCGAATATTGGGCAGCTAGGTGAAATATTGGAGTAAACAAATTGAATCCGTCCTCTCGTGACAATTTTGATAGCGGAAGGACTACGGTTCTCGAGTAATTTCGAAATTCCAATCAGTCTTTCGGTGATAACCGAATAGGAACGGTAAGACCAGTGAGATGGCCACCTCGTTCACCAGATTTAACCCCGTTGAGACTGGGGTTATGCCAATGATTAATTATATAGACAAACCATAGGATATAGAGAAGTTGAAACAGAACTATTTTTGCTTAAGTTTGCAATATTCAAATTTAAAATACATCCAGAAGTTTTTCTATATTTAATAATGCTTGCATTTTGAAAAATGGAAATACTTTTGAATATTTTGAGTATTTAAGATAGTTTTAATTTGGTTTTTTCAATTATTTTTCATAATTCCTTACTGGTTAGTATAAATGACTTCTCTTATTCTTATTACAAATGAACCCAATGTTATGAGCATAAAATTGAATGCATTTGAATTGTTTCGTTCAAATTCAAAAACAGCATACTAAATGAAACTGAATTATTCAAAGAACTTGGATTTCAAGAAAAATTCACATATTTAGAAAATTTGTCAGGCATGTTATATATATTTGGAAAGAGAAAAAATACACTTCTTATTTATTCCAAATTCACTTCTGTTTTACATTTCAAAAAACACCTAACATCGAGAAAAACGAGATACGGGCATATGCCAAATCTCTAAAAATCAGGAAATGCTGCATAACTAGAAAACCAATGAATTTTCCTCGAAAATTGAAGATGAAGATGGCCAAGTCAATTTTCTCTATTGCCGTTTTTCACATTGCTATCATACTAAAACATCGCAAATGGAATACCTTTACTTGAACATCAATTATAATTTTACAATTGTTAGTGAACAAGAGAGAGAAAAGTGTTAGTTTTGAAAACAACGTACTTTGCAATTCTATTTGATATACAGGATGCTCAAATATCATTTGTCAATACAATGAAATTACTTTGTCAAAAAAAGGTTTTCTCAGAAACCGGTTTCTCTATATCTAAAATGATCCGTTTTCTTTCTCTTCGTGATTTCAACAAAATCCTGCTGTTCCTTCAAAAAACGTTTGGAAATTATTTGAGAATAGCAATAACACTGGTTTTGTTTGTGTATGGTTTTGTGTTTAAAAAAGACAAATGAATGTTCAAACGAGGATCTTATGAATCTATTCAACATAATTATTGCCAACAAATATCAAACCGAACCAAATGCAGAGCATTCCTCGAAAAATATCCGAATTTACGATCAATTTGCAGAAACTTCATAACGTAGTTTACGTTAAATGTTCTGCAAGTTCGACTTATCATTTCTTGACATTGACTATGAATGATAAATAAATTTATAATGTCTTCGCATCAGTATTTGTTTGTCGCTTTATTCAACAAAAAACACAAACAAAGTCAGTGTTATTTTCAATTAATTTCCAATGTCAAACTGAGGCCAATAATTATAAAACCTGTCATAGAACATCGTGAAAAATTGAAACTAAATCCACTTTTTTTATGTTCCACAGCCTGATGATTCAATTTTTCGAAGGAACTGCAGGTTTGTGATGAAATAGAGAATAAAATGAAAACAGGCCATTTTAGGTATGGGAAAATCTAACACCAATCAATACTAATCAAAAATACGGTTCTAAAATTATAAAAGAAATTGGTACTCTTATTTGAAAAACGTTTTTTTTTGACAATTCAATTTCATGGAGTTGACAAGTAATTTTTGAGCACCTTGTATACAGAAAAGCATCAATTGTAACAATTTTCTCGTTAAACTAAAATAAAGTTATAATCTTACTCAAATCTGAGTCAATTCTTTTGGGCAAAGAAGATATTTCTAATGTACCCATAGCGCGGCTATTCCCTGTACATCGGTAGATATAACTAAAGATAAGTATTCAGTTATGGAATAATTTATTATACAAAATTTGTATGGCCGCAAATCGGGATGTTAATTTTTATATTATCTCTCACCCATTTCTGTCCTGTGTGACATTATTCATCAACATACCTTTCAGTATTTCTTCATGTCTTCCAACCGTAGAGTTTCTGTCATCAATTCATCATTTTCAAGTTGAATGATATTAGCTATTATTTCAAATTTTACCCACCCAGAATGATACACACAACCAAATTTATATGGAATCACCCCATATTTTGAATATTACCTCAAGGATTTTGGAAATTTCGGAGGATTGTTAGAATTGATCCTTTTTGAGATATTTCAAATGATAAAAGAAATGAATTAAGGTTTTTTTAAGGAAAAAGAAAAAATAAACAAAAAGGAGAGACTCTTTCTGCATATAGTAAAAAAATTGAGAATTGTTTTCTCTCGAAGTAGGTGTTTTCTCCTCGACCTCAGTAGCTTGTATTACCTCCTCTTGCCCTGATATATGCCTGAATCCGTCTAGGTATGCTTTGAATTTTGTTTTCGACCTCCTCTGGGGTGATATTCTGTGGCGACTTCTATGAGCTGTTGTGTGGTTCGTGGATTATGCTGGCGCGATCTAATTTTCCTTTTGAGATTATTCCATAAATGTTCAATACGATTTTGGTCTGGAGATCAAGCTGGTCAGTCCAAATAGCGATTCCCTCTGTTTCAAGGTAATATCGCGCGAGGTTACCTGGTATGCGGAGGAACATTATCTTTCATAAAAGTGAAATTCTCACCGTGGGCACCTCACCAGAGTTTCACTCTCCAGCACTAGGTCCAGGTAATTTCTAATTTGCATTCGCAGGAAATGAAAACCGTTTTGCCTCCCAGCACAATGCCACCCCAAAACATCACACTGTCCTCTTGGTATTTCGGAATTTGTCTTGTTGCTCGGAGTCTAGCTTGTCTTCCACGACCCCTTCAAACCTGAATCCGGCGGTCATCTGACCGAACATCAATTCTGGTCTCATCGAAAAAAAGAACATTTCGCCAATTCTCAATATTCCAATTTTGGTGCTCGATGCACCAACTAAGTCTGTTGATGCCTGTTGCTTTCAGAAATTGCCTTCAGAGTACGGAGTTCGACGCACTAGGGTCTCTTCTTGCAATTTGGCACAAAAAGCGGTCTTGTTCTTCAGAAGTGATCTTCCTACGACTTCTTCTGGGCTTATTTTTCAGAGATCGTAGCTCCACGTATCGGGCGTAGATTTTTGAAATTACCCCCTGTGATTGTGGCCGCTATATCCCTCTGTGTCACCCCTTCTTCAACGAGTGCAATTATTCAATCCCTCTGCACATAGGATATTCCAACGTAAGGCATTCTCAATTCTGATGATAGGCTTTTTCACAGTTTCAAATCTCAGTGACGACTCAGTACAGTGTCCTGAACATGTAGTGATAATTCAACATTTCTCATCATACTTTCCAGTTTTTTACAACAAAAAATTTCATTCTTAACAAGTAATCAACGATCTATGGTTAAAAACAATCAACGATGGAAATACCGAGTGATTCCATATAAATTTGGTTGTGTGTATATTTTCCATTGCGATATACATAGGCAGTGCTCCTGCTGCTTCGGGACTACAAAGGCTATGAACATCCGATGAATTTCAATATATATTCAGTAACTAAAAATCTCCTGTTTACATAATTTTTTGTTTGCTTGAGTTTCAAAATTAATAATAATTCAAATTCAATTCAAATAATAATTTATTGCGAGAAAGAAATAAAAAAACGCAGCACAGATGTGGGGATTCGGGAATGTTCCGTTCAGAAACGAGAAACAGTAATGAGTAGATTGATGAATTTTGAAATAACTATTTATTTTGTTACATACTTCCAATTTGATTGAATTTAGTAATTTAATTAAAAGGACTATGAACCACTGGAGTGAGTAGGTTGATATGTTATGATATGTACTGTAACAACATGGTAGCTCATTTATTATGTTTGATTGAATTTTCCTAATTATTTCAGAAAGTGTTCTTCAATTTTCTATATATATATATATATATATATATATATATATATAATTATATATATATATATATATATATATATATATATATATATATATATATATATATATATATATATATATATATATATATATATATATATATATATATATATATATATATATATATATGAGGAATCATACTATCTTGTTTATGTTTCAATAATCGAGTGAAAAAACCTGAGGAAAAAACTCGTTTCCCTGTCGCTATTGCACTAGCAATAGCTTGTCTATTTATGTTGTGTTAGTGTCGTGTGTTCATTAAGAGTACCAAGGATTTTTCTGCTTAGCCGCTTCATTCTTTCTTGCATTCCATGATTTCCAAACGAAGACAAGGGTGAAAGGAAGGGGGTTTGGGACAGAAATCTGTAACAATGGAAAAAGAAAACCAGCAGAAAAATATTTCAACAATCATACTTCTTATATGTTTTAACAAATCTAAGGAAGCAAGGTCATGAAAAGGACTAAGTAGATAATAAAAAAAAATACATAACCTGCGATATTTCCTCAAATTTCATCTCTGTTTGACCGAGAAAGCCCCGATGGCCAGATGCAGTCTTCCAAGTGATGCCGATTATTATCTATAGATGTTTTAGAATCATTATGGACCCAATAATATGCGTTATTATCGCCCAAATATTATTTCTTCGTGGAACTTGTTCAATTTAAAGAAAAATTTGCGAACAAATTTTGACAGTCGTTCAAAAAATAAAATATATGACAATGATATAAATATATATATATATATATATATATATATATATATATATATATATATATATATATATATATATATATATATATATATATATATATATATATATATATATATATATATATATATATATATATATATATATATATATATATATATATATATATATATATATATATATATATATATATATATATATATATATATATATATATATATATATATATATATATATATATATATATATATATATATATGGAAGAACCAAGTATTTGAAATCCGAAGAACAACTCAAGGCAAACAAAAGCCCAGGGCCAGATGAAATTTATCCCGAAATCTTAAAACTAGTAAGCAAAGAAAACACCGAGCTGCTTGTCGCTAATCTAACCGCATTTACGAAACTGGCAGAATACCTCAAGAATGGTTAGAATCGATCATCATACCATTGCCGAAGAAAACAAATCCAAAAGATTGCGGATTCTACTAATAAGTTTAATGAGCCACGCATTAAAGGCCCTACTTAAAATAATTCATAACCGCATTTCTAGCAAGTGTTCAGCTTACTGGTACTAGCGCAAAAATGCTATGATCAACAACGAGACATCTTCATCTGCTTTATAGACTTTGAAAAAGCATTTGATAGAGTGAGACACGATCTGCTGATGGAGTCGCTTCGCGGCGTGGGCATAGACAGGAAGGACATTACTCTGATACAGAACCTATATTGGAACCAGAGAGCTAGAATCAGAATAGAGGGATCCATATCCGAGCAAATCGGAATCGGCAGGGGAGTCAGGCAGGGCTGCGTCTTGTCCCCTTCGCTGTTCAATCTATATTCAGAGCTAATATTTGACAGATCTTTAGCAGATATCTCAGAGGGAGTCAAAATTAACGGCGTAAACATAAACAGCATCAGATACGCTGACGATACTGTCTTGATCGCTGACTCGGATGAGGGTCTACAGCGACTCCTCAACAGCGTTAGCTATACCTGCAATGAGTTCGGTATGAAAATAAACGTGAAGAAAACCAAGGTAATGATAATCAAAAAGTCAAAGAATGTTCCACAACCAATCCAAATAAACGGAAAGATATTAGAAGAAGTGGATAGGTTTCAATACTTGGGATGCTGGATAGACAACAAACTAGATCCAGACACAGAAATAAGATCGAGGATAGGACAAGCCAGAAACTGTTTTGTACGACTCAGAAAGCTCCTCTGCGACTCACGAATCAGTCTCGACCTGCGTTTAAGACTCTCAAAATGTTATGTATGGTCTACTCTCTTGTACGGAGTCGAAACATGGACCCTAAAAACACAAACAATCAACAAACTAGAAGCTTTCGAGATGTGGACATATCGCAGAATTCTCAAAATACCATGGACATCGCATACCACGAACGAAGAAGTCTTGCGCAGGATTGGAACAGAACGAGAACTATTCAAACTTGTAAAAGTCCGTAAAACTGCATACCTAGGTCACATCCTCAGAAACGACAAATACCGTTACGCACAGCTCATCATCAAGGGAAAGATCGAGAGCAAACGGGGTCTAGGACGGAAAAAACTGTCATGGCTGAGGAACATACGTCAGTGGACTGGCATGAACTTCGAAGAGCTCATCAGAACCGCTGAAGACAGAGAGAGATTTGCCGTTATGATATCCAACCTTCATTGATGGAGATGGCACGTCGAGAGGAAGAAGAAGATATATATATATATATATATATATATATATATAATATATATATATATATTGATATCATTGTCTGATGATGCTATAGTTTGTATATATTCTGGTAGATTGTATATATATTCTCATAACATTTAACGTTATCCTAATATATAATTATTCCAGGAAATCTTTTGATTATAATCATTGCCTGGCAATAGTATTAATTATATATATATATATATATATATATATATATATATATATATATATATATATATATATATATATATATATATATATATATATATATATATATATATATATACTAAAACTAAACAGAGGCTATATCTACCAAGATATTAATTTTTGATCAAAAGAGAAAAGAAGCTCGCAATTTTTAAATTAAATTATTGAAATTGATTTTTCTGAAGATTTCGTTAGCAACCAATCTTCGCAATAAGTTCAACAGTCTATCAGCTTAAAGCTTCAAATTCGTCATAGATAATTTTCTGACATTTTTATAATAATATGGTGTTGTTTTCAAAAATTATGTATTGTAGGAAAAATTTAGATTCTATTCCTCGATTTTTCCAATACTTTTTCCCTTTCATAGCTTTTGTCGTTGTACTACAATGTCTCCGAGAAAAAGCTGCATCTCCCATCACATAAATAATGAATACGCAGTTTTCAAAATTTCGCACGACTTAACTGGCAATAATTTTTCAGACGTCACTTTCACTGCTTTTACTAACTCCGAAGAAGTCAGACATAATTCGGAAACAGACGTTGTTCTTTCTTCATATTATTCAAAATCACTAAGAAACAAGTTCGCAATTTTTGAATCAAGTCACTGAAATTTGATTTCATTAACCATTTCCGTAGCAACGAAATTTGAAATGTCGCTATAAGTTCACAGTCTACCAGTTTAAAACTTCAAATTTGATATCGATAATTTTCTGACTTTTTTGTAATAATATATTAAATGGTCGTTCTTCCGCCACGAAAATATTTTGTGTTATACATAGGAGAAATATTAGATTTTAGTCTTCGGTTTTTTGTCTCCCTCCGCTTAACACACAAATACTTTTGTCCCTTTTATAATAAACAACTATTTTTCTTTGAACGTTATTATTTAGTTTCGAAAGAAATTCTCGCAACTCAAAATCTACTTCTCATCTAGAACATCTTAAATCTCACCTGCGTCTAATGCATTCAGTTATTTCAAAAAAAGCCAGCAATGTTTTTTGTCCATGAAAAGCCATTAATGAAGCGATCACATGTCAAAAGCGGTCACGCGCCGCAGCTTTCTGAGGTTGTTACCAAACGGTTTATTGCCGCGAACTGAAGTCGAGCTTTCAGGAAAACACCGTAAGCTGAAATTCCACCTCCAGTGCCTCCGCCAGAGCAGCGTCTAGCGGCGTTGCCGAAATACGTTCTGCCTGTTATGTCACAACTTGAAATTTCCTCTTTGCTTTTCCATAGAAAATTGAAGTTATACTCGCAAAAATATATATTTTATACATATATAATTTCGAAGACAAATGAAAACTCAACAAAATATGTAAAATTTTCATCATCTTCCATCAATATATTGTTAGAAATTTATGCACAGTTGATGCAAATTCTGGAGTTTCTACAATATTCATGAGTGGTACAGAAGGAGACTTGTAAGCGGCTTATTCGTGAGAGCGTTTCCAAAAGGAGGTGTGATGTCTCCTCAACAAAAACCTCTTCACTAAAGCTTATACGGATGACATAGTCATTCTGTATTCAGTGAAATATGAAAAGTTCTGTGTAAAAGAAGGAACTACGAGGGGGAAACTATGAGTCAGGGAACAATATTCAGCCTTCGCTAGAATGTTAAATATCCCTCCCTGAATGAGCTGGTTTATAATCATCGTCAACCGAAGCCAGAATAATGACATCTAACTGAAAGATCTCTTCGTTAAGACGATTCATAAAGAGTTCACTGTTTTTGTTGCGACAGAACATGCACGGAAGATGTCCGCCTTGCCCAGTGTGCACCATTGAAGGAACAACTCCAGGAATAATCAAAAGAATCAAGATAAAACAGATAACGAAGGCAGTACACATGTCATATGAAGGAGTCTTCAACATCTTTTGCACATGAGGAACTTATCAACAAATTGACAAGATAAATTTCTGCTTTGTTTTATAATGATATATGAAACGTGGAATTATTTCCTCATGCCTAAGGCGAAACCGCAATTGAAAGAGTGGGAGGACGCCGATGGTAGTGCACCAAAGAAAGCCAAATCGGTTTCATCATCCGACAAGGTGTTGGCGATTGTCTTTTGGGACGCACAAAGCATTATCTTCATTAGTTTTCTCAAAAAAGAAAAGTTTATCAATAGACAGTATTTTGGCATCACTGCCAGGCCAATCAAAGGAGGAAATCAATACAAAGCGGCCACATGTTATCACATGGAAAATTCCTGTTTCACCACGACAATGTCCGTTCCTAATTCTTCTAATATTTCCACAAATAAGATACAATATGAATAACTAACTCATCCACCATAATTCTCCTCATCTAGCTCTTTCCGACACGGAAGTTATGAGAAAGATAAAGAGGACATCAAAAACTTCCAGCATCGCTTAAGCTGGTGGATACCTCAAAATGGCATTATATTGAAAATAAATTTTACCCAGTAGAGAAGAGCGACTTCTCATTTCATCTTACCTGACTTAGCAATTCAGTCCCGTAATCTTCAATATCACACTAGAATAGTGTACACATATTCTACGAAAATTATCTTAAAGGTATCTGACCCAACTTCATATATCCACACCAGAATATCCGACTGGCCTTCTTAGGCATAGACATAATGACTTAATCGTCATGAACTACCTGATAGTAATCATTACCGTCGTAACCCTTGGTTTGTGTGTGCAACTCTTTCCGCGAACAATAAATACAAATCAAAAAAGCAGATTAAATCTTGTTTCGAACTCGAAAAACATGATGCGGCAACTATCGAATTGATGAGAACAGCATTTGGAATAAGTGTATAGACAAGAACGAATGAAAGATTGAACATACGATCCGAAAATGGCCTTATATCTGTTCATCGCGACCCACTGGATAGCACTGAATGCCAAAACAGAGAAAAATATCGATCGTGTGTGACTCACCATTAATGAATCGTTTAGATCTACAACAACATGAATGTACCCTCAGAATATTGAAGAGAAGAATTTGAAGGATTCTGAAAGAAAATTTGCAGATGATTCAAGTGTATGCAAAATTCGTTTGAAAATTGTTAACGGATGAGCAGAAGACTGTCGCATTAAATTCGCTGAATGATTCCCAAACCAAAGATCCATCTTCACCGAAAAAAGCACGTCAAAGTCAGAACAATGTGAGGTATAATGAGTATGCTGCTGAAGGTCAGACAATCTACAAGGAATATTATACCGAAGTTCTGGAAAGACAGTTCTACGCGAAAGAAGATACAAGCGGAGGTTAAGATAGGCGATAATTGGCTGCTTCATCAAGATAAAAGCCAGCAGAGTCATCTAACCTCGTGCAGCAATTTAACAAAGCAGAAAGTCTCCCTATGACCTTTGGCTCTTTGCAGGAAAGAAGGCGTAGCTGATTGAAACAAATAAGAAAAATGCTCACTTGGAAGGCAATAATAAAAAGGCTCTGAAATTATGTTATTGAATCTAATGAGACTATTTCGGAGAATGCCATAAGCTGGAGTACGTAGGATAACGTCAGGGGAAAAAAATAGAAATACGCCAGATATTCTTGTGGCAATACTCGAGTAAACTCAAAAGGTCCGTGTACTCTCTTTTCTACCTTTATAACCAAGGTGAATTCAACATCACATATGAAACATCTTGGAATCGCCTTTAACAGTTCTTATGAACTAACGTGAATAGAATAGCTCATATAATGTCTAACCGATATGCCAAAATACCATAAGAATGTGGAGAATTAAATTCAGAAAATAAAGAGTAGTCGGCAGAATATTCTATGAAATATAACGGTTAAAATAAGTGATAGATAGACCAAAAAGTGAGAGGCCCTAGACCTTAGTCATTTCAGGTAGGCTGAAATCTCCAGTATGCATTATTTGCTTTAGAAAGAATGTACTTGTTAGAAAGCGAAACTTATTCACAGTTTGGAGTCTTTTAAGATACCTTCGTTAAAGTATGATAGATGAATTTTATAAATATTGAAATTGTTACAAATATCATTCATTCATTCGTGAGCTTTAATTTAGATCAGATGCTTCAAAGCTCAGAAAAAATTATTTAACTTGTTGTTATATTAAGAAATCTATGATTTGTATGTGTTGCTTGGGGTACTATTTCAAGATCTTGTGTGAATAATAAAGTTTATTGCATTGATAATTTATTAATATTCTCCGACTTCTTTTCGTCACTTTCACTTTCAATCGGAATACTAACACAGTGGTCAAAAATTCCCTCGAACAATAAAAAGATGATGCCAGAAATATCGCAAAGTCGCGATAACAAAGGAAACTTCGAACACTAGTTAGACTATTATCCGCAACGCTACACACCGTGTTAGTAAGGAAGCTGTCTGTGGCCCCGGTTGACGGTGATCAAGAAGGGTGGATCGGCAAACCAGCTCCTTCTAGGAGGTATATTTAACATTCTACGGAATGTTGAATATTGTTCCTTGAACAAAAATTCTTGCATTGTAAATTATGAATTGAAATGAAGTGCGTGTCTGGATGAAACACTCCTATTTGATAGTTAAAATACCATGCAAGGCCAGGAATGTCTAAAAAAGTGTTACTGAAAAAATTTTTCGTCGAAAACTACTATTTGTCTATAATATACTGTTCTCAAACATGGTCGATCCATCACCGAAGACGCAAAACGCCCTGAAAGACTAAAACTGGTGAATACGCCAGAAACTATCACAAAAAATGATATGGCTGATCGCGAAGTGAAGTTTGAAGATATAGAAAAGTACCGTATTCAACATTTCACACAAAATTCGAGCAAGAAAAATATTTTTTGGAAGTGCAAGCTGCGTTAGCTTGCAGTGAAAAAAACAACAGCGAATCGACAATCTGAGCTTTGTTACAGCTTTTGAAGCTCGATAAAATGGATTTTTTGTGTCGATATGTTATCATAGATGAAAGATAGACTCCAGAGTCGAGAGAAGCATCTGCTAAGAACAAACGACCTCATATGGCAAAGAAAAAACATGGTTTCATCAAGATGAAGAACCAATCCGCAAATTGGATAAACTATGGCAGAAATCAATAATTTACGCTTGAAATTTTTGTCATACCCATCCTCATCTCTAAATTTAGCACCCAACGATTACTGGCTCGTTACTGGTTTGAAAAAAATACTAATAGAAAGGGATTTGGCTCAGACAAAGAAGTTATTGCCTAAACTAACGCCTATTTTGAGGCTAAAGCTAAATTGTTCTATAAGAAAGGCATATAAATGTTAGAATGATGGCATCATTGTAGAAGGAAAGAATAGAGATGAATAGATTCGAATTTTGAGAAAAAAATAGTATTTTAATTGGTTAGTCCCGACACTGTTCAACCCAGATTTTCAAACGTTACAGTATTTTCTTGAGAAGATGGCATTGGATCGAGTGATTCAGGTATGTGGCTGGCACGTGTATTTGTAATCGAGTCCCATTTTCTTCAAGTCTGACATCTGACTTGAAGAATATAGAAAATATTATTGTAATCTAGCATACTGTACATAGTATATAGCTGTACATACATTCTTGGAGGCGTTTAATAATTTTTCTGGAATAGATTTCGTTTACAACTCTCTATGAAACCAATTTCGAGATAAATTGTATACAAACAATATATATATAAAATATAGATTTGTTAGTATCACTTATATATTCTGGAAAGCAAACTGTGGCCCTAGGCCGACATAAAGTTCCTGGATTGTTCCGGGTAGAAAGCCTCTCACACTACTCGTTGGTACATTGATGTCGTTGTCTGTTTGTATATATTTTGGTAGATTGATATATTCTCATAACATTTAACGTTATCCTAATCTATAATGATTCCAAGATATGTTTTGATTATAATCATAGCCTGTCAATGGTATTTATTACCGGGTGGTGGATTTATATTTTTTCATGAAATCAGTTTGATTGCATGAACAGATATATGGGAAACTCGTCGGGGTTAAACCCTTTTCATACATTTACTAAGAAATTCATTTCTGATCACAATACTTAGGCTGAAATATCAACCCCCTGAGCAGGGGTTGTAATCTTTGAACATTTTGAATAGGGAAGATGGGTCAAGTGATGACTCAAAAGAAAGGTAGTATTTTTGTCTACATCGCCTTGAACGAATTTCCATTTTTGATTGAAAACTGTGAAAGATACAGGTTGAGCAACTGAAAGATAGGGAAGACTATTTCCCTGAGACTATTCAAGTTTCAGTGAAGTAAAATGGAACAGATCCATGCTGATCAATGGCAGTCATCATCAAGTACCATGCTCATCTCGAATTTTAACCCCTAGAGTAGGAGTGACCACCCTTGAACATTTTGAATAGGGAAGATGGTTGAGTGATGACTCAAAAGAAAGATGGTATCATTGTCTGCATCCATTCGAACGATTTTTCATTTTTGATTGAAAACTGTAGAAGATACAGAGTGAGCTACTGAAAAATAGGGGAGATCATCTATCGCCCTGAGCTATTCAAGTATTAGTGCAAAAAATGGAACAAATTTATTCCAGATCAAAGGCTGTCATCCTCCGAAACATCATTCACATCGCAGATTTCAACCCCTACAGCAAGGGTTACCACCCTGTGTTATTTTTAAAGCAGAAGATAGGTTACTCTGTATCTTCTACAGTTTTCAATCAAAAATGAAAACTCTTTCACGGGAATGCAGACAAAGATAATACCTTCCTTTCGAGTTATCAGTCGACCCATCTACCCTCTTCCAAATTTTCAAGGGTTGTCACCCTTGCTCCATGGGTTGAAATTCGAGATGAGGATGGTACTTGATGATGACTGCCATTGATCAGCATGGATCTGTTCCATTTCAACTCACTGAAACTTTAATAGTCTCAGGGAAATAGTTTTCCCTCTCTTTCAGTTGCTCACCCTGTATATTTTACAGTTTTCAAATTAAAAATGGAAATTCGTTCAAGGCAGTGTAGACAGAGATACCACCCTTCTTTGGAGTCATCACTCGACCCATCTTCCCTATTCAAAATGTACAAGGATTGCAACCCCCGCTTAGGGGGTTGATATTTCGAGCAAATATTGACATTTTTTGCGTTTTAATCAGAAATGAATATATTGGTAGATATAGCCTCTGTTTAATTTTCGTTGAATATGTATATATATATATATATATATATATATATATATATATATATATATATATATATATATATATATATATATATATATATATATATATATATATATATATATACAGTCTGTCATAATTGAACTCATTTACCGTAGGTAAATAAGGTTTTATGTATCTCTAAGATCTCTTACCTGTGAAATTGCATCTTATTAAATAACAACTAACATACTGAACTTTACTTACAAAAATTTTCAGTTTTACTGAAATGATGTTGGTTTGGTCGCTCTCAACTCTTATTCTTTAGAGCCGTTACAGAGAAGTCATATTTACCGAGTCTATCGAGAAACATAGTTCAAAGTTGTGAAATTCATAATAATTAATATCCTTTAAAATTCAATATTGAGTAACATGATTTAACATTATTCAAACTCAGGAAGAACGGTCAAATTCGACAACACAGCCTTCAGCGGAGCTTCGACCGACTGCTGCGTCGAAAATTTCACTCGCATCTATGACGTCACGAGACGGAGTACGCTACGAGGTGAGCGCACGGTTTTCCACTCCTCCCGGTTCCCCAAATCCCTTTCGAACCTGCCCCGAACATGACCTCAGTGCAGAAGGAGTCTCCGTCTACAAATATTTGGGATAGGGCAACGTCGCAGTCGGGATGATGAATTATTATTACGCTTAACTATGACATCTATCTTGATTGGGGCTACGGAGAATTTGAGGAATTATAGCTCTCTAAACCGGAAAGACTCGAGAATACTGTTTCTGGTTTAATTAAATCATTAAAGTGGTAACTTATACGCCTCGTGCCGCTAGGCAATTTATATGATTTTGGGGATATTGGTCTCTGGTGGCCTCGTGGGTCATTTTTGTTTATTACTATCATAAATCGACTGAATATATAAACAGGGACAGACCATCGACGTCGAATCTTCTGCTGTTATCGTGTATCTATTCCTACCATTTTGCAAGGACTTCTTTGTTTACTCCTTGTCATGAGCAAGCTGTGCGTATGTATCATAAGGTTATGCTAGTAACATTGAGTGAATCAGCCTTCATGTTACTTACTTACTGGCCGTGTGCGACATCCACCACCAATTAATGTCATATTTCTGCACATCAATGAGTATTCTTCTGACTGAATTTCGCCGCACTAGCAAAGTTCTTCTTGATGAATATAACCCCACTTCAAAAGATAACTCCCAATTTATTCATTGCTTTTCAAAGCTGGTAAGCATGCATCTTATGTCAGTTTATCTTTATTATTCACTACTGCTTCAAGGACTCTCTCCATAAAGTTATTCATTTTTCTTTGGGGAGGTATTGATCGAAAGGTTGAATGTATGAAATATTTCTTTGTTTTTAAACTTGTACAGGGTGACCAAATTCGATGTTTTTGTAGGACAGCTATGTGAAATATATAGATAGATAGAAATAATCCCCACTCTAACGAGCTCTAAAAACGGATTTCAGATATCTTTCATAGTTTTCGAACTGATCCGGAATTCTGGATTTTTCGGGATTTCGACTTGTTAAGATATCTCGAATGCTATTGAAGTTGAATAAAAAATATTTTCACATTCTACAGGCACTTTTTCTGAGTACACTGCTGGAACTTATTAGAAAAAAATTTTGCCGATCGATTTCTGAGTTGTGAAACAAACTGTTTTTTTCAAATACGAAGTGATTTTGGGATCAATAGAAAGATTTTTTCTTTCCAAATATATATCACATGCCACATTAATTCCTTCAACATCTGACACTTTCATTAACTAATCAAAAATTCATATCGATCCACTCGGAACATAGCAGATATTTACTATTCTGTTGTAGAAGAGGTTTGTGTATGTTCGTCAAAGATCCCATTTATTCATTTCTGTTTAAAACAATAATTTCCATCCCTTAGAACATAGATTCTCCTTCTTTTATGATACCATTTCAACTATTCAACCATATTGATTGATTTAAATTCATTCAATTCTGTATTTCAAACTTGCAATATTCAATGAATAGCATTGATTCTGGGAAGACAATTATGTAATGTCATTTTTCTATATTAGCTCTTTAATTCCAAAATTACGGAAAGAATGAGATGTTGGAATGTTATATAGAAAATTGGTATAATTCAAAAGATGTTGAAAAATCTTATTTTCATAGATTCCCTGAGAGGAGACAGCTGCATTAGCCTGTTTTCAAAAGACCACAGAGCCGTACCTCTTTTGCCATAGAATTTCGAATATCTGCTATGATCCAAGTGAATAAATATGAAGTTTAGTTGAAGGAATTGATATAGCATGAGCTATATATTTGGAAAGAACAAAATAATCCTCTCTAATGATGCCAAAATATATATTTGATAAAGTAGATAGCTTAAGTATGTTCGGTGCTCTCATTAGGTCACTTGGAAAATTAATTCTTGCAATGATAATTCAGATAAATTAGATGTTGAATGTTTTTTCATCAAGTTATATTAAGTTATATGTTTTGTAAATTTAGTATCGTTTGTAATAACAGATATTGAATATTGGTAACCAAAGCAAAACAAAGCAAAAATTGCTTCAACTCTTCAATATTGCGTCTAGCTCTTCTATATAAGAAATCCGTATTTTCAAAATTAACTCAAAAACGAAAAAATCTAGCTGGCAATGTATACCACGGAGGAAATTATGGGCATTGCAACAAAAATTGTGAATTCCCTCTGTGCACGTAGCTTGCAACGGCGGCTCTTTAAGTTGCAGTTGGAAGATGGGGAATCAACTGAACACACTGATTTAGTTCTTCACACGGTCGTCAGGTGGTTGAGTAGCGGAAAATTCCTAGAATGGTTTCAAGAACTATTGACCGAAATTACAGCTTTTTTAGACGAAAGAGGTGATGAAACTCAGATGTTGAAAATCGAAAAATGGCTGACTGATTTGGCATTTTTGACTGACATCAGAATGTACTTGAACACCATTATCTTGGAGCTTCAAGGTAAAGGAAAAACAAATATTGAGATGATTAGTGCAGTAAACGCATTCAAAAGTAAATTGCAACTTATGATAGATCAACTGAAAAGAAAGGATGTGAAACATTTTCCGTCTTTGAAAGCAAGGATTCCTCAGTTGAATGATGATACGTATGAAACTGAACCACATTCACGTTAACTGGCTTCTTAATCTTCTATTGAGAATGTCCCACACATGGAGACTGATGTCTGGGTCTGTAATTCGTGTATGCCACCAAACGATATGAGCTTGTTGAGATCTGGCTTTATCATGCATAAACAAACAGTTTTCACCTATGTTTACCTTAAATTCAACATAATATTCTGACTAGAACAGTACGGGTGTTCAAAGAAATTCTTCACCACGCCATTACTGAACGTCCACTAAAACCATAGGTATCTAAAAAGTGGCACTGGTCTGTACCCTAGAGAACGTCGATGAAAATGAAAAAGACAAAGTCTTGATTTATCTGTGAACAAAACTTTCTTCCAGTCACCTTCTAACCAATTGACATACTCCCTGTCAAAATTTAATCGATGCCTACAAGTAGTGAACCGTTGTCTCAACTAGAAAATTCTCGGATAACTGTCATGGATCACCTTTGTTACGCAAAGTCGTCGTTGCACCGGTCTCCTTTCTTGACTACCAGCTTCCCTTGTTGAATGTAACAACACAAGCCTTTGTCCTATTCTTGTATAGGTCCATCCTAGGTCATTTAACACCTTTCTCTCTGCACATTATGTCGTCGAATTTCGTGATTCGCGTTGCATTATTACCAAAAACTAAAATTTTCAAGAAGAACCAACGTTACTCGCAAAAATTGATCAACAATTGCTGTTATCAATATGTGGTGGTTTCTTGCAAAATCTCAATTTAGTTTTTTCATTTTATTTACCATGAGAGGAACAAGAAAAATCATCGAATTTTGTTAGCATATATCCGGACATATCCGATATAAAAAATTTGTTAATAATTAGTTGTCTACCGAAGAAGAAATTTGAAATATTAAAATTGTACGTTAATCGCAGTAAAACAAAAATAGCAATGCTTGGCAATAAAAATGAATGATCAGCTCGTTTCAATTTTTTGAATTTCTAGTTTCTTGAAATTTTGGTTGGAGGCTACATAGTTTTTTTCCGAAGAAAAATATTTTTTCGCTTAAAACACAAGAGATAAAGAAGTTTTCTACTCAAAATATTCTTTAGGAAATAGTGGTTTTATGGTCAAATTATACTTCCGAAGAAAATGCTAATAAAAAAAGAGAGAGTTTGCAGATTTCACCCACATTCAGAAAATGTCGTTGAATGCGAAAATACGAGCCCTTATCAAACTGAAAAACTTCAATTTGATAATATGTTTTACTCCAGCAGTTATACCTAAAAAAGAGGATCCTAACAAAATAAGAGACAAATCTTCCTCGCTTTAGCTTAGGAAACACCCGGTGTATGAAAATGAAAGAAATGAAATCAAGACTTCCCCAAACAGACGTAACAAATTCATTCCCGCTATTTGCCGATGTAGCTTCTATAATTTAATTCCTGAAACGTTTCTTTCACGAAAAGTTCCTGCGCCATTCTTCGTCCTACTTTTAATCCCGAATTAGTGGAAACTGGTTTCTCCTGGATCGGAAAATTCACGTAGCGGAAATACGCGGCAAACAAGGCGGTAGATGCTGGGCACAGGTGTAGGGACCGACAATTTCCCGCTCCAATTAAGATAGATTTCCATCAGAAGAGGTGGGAAATGATCTCCAATATGGCTGAACAGAACACACAACGGCCAACTGTGAGTTTTAATCGTTATCGCTTCGCCACACGCTGGGAGGGATTCAAATACAAAGCCTTCTTGTTTTCGAGTGCGAACGACGCACATCGGTTTTGGAAAAAGGTTTATGAACCATAAATTCAGTATGACGTGGATACCTCATGTCTCGTGAGGTCAATAACTCTCTCCAATAAAAATTTATTTGCCCCATATTTCATAAATTTATAAATGGCAGAGGTATCGGAAAATATATTGTTATGCTCAGTTTTGTTAGTATAATAAGAATGACAAGGAAATCGAAACAGGGTCAATAACTCCAAAACTATTATTCTGGTCAAGTAAATGCGAGAAATTGATACATCTTTGCATAAATTCAGAGAAAGGTGAGAATTGTGGTGAATCATAGATTCCATATACGCATAAAATTTTGTTCAAGGTCAAGGCTGGCAAAAATGTGGTTTTTCGATTTTCCTGCGAATTCCCTACAAAATTGCTCCTACACTATTTCCTAGTATTCACCTTCACTGAGAAAAAGCAATTCTAACAATTATTAAAGTTCGATAGTACAAGTTGTAAATGAATAACTGTAAAAGATTTCACGAGGTGATTGCTCTAGACCGGGGGTGCTCAAACTTGAACTGCTGGCGATCTATCTCAATATTTTTAGAGTACTTACGATCGACTCTGAGAGGCTGCAAGTATGTGTGATGCAAGGTTGTCGTACATACACGATACACCCTGCCTACCTACCTAGATAGGGTGTACCATAGCATATATAGATATTAGCTTTCCGCACAATATACATTATTTTAGTCAAGGTTTGTGTTAGGTTTAGTTAGGTTCTTCTCTATAATATCAATAAAAAAACTCAGAGTTATTCAAAATTGCTAGTTTATTGGTTGTTACAAAACAAATGAGTATGGTGTTAATCTTAACAAATGAGTGACTTTGTATGTTGAAGCGTGGCACTGCATTTCCTCAGCATACTTTTCATAAGATGGTACGTAACCACTGAGTGCTAATCGCAAGCATGATGACCGTCAGTTAGTCGATTGCGATATTTTGACTCAATTATCTTCATTTCAGAAAATGCAGACTCGCACAAGTAAGTTGACGCAAACATTGCTTTAGATTCGGATATTTATCTTCAGATATAAAACATCAGAAATTTGTATCAGATGCTGTATCTTTGAGATGTCTATCTGATTTATCTGCACCAACTCATTTTCAACAGAACATGAGTTCATATTGAACCGACTTGCTATTTCAGTAGCTAATTCCTCAATGTTTTTACATGGAAAAAGGATAACTCGTAAATGATGGTATATTTGCCAATTTACTGCAATCATGAAAACGCATTTAGAATTGTCCCAAAATATTTGATAATTCAGCCTCATACGTATCATAATTCAACTGAAGAATCCTTGCTTTCAAAGACGGAAAATGTTTCAGATCCTTTCTTTTCAGTTGATCTATCATAAGTTGCAATTTACTTCAGAATGCATTGACTACGCTGATCATCTCAATATTAATTTTTCCTTTACCTTGAAGTTCCAAGCTAATGATTTCTAATTTCATTGTGATATCAGTCAAAAATGCCAAATCAGTCAGCCATTTTTCGTTTTTCAACATGTGAGTGCCATCACCTCTTTCGTCTAGAAAAGCTGTTATTTCGGGCATCAATTCTTGAGACCTTTCTAAGAATTTTCCACGACTCACCAACCTGACGTACTTGTGAAGAACTAAATCAGTGTGTTCAGCTGACTCCCTATCTTCTAACTGCTACTCAAAGAGCCGCCGTTGCAAGCTACGTGCTCGGATGGAATTTGCAATTTTGTTGCAATACCCATAATTTCCTTCGTGTTTAAAACTGTTGAACTCAAACTTGTTGATGTTCAATGCAATGGAATGAAGAAAATGAAGGGAAATCTTCATTAGCTCAACACAATGCTACGAAACCATTATTGTTTCCAGTCATTGCTGGTACTACATCGGTTGTAATGCACCACTAATTTACATATTGGTAGCTTGTAGTTTTTTACAAAAATGAAGAAAACGTCATGTATATCTTCACCACGGGTCTTCCTCTTCAAAAAAATGATTATCAAAAATTCTTCCTTAGCCAACATGTCATTGAATACCATCCGAATAAAAATACACAGCTGGGCAGTGTCTATCATATCGGTGGATTCGTCGAACTGTAAAGAAAGTATGTACAAATCATGATATCATGTTTAAGTTTATCGGCCATGCCCGACTCATGACTTCAATACGCCTTGTGACAGTCGGACGAGATAACTGAAGTTTTCTAATAGCAGACATAATTACTATTTTATTTTTAAAATCTCCAAACGAAGTCTCTCCCGCTTCAATGAATGCTCGTTTCACAACCGATCTATCTTCGAATGGTTTCTTGTGTTTCGCCAATAAATGAGATATTTTAAATGGCGCGATCGTATAAGCTTTTGATTGTTTGGCAGTTCTTGTGAACATGGTTCGTCTTTGATAAAGCCGCCTTTCGCCGCTAGCAGAGCGTTATTTTATTATTATTTCGAATGCCCCCAGACGAAGTGGTCTAGGAAATTCGGGGGATCATGCAGGCCAAGCGGAAGGACCTTCTGTACCAATTCAACTTTTGGATTGGAACTTAAACTCTGACTTACAGAGGATATCTGAGTCGGGTCAGTTGAACCTGGTGAGCTTCAACGCGAGCAGACGCAAGCAACTACGTTTTCTAGAAAGGTCCCCGCCAGAGAACGTCCTCTAATAATGCAAGGCCAACAAATTGCATCCAAAGATTCGATGCACCTTCTCGGAATAACGGTCAACTACGGGTTTTGCTGGCATGAACAAAAGAATATGTATCAGCAATAGCTAAGTCGGCATCAGCTAAACTTCTTCTATTCGCAGAAGGCACATCATCAACAAAATCAACCAGAGGTGCAGGATGTCGAGGTGTGCTAAAGAATGCAGTCTGTTAAGTATAATTACTGGACCCAATAATATGCTTCCATACTAAACGGCCCAAACTTTGATGAAAACTTTTCTTGGTTATGCTCGATTGTGTGTAGAAATTCATTTTATCCACTCGTGTGAACCCAACTTCATCTTTGAACAAAATAAACGGCATTTCCAACACCTCTTTGTAACTATTGGCAAAACTCTAGCCTTCTGGTTAGATCTTCACCTTTAGGACTTGAATTCAATGGATATGGTAGGGGTATAACAGTTTCTCATGCAAAACTCTCCAAACAGTCGACCTGTAGAGATGAGACATGAGAGTGATGATTCTTGGAATATTATGGACTTCATCTAGAATAAATTCTTCATTTATCGGTGTCGTGACAAACCGATCTGGTCCAGAATTATTCTTGGCTGGTCAAAACCGTCCGGTTTCAGTAACGAACAGTAAATTGAAACGAAAAATTTCACTGAAGGAATATTTCTGTAAGGAAAAGCTGCAAGATAGAGTCTTCGGGCTTCAGTTGCATTACCACCTCGGCCATAATAATAAATAATCATTATATAAATATATATATATATATATATATATAGTATATATATATACGAAGGAACTGGTGTTTGCAGTTTTGGATGAAGTTGGTGATGTTGAAGATGGTGGAAATCTGTGAGAAGATTGCCCCAAATATCTGGAGTATGCCGTACAAGTATTTTCAGGACTCTTCACAAATGCAAATTCCATCCATATGAAATTGGAATTGTCCACGAGTTGAACAAAGATGATTAATGATAGATTATCGTTTAGAGTTGGGCAAACATTTCAGTGAGCGGATCAATAGCGAACCGAATTATGTTCAAAATCTTTGTTTTTCTGACGAATAGAGTTTTTTTTTTGACCGGTGAGGTACATTGCCATAACTATAGTGTCTTGAGTGCTCACTTAAAGAGGAAGAATCATACTCAATTGTTTCATTTTGGAAGTCCTCTATTTGTGCAGGAAAACTTGGACAGCGAATTCAATCTGAACATGCTTGAGAACTTGGTTGATCCCTCATAACAGTCATCATCGAATAAGATCTCAATTTTCCTGAACATAATGCTAAATACCAACATGTTGGAGAACAGTCCCATTATGCAGAGATTCCCCATCAAAAGACATGAAAAGAAATACCCATAAACATATGTTCAGAATCCTCGGTTCTCGAGAAACAAAGTGTTGAAGTTCAGTTTTTTTTATGTTTTTGTTGACAACTCTAGTAGTTTTTAAGGGATTTACCCCTGATTTGCAGAGAAGGAATTTTTTCACTCATCAATTCATAATATGCGTCAAGTAGTAGCGAAAATATACAAGGTGCTATTCTTTTCAGGGTCATGCGACCTTTGACGCTATCAAAATCATAGTGTAGTGCGCAACTGGTGTTTTAAGCATATTAACTGAAAAATTCTCTCATTTTCAACAGGTTTTGTCTCTTGAAATTTTCATAGAATCGTATACGTTTTCGAGTAAAAAAAGCCAACCGTATTTAGGAAGAACTGAATTGAGTGTCAATAATTCGTAATAGGAACGAGGGATCGGGAATGCCCTCATAATTTTCACAAAAACTAGAAAAATACTCTTTTGAAGCAGTTTTTTCGTCATTATGAGTTCGAATGACCTGTAATTTTTTGGACCATTATATTACTGGTACTTTTAAGTAACATCTAATCTTGGTGGTATACAGGGTGCTCCTGATAAGAACGGAAATAAACTAATGGTAGATTTCCCATATGGAGTGCATCTCGGAACGCCTTATATGTCAGCAGATTCGTTATAGAGTTACAGGCTGTTTTCTTAATTTCGATCGACCATATCTTCGTTACCAACTCATCAAATTCTATGAGACTTAGCAGGTTTCTTATTCTGCTAAGTATCAATCGGAACCACTAACAAATTTGTTCACGATAAAAATTGGGAATCTCGTCCATTCAATTCATTATTGAATCCCTAATTAAGGTGATATCAATGCAATTCGGAAGCAAACGAATAGAAATCCTCAAAATAATCAATTTAAAGTATCTTTCGTTTTCTCGCAACGAAAATGAGACTTTTTTCATAGTGCAGGGTCGGACTCCAATGAAATATGTTCTTGTTCAATGAATTGTAAGATTTGAGAATTTTTTTCCTCCAGATATCTTGAAAAGAGATAACAAATTGATCATTGATCATTAGATGTTTCATTGAATGTTTTCGTCTTATCCGCTCTTTCAGAATCTAAGAAGTTTTTACAATTGAATGAATAGCTGAAAAGAATAATTTTTTTGGACAAACAGATGAAAATAATAATCATATATTTCTCGCGTTCAACGAACATTTTTTAGCAGGTATCTTACAAGTTATTGAAAATCTATTTATAAATCTATACGTTCTGCATTTCATCTCGATCTTTCCAAAGCTCATAATGTATTTTACATTTTATATAAGTACTTTCTAATATCCGTAGTCCAAAGTGAAATTCATAAACAAAATTCACTGCGCTTACAGGCCATAGAACGCATTGAAATTTCTCTATGGTGACTGTGAACCTACTGTCATAAAATGGGGGTTGTCATATCATTGGTGTTGCCCTTATTCTCCTATGAAGAATATGCAGACATGCTAATTGTTTATAGTGCTTATGGATGTGATGCCCTTGCTTCGAAGAGGGAAATATCGCATTCGGTTCCCGAATAGAGACAGGTTCCCTTCAAGCCAGACGTTTAGTAAGTATCAATTTTCTCGAAGGACCAGACACTTTCCATACCCTATAAAGAAACGAGAATATGCGGAAAATAACAGAAATAAAGAAGGAGTAATTATTAATATGGCTCCCAATAAGCCTCTTACTAGTACCAGAAAAATGGGGAATGAGTTGGGTATTTCCCACAAGAAAGTATGAAGGTTCTTAGAAAGGAAAAGTTGCACCCTTATTGTTTACAGCCATTACAACGGTTGGAACCTAGAGATGAAGTTCCTCGACTGAATTATTGCAATTACATTATGAACCATAGGAGATCTATTTCCAGGATAATTTCCACAGATAAATCGCTCTTCACGAGAGATGGAATTTACATTTCACGTAATAGGCATTTGTGGGCTCCTGAAAATCCTAGAGTTGTATACAAACGGCGATCCCAGTACAAATTTTCAGTGAATGTATGGTGTGCGGTATTTGATAGTACCCCACATATCTGAAAAGTCTTTGAATGGGCACCGTTATTTGAACTTCCTTAGGAATGATCTGCCCGAAGTGATGGGCCCAGCAATGAATGGAAGAAGAGGTACGATTTTCCAGCATGATGGCGCAGGCCCACATTGTGCTGAATATAAGGGACAACCTAGATCACCAATACCCTAATAGATGGATGGGTCGAGGAGGGCATATCGCCTGGCCTGCTAGATCCCCAGATCTCGATCCTCTAGACTACTTCCTATAGGGCTAATTGAAGAAGAAGGTGTATGAAGGAGAAATCAGAACAAGAACTAACCTAACCTATCGCCTGGCCTGCTAGATCGCCAGATCTTGATCCTCTAGACTACTTCCTATAGGGCTATTTGAAGGAGAAGGTGTATGAAGGAGAAATCAAAAGAGGAATGAGTTAATCGAGATAAGACTGAATTGTGACTCTTTGATAGAACCTCCTGACATTATTAGAAAGGCAACAGCGAACATTTACAAGAGGTGTGGAGGTTGCATTGATGAAGGGGGGGTCTTATCTCAAGAACAAATTATGAACGTTCTCCTTGTTTGGTTTGGTTTTTTTATTTATCGTTTGGTTTCATGTTTCAATTTTATCCGTGAATAATTTTTTCTGGGTGGCTTTCAGTGTGCCAAGTTATTTCATCGATTTTTTGAATCAACAGTTCTTGTTGTTGTTTACTATGAGATGAATTTTCCAATATGATTCATACAGGGTGTTTTATATCCTGAAGCAATTCGTATCAATTCATGACAATCTGGACCTGGATTTTTTCAGAATTTGATATTGGTTCCGATTGATACTTAGCAGAATAAGAAACCTGTTAAGTTTCATATAATTTGATGGGTTGGTAACGATGATATGGCCGATCGAAATTTCGACGAAGTTCAGAAAACAGCCTGTAACTCCATTACGAGTCTGATGAGCACATTCAGATAAGGTATTCCTCCATATTGGCAATATACCATTAATTTATTTACACTCTTATCAGGAATACCCTGTATACCACCAATATTAGATGATACTTAAAAACAGCAGTAATATCATGGTCCAAAAATTTACAGGTCATTTCAACTTCCACTAAATTGTGTTTGTTTGTTATTCCTTTACGTGCTCTATTTCCGCCTTTCGGCCAATGACACGTCGGGAAATTCTGTCGTCTCACTAAACCGGAAATTTTGCCGAACTTCAATGTTCAACACATCTCTATTAAACAGGACCGACGCCTTTACATCTCCTCCGAAAGATGGATATCCCAGAATCCGAAAAATCGCACCGACTTTGTGGGGATTGAACCCAGATAACTCTGCGCAGGGGACGAATATCATATCATCGACGCCACCGAGCCGGCTCTTCCACTAAATTGAATGAAAACTTTGATATTCGAACTCAGGATGACGTAAAAACTGCTCCAAAAGACTATTTTTCTAGTTTTTGTGAAAATTATGAGGGCATTTCTGATCTCTCGTTCCTATTACGAATTATCGACCGTCACTTCAGTTCTTTCTGAATACGAGTGCCTTTTTTTTACTCGAAAACTGATACGATTCAATAAAAATTTCAAGATACAAAAACTGTTAAAATTGGGAGATCTTTTCAACTAATTTTCTCAAAAACACCAGTGGCACACTATACTATGATTTTCATAGCGTCGAGGTAGCATGACCCTGAAAAAAATAACACCTTGTATATTGTCGCAATTACTGGACACATCTTATTTTTTTTCTGCCAATCAGGGGTAAATTCCTTTGAAACAACAAGAGTTGCCAACAAAAACATGAAAAAACTGAACTTCAACACTTTGTTTCTCGAGAACCGAGGATTCTAAACATATGTTTATGGGTATTTCTTTTCATGTTTTTTGATTGGGAATCTCTGCATAATGGGACTGTTCTCCAACATGTTGATATTTAGCATTATGTTCAGGAAAATTGAGATCTTATTCGATGATGACTTTTTTGAGGGATCAATCAAGTTCTCAAGCATGTTCAAATGGATTTCGCTGTCCAAGATTTCCTGTATAATAAAGGACCCAAACATTGAGTTTTCGAGATCTTTGAGTATGATTCTTCCTCTTTAAGTGAGCACTCAAGACACTATAGTTATGGCAGTGTACCTCACTGTTCAAAAAAAACTCTGTTCGTCAGAAAAACAAAGATTTTGAATCAAAGTCGGATCGTTATTGATCCGCTCACTGAAATGTTTGCCCAACTCTAAACGATGATCTACCATTCTTCATCTTCATTCAGCTCATGGATAATTCCAATTTTATATGAATGGAATTCGTATCTGTGAAGAATCCTGAAAATACTTGTACGGCATACTCCAGATATTTGGGGCTATCTACTCGCAGATTTCCCCTCAACATGGCAACTACATCCAAACCAGCCACACCAGTTCTTTCGTCATACATAACTTTAGTGTTGTGTTTTTCATTAATGATGCATCTACTTTCTATGAATTTGCTCGTTAACACAACAACGTATTTATGCCTTAAATTTTTCTGTGCTCAAGCACAGTCATTATTCTTGAGAAATTAACTCTCAATTTCAATGCATTCCTACAGAATGAACACCATCTTGAACTAAATCACCGTAATTTCAGATGATCAAAACTGAACAAACCAAAGCATGCCGAAATGGAAATTCGTTTCTATTTGTTGATTCGAACAGAAGTCTAGCTTCTTCATAAACGAATTATATTGAACCCTCTCTGTTTCCCATTCCAGATCAGCATAGTTATTAACTCTTTGAAACAAAATCGACTCGATAGATCTGAACATTCCTCAAACAGAGATCAAAGAGATTGATAAACACTTGAGATTTTTTCAAATACTCCTCGATTTTAATTCGCACATGTTATTTAAGAAAATAAATAATTACGTGCTCGTATAGAGAATGAAAACACCTTTTCAAAACGGTATCACACGACCCCTTTCCTTATTTAAAAATTTTCGATGGAAGCTACCAAGAGTAAGGAGTTGATAAGGGTAGGAGTAATTATGTTACATCTAATCTCCAATCAAAAATCTACCTGTTTTATGAAAATTCGCAGAAAAGTCAAACCAGCCGAGTTATGCAGGAAGGTTCGTTTTCATCGAAAATTACACAGCTCTACAAAAAAAGTTTTTTTTATTGTTGCCCTGGATATCATCGCAAATTTTTATGTTTTCAAGTGCCCAGATTACGAATATATTCATGAAAGTTCTCAATGTGCTCGTATTTTCATGATTTTTGCATTTCTTATATTTTGAACAATTATAAGCTTGTTAGAAATAAAATTTAATTTTCCAGTCATGATTAGGCTTCTGCGCAACTTTTTCGCGCATACAAACATCACCTGATCCCCACTCACAGACCCCTTGCTCCACAAAACAGCTGAGATCTCAGTTATTTGACAATATCGAAGTACATATACACGTAAATCTGGATAAAGTGTCATGGATTAATATTTTGTTTCAATTACTGAATGTCCATTCTTATATATTTGTCTTCTAGTCTAAAATATGAGTTCGTCACGAAGAAAGTGTAAATATTGTAGTGATTTATTTTGTTATATTTGCGGTGTTTATATACCAAAAACCAAAAAGAAATATTACAGACTTTGTCAAGGAGACTTATGTTGAATATTTTGGTTTCAAATGGACAAATTAGGTAAACCATGGGTTCCTAATAAAGTTTGTAAGTCCTGTGTTGAGTCTTTACGGTTGTGGAAAAAGGTGAACGTTCTGGATTAGACTTTGGTATTCCTATGATCTGGATGGAGCCTACGAATCATTTAGATGATTGTTACTTTTGTGTAGTAGATGTTAAAGGTTTTAATCGAAATCAAACGTGGAGATACCCAGACTTACAGTCTACGAAATGTCCGGTTCTACACAGTGAAATCTCCCTCGGCCCATATACATTTCAAAAGTAATTTGCATGCCCTCAGAAACAATGATGTTACCAAATTCACAGAAATCGGGACCATCTACTAGTGGAAGTGAATGGGAAGGTGAAACATCTACGCCGAAGTTATTTTCTCAAAATGAACTCAGTGATTTAATACGTGATCTCAATTTATCAAAACAAGGATCAGAACTGTTAGCCTCAAGATTGAAAGAAAAAATTTATTGGCACCAACAGTAACAATTACAACATAGAGAACGCGAGAAAAGAGTTATTACAATTTTTAGTGAAAATGAAGGATTAGTGTATTGTAATGATATCGCGAAGCTGATTATAGACATAGGTTTGAAAGAGTACAAATCTACTGAATGGCGCCTTTTTATTGATAGTTGCAAAAGAAGTTTAAAATGCGTCTTATTGCACAATGGAAATAAATTTGCATCAATTCCAATTGCCCATTCAACGAAACTCAAAGAAGAATATGAAAATGTAAAATTAGTTTTAGAGAAAATTAAATACTCTGAGCATCAATGGCCGATCTGTGTGGATTCAAAAATGGTTAATTTTTTACTTGGCCAACAAAGTGGATATACAAAATACCCTTGCTTTATTTGTATGTGGGATAGTAGAGCAAAGCAACTTCATTGGGAACAAGATGTTTGGCCTGTAAGAAATTCTTTAACTGTCGGTAAAGCCAACGTAATAAGGGAGCCGCTGGTGAGCAGAGACAAAATCATACTTCCACCATTACATATTAAGTTAGGTATGATAAGCAATTTGTAAAAGCGTTGAACAAAGACGGAAATTGTTTCAATTACATTTGCAGAAAATTTCCGAAGCTTAGTATGGAAAAATTGAAAGGTGGAATATTTGATGGTCGTCAAATACGGCAATTGATGAAAGACTCAGATTTTATCAAAGTTATGACTGTTCCGGAAAGTAAAGCTTGGAAAAGTTTTGTGTTGGTTGTCGAAAATTTCCTAGGTAACCATAAAGCAGCAAATTATGAAGAAAATGTGCAAAATATGCTGACAAACTTTCAGACTTTAGGAGCAAATATGAGTATTAAGTTACACTATCTCCGCAATCATCTAGATAAATTTCCGGATAATTTAGGAAATTATAGTGAGGAACAGGGAGAGCGGTTTCATCAAGATCTAAAAGTGATGGAAGAAAAGTATCAAGGTCGATGGGATTGTCACATGATGGCAGATTACCTCTGGTCTTTGAAAAGAGATTGTCCCCTGAAAAATTATAGAAGAAAAGCTCATAAAAGGCGTTTTATGGAAATATGAAATATATTTTCGACATTTTCCTCTTTATTTACTTCGATGTATCCGAATTTCTCAAAACGTAACTGACATTATAAATATATCTGTTATTTTGTTTCTTGTTTTACGATTTTTGTTATGTAAAATGAAAATAAAGATTTAAAAAGAAATCAGAGCAAATCCTACAAAATCATTGATAGTTTCACGAATTGTGTGCATAAATAGACCCAAAATCATTTTCATATCTAGGGCAACAAAACCATTGTAGACCAGTGTTATTATTACAAATTTCTTTTTGATACTGAAAATGCTGCGAATCGCTGCGAAATAGGATACTACTGTTTCATGTTTGAAAAGCAACCAAATATTTAAAATGACTAGTATCGGTGACCACAAAATTAAATAATTATATCTTTAAACAGGTGATATAGATAATGAATAAAATAACTGACTTGGTTTAAAATAAGATCTATTTTTTGCGGTGGAAGGACTGTGAGATTAATCATTTTTTACATTTACATATTTTCAGTAGAATTTATTTCAATCTAATATTCTTTGCATATTCTATAAAGAATTCTCCATGAAACCCTGGCGTTCTGTAGATTTCTATCTCTCTCATCTTGATTGATTATAAATGTTGAAAACGTCGCAGATTTTCCTGATATTTCTCGTTCCCAAAAAAGCCGATTAATTTCTTTGTTCGTGACTCATTATTAAATCGGGAAGCACCAAAAGTCAGAGTTAGGATTTTCGTGGAAACGCTGGAGGCATCGTTTGACAGGCTGCGTTAGGAATGAGGAAATAGATCGTTTAATTTGGAGTGATTTCGAGGATCCCTTCAAACGTTAAATTAAGATGTAGCTCGGAGTAATATTAAATCTATTGAAGAGATACTTCGAATAGCAAATAACTCGTAGGAAAGTCAAAATTACATTTTGAAGAAGATGTCGATAAGGTGGGTCTGAGTTTGTTGTTGCCATTGGAAAGCATTGAGATACGTTGAAAAGACAGCTCCACCTTGTTTCAATTCTCAAAATTTTCTTCCGAATTCGTATTTTTTGCCAGAGAGCATCAGGCGTTTAATTTCAACTAATACAAAATAGGCAAAATTCGATGTTTAATCGAAATCGCCCGTTTAAGGGTGACACCCGAGCCCGACTATGACCATCAGTTATAGTTCTTTCTACCTATAAAAAATCGTAGCAGAGAGCATAACCGCCACTAATAAAATTATCTAGGTAACTATAATATCGTGCCATGAGCATAATAATTGATATTTGAAAAAAAAAACAATGTGCACAGTGTCAATCGATCAGGGATTCCCCCAAAATTTAATACCCCGTTCGCGCATAACCAACGCTAGTCAGGGGATTCCCTCGATATAGCGCTCGTCACTTGTATTGTGGATTGGGCCATTTCTTTTGTTTCCGACCGCATTCATTTCAATATTCGCTCACGTGAACGTGTGAACGTCTAGTGCAAAGTGTGTGTTAATTATTAGATATTATAAACAACATTTTGTATAAAAACCGATTTTATATAGTCGATTCTCAAAGAAAATAAACAATGTAAGTGAAGTATTTTTGTTATTACAAGTAATACTTACATTTTTAATTCATTGAGTATCTAATAGCAGTATCTTAGATTATTCTGGAAAACCCTTCAATTAATTTATTCTCTTTTCTGTGTATTTTAAAACTATATTATTGAGCCGTTCTAAATGATAAATAGGTACCTATAGAAGGTATTTTAGACGGATTGCAGTAATATTTTTTGTTTAGCCTGGGCAAGTATTACTATCTACTTAAGGTATTTATTCATTGAAATAGGTTTTAAAGGCTTTGCTGGCGAAAAAATTTTATTTATATTTCTACACGTTTTACGATATTACTCTAGGTAATAATGTTCAATTGTAAATAATATGCTTATTTATTATTTACTTACTTATTATTTTCCGATCTAATAGCAATGGGATCTCTTTACGAAAACGGAATACATAAAGTTTAGATTTTTGATTGAATGTAATCATAATCATATCATACAACTTCGCGTACGTTGATTTTGCTCAGAGATTAATAGCTCGACCACTCGTGGCACGGATATCACTATCAACGGTGGAGTATTTAACTAGTATTTTTCGAATAATACTTAAAAACATATTTACACCCAGACGCAGGATTGTTAATATAAATTAACAAAGCTACACTCGGAGGCTAAATTAGCGGAGCACTCGAAAATTTACCCAAATTCGAAGTTCGATATTTTTCCTAATTCTCAACCGATTTCGATGATTTGTTCGGCAAGTTATAGATCAACTCTTCAGCTTTGTAGAAATTATAAGAGAAAACAAAAATAATTTGAAAAAAATTTTATACGGGGGCAAAACTAAAAGTGTTTTTTTTGTCAAAAATTCCTAACACCCTGTGGAATTTCGTGGTCCGAGTTGAAACGTACAATATCATGGTGGTGTTTTGTGATTCTTTTACTGTTTACGATTCGAAACGGTATTTTTCATTCAGAATGTGAGATTTACCACCAACCTCAGTAGCAAGGGCAGTTACATTGATCGAGAACTGAGGACGTACGTGAGGAGGCGAGGACAAGGAAGAAATCGGGCAACCCGCGCTATACATGACCATTTCATCGTTAATCAAACCATAAGAAATCCTCGTCTTACTGCTGTTTAGGCACGTAACCTTTTACAAGCAGTGGATAACATTAACGTCAGTGTGAGGACAGTCAGAAGACGATTAAATGAAGTTGGTCTGAGATCATACGCGTAAGCAAGAGCAACAGCACCAAGACTCGATAGAGCCCATCGGGTAGCAAGGTTGGCGTTTGCTAGGGAGCATGTAGCATGGACAATCAATCAGTGGAGACGAGTATTATTTAGTGATGAGAGCCGATATTGTGTGAATTTCGTGGATGGTAGAGATAGAATATGGAGGCATCGAGGGGAACGGTACAATCAAGCGAACTTCGCAGGAACAGAGCAATACGGTGGAGGGTCAGTTATGATATGGGGTGGCATATGCTTGGGAGTACGAACAGAACTGGAGATTATTGGCAATGGATCACTTAATGCCCATCGGTATATAACAGAAATATTGGAGCCCCATGTTGTGCCTTTTGCTCCTTACATAGGGGAAAATTTCATTTTTATGCACGATAACGCGCGCCCTCATACTGCGCCCATAGTGATAGAATATCTCAATGAAGTTGGGATCACACGAAAGGACTCGCCTTCGCGGTCACCGGATTTAAACCCGATCGAACACGTTCGGACATTCTTGGAAGAAGGGTTCGACAACGGAATCCAGGCAACGTTGAAGAGCTGACATTGGCTTTGGTGGAAGAGTGGGACAACATACCTCAACAGATGATAGACAACATCATTGGGAGTATGAATCAGTATACAAATCGTATGCGCTCTGTAATAAGAGCTCGGGGGGGTCATAGTCGCTACTTAAATCGAATGTTTTTTTTGTGGGTCATCATGAACATTTTTCTCAACATGTTCATTTCATTTCACGAATGTATCGCGAGGATACACACCTGCTCTCAATTTTGGATAGGAATGACAATTATTATAGAGTGTCACATAAAAAAATTCAAAAATAAATGTGCAAAATCAACGATTTTTCCAGTGTACTTTGAGTTCTCCCGGAGCATGAAATTGGCCAGTGAATTTCAAAAATTTTCATTTCGTTAGATTTCCGCTTCTCTAATTTAAATTTTATTTTTTGGCTAACCTCCGATGTTATACACCTACGCAAGATTAAAAATAAATTCTTGAAATTTGTGACTTTTCGCTTCAAATTGGATATCTCTTGTAAAAATAGAGATGAATGCATAGAACAAGAAGGGCGTTACTGTAGGAAGATGTGTCTTGACAGACCATGATATTGTACGTTTCGTACGTTTCAACTCGGACCACGAAATTCCACAGGATGTTACGAATTTTTGACAAAAAAAATACTTTTCGTTTTGCCCCCGTATAAAATTTTTTTCAAATTTTTTTTGTTTCCTCTTATAATTTCAGAAGAGTTGATCTATACCTTGCCGAGAAAATCATCTGAATCGGTTGAGAATTAGGAAAAATATCGGACTTTGAATTTGGTTAAATTTTCGAGTGTTCCGCTAATTTTGCCTCAGAGTTTAGTTACGTATCGTGTAGGTTAGGTTAGTTTACTGTTTGTTATAATTAGTTTATAAAATCAACTTATCACTAACTAACTAAAAATATTTTGTAGAATACCCAGAACGAAATACGCCTCAGGGAATTCATACTTCAAAAAGACAAAGCGGGTTTCAACAGAGAACAGCCAAAAAGGCTAAAATGGATGAAATTCAGAGCATGTCCGGTTCTCTTTTCAAATATGTCATAAAAGCAGATAGCGGCCAAAGTTCAAGTAAAGTACCCGAGTCGTATCAGAAACAGAACAGAAATACCAAGATTAAGAAGACATTAAAAAGCGGCTAATATTACTGTATCTAATTGGGTGACACTGGACTATTTGAAATTTATTGTGGAATGGGATTTTAGAGAATCTCTTCCGAATCTAACTGTCGCACTAAAGTTATTTATACCAATATGTGCATCAGTTGCTTCATGTGAGAGAAGTTTCAGCAAATTGAAATTAATTGAAAATTATTTGCGGTTTACAATGGCTGAAACCAGATTAAACAATCTTGGTATTTTAACGATAGAACATGAAGCAACACAAAATATAAATTTTGAAGACGTGATTTCAGAGTTCGCTAGAGTCAAATCTAGAAGGAAGAAATTTTAATTTTTAAAAAAATAAATCTGTTTCACATAATGTACAAATATTTGTAATAGGTACTCGTATTTTAATATAATGTAAATGATTATAACTTTTTTTATTCTAACAGTTTCGATTGAGTTTTAGGGTGACACCTATAAAATCCGCCCCGGGTGCCACCTATGCTAGCTACGCCACTGGGGACAGGCCTTTCAGAAATGGCGAAGGAAAATCATCAAAGCTTCTGGTTTTTTAAGATTCAAAGTAATTTTCTGTTTTTGGTTGAATGTTTTCAATCATTTATACTCGAGAAACCATAGAACTGATTTGATGTACGGAAAGGTCGACAAAAACATCTATGCGGGTGAAAGGCCCCTCCCCTTGTTGCGCGTTAACTTTGCCGGTCACGTGGTCAAGAGTTCAGTTCTCAATGAACCTCTGAAGCTTTAAGAAGAACCAAGCGGACAGGACCGAATCTTGTAAACTTCATTACAATATTTCTAAGTTATGGTGAGGATGTAGTTCGTTTCCAATTTGAAAGAGAAAAAATTGGGCGAAAATTTAGAGCGAAATGAAGAAGATTGAGGATGGCGAAATTATCAGTTTTTCAACTCCTGATAAAAAGAGAAGAGAATCAGCGAAGATCTCGGTGACTTCGATGGAGCTCTGCTTCGTAGGTCCGTTGTCATTTTTTACGTCGTCGATGAAATCGTACCCACATTGAAGCGAATTCATCAAAAGGATCACGAGAGAGCATTCATAAGTTTTGAGAGCGATGGGGTTCTGTTGGATTAAGACGAAAACGAATAGAAAGCTACTTATGGAAAAACCTGAAACACAGCAACTATGTTTGAATTATTTAAGAAAATCATCGAACGATACCGTCAAGAAGAGACCAATAATTTACGTGGACGAAACACATATTCATTCCTCCCATATATACAAAAGGCTTGGAGTTACGAGACGAACGACGGCCTACGACAGCCTGTTTCAAAAGGACCAGACTGATAATTTTCAACACCAGTAGTGAATGTGGATTCGTACGAAACGCATATCTGGCCTTTAAATCCAATTATAAAACCGATGTTTATCACGATGATATAAATTTCGCAAACTACGAAAACTGGTTGAGAGAAAAACTCATTACAAAGTGTGTGATCGATAACGCCCAATATCACAATGTACAAACAGAAAAACACCCAAATACGGTTTCCCGAAATGAAGAAATGAAAGAGTGGCTCCAACGTCGAAATATTGTCTTCGCAGATGGGATGCTCAGAGCAAAACTTAATAATCTAATTAAGTTGCACAAACCCAGATATAAAACGTATGCTATAGACAAACAACTGAATGATCAGGTCCACGATGTACTAAGACTTTCCCCATATCATCCTGACTTAAACCCGATTGAAAAAGTTTGGGCAGCCATGAAAGTTTATGTAACTGACAGGAATGTTGATTTCTCAATGAAAAATGTGAAAAAACTGTGTGCTGACTTTTTTCTCTTCAATTTGTCCAATGACAATTTCATAATTACTTTGCAAGCAGACGATAGTGACAGCAACAGCGAGTCTTCTAGTTCTGATGAAGAACTATCTGACTTTTTTTTTAATTTTTCGTTTTTAACTCATTTTCTGTTTCATATTTTAATTGTTGGCAAAAGTTGTCTAGATGAATAGAGTTTTTACCATTTTTAATGAATTTGTATTATTAAACTGACAACCAGGTAACTCCGAATCATTCGTCCCCACTATAGCGTAAGACGATTTTATCTCTCAAAATTTCTGTTTTCTTTGTTATGTCGTTAATCCTATATAAACACAAAGAGGTATCACAAAGATACTAGGTACTTAGAAAGAACATAGTTACTCATCCTTTGCCTCAAATCCCTATTGAAGATCAACCTTCCATTACTTTATTTCATCGTATTGTACAGATTGTAGATATTCTTGAAAATTTTAATTATAAGGAGAACACAATAGTACTTAATATGAAGCTTAAGTTAGAAAAACCCCTACCTCGAAAATATCCTGTAGTCTAACTGGTGGTGAGTGTGTGACTCACTTCTTTGTAATAGAAAATGATCAAGTACCTTGAAATGCCATATGCCTAAGAGGGATAATTTTCTCAAAAAGCCCTTACGCTGACCCTGATAGCAATTTGACATTACATTGCAGAACGTATTATTCATCTTACTTGCTCCGCTTGATATTTCTTTTGGTTTTCGCGCATTTTATGAGAATATCAACCGCACAGATATTTTTGTCGACTTTTGAATGAAATATTCACCCCATATATCGATAATCTGATTTTTTGTACCCCAGAGCGGTCCAACACATGTAAAAAATGATAGCAACAATCTTACTATCAATGAAATCAATAACGAAAATATGATGGTCGGCTGTTTTCAGGTCATTCAGAAAAACTCATGCTATGTACGTTGTTAATTTACGATTTTTAGAACAGATTTTCCGTTATTTTTATGAGATAAGCTATTAACCCCCCTTTAAACACGTTGCATAGAGTGTAGTCATGACATGTCCATCACATGTCCGTAGCATGCGCATGCGTGAACAGTGAGCTTTTGGCGGTTTAGTATCTTCTTAGGTAGGGTTTGTCAAATTGTTAGTGTGCAAGAGACCTTGATCCTGCTTACAACAGCTCAGTAATTTCCAGAGTGTTACAGGTGTAGTAAACGCGCCCAACGGTGATACAATTACGTAAATTGATATTTTCTGATAAATGATAAATATTTTATGTCCAAAAAGCATGACATCAAGTGGAAAATGGAAAGACCTGTCCCTAATGTTCGTACTGGTGCCAAAATATAATAAAATTGCTTCATGGGCCTTAAAATGGGACTAAGATAAATAGATAATATATTGATGCATTACTACAGAATCGTATCACAAGTAGTTTGCTAATCTTCAACTAAAACAACAAATTTTGTAAGTACCTACAAAGATTACCTACAGTAATACATAGTACATTACACAGGGATACCGAAAATTTAAAAATTCAAAAATTTATCCATCTTAGCGACTAGAAAAGAAAACTTATGTTATTGACTCTTCAAAAGAATATAAAACATTACTTATCAATGTTCTTGATTTAAGTTATGAATTCCTTTAGAGGCAGATTTTTTATTTGAATGGGTAATAAATTGAAAAAATACACAGCCATGAAGGTTGAGTTCCTAAGCCTAACAAAATCGTTTCTAATATTAGAAGTATGCGTGGTGTTATGAGTGTGAGTGTGGGCATTGAGATTGAATAGGTGAAAGTTCTTCTCCACATGGACAAGGCACTGAAAAATGTATATAGACAGCAATGTTAGGATACTAAGTTTTTTTAAAATATGCTTGCAGTCTTGTCTATAGCCAAGGCCCTCCAGTACTCTGAAAGCACGGCGCTGCAATCTGAACAAGACCCAAAGTTCCACAAAATTGCCCCACACCAATATACAGTATCTTAGATGAGAATCAACCAGTGCAAAGTAAGCCGTCTTTAAGATATTCCGTGAAACCGAACAGGAAAGATTCCTCAGAACAAATATATTACTGCTAACCTTCGAAGATAAATGACTAGAATGCCTATCCCATCTAAGACCAGAATCTAAGTGAACACCCAGAAAATATACACCATTCCTCTCATCACGGTCCATACCGGCTGTATTTCTCAGACTGATCAACAAGCTCTGCGTCCTATTTACATTCATACTGAGTTCATTACCATTGAACCATTTCAAGGCACTCGACTGCCCCTCCCCCGACAGCTCCCGTAGTTCAGCAAGATCTGTACTGCTCACTGAGACCGCTGTATCATCCGTATAAAGGGTACTTGAAGCAGCTGAGATGAAATCAGGGAAGTCGTTTATAAACATGAGAAACAGTATTGGTCCCATTATAAAACCCTGTGGAACACCTCAACTGCGTTCTTCCCAGAGAAAACACCTCTGTCGAAGACAACTTGTTGCCTACCAAACAAAATGAGCAGATGAAACCAACGCTTGTATCCTTGAAACCGTAGGCTCTGAGTTTCCACAGGAGCTTGTCATGAGAAACGCAGTCGAACGCCTTGGACAGGTCAAGGAAAAGTGTCAATGAGTGCAAACCAAGCTCAAGACACTCAATTGACAAAACCCAAAACAGCATCACAGGTGCTCTTGCCTTCTCTAAAACCAAATTGGTTACTAATAAAAAGATTCATTGACTCAAAATAGCTAACAATTTGGTTGCACATCAGTTTTTCTATTACCTTTGAAAAAAGTGGTGCTACAGAAATAGGCCGATAATTTGCAATATCCTCTCGCTCCCGTTTTTGAAGATTGGAATGACCTTCGAGACCTCGAGACATCCAGGAAAGAACCCCGCCCGAACACATCGATTCACAAGTGAAGTGAGGGGACGAATGATGAAGTTGATGTTCTTCTTCAAAACAATAGTGGTCAATCAGTAATCCGTGGATTCACTGTTCTTCAGATAGTGGGCAACATCCCTCACTTCATTATGAGTGACTTCAGAAAAATCAAAGTTGGCATCAGGCGGTACGTCTCTCCTGAACGTAGCAGCAGGATCTCCGGTACAATTACCAAGACTTTTAGAAATCTGCAAAGGAATCGAGACAAAATAGTCATTGAATTTCTGAGGACACAAAGTGTTATAAAAACTATTGCTTTTTTCGTTTCTTTTTTGATATTCCAAAGTGTTTTACTTTTATTCGAGGATTCACTTATTAATTTGTCATTATATGCAACTTTTGCTCTCTTTAGCTCCACTTTATATAAAACGCGAAACCGTCTGCGCAAATTTTTGAAATGCTCAGTTTTATATTTATCGTAAAGACCACTCACAAGTCGCAAAATATCTCGTACATCCTTCAAGTTATTGTTGAACCAGCAGTTGTCATGTGTTCTCCACTCAGTATGCAAAGACCGAAAAAGAGTGTATAAACCTTATAATAATTGATGAAATTGTAAGAACCATCACGGCTTGTACAAATATTTATATTTCCCAAATTCGCGAAAATTTTCAGCGGTAGCTGATGAATGCGAAATCAAAGCTTTCATAGATATTCTCCACGTAATTGAGACTGATAAGTTCTAAGAAAATTATTCATAAAATTTGGGACAATTCCAGAGGATCTTGGATAGAGTCTTGCTATCTTGCAATGAGTGAAAAGAGATTCCCAATCCTCCTTCGTTGTCTTCAGTTTGATGATGTTCGTGACAGAGATCAAAGGAAGGCCATTGATAAATTGGCATCCATTAAAGCTGTATTCGAAATGATTTTAGCTACTTTCCAAAATAATTTCATAGCCAGCAAATTCCTGTTGATGAGCAACTCCTGGCATTCCAAAGTCGTTGCTCATTCAACAATTAATACCTATTTTTGAATTGTGGAGGCCGTTACTTGATGTAGATCCATGATATAAATGAGATAAAAAACACAAGGTTTAACTTTAATCTACACTTTATTTGAAAAAATTCGACGAAGATTCGCTGACACAGCAGCTTTATCAAGAATGAAAAACAGAATGAAGAGTATGGTATTATAAACAAATCGTAGAACAATTTGGATGAATAACAGGAAAATCCACACCGAGCCATTGTACAGTTAGTATGAAAGGTAATAAAACTAATCAAACAAGTTAAGTAGGGGTGAGTAATCTACATCTACCTGTTCATTCAAAAGCTTGTCCGAATATTTGTATCTATTCATTTCTAATGGTTCTAGGAGATCTAATTTTGAACTTTTGATTTTATATGTAATATGTCAAAGTTTTATTGAATGGATGGTTTTCTTTTATTAGGTGGTTTGAATAATTTGAATCAGATTTATTTTTATCGAAGCTACGTTTATGTTCAGATGTTCTTATGCCAAAACTCCTATAGGTCCTACCGATATAAATTTTATCACAAGAACCACAATTGAGTTTATAGATTCTGATTTACTTGATTTTTCAACACGAGATTTATTATTTTAATATGTTTTGTTATTAGAAGTTTTGAAAGTTATATTAAGATTTTGTTTGACGAGAAAGGATTTAATATTTGTACTTGCAGAACCGCAGAATGTTAAACTGTTGAATATTTTATAGTCTTTATGAATAGGATATACTTCATTTATTGGTTTCTGATACAGTTTTTACGAATGATTAGATCTATCATATCCGGATTATATGAATTATTAACGGCTATCTGTTTGATGATGTTTAACTCTTTATTATAATCTTCTACTGATAAAGGTAAATTGAGTAACCGATGTACCATGCTGTTTAAAGCTGCAACTTTGTGTTGAATTGGATGTAATGAGTAGTTATGTATAATTGTATCAGTATGTGTTGGTTTACGAAAGACCGAAAAACATGATTATTATTTTGTTTAGTGATTTTAAGTCCAAAAATTAATGGAATCGTTCTGTTCAATTTCTATCGTTAATTTAATGTTCAAATGGATGAAATTAATGAAATTAAGAAATGAGTCTAATTGACGAGTAGTTCCAATGAAACATACTAAGATGTCGTCAACATATCTATACCAATAAAGAAATTTGGAAATGAGTGGATGTGTATGAATTTTCTGTTCAATATTATTCATAAAAATCTCTGCTAAAAGTGGACTCAAAGGATTTCCCATGGAGAAAGGTTTCAAACACAATATTAAATCAAACAAGATAAAATCTGATTTAGAGGAACTTGGCATAGATACTGAAATTTCTCTGGAAAATATTCCTAATAACACTCACCTTAAATATTTAGCATCTAACATTATAAAAATGAATCATTAGCTGACTTTAAACCGAGTAAAGAACAAAATATTTTAAAGGCCATCAAACAAAAAGCTCAACTAAATGAAGTTATTTTTACAAAAGCAGATAAGGGTAATACTGTTATTGCGTTAAATAAAAATGACTACCTATTTAAAACTCTAAATTTCATTTCGTCCGGAAACTATACAATTTTAACAAAGATCCAAGTATTAAATTCCAGAAAAATATTAAAATTGCAATAAATGACGCAAAATCTTTAATTCAAGCAATAGATAAATACAAATTAATTTTACCAAACCTAAACCACCTCAACTGTATTCACTCATTAAATTGCATAAAGTGAATAACCCCGTTAGACCAGTCGTATCTTACGTTACAGCCCCAGCCGTGAAATTGTCGCACTACCTTATAGATATCATTAAAAATTATTGTTCATTCAAATCAAAATTTTCTATAAAAATTCTTTCGAATTGATAAATAACATAAAAACGTTAACCTACCAACTAACGCAAAACTTATTTCGTTTGATGTTGAGAATTTATACCCAAGTGTTCCTCCAGGTGATGTCAAAATATTAATCGAAAAATGTTGAATTCGAATCATGTTAACCACATAATTAAATCAGAAATATTGAATCTGTTGGACGTTTGCATTGAACAAAATTATTTTCTTTCAACAACATCTATTACAGTAGTGAAAATGGTTTGATCATGAGAAATCCTTTGAGTCCACTTTCAGCAGAGATTTTTATGAATAATATTGAACAGAAAATTCATACACATCCACTCATTTCCAAATTTCTTTATTGGTATAGATATGTTGACGACATCTTAGTATGTTTCATTGGAACTACTCGTCAATTAGACTTATTTCTTAATTTCATTAATTCCATCCATTTGAACATTAAATTCACGATAGAAATTGAACAGAACGATTCCATTAATTTTTGGACTCAAAAATCACTAAACAAAATAATAATCATGTTTTTCGGTCTTTCGTAAACCAACACATACTGATACAATTATACATAACTACTCATTACATCCAATTCAACACAAAGTTGCAGCTTTAAACAGCATGGTACATCGGTTACTCAATTTACCTTTATCAGTAGAAGATTAAAATAAAGAGTTAAACATCATCAAACAGATAGCCATTAATAATTCATATAATCCGGATATGATAGATCTAATCATTCGTAAAAACTGTATCAGAAACCAATAAATGAAGTATATCATATTCATAAAGACTATAAAATATTCAACAGTTTAACATTCTGCGGTTCTGCAAGTACAAATATTAAATCCTTTCTCGTCAAACAAAATCTTAATATAACTTTCAAAACTTCTTATAAAGGTAAACATATTAAAATAATAAATCTCGTGTTGAAAAGTCAAGTAAATCAGGAATCTATAAACTCAATTGCGGTTCTTGTGATCAAATTTATATCGGTAGGACCTATAGGAGTTTTGGCATAGAACATTTGAACATAAACGTAGCTTCGATAAAAATAAATCTGATTCAAATTATTCAAACCACCTAATAAAAGAAAACCATTCATTCAATGAAAACTTTGACATATTACATATAAAATCAAAAAGTTCAAAATTAGATCTCCTAGAAGCATTAGAAATAAATAGATACAAACATTCGGACAAGCTTTTGAATGAACAGGTAGATGTGAATTACTCACCCTACTTAACTTGTTTAATTAGTTTTATTACCTTTCATACTAACTGTACAATGGCTCGGTGTGGATTTTCCTGTTATTCATCCAACTTGTTCTACGATTTGTTTATAATACCATACTCTTCATTCTGTTTTTCATTCTCGACAAAGCTGCTGTGTCAGCGAAACGTCGTCGATTTTTTCAAATAAAGTGTAGATTAAAGTTAAACCTTGTGTTTTTTATCTTATTTAAATTAATACCTACCCAATCAGCCAAGTATAAAATAAAAATGTTAGCTCTGGTGTATGCAAAGACTGGTTATACTTTCAATTTGGAGGCCTATATTGGTCCTCAGCCTACAGGACTATATTTTTTGAGTAATACTTCGGAAGATATTGTCCTTAGTATGGTAACACCTGTGGAAAATACAAATAGAAACATCACTGGTGACAATTTGTTTTCTAGCTATTCTCTTGCTACTAAGTTACTCAAAAATATTTAACATATGTTGGCACAGTTCGGAAAAACAGAACAGAAACACTAAAGGAATTTCTACCAAACAAAACTCGTCAGCAATATAGTTCAATATTTGGTTTTCAAGAGAACTGCATACTGGTTACATATTGTACTAAAAAAGTAAGGTGGTGATTTCAATCTCAACAATACATCATGATAATGCCATTGATGAAAAAAGTGGATTCGAGAAAAAACCAGACATAATCACGTTCTATAATAAAACGAAAATTGGTGTTGATTTGGTTGACCTGTCGTGAATAAATGCCCTTGTAATATTTAATAATAACGATTTGAATGAATCACTAGCAGGTGCGACTTTCTAGAACAATTTGAATGGGAATTAGTGAAACCACAGATAGAAAAACGTTCACAAATTCCAAATATACCAACAAATTTGAAACGACCAGCAAAGGAACTCTGTGAAGGACCGGCAAAAACAAGAAAACTTCCAGAAACATGTGTGCAAAATGTTAAAAATTTATACGTGAAGATAGACCACACTGGCAACTTAGTCCAAACTTTGTTTTATTTTGTATATAATATATTAATTTCCATTAATAATTTTCAATAAAATGAACTTGCATCCCGTGTTTTGCTCATAGAATGCATAATAATTTGTTTTTATTGAAAAAAATGGCATTCACTTGAATAAAAATTAATTTAGGTTCGTTCATTGTAATTGTAATTGCATGAAAATAGTTTACATTAAATTGCTTCATAATTAAGTGTAATTAATATTTTTTTTATGTAATTCAGGTTTGAGTAATGGCTACACCTGTAGCCAACGCGCCTAACGGTGTCATCAACAAGGGCGCGACTATCGGAAGGTTAACAACGTTTGTCACTACTTGTTAAAATAACGAATGTACAAAAAACAAGGCCTCCAATATTATTTTCTGATCAATTGCACTCTTATGTATTTCTTTTAGTACAGAAAGCGCTTTATTCATAAAAGTGTGCATTTCTTATACATTAACCATTCACAGAAACTCTCTTCCCTTCATTTAACGAGCCCTATTCTTCTCTGCCTAGTTATCACCTATACAAATGATGCGACTCTATGATTGTAAACTATTTTTCAGCGATTTCGATCGATGAACTGTCAGTCAGTAAAGTACATAATGATATTCATTCCAGTTTGGGATCGAATTATTTTTAGTCTAATAAAAAGTAAAAACAATGCCTCATTTATACACAAATCGAGAATATGCCAATATGGTATTTTTAGAAGGATTTCGCAATGGCAATACACGAACTGCAAGGCGAGAATATGAACACAGAAATCAGAAAATTACAAATTACAATACATTTTAAGAGGTGTTTAATAAACTATCGGAATCAGGAATTTTACCATGAGCTTTTGAACATGAACGTCCCACTAGGCAGAATATTCAGGAGGAACAAAATATCCTGAACATAGTAGAGTAAACCACAGAAACGCATACTAGAAAGAAAACTTGAAAGTATTAAATGAACAAACTGTTCACCGCTTACAGCAGATGGGTTTTATATCATAGACTCTCCAGCAGATATTATTTAGCGACGAGGCTGAATTTAGGAGGGATGGAATCTACACAACACATTTGGAGTATCGAAAACCCTCATGCAGATCAGATATAAGCGATCGCAACAAAAATTTTTTGTTAATGTGTGTTGCGGCGTGTATGATGGCGATCTGATTGGACCTCACTTATTTGAGCATTGACAGCTAAAATCTATTTCGATTTTTGGTTAAAATTCTGCCAAATCTGTTAAAGAATATAAATGTGAGAGCACCAGAACAATGGTGCTATACCTCATTTCTTAAATGATATGAGAAATTTTTCGAGCCAAAACTACGAAATAGGAAGATTGTTGTTGCGTAGCCACCAGATCTCATTCCTCTAGATTTTTTTCTCTGGGGTTATTTGAAGCCCAGAGCACATAGAGTATATATTATTTGCAGAGAAGTACTTGTAATAAATCGCATAATAGACGCCTGTCGGATATACAAATGACGACCAAATGATTCGTAGAAGCTGCAATGATGAATTTCTAGCATCTAGAAAATGTTTGGAACTCGGTCGTGACCTTTCCCAGAAGATACTTTAGTGATTCATCAATTTGTGTTATTTTTTCCCCTTTCTCGTTTATGCAAAAAAAATATTTTGTGTTTTTTGTGTGTTTGTATGTTTCTTCGTGTGAATTATTTGATTACCGGTACATGTTAACTCAAACTCTTCTCAAACATGATGAAAATCAAAATATGTACTTTACATTTGTCCTTTTCTATAGCGACAATCATATTTTCATTGATGGTTTCATTGGTAGTAAAACTGATGCCATTTTTTTTGCACGTGTTGGTTATCCGTGCCATCCAAATTATTACTGATCCCATCCTCACCCAATGAAGTTGAGTTTTTCAGACCGTGGATAATATTGAACACTTCTGCCTCTGGAACAGGAGAGAGATACATATTTTCATTAATAGCTCTCATGTTATGACAAATGTCATATTCTTCAAACGTCTGTCAAAATTTTTTCGCTAATTTTTCTTTAAATTAAGTATGTTCCACGAAGAAATAGTTTATGGGCGATGTCAACCCAGATTATTGGGTCCATAATGATTTTAAAACATCTATAGATCATAATCGGCATCACTTGGAAGACTGACCTGGCCATCGGGTCTCTCTCGGTCAAACAAAGAGGGAATTTGAGGAAATATCACAGGTTATATATTTTTTTATTATCCCCTTAGTCCTTTTTATGACCTTGCTTGCTATGTAAAATCTTTTCTTAGACATATAAGAAGTATGATTGTCGAAATATTTTTCTGCTGGTTTTCTTTTTCCATTGTTACAGATTCCTGTCCCAAATCCCCTTCCTTTCACTCTTGTCTTCGTTTGGAAATCATGGAGTGCAAGAGAGAATGAAGCGGCTAAGCAGATAAATCTTTGATACTCTTTATGTACACACGACACTAACTCAACATAAACAGTTGCTAGTGCAATAGCGACAGGGAAACGAGTTTTCTCCTCAGGTTTTTTCACTCGTTTATTGAATCATATACAAGATAGTATGGTTCCCCTGTTACATTTCTTGAGCTCACACTTGTGTTTTTTCTGACACACACCAAAATTATAGATATAAGCATTTATTGTAAATACAATTATTCAAATTTCTTTGTTTGGTTCTTGAGTTATGATCATTATGAATCATAAAATCATGAAATATTTGATCAAAAACAAGTAATTACTTTGTATTTTAAAATCTGAAAGATTTGATACTTTGACTTTCATACACCATTTCTGAAAGGCCTCTATTCTCCACTACAATATAATTTTTCCTCCGGAAACGCTGTATCTGATTTGAAAAAAAAATATGTCTTCTGGGTTTTCATATGAATAATGGCCTGACATTTTACTAATTTTACTCTGGTCAAAGTGAGCACTCGGTATACAGAGAAACGAATACGTCAGTGAAAAAACTTACAACCTAATCTCCTCGATACAAAAATTTTCAATAAACTTCAATATAAGTTTCGTGAGCCTGATTAAATTGAAATATTTTCTAGACAAGTAGTCTTGAAGTTCAATTAACAATTTCTTTTCCAGTTGGAAATGAGAAATTGAAAACTGCATCCTTCATAGCACGATTTTTAATAGAGTTGTTAATGAAAACCTTAGTTTCCGAGAATTCATTAACTTTTCAAGAATACTATCATGATTTTAACAAGAAAATATAAGAACGTTAAGCAAAATCAACTTTCATACAATGAAAAACCCATTATGTTGATTTGAGTATTGCTGTCATCTCTTTATGCAGAATTAAGAATAAATACTACGAGGGTGGTTTGTTGAATAACAAATTTTTTCGGCAAATGAGCATTTTATTTTCTACATAAGCACCTTTTAGCTCGATACATATAGTACAATGTTCATCTAATTTTTATATTCCCTCCAAATAATAGGTTTTCTCAAGTCTCTCAAAATACGCGTTTGTTTCGGTAACGACTTCTTCATTTAACTCAAATCTCTAACCGCTCTCCCATATCTTGAGGTTTGGAAACAGAGAATAGTCACAGAAGGCTGAATCTGGATAATCTGCTGGATGGGGTAACACTTTTCATCTCATTTTAATTCTTGGATTTTGGCCATCGTGACTAAACAAGTGTGCACACGTGCATTGTCTCGATGAAACAGTACTTTCTTCTTCGCCAAATGCGGCCGTTTTTTCTTCAGATCAACCCGTTTCAAGAGATTTAAATGATCGTTTCACCTTTCTCGAGGTAATCGATGTGAATGACACCGCGTGTATCCCAAAAAACTGTGGATATGACCTTGTTGGCTGACAGACTCTGTTTGGCCTTCTTTGGTCCACGTTCATCCTGAGCAACCCTCTGTTTCGATTGTTCCTTGGTCTCTGACGTATTGTGATGGATCCATGTTTCGTCCGCATTAACGAAAAGGCGCAAAAACTCGTTCGAATTACATCGCTAAACACTCCTTTGGAGTGGTCACACGATTGCGCTTATGGTCGAGTGTAAGAAATCACGGTTCCCATCTCGAGGAGAGTTTTCGCGTAGTAAAATCATATTATTGTGGTGGTTCTGCAGTATGTCTTTTGACTGCGATACGGAGGAGATGTAATCAAGCTCTTTTTCAGTAATGATTTCGCGGAGAGAGCAACTTCTCAAAATGGCACTTGAAACGGCGACAGGTCGAACTTCTAGTCTGCCACCTGTTTCGCCAATGGATGATTCGGATGCGGACCCAAATTATAGTGCATCAAACGGAAGACGGTAGAGAAAACTTGCTGATTTATTAGCAGTTTGTTTGTTTGTTTGTTATTCCTTTAACGTGCTCTATTTGCGCCTTTCGGCCAATGACACGCTGGGGAATTCTGTCACCTCACTAACCCGGGAGTTTTGCAGGACCCCTCTCGTGTCGAGGGAAGGAATCAATGTCCAACACATCTCTGTTAGACAGGACCGACGGCTTTACATCTCCTCCGAAAGATGGATACTCAAGCGATTCCCAGAATCCGAAAAATCGCACCGATTTTGTGGGGATTGAACCCAGGTAACTCTGGGCAGGAGACGAGCATCATATCCCATACGCCACCGAGCCGGCTATTTATTAGCAGTTCCTCCTGAAACAAATACCGAAAGCCGCAAAAAAAACCGTTTGTATTTAAATGATGGTGATATCTGGTGGAAACAAACATAATTTGAACACATCTCATTTCTAAAAAGAATAAAAATTAAACACTTCTTCTGCTGAAAGAAAGTTTGGAATGCGGTGATTCACTAGAAAATACTGATGGCGGCATGATTAATTTAATAGGAATTAACAGTACTGACCAAACTGAACCTAATATTTAAGAGAAGATAATGGAAATCGAAGTTAAAGAAGACCAGTTACCAGCAAAATATTTACCTGAATCTGTAACAGAAATAGAAATCAGAGGTGGAGAAGATCAAGTAGAGATAGAAAATGTACAACCTAACACAGTAATAGAGATAGAGTTACATCTAAAAAAGGCGCAAAAACTCGTTCGAATTACATCGCTAAACACTCCTTTGAAGTGGTCACACGATTGCGCTTATGGTCGAGTGTAAGAAATCACGGTTCCCATCTCGAGGAGAGTTTTTTCATGTCCAAATATAGGTATTAAATATAATGTACACGTTCAACTGGGATATCTGCAGCATGAGCGAACTCACGCACTTTCATCCTCCGATCGTCCAATATCATTTCATGGATTTTATCGACGATTTCCGGCGTGATCACTTTTTTTGGGCTACCTGAACGTTCGGTGTCACTAGTGCTGGTATGGAACTCTGTAAACCACTTCTTAACCATTGAAATTGATGGTGTCGAGTCCCCGTAGTATTTATCAAGTCTTTCCTTAGTTTTAGTGATGGATTTTTTACGTAAAAGTGATGCTTAAGCAGCACACAAAATTCTTTTTTTCCAATTTCGTACAAAATCACGAGTTTATCTGCTTTGAACGTTTATCAAACACCAACTGCACGACGTAGCTTGATCAAAATTAAAAAGTTGCCCACTGATAGATTACTATTGATGGCACCACTGTTGCATTTGAAGTAACTGCGCGGGAAATTCAAAAAGTTACTGACTTCTCAAACCGTCCTCTTAATGAGACGGAAATTTAATTGAGTTGAATTGATTCAACTCAATTGAAAACCAAAAGTTGAAGAGGTGACTTTTTAGATGATTTTTTAGGCACAAATCTTATGGAGAAGAGAAATGCAGAAATGCTTCTCTCGTAATATATACAGTTTCAAAATCAATATCGATTTATCCCGTATCATTATAATCTTTAAGTCGATGCCGTTGACATCTCTGCCTTGCAAAATAAAAACCAAGTAAGTCAACATACTTGGTTTTCGAGATTTTCACACCACTTGATTCCTCGTAAAAAGGTCTGCAATATGCTTCTTTCAGATTTGAAATATATCATTCCGTTGAGAATTCATGAACAGTTATTTTTTAGGAGGCACTGCTTTTTTGATTTTAAATTAAACTTTCTCATTTCATAGTTAAAATATATCAATATTACGTACTCCTCAGAAGGTTTCGATATTTCCAAATATAGAACCTAGTATGTCTACTACTCTACTTGAACAGGATGACTCTGGTATAGGTAGATCTCCGCGAGTGAGATATTCAATATCTACAAAACAAAAACTTAGTAAGTCAACTTACTGGCAGTGAATAGGCAAATCCTCCAAGAACGTATAACGTCTTACCTTCTGAATTGAATAACCAACACCAATCAGAACGCAGAGTAAAATCACATGATTTCTTATTTCGCGTACTTGAATCATATTAGTGTGGTAGTTCTGCAGTTTGTCTACGATACGGAGGAGATGTAATCAAGCTCTTTTTCAGTGCTGCAATAATGATTTCGCGGAGCGAGCGTCTTCTCAAAATGGCACTCGAAACGGCGACAGGTCGAACTTCATCTAGTCTGTCACCTGTTTCGCCAATGGATGATTCGGATGCGGACCTAAATTATAGTCCATCAAACGAAAGACGGAAGAGAAAACTGATTTATTAGCAGTTCCTCCTGAAACAAATACCGAAAGACGCAAACAAAGCCGTTTGTATTTAAATGATGGTGATATCTGGTGGAAACCAACAGAATCTAAAAACAGCTCATTTCCAAAAAAATTAAAAATTAGACACTACTTCAGCTGAAAGAAAGTTTGGAATGCCGAGATTCACTAGAAAATACTGATGGCGACATGATTAATTTAATAAAAATTAACAGTACTGACCAAACTGAACCTAATATCTAAGAGAAGATAATGGAAATCGAAGTTGAAGAACACCAGTTACCAGCAGAATATGTACCTGAATCTGTACCAGAAATAGAAATTAGAGATGGAGAAGATCAAGTAGATACAGAAAATGTACAACCTAACACTCTAACAGAGATAGAGTTACCTCGGACAAAACAAAAGAAAAATCGAACTAAAACAAAGATTTTACTTCCACCATGTCCAGACAGTTTTAGAAGAAACTGCTCCCGAAATATCTTAGAAGAACAAAGAAGAATTATTTCAAGTTACTTCAACTCAACTCAACTTTGGAGAAAAAAAGGCTCTTTATTGGAAAATACATCAAGAAAATGCCTGTCGAGATCTATAAAAGAGACGCCGTTGGCCACAAAGAGTTCTCTGTAGTTTATACTTTACCTTTAAAACCAATCACAGCAGAACAGAATGATATTGTGCTGAAAGACACCCAAGAGCGAGTAGACACAAAGCATAATGAAGTTATACATCAAGTGGGTGTAGACAGAAATAGAGAGAATACTGAAGAAATCACAAATTCAAATGGAGAAAACGCAGAGGAATCTATCGATTTGAATGAAACAATGAATGGAGAAGGGAAAGACAAAAACCGTATGCAGAACAATGTTTTTGCACACAATTGGACATTCATCTGATGCTATGGTAACAGAGTTTCCGGAGTTTCAATGTGTTACAGATAAAAGAGGACTCAAACGAGGTGAAAAGATGAAAGAAATTTCAGAAGAAAATTATAAAAACATCAAAGCTCATATTGAGAGTTATCATCCAGTAGTTTCACATTATAACATGAAACATATTCCTAACAGACGGTATCTTACAAGCGACATCTCGGTGTATAAGATGTGGAAAGATTTAAATGAGAAAACTCCTGAAAAGAAAGTTTCATATGAAACCTACAGAAAAGTTTTTCATCAGGAGAATATTAGCTTCACTAAACCATCACAAGATGAATGTCCATCATATTCATTGCACAAGAATCATGTCCACCATGAAAACGTAAATGAAGGAGATGATGCGAACTGTGAAATTTGTCGAAACTATGAAATACACAAGAGAAGGTATACTGAAACAAGAAAAGCATATGAAGCAGATTGTTCCGAAGAATGGCCAGAAGATGAAGAAATTTTCGCAGCTAATGTGCAGAAGATAATAATAATTCCGAAAATGGTGACTATGAATCCTTTTTTTATAAGTCGTCTAATATGTTTCAATGAAACATTTGCGAGCTTGAGGAATCATGGACAGAATGTTTGTGTACTATGGCATGAGGCCATTATGGACAGAACTTGCTCCGATGTTGTATTCGCATATTATAATTTCATGAAGTCTCTTGGAGAAAATGTAAAAAATATTGTATTTTGGGCAGACAATTGTGCCGCACAAAATAAAAACTGGACACTCTTTATCGCATGTTGTATTCTAGTTAATGAAAAATGGGGACCAGAGACTATTACTTTTGAGTAAGTTTTTTGAAGATGGCCATTCATTTATGAAGGCTGACTGGGTACATGGGCTGATCGGAAAAAAGTGGAATAAGTCGAAGGAGATATTAGATTTCGATGATCTAGTCAATTTAATCAGTAGAAGCAGTAAGTACAAGAAACCACTCATTCTCCATTTGGAAGACTTTCTTCGTTTCGAAAACGGTTGCCAAATCCCCAAAAAAGGAGCAGTAACACTGTTGTCCCTTTTCTCCGTGACTTGAAGGTGTGTCAATTCAGGAAAACTTCGAGATCACTGTACTGCAAAACCGAAAAAGATAGTCCGGAGTTTCAGAAGTCAAATTTTTTAAAACCAAAATTCAAACTTCAGTTGCCAGTTAACAAATTATCATGCCGGGGTGTGAACAAGGAAAAAATGGAAAGATTTTGAATGAACTAACTGCCCATATGCCTGCTAAGAAACAGTTGTTCGGGAAATCTCTGCCAGTATCTGACATGGACGACTTGGCCCACTGTGGGGAAGAAACTCAAATTGAAGAGGGCGATCTAAAGTTACAAAGTTTTTATAATATTTTCACCTATTTCTGTATCTATTTGAAAGTTCATTTGATGTTCAATATTTGTTACTTTTGTGTTCTGATTGATAACTGAATAATTAGTTCTTTGTTACGTGTTTCTGCAATAAAATATTTTAATGTAAATTGACTTACTTGAATTTTGTCTTGAATTTTTCGACTTACTTGTTTTATGTTTTGAAAAGCTTCGTGTGGATGTGATAATCCGAAATCGAGTAACTGAAAGTGAGAATGTAATTTGAATTTGGCGCTACGAATTTTGAATTTAGTACACTCAGTGAATTTCAAGAATTGAGAAGTAGTAAATGTATAAAATTTTACCATCCGTAAAATGTTAAATATCCTCCTTGAAAAAGCTGGTTTTCCGATCAGAGAACCAGCGATAATTTCACGGGTTATGATTGATTAGATTTGAAGTATATCAGGTTGACAACCAGCATGAATCAGGACTGTAGTCCTTCGACATACCGTATTCTAGCAGACACTGTGTGTAGCGTTACGGTGAATAGTCGAACTAGTGTGACTGTTTGAGGTTTTCTGTTTATCTAGTCTTCGTTTTCATGATTTGCCCGTGGCGTGGTGGTGTGGATAGCTTCTGTGTCGGTTGGTTGGACTTCGCTATAACATACACATGTTTCGTTGTACTCCAACGGATTGAGATGAAGTAGTGGTGACCAGGGCGGTATGGACTGGTTGTTATGAATAGGTGGGCAGTGCTGACGAGGTCCAATGAGACCGAAACTGCAGACCATTGCTCCTATTCATTACAACTGGCCATACCGTACCACTTCTCTGTGGCCTCGGTTGACGGTGAATTTGGGGGGTGGATCGGAAAACCAGCTCCTTCAAGGAGTGATATTTAACATTCTACGGAAGGTTGAATATTATTCCTTGAATAAAATTCTTCATTATGTATAATGTGTATGTTCATCACGGATCATATTTTTAATTTATTCATGATTATATTTTTCCAATTTAAAGGTTCAGGAAAGAAAACATGTCTAAGAATATTCTTGATATTTATTGATTATTATATTCTACTACCTTATCAGTTGTACGTTTATGCTATTTGGAAAGGAATACAACTTTAAGAGAACTCGATATGTGGAATTATACTTGAATCAGTTTGATTGAAATCAGATTCACTTCAATATTTTTTCATCTTTCGCGCTTTGGGTTTAATAGATCTACCAATCGATACCTTTTTGGAGGCATGCTCGACGACGAAATCGGAAAAAGAAAGGAATGGCAAAATGAAAAAAGAAAATTAAGGAAAATTAAATCTAACTAACTCACAATGAATTTCACGAAATATTTATTCGAAGAAATTTCTGGTCAGAAACCTTCGCCGATGTTCATATGATATCTTCTCAAAGTTTCATCCCGATCGGTCAAGTACTTTTGACATGCATAGGCAACATACACACATACATTCATTTTTATATACATAGAACAAAATATTTATTAGACGCCTTTAAATTTTCTTTCGCGTTCAATATTTTTGGATTCATGGGGAAGGTGAATACTGTTACATTTCATATAAAACTCAGCTTGAATGCTGAGAATAACATTGAGAAATGTGAAGGAAAAGGATGTGTTCAATACATACGCCTACATTAATAAAACAAGAATGGAATGATTCACATGCATTTGTCGTTTCATTCAAAACAGCAGATTCATCTTCTGCAAATAATAAATTTTCTACCTCCTCGAGCATCAAAAATAAAAGCACAAAACGATATCAGAGCCATTTCTATTTTTCTAAGCATTTCTCTCTATACTTATTTAAACCTAATCTTTGAGTTCGCGGTACCAAGCTTCAGTGAGATGAAACTTAGATCCTGTAATTTTATATCTAAATCTGATGGAGATTATAGTGTAATTGATCAGAAAATAATATTTAATCTCAAACAGTAGTTTTTGATTTTTGATAAACATATTTCATATGTATTGGTTGATTTGTCTTTTAACAGACAAAATAACAAAGGAAGGTAGTAACCGTTTAAAAATCGAATGCAATATGGGAAAGTGCCGTTGGAAAATTACCAAATGCTCTGAGACATCAATGATCAAGAAAAACTCATCGTTTCAGGTTTCTTGGATACATTTTGGTAAAGCTATTAGCAGATGCAGTGTACATAATTCATATTTTTCCGTACGCGGTATATATATAATTCACCGTTCAACATGTAATGTCAGCTTCAATTTGCCAAATTTCTTTTCGGATGATTTCCGACGGTTTTTCACATACTCTCCCTCTCGTTTAAAAGAGGACCTCATATTTTGTCGTTGTAGCATATGTCGATCTTCTGGTTGGTATCTATGGTTTTCATTCGACTTCGTTGAAATACGGCTCCTCCATTCACCAACAGTTCGAAGAAATGCTGGATATTTGTCTTTAACACACCACCATTAACTCTTCGACTTAGCATTTCACTCCAACTGAATGATGTATTCAGCCTAGATCTGAGCCAGTTGCTTCCGCCGTCCATACTTCCAGTCATTTTCGCGAATACCTCTTGGGAGATGCTGAGAGTTCAAGTAGAATATGACCTTAGTATATTGCTTGATTGGTCTGCTGTGAATCTGCTAACTGTAAGTATAGAGCAGACCTTCTTCGTGCCATTTGGAATCCAGAGCTCTTCTTTGTCGAAATACGATATCGTAGAGATTGAATCTTAAAATCAGGAAAATAGACTGGTCGTAAAAATAGTGAATAATATTACTTACCTTGGAGTAACCATCAATGCTCATCTACGCTGCGATCAACATATCATCACTTTGCTAAAGAAACTTAGATCTGTGTTATACAAGTTTCGTCTAGTGAAGAATATAGTCGATGAGAAACTTGCCAGAACATTTTATTACTCATGTTCGTGATGGGTTGCTCTACTGGGGAACTGTCTTGAACACATATTTGAACACACTCAAAATTACTCAAAAACGATTCCTGAAGGTGTTACTCAACAAAAACAGGCGGTTTTCGACGGATCAACTGTACGAAGAAGCGAAAGTTTTAGATATGAGGCAAATGTATTATCTGAATCTAGCAGTTGATGTAATCCGGAGGTGTGGAGAAGAATTGAAGAAAATCGTTCATAATTATCAAACCCGTAAAAATTGTCCCTTCCTTATACCACGGACAATATCTTCAAAGGGGCATAAATAAAGGAATTATATGCTGGCTAGGGTGTTCCATTCAATACCGGGTGACCTGAAGAAAATTGTGGATCCTACCATGATATAAATGAGGTTGAGAGGGAGAATGATTTCCTCAAAGGGGTCCATTTTAAAAGTTTACATGGAATTAGATATAGACATTCCTCACGATTTATGGACCGAGAGACTGGGCTGATCTTTTATTAATGAAGATAAAAATTTACTGTTCGAGTTTTAGTGAAGATTTCAGTGAAAAAGTTTAAATGTTGAGTTAATTTGAGTGTTCAATGTAGATATTTTTGAAAAATGATTTTTCTCTACTTGTTGCTCTTTCCGCCTTGTATTTTTGATTGATGATCTTTTCTCACTTGAATTGCTTTTATGCTATGTGTATATTTTCTATAATTTTCAGTTTTTTTAATTTCCCATATACAAACCCAAACATTTTCTGAGGGTTGTTCTGATATATTTGCTCATTTTCTTCATGTATTTTGAATGAGCTAAATATATCTATTATTACTATATTATATATTCGCAAAAATCGCCCTTTCGCAACTTGATATGACCAGCTTAAATCATGTAATATAATTTCAATGATAAATGTATACACAACCAAATTTATATGGAATCACCCGATTTGTGGAAAATTTCCGCAGGATTTTGGAAATTTCGAAGGATTGTTAGAATTGATCATTTCTGAGATATTTCAATTGAAAAAAGAAATAAATCAGGGTTTATTTCAAGAAAGAAACAAATAAAAAAAATGAGAGTTTCTTACCGCATGTATTGAAAAATGAAAATTGTTTTCTCACGGAGTAGGTGTTTTTTTTCTCGACCTCAGTAGCATGTGTTACCTCCTCTGGCCCTGATACAAGCCTGAATTTGTCTAGGTATGCTCTGGATTAGGTTTTCCACCTCCTCTGTGGTGATATTGTGCCACTCTTCTGTGGCGGCTTGGATGAGCTACTGTAGAGTTCTTGGATTATCCTCGCGTGATCTTATTTTCCTTTTGAGATTATTCCATAAATTTTCTGAAGAGCAAGCTAGCCAGTCCAAAATAGCGATTCCCTCTGTTTCAAGATAATGTCGCGCGAGGTTGCTGGTATCGGAGGAACATTATCTTGCATAAAAGTGAAATTCTCACCGTGGGCACCTCGCCAGAGTCTCTCTATGGGCTCCAGCACTAGGTCCACGTAATTTCTAGCCTTTATACTCGCAGGAAACGAAATCAAATCTGTTTTGCCTCCCAGCATAATGCCACCCCAAAAGATCATACTGCACCTTGGTATTTCGGAATTTGTCTTGCTGCTCGTTGTCTAGCTTGTCTTCCACAACCCCTTAAATCCCGAATCTGACAGTCATATGATCAAACACCGATCCTGGTCTCATCCGAAAAAAGAACATTTTGCCAATTCGCAAAATTCCAATTTTGATGCTCGATACACCAATTGGGTCTCTTAATTTTTCGTTGTCTGGTTAGCTCTGGAACTCCTAAGGTCCTTCTGCTGTATAAATCCCTTGAACGAAGTCTTTGGCGTATCGTTTCGACTGAAACACTGATGCCTGTTGCTTCCAGAAATTGCCTTTGGAGTATGGGGTCCGACGCACTAGGGTCTCTTCTTTCGATTTGGCGCAAAAAGCGGTCTTGTTCTTCAGAAGTGCAACTTCTTCTAAACCTATTTTGTAGAGATTGTAGCTCCACGTATAGGGCGTAGGGTTTCTAAATCACCCCCTGGGATACCCCCATTGTGGCCGCTATATCCCTCTGTGTCATCCCTTCTTCAACGAGAGCAATTATTCGACCCCTGTGCACATCGGACAATCCAATGTAAGGAATTTTCAATTATGATTATAGGCTCTTTTTAAATTTCAAAATTCACAGTTTCAAATCTCTGTGACGACTGAGTACAATATATAATTCAACATTTCTCATCATACTATCTAGTTTTTTTACAACTAAGAACTTCATTCTTCATAAGTAGTCAAAGATCCATGGTTAAAAACAATCAATAATGTTAAATACCGAGTGATTCCATATAAATTTGGTTGTGTATAGATGATCGATGTGTTTGCTTCTGGTTTTTACCAAGGTACAACACTTTTCTGAGCATTTAACAGAAGGAAATAAACCATTCATCTCACCATCCACTAATTCTGATGAGATCTTCCTGGAGTTCCATTTACTGTTTCGTGGAATGACCGTAAAACTTTAAATCATCAACGTACCAAGAAAATTCTGTTTCGATATGGTGTTTTAGATCCGACACAAATATCAAAAACAATGCAGACCCGAATACCAATTCTTGAGCTACTCCTCTCACAACCGGTTGTTCATCAGATAGATCATTGGTCATCTTTACACAAAAACCTGATTTGTCTGGGAATCGGTAATCCAATGGAGTGGATCGCCCGTAGCTCCTCAATTATTTAACTTAAGCAAGAGTCGACGCTTGGCGCTCTATCGAACGCTTTCGCTAGGTCCAAATAAATAACATCGACTGGAATTTTCGCATCAACTGATATTGTGCAATCATTTACGCATTACTATGGAATTGTAATTGTGGATTTGCCTTGCAAAAAGCCATGCTGTTCGGGAGGTCTGACCTATTCTTCATAAGGAAACGTATAAGCTGCTATCTTACTAGGGATTCCATTTTCGACATCATTGGCACAAGGCTTATCCGTCTGTAGTTTTTGCTGTGCAGTTTACTTCCCTTCTTATAGATTGGAGAAATACGTGCCTTTTTCCAGTCTAATGGTAACTTATGCGTGGCAAAGGAGATCGTCATTAAATGAGACAAAGGGGAATTGATAACAAAGCAGCATATTCAAGAGGTTTTTCCAGTTACTGGAGCATAAGGAGTTTTCATAGAGTATCCTTGATTGCCTAATTTGTTTACATATAATTTGATTAGATTCTATCGGCAGTATAGTCTGCTGAATTCCCAGTTCTTTTAGACCTTTTTTACGCTTGATGTTGTTCAAACTATGATTGTTAATCCATGGTTCAATCCTGTTGTGTTTAATGATGTTTAGTTATTACTAATCTTGTGAACTAGGAGATGATAGTTCAGACTATCTCGAATAAAAGTTTCCACACAGTATCGGGGTCGTCGACGTCATAGTATGTAGTGGGCCAATCTGTTACTGGTTCATACATATTTCACTTTGATTTGTCGTTAACGTTATTTTTTCATCGCCCAATACCTTTAGTTCAATAAACATCAAAATATCCCTACATTTCAGTGTGTTTACAGAATTTTGATGAAATTCTTCAAATGCGGTCGAGATATAAACTTTATCAAGTGGCAATTTGAACATATATCATCCAGTTATTTCATCTCATATAGAAGTCTAATTAAGTCAGTTTGAGTTGATTACATCAACTTCAATGAGAATCATTCGAATCAACTGAAATATGATTTTGTGTTATAACGAACTTCGCAATTAGTAATGAACGAGTTTCAAAATTGAATTTCTGGCTTACCTCACTATTTACATAATTCTCAAATATCTATGAAGGTGGTTTTACGTGAATGGAATTTCAATAACGATGTACGGCCCGAATATTCAATAATTATAGTCTTTTAATTCCAGATGAGGGGACCCCTGTCGGTATTTTATTAGGGCTGGAAAATTCGAAGCTGAAATGAATGGAAATGATGCCACAAAATTAAAGAGAATTAAGTATGCAGCGGAACATTTAGAACAGAATACTGAACAATTATTGAAAAATATTGAGAATTATTAGTGTACAGGTGTCCCAGAATAAGAAAGCACCACCTGGAATTTGATTTCGACTTTTCAATATAATGCCACAATTTCTTGAAGAATTTTTCGAATGAATGTCTATAATTGAAATAGAAAAATGTTTGAACGTTTATGGCTGATCTACTCAAAGAATTTAAGTAATATTTTGATAAACAACGCTTCTCAGTTGTGCTTCGTATGGCCAGGGATGAATTACTTGTAACCCTTATTTCCCTCTGATTTGGATAGGCGTGAAATATTTGCATACTTCAATAAATTTTCTTCTTGGCAATTATCACTCAAAAAAGGTTTTTTAACTATACAATATGGTGTTTCAGGAGTGAACAAAACTACTTCTGGAAGTAATAAACAATCGAATGACGGACGAGTTGATATACAGGTTGTTTTCTGGATATTGTCGAAATTTCAATGAGCCAAATCTTCCATAGTATTGATCCGATTTTGGTTAGATTTTATGACTATTTTATTAGGACCAACTTCAATCAAACTCACTCGCGAAAAGAAGAAAAACAGGGCAGTATTAGAAATATTTCATATTTTTCTAACTACATACTCAATTCCATCCTGTATAGATTACTTCTTGAACGAACGTCTACTTATAATGATCATGTAATTAGATTCCTGTTCGAGGAAATATGTTTGATTGTGAGTGATATATGTTGTTGAGAAAAACGCATAAATGCAATTTATTCGATCAAAACAAAAACTTTTTCATTACCAAAATTCAGAGCTATTGATTTTAAGTACAAAACACATTTAACCGTTATCTTCCGACTGAAGATATGAAGTACACTCATAAATCAAATTTATCAACATTTATGTAATTTGACCTTTAATTGTAATACAAATGTAATACGAAACACAACAAAGGTTTCATTGAGAAGGTCGTTACTTGATGAAAATCGATATACATATTTTCAATGAAATGAAACTATGGTATTTAGATTTTCACAATATTAACAAAACTGTGACCGGTTTCACCACACTATAGCTTCATCAGATAGATACAAAATAATGAACAGAGTTATTCCTTATATAATATTCTCATTTCCTACTTATTATTACATTAGGTACAAGTACAAATGATATGGTGGAAAACCCATCGGAGTTGCTTACTTTATGAATTGAAAAGATTGAGTTATGGAAAAGGATTTAGATCTGTTTGTCTATTAAGTAACCTACCTGAATTCTTTTCTCTAATTAATTTCCCATAAATTGAGTTTTTGTCTATTATTTTCATTGTGTAAAACTTTGAAATTATTATTAAAGTTATGGTTTTCTTCAAGTAAGTGATAAGAACAATGGGAATCTGATTAATGATAATTAGAACTACGTTTGTGCTCAGATAATACAACTTTTAAATTTCTGAAAGTTCTACCACTATAAATTTTATTACAATCCCCGCAAGACAGTTTATAAACACCGGATTTATTACTTTTACAATTTCAGATTTGAAGTTTTTGATATGTCGGCCTAAAGAATGATCAGTTCGGAATGCTATATTGAAATTATAATGCGAGAGGAATGATTTTAATTTCAGACTAGGATTACCAATATAAGTTAAGCTGTTGTATTTTGTGTTAGTAACTTTTTATACTTGAAAATACTTCCTGGATTGCTTTTTGAATTTTTTTGCGTGAAATCATGTTCTCAATCATACTAGTACTGTAACCGTTATTGACTGTTATTTGTTTAATTATATTTAGCTTTTATGAAATTACTTTGCGACGTTGGGATATTAATGAGTCTATATACCATACTATTGTGAGCAGCTAGTTTATGTGGATAAGGATGTGTAGATGAGCTGTGAATAGTAATATCTGTATGCGATGGCTTATGATAAAGGCAATAAATCCGGTATTTATAAACTGTCTGGCGGGGATTGTAATAAAATTTATATTGGTAGAACTTTCAGAAATTTTAAAGTTAGATTATCCGAGGTAGTTTTAATTATCATAAACCAGATTCCCATTATTCTAATCACTTACTCGAAGAGAACCATAACTTTAATGATAATTTCAAAATTTTACACAATGAAAATAATAGATAAAAACGCAATCTATGGGAAATTTTAGAGATCAACAAATAAGAGAATTCAGGTAGGTTACTTAATGGTCCATTAGATCTAAATCTTTCTCCATTACTCAATCTTTTCAATTCATAAAGTAAGCAACTCCGATGGGTTTTCCACCATACTCTTTGTACTATTAACTATTAGCCAAAGTAATATTAAGTAGGAAATAAGAATATTATATAAGGAATTATTTAGTTCATTAGTTTGTATCTATCTGATGGAGGCCACAGTTTGGCGAAACCGGTCCTAGTTTTGCTAATATAGTGGAAATCTAAATACCATAGTTTTATTTCATTGGAAAAAAAACACAACAAAGGTCTTCGATATATTACAATTTGAAAATTATATTCTCAAGGTTTTCTTTCTTCTCTCATGTCAATATTGTTTGGTGCTATAGAATTTTCCTTCTGTCACATTTCAAACATGATATGAGAGAGAACTACTAAGAGTGATATATACAGTACGTTCCAATGAAAACAAACCACGCTGAACAACTCGATTGATTTTATGAGAATTTCCTGAAAGAAGTCGATTTTTGTTATATGTTTCGTTCAATTTCCTACCCCCGGCAGCATCTACCACAAATTTTTGAATATGAAAAAGGAGTCGCGTAATACTTTTTCAAAATGGTGATTCCATTCTCTATACCACCACGTAATCATTTACTTTCTTAAATAACATATAACGAAATTAAAATTGAAGTCGATAATTGTTTTGAAAAATTCTAGATTTTCATGAATTCATTCGTTCTCTGTTTAAGGAAAACATTCGATCAAATCAATTTTGATGAACCGCCAAAGTTTTTTATACTTATTTAAAATTTTGCAAATCCCTCTGTACCCCTATTAGTTTCATTTCAGTTCCTATAAGAACGATTTTCCTTACTGCTGGTGGATTACTGGAAGAAAAACTTTACTTCTTCTGAATACATTTGAATTGTCGATTCTGTACGTTAATTTCTTGGCGCAGTGTAACTCTGCGTATTCCAGAAACAACCTGTATTATTGAAATTAGCATTTCATAGATACAGCCTTTGTGCTGACTGTAGTTTTCCGAGAACTTTCACATTCTCCTGAATTTTCCAGGTGGAAAGCGACCATCAGGCGCACACTCCAATTGATTGGCCTACAATCGCGAAAGATAGTGTAGATCAGAAATAGCCAATTCTAACAAATAGGGCTATCTATATCGAAAGGTTCAGACTATATTATCCAAGAACGGATATTCCTGGAATTCTTTGGAAATAGAATGGGATGGTTTTCACGTGAACTATTTCCAGAGATCGAGAATGAAATAACGCTCTACGTCGACAGTTTTCTCCGAATTTATAGGACATCAGTTGGAAAAGTTCTCAACTTTGAAAACCAATAAAGAATTGTTTGACGAAGTTTCTGGAAATCGTAGAAAACGCGAACAGACGTAATTTTATTTGGAAAGGGGCAGGTACGTCAACGTTATACGCTGAAAAAATTTTTATCGGGAGAATATCTTATACTCTTACGTGGCCAAACTTGAAAAGATGTGATTCTTTCAATCATTTCGAGACGAACAGATTAAGTGGTTTTGGTGAAATAATGAACACTTAATCTCAACCGAAATTAAATACTTAATCATAAATAAATTATGCCAAGAAATTAACCCTTAAAATCGAAAACTCAAATTTATTCAGAAGAAATTTGGATAAATTAAAAAATTATTTTCCAGTAATCCCCAAAACTAAAGAATTCTGGAGAACAATCCAAATGAAAAGGGTACCCATAAAGTTGAAGTAAAATTAATAATGAAAAAGTAAAACTTTTGGAGAAAAACAAGGTTCCCAAAATCCAGTTGATAACAAATATTTCCACCCCTGACGTGAAGAACTGCATGACATCTACGATTCTTACTCAATATTAATGACCCTATAGCATTCTGATCCATTTCGTTCCAAATTTCGATCCATCTGTTCCGAACCTCATTCACGGTAGCTGGCTGGTTTGACTGGCTGGTTCTACTGGCTGGTTTTACTGGCTGATTTTACTGGCTGGTTTAACTGGCTTCTTTATCAAGAATGTTTCAGACATGTTCAATGGAACTGAGGTCTGGACTTCGTGCAGGCCACTCAATTGAGTGATTTCGCAATTTTGAAGGAAGTATCCAACGATATGAGCTTGGTCAGGTCTGGCGTTATCATACATAAGTAAAAACTTTTCTTCTTAAATGCCTATAACGTATCTGGGCATTCAAGGTTCCATTATTTACGAAGACCTGATCAGTGCGGCCGTTCAAGGAAATTCCCCGTCACTCCATTATTGAACCTCCACCGAAAACATTGGTAGGTTGAAATATTCACAGGGCATTTCTCTAATTTCGACGTCTGTACACTAGAGAACGTCGACCGCGATGGAAAAGACGCAACCTCGAGTTATATATAAACAAAACTCTGCCCGAGTCAGCTTCAAACCAATTGACATGCTCTTTGTCAGAATTCAAACGTGCACTCAACGGTCTTGAAACATCGATGCTGCTCGAGATTATTCTAACCCAGGTCTCATTTCATCTTTACCAGTCCCCCTGTATTAATCTGGAAACAATTGGTAGATAAATGATCGGCCTATACTGAGACAGATATTGTGTTCTATTGCTCTTAAGTAGCATATATGTTAAGCCTTGTGTTAGGAAAGTGGGTGTTTTCCTGGGATGATGAAGACCATACGTGAGCTGTTTCACTAGGGCTCCATGGAGCTTATTAAACTTATTGTACTAGAAATTGTGGATATTTTCTATATCTGTGACCTTATAATTGTTGCTCGCTCTAACTGCTGTTGCGATTTCTTCCTCCGTTATTCCTTCGAAGTCCATATGTTTGATATCAAGGCGTTGTTTTTCATTCGTGATCCATTCAGCATCTTTATTGTGTGCTTTCGGGTTCGATCATTATTATTATTATTATCGTGGACTTGTACACTATCTCAGTATTCAGCTGGATATAATTTACCTTTCTCAGATTCAGTAATCAAAGAAAAAGGAGTCGATTGCAATATACTTGACATAAATTTTCTTACTATCCTACATGTATTGAGAATTACAGCTTTTTGCATTTCCATATAAGTATCCTTATGCAATTCTAATTTCTTAAAGCTATCATGCAAACTTTTGAGTATTAACCCAGTGAAAGAAATGATGACATAAACGATATCTATTTTATCGAGGTGCCACATCTGCTTGATCTCAATAGCAAGGTCTGTGTATTTGGACTTTTTCTCCTGGAACATGTTCAGCACGTTGTTTCATTCGGTATTGCGATATCCACCAGCATTGCTGTTCTGGCTCTCTTATTATACACCACTATGTCCGACCTATTATTCGTCACCATTCTGTCAGTGATAACTGGCACCGTACTTGTGTGCAAGTTTCTGATGGATAATGTTGTACACTTGATAATGCCTGTGAAGATAGTCTGTAATGGCCAGTTGTTCGCAGCCGAACGTAATATGCTGTATAGTCTCCGATCTTATATGGCATTTTCTGCACTTATCTGTTTGTTATGTTCCGTCCTTAATTGTAAATTTTTTGTAGTTGTTTCTAGCGATGATTTGGTCTTGGATGGCCATAAAGAATCCTTATATTTCAGCGAATAGTTCTCCTTTCATCAACCATTTGTTGAAAGCTCTTTATGTACACACGACACTAACACATCATAAACAGACAAGCTATTGCTAATGCAATAGCGACAGGGAAACGAGTTTTTTCCTCAGGTTTTTTCACTCGTTTATTGAATCATATGATGTATGTGTGATGAAATCAATATGAGCCTTAATTGAACCATTTTTTGAATTAATCGACATTTTGTGAAAAAATAAATTCCCGGTCGAACTTCTCTTCTATGTCTACTGAAATTGTCCCCCAATTTCGATACAAAATTTTTCTTGTAAACATAAATACCCATGAACAATAAGTAATTGTTGATATAGCTATAGAGGATATTCTGTAATGATTACCAAATTTCTGTTTAGCTTCAAACTTCATTATTTTTCTTATTTCAAATGAACTCCGTGTTTAATGAATACAAATGAAGAGTAATTCCACTATTATTATTGGAAAGATATTAGATGCTCCTGTATCTATCTCCACAGATTCAGAATTAAAAATTTTGTATTTTATGCTAGAATCTATTCTGTGTCTTCGATCAAAATCATGTTGGGCTAGAGTGGGATTGACGTTCTTTTAATCTGGTTTTGATTGATCTTTCAGTTTTTCACAACTCATTTCATATGATAGGCTTATCCATTGCATAAGTTTTTTCCTTTGGGTTTCTGAGGAAGCTTTTGAAGATTGAATTTGATTTATAAGCCCAGTTGCTGTTAATATTTTCAAATATTTTTCTAATCTTTTGATGTCTCACAGATCGGAAGGTAATTTTATTTTTTGTTTTCCTAATTGAAGAAGTAGTATTCAACATTTTTTTATTTCGGTGTCTATTCATTAACTTATAAGCTGAACTATCTTTATAACCATCTAGAGTAGTTACAATCTTATGAGAGCTTTTTCTCTCTGAAACCTTCCTTGAAAGAAGAAAAAGCTCTCGTAAAAACAATTGGTCAAGGTGCTTATTACTATTCTCAAGAAATTTTATGTAGCATACTCTAGGAAATCAACTGGGTCCTCCCTTATCATAATTTTCATGAACGATTTTTCATCATTTCTCAGATTCTATTTTCAAAGCAACTGCTGCCTTGATGAAAGTATATTTATAAAGTAGTACATTTGAATTTGGGAGGCTTTTATTTGGTAAAATTCCATTATCAATAATAAAAACAAGTAATGTGTTTTCAGGAATTTTACTTAATAATTGTAATTCGTAACGCGTTTCACTACACCGTAGCTTTTTCAGACGAATGAATGTACAGAAAATAAGAATGAGAATATAAATATAAATGTTCTTAAGTAATTAAAAGCTTATTGGGTTGCTCCTTTTCAAGTAGTTATTGATGACAGGTATATCCAATAAAATCAAGGAACAGATTGCTCCCTGAGGAGATTCAATAGAGGTGAAGGGCTTAAATCGACTTGTTCATTGATGAGTCTACTTGAGTGTTTGTGTTTGTTGATTTCTAAAGTTTCCCAAAGATCTACCTTCCAATATTTATTATCTGTATGCAAAATTTCAAACTGTGGGTCGAAAGAGTGACCCACATAAACTGCGTTTATGTTCCGATATTCTGATATTAAAATTCTATGTGTTTTACCAATGTAGAAATTATCCCAGTCACATTTTTGTGATCTGTAATTGATGATTTTACTATCGAAATTATGTTTTTAACATCTTTCTGAAAGGTAGGATCCTTAGTTGATGTTATATAGTTTCCGGCTGTTAAGAAATCTTCATCTCATTGCAATTCCGATAATAAAATAAAAACAATTCGTGAAAATAGTACCAAGAACGATTTAGTATTCACTAAAGCAGATAAAGGTAACACCGTCATCGCGATTAGTAAAACCGATTTTATTTCAAAAACTGAAGAATTCTTAACAGCCGGAAACTATATAACATCAACTAAGGATCCTACCTTTCAGAAAGAGGTTAAAAACATAATTTCGACAGTAGAATCATTAATAACAGACCACGAAAATATAAATTCATTAACTCAATCCACAATTCCCCGAATTATATTCGTTGATAAAACTTCATAAACCTAATTACCCAATTAGACCTGTTGTTTCTTATGTAACGGCACCTTCTTTCAAACTTTCAAAATTCCTTAACGACTTGCTAATAAAACATTGCAATTTCAAATCTAAATTATATTCGGTTAAAAATACATACGAACTAATTGCCAATATCAAAGATACCATTATACCACCTAATTCCAAACTCATTTCTTTCGATGTTAAGAATCTATATCCCAACATTCCTCCGAAAGATACGTACTAGTTAGTTGAAGAATTATTAGAAAAGAATCATGTCAATACGATCATTAAATCAGATATTCTTTCATTATTACAAATTTGTTTAGATCAAAATTATTTCCATTTCAATAACAAATATTATACTAGTGAAAACGGCTTAATTATGGGCAATCCGTAAAGTCCTTAGTTATCAGAAATATTCATGAATAATTTAGAGAAATTAATTCATAATCATCCACTTAGTAAATATTGTTTATAATGGTATCGCTATGTAGACGATATCATTATTTGCTTCACAAGAACAGATAGACAACTAAAAATTTTCGAAAATCATATAAATTCATTACATCCAAAAGTTGGATTCACAACCGAAATAGAAGGCAATAATTCAATAAATTTCTTAGACGTAACAATTTTGAATGAAAATGGAAAACATGTTTTCGCAATTTACCATAAGCCGTCACATACAGATATTGTAATACATAACTCGTCGTGTCATCCGTATCAACATAATATGTCAGCATTCTAACAGTTTTATTCATAGATTGATTGACATCCCGTTATCACCAGAAAATTTCAACAAAGAATTAAATTTAATTAAACAAATAGCCAAAAATAATGGTTACAATCCCAAACTAATAAATAATATTTTAAATAAGAAACGAAGTAGAATCGCATTGAATGAAGTTTACCCTGTCGATAAATTGAAAAAAAATTCAACACCTTAACCTACGTTGGCATTACAAGTAAAAAACTGAAATCATTCTTGAGTAGCAACAGTTTAGGCAAATATATAAAAATAATGAAACTAAATCAGAGAAAACAATTAATCAGGTGTTTATAGATTGAATTGCAATGACTGTGATAATTTCTACATTGGTAGAACACATAGAAATAACACGAATTGTTTATAATTTATTATCGGAATTGCAATGGGATAAAGAATTCTTAACAGCCGTAAACTATATAACATCAACTAAGGATCCTACCGCTTAATTTCAGAAAGAGGTTAAAACATAATTTCGACAGTAAAATCATTAATTACAGACCCCGAAAATGTGACTGTGATAATTTCTACATTGGTAGAACACATAGAAATTTCAATATCAGAATATCGGAACATAACGCAGTTTTTCAAATAAAAAATCAGATTCAAATTACGCGAATCATCTCTTAGGAAATAATCACTCTTTCGACCCACAGTTTGAAATTTTGCATACAGATAATAAATATTGGAAGGTAGATCTTTGGGAAACTTTAGAAATCAACAAATACAAACACTCAGGTAGACTCATCAATGAACAAGTCGATTTAAGCCCTTCACCTCTGTTGAATCTCCTCAGGGAGCAATCTGTTCCTTGATTTTATTGGATATACCTGTCATCAATAACCACTTGAAAAGGAGCAACCCAATAAGCTTTTAATTACTTAAGAACATTTATATTTATATTTTTATTCTTATTTTCTGTACATACATTCGTCTGAAGAAGCTAGGGTGTAGTGAAACGCGTTACGAATTACAATTATTAAGTAAAATCCCTAAAAACACATTACTTGTTTTTATTATTATAAAATAGTAGTACGATAATTTCCTAAAGTAATGTATCATAGAAAACTGGCAAAAGGCGTAAAACAGAAAAGTTTAACAAAGAAAGTACGAGAAAATCATTCATTATATTCACAAAATGTTTATTGAAGGTCCCTGTATGAACCCACGTGTATAGAGTTGAAGCCAAGACATTTAATAATCAATTCTGCTCATCAGGTTATAGCGTGCTTTTATGATTCAGCATTTAGTGTAATAATCGAATGAAGATGAACTTATCGCATGAACAAACTGAGTTACATCTATTCAGCCCTTCAGCATCAATTGAATTAGGAGCAGAAAGAGCATTGACGTCACTATTTCATGTAGGGGGTAAGATCGAGAGCTCTCATACATCTCAGAATGACGTTATAATGTCTCTGATAATGAAATTCCTAATCGGATGAGACTGATAGGCTGCCTCATATAGGATAGTGCATTTTCTTCTTGATTTGTGACAGATTATTCTGGATTATACTTGAGAGAAAATCGATTACTTCGTGGTTGCGTGTATCTTTCACTTTTACAGAAAATAAAGTACAGGGTAAAAACGATGTTCTAGTACGATAGCTACGTGAAATACTGCAAATGGAGAAATAGAACCCCCATCTCCGTCGTCAATTTTCAATGAAAATTCATTGGTGGAAAGATCGCAGCTATCTTTTTTTGTTCTTGAGCTATTTCGGATTTTTCAAATTTCCGGAAGCGAAAAATGAATGAGAATAATGTTGAGATACTACGCTCACATTTTGCGTTGATTGCAGGGTACGTCCCTGTCGTGCTGAATGGTTATCGCATTATAACATAAACTCTGGTTTTTTTTAATAACTAACTATAGGTGAAATAGGAGTGTATTATTTTTCTTCCCAGATGCCCACTTATAATAAGAACCAACGAAAGTTACATATATATATATATATATATATATATATATATATATATATATATATATATATATATATATATATATATATATATATATATATATATATATATATATATATATATATATATATATATATATATATATATATATATATATATATATATATATATATATATATATATATATATATATATATATATATATATATATATATATATATATATATATATATATATATATATATATATATATATATATATATATATATATATATATATATATATGAGATTGAAGAATTATTCAATAATCTTGAGTAGATCAATGAATAATCCTTCCTGACAAAGCTAGTTCCCAAATCTGCCTGCCATGCACGCAGCCCCCAAGAGCCACAATAGTGCAACTGAGCAGGATGCCGAAGAACGAAGCGGCAGACTGCAGTTTTGCCCCTATTAGGAGCTCATCAGTGTCGCATATCGCTTCTCAGCATCCTTCAAAGCTACATCGGGGTACCCTATCAATTCCAGAAAGGACGCACCTCGTACATACGTACAAGAGTTGCCCTCTATGGACCGACACGGCGAACCCGCTACAGGACTTCGAAAAAGATACGAACAATAACAAACAGATGTGGAAACGTTAAAAATTCCAAACATTTGGGAGACATCTTTCGCCGTTCCGTGAATCACATCAACGGTAGAAAACGAGCGAAATAATCCAACTGGAATATTGCTCTTTTCCCCTGTTCCGAGATCAACCTCCCGTCGGTAAATATTTGGTGGATCAAATATCTTCCGCGATAAATTTCGTGAGGAGTCTACATATATCTCCGAAGTCCGGTAGCGGGTTCACCTAAGCAGTCGGTCCTAATACAACATAAAGGAAACGAGTTTTTTCTCAGGTTTTTCACTCGTTTATTGAATCATATACAAGATAGCATGGTTCCCCTGTTACATTTCCTGAGCTCACACTTGTGTTTTTTCTGACACACACCAAAATTATAGGTATAAGCATTTATTGTAAATACAAATATTATTCAAATGAAATCCTCTCTTTCAAAGTATAAAAAACGCATGTTCTAAGGAACGATATGCGAACATTTGAAAGATGAGCGTAATTAAAAGTCAACAATAAGACAAAGATTCAGCAAATATCTGGCACAAGAGTATATTCGCGTATACCAGTAGACTTGCGAATCTTGAAAAACTACAAATGTTTCTTTTTGAAACAAAAGAAAGTGGAGCTTTGGATTCTCTGTGCCGGAAGAACAGAAATTGACAACTTAATTAATCAGCGGAAAAACGAAAGTGTCTAGTTTAAAGACTGAGTTCAGAAATTTCGCGGAGTAACTTAAAAAAAAGAAAAGGAAAAAAGATCTAAAATGTGAGAAAAAAAACCAAAATTGTGACTAAAATACCGGATTTGACTAACGCCCGATTGTGACGAACAATTCAAGAAACATAGTGACTTTTTGTTTCCTAATTGCGCGCTGTGAAACTAACTTTATTTTCAAATAGGAAAAAAAACATTCCACGCAAATGTTATAAATTTAAATATAAGAAAATATACCTATCTCAAACGCGAACAGGCGTTTTTTTTATACTTTTGAAAAGAGAGGATTTCCAAAAATTTGAATTTGAATTGTTTGTATTTACAATAAATGCTTATATCTATAATTTTGGTGCGTGTCAAAAAAAAAACACGAGTGTGAGCTCAGGAAATGTAACAGGGGAACCATACTATCTTGTATATGATTCAATAAACGAGTTAAAAAACCTGAGGAAAGAACTCGTTTCCCTGTTTATGTTGTATTAGTGTCGTGTGTACATAAAGAGTACCAAAGATTTTTCTGCTTAGACGCTTCATTCTCTCTTGCATTCCATGGTTTCCTAACGAAGACAAGGGTGAAAAGAAGGGGGTTTGGGACAGGAATCTGTAACATCAACAAATCTGTAACTGAAAAAGAAAACCAGCAGAAAAATATTTCCACAATCATACTTCTTATGTCTAAATAAATCTGAGAAAAGATTTAACATAGCAAGCAAGATCATGAAGAGGATTAAGGAGATAATAAAAAATACATAACCTGCGATATTTCCTCAAATTCCCTCTCTGTTTGACCGAGAGAGCCCCGATAGGTTCAGTCTTTCAAGTGATGCCGATTATGATCTATAGATGTTTTAGAATCATTATGGACCCAATAGTTTGGGTTGACATCGCCCATATATTATTTCTTCGTGGAACTTGTTTAATTTAAAGAAAAATTTGCGAAAGGAAAAAATATAAATATAAATATCAAAAATGTTCTGTAATAATTAAATCAATAGAAAGTATCATAAATACTCAACCCAACTTTATCTAAAACGAATTCTACACAATACAATAACCCAAATCTAGTGAATAATGCCTTTTTCAATGAATTCTGAATATCCTAACCCATCAAAATAATTACGAAAATCTTGAATGATTTTCTTATGGAATGGCAGTAGTAATACCTAATTGCATCGTTTGAGGGGGAGTAGTATCAATTGATTGATGAAGACGAAACTCTGTATTCTATTCAATCTGCCCAATACTATTGAAAACTACAGTGTAAGTTACCGTGACTTATTTCATCAATCAACATTTGAAGTCCGTTCTGCCCTGCAGCACCGCCTTCCATTTCTTCGACGGGAGATTATGCTCGTGTAATTTAATTCCTCCATTTCAAAGACGCAATCCCGCCAAAACAACGTTACAACAGTGAAGATACATATACAAGGTGGTCCAACGAAAACTTAACACCTCGATTTTCCGGTTTTATAATGAAAATATGGAGAATCGCTCGAACCCGTCGATTTCTGATTCGAGGAGGAACAATTTTTCCAATTATTTCATCCCCGTAATTGTAATCCCCTTTCGAGGGTGAGCATAACCCCTAATTTTGAATAAGGATATGGGGTGTTGCGATACCTCATTTTGAAGATTTTATCGAGTACTATCTGACCCTAAATTTTCGCTTCCAAATTTTCATCGTTAACGAAATGGCAGCTAAAAAAGTGGAAGACTACTACTTTTGTGATCAGTTTATTAAGTGCTGAAAATTCCTCCATTCACTTCCATGCAGTAAAATAAGTTTTGCTGCACGTGAAATCGTTCACGTGAATTACTCAACATTTTTATTCAATTCGACAGCATTCATGCATGATCCGAATTCGCAAATCATCCAGTGACTCAGGTTGGGTAGCGTAAATCTTAGATTTCAGGTGACCCCATAGAAAAAAGTCCAGTGGCGCCAGATAAGGTGATCTGTGTGGCCACTAAATATGTCCCCTTCTACCAATCCAGGCCTGAGGAAATTTTCAACTAAGAACTGACGCACAGGTTGAACGAAATGAGGTGGTGCGCCATCTTTTTGAAAAATGATCGTTCATGATCTTCTTCATTCTCCAATACTTGCACGAGGGCTGGATAAATAGCGTTCTGTAATACTTCTAAATAAATGTGGCCAGTGATACTAGCAGGTATAGAAAAAAGGGCCGATGATGTGATTTCCATAAATACACGCACAAACATTTAACTTTTGGGGATGCTGAGTATGCTCTTCTCGAAATAATCTTGGATTTTCATCTGACCAGTACCGACAGTTATGCCTGTTTACAGTGCCGTTAAGGTAAAATGAACACTCATCCGAAATCAGATATTGAACATGTAGTTTGGAATATTGATAATAATTTCACTGACCACTTCACAGAAAATGAGTAGACGATCAATATCATCCTCATTCAGTTCCTGAACCAATCGTATCTTAAAAGGATGAAACTCATGTTTTCTTGAAATTCTCATGATGGTTGTGCTTGAAACACCAGACACATTGGACTATTTCCTAGTACTTAGGATCGAAGTCGTTATTTCTAAAATTTAATTTCATCCTTTCCATCCTTTCTTCTACGGAATATACCATTTTAATCCTACTACAAATTTACAGTCGCTTTGGCACTGTTTCAACGTTCCTGAAAATTCATGATAGACTAACAAGATACTAAGGTAAATCAAACACATGGTCTGTCTACTTTTTCGAACAAGAAAAAAACATTGCATACCTCGAAGTAAATTCAACATAAGCTAGCCATACACCAGCGTTCTTTACTGCATGGAAGTGAATGAAGCTCATTTTCAGCACTCAATAAATAAATTAATCACAAAAATAAGTAACCTTCCACTTTTTAGCAGCCATTTCGTTAACGATGAAAATTTTGGAGCGAAAATTTAGGGTCAAATAGTATTCGATAAGATCTTCAAAATGAGGTATCGCAACACCCCGCATCCCTATTCAAGATCAGGGGATTGTGCCCACCCCCGTTGAGAAATTGAAGTTACAGGTTTTTCCCACTCGAATCAGAAATCGACGGGTACAAGCGATTCTCCATATATTTTCGTTGGACCACCTATATATATATATATATATATATATATATATATATATATATATGTGTATTCTGGTAGATTGATATATTTTCATAACAGTTATCGTTATCTTAATATATAATCATTCCAGGATATATTTCGATTATAATCGTTGCCAGGCGGTATTAATTACTGGGTGGTGGATTCATATTTTCCATGAAATCGCTTTGATTGCATGAACAGATATATATATATATATATATATATATATATATATATATATATATATATATATATATATATATATATATATATATATATATATATATTTCGATAATGAGTTTAATTTTTTGGGATTTAAGGTTTATAAGAAAATTTAAACACTATCTAAAATAGACATTTCGGGATTTTTTTCCTTTTTCAGTATTTAATCTACAACATTACAAAAATATACATTAAGATTCATATTAAATAATTCCTAAATGTATCTTACCCACTAATCTTTGGATGATTGTTTTATTTTTATTTGTAATAATTCTAGATTCCACTTAGTGTTTTGGGGATGTCAGTTTTCGGAGGTAATGTATCTTGAAGTTTTCTATAGCGCTGTTTTCTTTGTGGACTTTTCAGGTGTTTCTGGGATCTGTTTGTATTGTACCGTGTTCTCTGTATCTACTGCGATTGTTAATCTTTTTGGAACGTGTTTCTTTTGTGCCCTGTTTTGTAGAAGATCTATGTATATGGAGCTTAGTGTCTTTATATCTTTCCGGTCATTTACAGAGTTGTCTATGTTTTTTGTATTTGTATCATCTCAAGTATTTCTCCCTTTCTTCTGTTGTGTTCGTTTAGTGCAGTGTTGTGGTTATTTATGGGGTTTGAGACGTTCTTTGAGGTGTTGAATTATCTTTGAAATGTATATGTGATATAATCTGCACCAACTCATTTTCAACAGAACATGAGTTCATATCAAACTGACTTGCTATTTCAGTAAGTAATTGCTCAGTGTTCTGATTTGAATGAGAAATTGATTTGGAGGTAAAATTGATTTGGAGGTAAAGTTGATTTGGAGGTGAAATTGATTTGGAAGTTAAATTGATTTGGAGGTGAAATTGATTAGAGATGAAATTGATTTGGAAGTTGAATTGATTTGGAAGTTAAATTAATTTGGAGGTAAAGTTGATTTGGAGGTGAAATTGATTTGAATGAGAAATTGATTTGGAGGTGAAATCGATTTGGAAGTCAAATTGATTTGGAGGTGAAATTGATTTGTAGATGAAATTGATTTGAATGAGAAATTGATTTGGAGGTAAAATTGATTTGGAGGTGAAATTGATTTGAATGAGAAAGAGAAAGGATAACTCATAAATGATGCTGTATTTGCCAATTTACTGCATTTATAAAAACGCGTTTGGAATTGTCCCAAAATATTTGATAATTCAGCCTCCTAAGTATCATAATTCAACTCAGGAATCCTTGCTTTCAAAGACAGAAAATGTTTCACATCCTTTCTCTTCAGTTGATCTATCATAAGTTGCAATTTACTTCTGAATGCGTTTACTGCGCTAATCATCTCAATATAAGTTTTTCCTTTACCTTGAAGCTCCAAGGTAATGGTGTTTAAGTCCATTGTGATGTCAGTCAAAACTGCCAAATAAGTCAGCCATTTTTCGTTTTTCAACATTTGTGTGCTATCCTCTCTTTCGTCTAGAAAAGCTGTTATTTCTGGCTATAATTCTTGAAACCTTTCTAGGAATTTTCCGCAATTCAAGCACCTGACGTCCATGTGTAGAACTAAATCATTGTGTTCAGCTGACTCCCTATCATCAAAATGCAACTTAAAGAGCCGCCGTTGCAAGCTACGTGCACGGATACAATTCACAATTTTTGTTGCAATGCCCCATAATTTCATCCGTGTTTAAAACTTTTGAACACAAAACTTATTGATGTATAATGCATTGGAATGATAAAAATGAAGGGAAATCTTCATTAGCTCGACACAATGCCACAATACCGTTTTTGTTTCCAGTCATAGCTGGTGCTCCAACGGTTTTAATGCACACTAATTCATATATGAGTAGCTTGTAGTTATTTACAACATTGAAGAAAACGTTATATATATCTTCGCCGCGGGTTTTCCCCTTCAGAGGAATGATTGTCAAAAATTCTTCCTTAGTCAACATGTCATTGAATACCATCCGAATAAAAATACACAGCTGGGCAGTGTCTGTCATATCGGTGGATTCGTCAAACTATAAAGAAAAGTATGTACATTTCATGATATCTTGTTTTAGTCTATCTGCCATGTCCTGACTTATGACTTCAATACGCCTTGTGACATTGGAACGAGATAACTGAAGTTCTCTAATAGCAGACATGATTTCTGTTTTATTTTCAAAATCTCTAGATATCGTTAGGTGTTTCGCCAATATATGAGATATTTTAAATGACACGATCGTAGCAGCTTAACAAATTACGTACTTTTCGTTTTCTTAATTCACTCTGTGGCAGAAAATCCTTCTCATAATTTTTATTAACCGTTTTATGATGCCTCTCTAAGTTACCACGCTTGGGTATTGCAACTGACTCACGACTAATACACTTATCCTTCAACATACAAAAGAAAAATTCTTCCTCCCAATCATTATTAAAATGATACGTTTCAGATTTCTTCACTACACTCATTGTGTACTATTTAATAATAAACTTTGTATCGACGTAGTATTGCCTTCTAGTTACAATCCAGAATGACTCCAATTTCTGCAGACGCAACATTTATATCGGCGTGAACGAAAGTCTCGAAATTTCTAGAAAAGCAGAAAGAATAAATAACCCGCCTTTTGCCGTTAGCAGAGTGTTATTTTATTACGTAATAAATTTTGTTTAGTTACCTACTTATTACATTTTTTTTCTTCTCGAGATCTACTCAAAAACCACTCGCGATTGACCGTTTGAGCATCGCTGCTTGAACATAACCAACCTTCTTCTGAATAAATTTGAATTTTCGAATTCGATGTGCGTTAATTACTTGACGCAGTGTATATGGTCATCGTTATACGGTTAGTAGCTTATAAAATGGGAAACGTCGATCTCTTCAAACTTTCTCTGATAATACTAATTGAAAGAAAATAAAAGATCTGACCTACTATTGAACACTATATAACACTATTTCAATACTGCCATACAAAAAAGTAAAATCCAATAAATTTCGTATTCAGTCACACAATAACGACGCTGTGTGTTGCAATTCCAATGCACTAACGAATTCGTTGAGCAATTTCGCATCCGAGTAATTGAGTCGATCTGCGAAATAGGTGGCTGCGGTCGTTGGAACCCAGTTCACTAATAACGGAGTTCACTGGTTTGCGAAATCAAAGAATTGAATACAATGAATGCATATGGTACATTCGGGAATTCGAATTTACGTCCACTCATGGATAAAGGGCGAATATGCAACACAATAAACCGATTTGCGACAAATTTGAACGATGTACTGTTTAGACAGGCACGTAGAATGAAACGGAGAGTTCATTTGAATTTGGCGCTATAACGTCAGTGTGAATGGGCACGTTCGCTGACCGCGATTCGTTAAAGGATGTACAGATAAGCAATTAAATTGTCAACGTGTTTCCAACATGCTAGAGAAAATGTTGCTCGTCTATATCTATGTTCGCGGTTATGGTGAACGGTTGGTACGAAAATTGGCGTCGGGGCACTCGAATACCACCACTCATCCCCCCCAAATTTTTCAATGAGTTCAAGCTTTCAACATTCTACGGACACTTTTTTGAGTGGAATGCGACGAAGTCCATTTTTTTGTTGAATGGTTTTCGAATCATATTATAAATTTGTATTATTTCAAATTTGGATGGAATAAAAAGCCTTCTTTTCCCAACTATACACTACGCAACAAATCATGTAAATGTTATTGCGCTCTCCAACGAACCGAAACAGAGGTCACTCACCATTGCCACCGAAAAACCATGATAACAAAGGGTAGATAAACAAGAAACTTCAAGGAGTCACACTATTCAATATTCGACTATTTACCGCAACGCTACACGCCGTGTCAGCAAAGAACCTATCTTTAGAAAAACGAAGGCTCCTTATTCATATCTGGTTGTCAACCAGTCATACAGTACGATCTCAAATATTTGAACTTGCGAAATTATTGCTATATGTGTAGACACATTGAAAAATTTTTATTCAAGGAACAATATTCACCTTATGAGGGATGGATCGGAAAACCAGCTCCTTCAGGGAAGGATATTGTTCCTTGAATAAAAATCTTCAATGTATATACACATATAACAATAATTTGTAATTTTTGCGATTGTACCATCATTTAAGATCTCCCTCGTTAAGACAAAGGTACACTGCTAGTGTTGCATCAAGTCAAGCATCTTGAAAGTTGAAAAGTCCGAAAATCTTGGCTTGACTTGAAATTCAAACTTCTGAAAATCAAAGGTTTGACTTGACTTGATTTTGCAACCCAAAAGCTTGACTTGACAATTAACAGTTTGAAAGCCTCATACTTGTAAAAGTAATAGAAGTGAGTGGTATCTCTAGTCATAGAGTTGTTCATTTGGCTGAGACACACTGGGATTTCAAAACTTGACTGTTCGATCTAGTCTAAGCGTTCCGCAGCGCAATAAGTAGATACAAAAAGCTCCGCGAAGGAATTTGCTTATTTTAAAGGGAAAAGTTGAGAAATTAAACCAGCAGTCTTTTCAGAAGTGTGAAAAATTTCTCTATTCCACAACAACAATCAACATAATATTGATGTCGCCCACAACCTACAATAGATTTCTATATAATATAGAATAGATTCAAATGAAATTATTTTTTCAGGTTTTGGCAATTTCTTGTAGATGGTATAGAGCGTAACATATGGAACTCAGCTTGCTACACAGGTTCTGAATATGAGGTTGCCAGTTTGGGTTCTTGTGCACTATAAGGCCCAGGCACTTAATGTTGTCGACCTGCCTAATAGACCGCTTATTTGATTTCAACAATAGACTTTTATTATTTGTTGTTGTTTCTGTGTTTTTTAATAAAAAGTTGATAAACATTGTCTTGTCGACATTCAGATACAAACCATACATGTTAAACCAATCCATACGCCTCATTAAGCACTGATGTGCAATGTCTAGGATTTTTTCTTCACCCTCCCCGCTACAAATAAGGGTAGTATCATCAGCGAACATTGTGAGACTCTCCGGATTCCGTAGTGCTGTTGTGGTCCAAGCACAGAACCTTGTGGTACACCAATGCTTAGGCTACAAATTGAAAGCGATCTGTCAAAAACGATCTGATAAACCTATTTATCCGACCCCTCATACTAAGGCTATTTTATATAATTGTGGCTCATGAGATAACAGATCAAATGCTCTACACAGATACATAAACCATAATTATTATTCAGGATATCCATCTTAGTCGATCTTGCATTCCTGTACCCCTGTTGGCAATTTGAGAGAATATTGTTTTTCTTTATGAATGTTACCATTTTGTCATAGATCACTCTTTCAAGTACCCTAGACACAGCAGATAGCAATTATATCGGTCGATAGATGTCCATAGAAGTTGGTTCCCCCTTTTTGAAGATCATTTTGATACGAGCAATTTTGAGAATATCAGGAAACCAACCAAACTCCAGTGAGAGATTTATGAGAAATGTTAAAAGACGAACAACAAAGTGGGAGATCTTCTTAAGCAAATTATTACTGATCCCATCCACACCCAAGGAAGTTGAATTTTTCAGACCGTGAATAATATTGAACATTTCTGCCTCTGGAATAGGAGAGAGATACATAGTTTCATTAATAGCTCCCATGTTATGACAAATGTCATATTTTTCGAACGTCTGTCAAAATTTTTTCGCAAATTTTTCTTTAAATTGAATAAGTTCCACGAAGAAATAATATATGGGCGATGTCAACCCAGATTATTGGGTCCATAATGATTCTAAAACATTTATAGATCATAATCATCATCACTTGGAAGACTGAGCCCGGCTATCAGGGCTCTCTCGGTCAAACAAAGATGGAATTTGAGGAAATTTCGCAGGTAATGTATTTTTTTTAATATCTCCTTAGTCTTTTTCATGACCTTGCTTGTTATTTAAAATCTTTTCTTAGATTTGTTTAGATATATAAGAAGTATGATTGTTGAAATATTTTTCTGCTGGTTTTCTTTTTCCATTGTTACAGATTCCTGTCCCAAATCTTCCTTTCACCGAGAAAACTTTGGTACTTTTTATGTACACACGACACTAACACAACATAAAGAGACAAGCTATTGCTAGTGCAATAGCGACAGGGAAACGAGTTTTTTCCTCAGGTTTTATTTTTTTTCACTCGATTATTGAATCATATACAAGATAGTATGGTTTCCCTGTTACATTTCCTGAGCTCACACTTGTGTTTTTTCTGACATACACTAAAATTGTAAATACAATTATTCAAATTTTGTGAATCCTCTCAAAAAAAATTTCAAAAAAAATATATTTATTTATATATATATATATATATATATATATATATATATATATATATATATATATATATATATATATATATATATATATATATATATACGCCTCAAAAAGTCTAGGGAACACTTCTGAATATCGATATATCGTATCCAGAACGATCAATATGGATGATTTTTTTTAAGAAATGAACACCTGCATCAATTTCTCACCAAATAATGTAGACTGCCGCAACAGATTTCAGTTTTTTTTATAAAAAACTAAAAATGCAGCAGATGCGACGCTGCTTTATAATCATTTCATGTATTCAGTGTTTGAAATCAGTTAATTAGCACTTTGTTTCTGTTGTAGGCACAAAAAAAAGATTCAAGTTTTGTGATTCGACCATGGAAAGACGACATTTGACTAGAGAAGAGATGTTACGAGCCGTTGGCATGCTCTAAGCTGGGAGCTCACAACGGGAAGTATCCAGGGTTCTGGAAAGTAGCCCAAGTGTCATAAACCGTTTCTGGTCGCGTTTCAATGAAACAGGTAGCGTAGAAGAACGCCATACAGGTCGTTTCTGGATTACTACAGTCGCCCAAGACCGATTTTTGGTTTTACAAACAAGAAGAGATCGTACTACCACAGCATCTCAATAAGCTCAAGAGCTATCACGAGTTCATAATGTACAAATTTCCGACCAAACTGTGAGAAATCGACTGCACGAAGGTCAACTCCACTCATGACGTCCTTTAAGAGTTCCACAACTGACCCATGGAAATCGCGCTGCTCTTTTAGCTTAGTGCCAAGAACACGTAAACTGGGATCAAGAGAGGTGGGCCACAGTTCTTTTCAGTGATGAATCTAGATTTAGTTATTATCCCGATTCGGAAATAATTCAAATATGGAGGGAACCTGGAAAGCAAAACCGTGTCCAGCATGCTCGAGAAGTTGTTAGACAGGGAGGCAGATCAGTGATGTTTTTGGGAGTATAGGCCTTGGTGGAAGAACTGACCTCGTTTTCATACAGAACAACCTCACGGGAAATCCTTACGCAAATGAGATAGTTTTACCTGTAGTGGTACCGTATCTCCAAACAATTGGTCAAAATCCACTCTTCCAACAAGAAAATTCCCCTCCTCATCGTGCAAGAGTTGTCTTGAACGTTCTTGAAGAGAATTATATCGATCTTCTACCGTGGCCATCCTGCTCCCCAGATCTGAATTCCATCGAGCATGTGTGGGACACCCTAAAAAAAATCTCCTGCGTCAAAACGTCTTCCATCATGAACAGGAGCTTCGATTAGCAGTTCAGGGGGCTTGGAATGACTTAGGCCAAAATGTAATAGACAATTTAATATTGAGCATGCCGCGACGATGCCAAAGTGTCATTAATAACAGAGATGGACCTTCTGGGTACTGAAAAATATAAGTGCTTCCATATCGTTTCGAAAATATTAGTTCAGGATTTTTTTGTGTTTTACCAAATTTCGTCATTTTCAAATTTCAAATTTTTTTTATAATAGGTGCTTTGGAGAAGTTAAATATTATTTTGTTTTCTTGAGAATACATTATATAGAATACATCCTAACAAAAACCGAAAGATTTCTATAAATTCGAATCATCAAATTCATATTTTAAAGATATTGGTAAGTGTTCCCTAGAGTTTTTTGAGGTGTTTATATTTATGTTAGGAAAACCGCCTGGTACGTCCGGTATCTTGTTTTTTATCCTCTTAGGTATGTCAATTAAATACTCATTGAAATAGGTTGATATAAACTCTGAACTCTTCACAAGATGTCCGTCCACAAGGATCTCCATATCTGTTTTTCTACTTGCGCTATGATTACCCAAATCACCATTTATAATACCCCAGACTGCCCTGGATTTATTCTTTGCTCTGCGAAATATTTGGTCATTGTGTAGTTTTTTTGTCGAGAATATAGCTTTTTGATAGATCTTTCTGAATTTTTTATAGAAGGTTATATTATCAGGATGAGGATTAGATACAGTCAAAGAATACAACATCTTCAGCATATGGGAGAAAATATTAATACCGCTTGTAATCCAAGTCTTATTCAGTTCCGCATTCGAATCAACGAAGTGGAAATGCTTGTTCTATTTAGAATGTTAAAGTCCCAATAAAATTCTCGAAGCCCTCCTGAACGTTAGATGATTTATATTACTTATGTATGTCAGATGATTTATAGATATCATACCATGATAAAAAGAATACATATAAATATAAAAATAATATATATGAATATATAAAAATATAAGTTCAAAAACAGCGAACTATCATTTATCTAATGACGGGAAAATGTTGTTTCGATTTTTCTTATTCTTTTTGACTTAAGTTTCAATGTATTCTTTACTTTTATTTCCTCAGAAGTTTAATTCAGTTGTTTTTATTTCCACAACAAACTTTGCTTCAGTTGTTTTACAGAAGATTTATTAACATTACTTTTAACTTTCACTCTTGTTGTTGTTTTGTATTTGTATTTACTTCAACGATTTTATGAATTTTAGATTCCTAAGTTAAAATTAAATATTTCCCGATCCAATATTTAGTATTATTAAAACTTTTATTCTCGTTCTCAATGAATATAAGAGTTTCAATGTTTTATTGCAATTGTGGTCTGAATGAAGTTTCAAAAAGCTTGCATTTTTAAGCTTTAGTAAAGAGAAAGCTAGACCCGACTTGAATTTCGAAAACAAAAGCTTGACTTGATTTCAAGATTTCATTTCATGAAAATTCGTTATATCAACAATATCGTTCATATATGAAATTTCTGTCTTGCAATTGTTTTAGCCTCTGTCCAATTTTTGCCCTGTTGTCCCAATATTTCCGCTATTACTCCATCGCATGTTTGTCGTGGTCTACCTTTTTTCATCTTTCCTTTAATCTTTGTCTCCCATATACGTTTGACTTGCCGTGTATTATCCATTCTATGAAGATGTCACCACCAGCTGAGCTGCCTTTTCTCTATAAATTTCAAAGTTGATTCAATTCCTAATTCCTTCAGTATGTCAATGTTCTTTAGTTTATCTCTCTTTGTGACTCCCCTTGCCCTCCTAAGATATTTCATTGCGACAGCTTGAATTTTACTTTTTTGGTTTTTATCTAGAACACACTAGGACCACTTAAAGAGTCAAATTTATATAACTGATCCATCAGATTTGGTGGATTTGTGACAACGGATTGTAGTCGAGTGTAATCGTTTAACCCTTGATATGCTACGTAATGTCTGGGGTCCTTTCGAGCAAAATCTTTATATTTATGTTTGGAAGTTGGCGGCGAACACTTTGAACATTTGTTCGATTGATACCGAGTTGACCTATAAAATGTATCAGGTATAATAAACCAAACAAACGTGTTCTTAATCGCCATCCAAAATCAGCAAACTCGCAAACACTGTATTGCTCTCTATTTATTCACCCTGTATCTTCATCACAATGCAGATGAAGCAAAAATTTTGTCAACAATATTCTAAAAATTATAGAAATAAGTTATTACTCAAACTAACTGATCAAATCGAATATTTGAGGGGTTGACACCCTCATCTGAGAGGGTGTCTGAGGAGATGTAGTGGAAGCACTACTGCTTAAAGATATTTTCCCCAAAATACAACAGTATTTCGGCGAATGTTCATTCGAAATCGACAGATTTTGCAATCTCTGAAAATAACCCGTCCTTTTACGAACCAGCCGGTATCTTCTTGCGAATATGTTAAAACTCAAAAATTATTACACACTTGTGTTGATAATCAAAAGAGCTTTCCAATGAGGTATCACTCGCCCTATCTTCCCTATTGAAAAAATTGAGTTTTGTGCACGTCTGATTAGGGGGTTGATGTGAACTAACCTCACCGTGTGTTGAAAGATGTCCTCCTACAGACAAAAATTCACCTGTTTCTGCTTTTTTGTCCAGAAACGAATAGTTTAGCAGTTTTTGAGTCTTTTTGTTTTAGTTGCCTCACTCGGTATTCTTGAAAATTATATTCAATTATATATACATATATATATATATATATATATATATATATATATATATATATATATATATATATATATATATATATATATATATATATATATTTCTTTCATTTTATTCCTCATGAGAGGAAAGCAACATGTGCGCCAAGAAACATCAAATTTTGTTGTTTTGGTTTTTGGTAATAAGTAATCGTCTATTAAAAAAGAACTTTGAAACATTGGAACTGTGCGTTAATTTCTTGGTTGATTGTATTACTGAATAGCGTTCCGACGATGTGGAGATATAGCTTTATTACATTTGAAGAAACGGAGTTTTTGATGTTCGAAGTTAATCGAACTACTGTTTGATTTTCGAACACCCTGTGTTGTGAACATCTCGAGAGGCTTGACATCCCAAATTGCCATCCTTCCGTCATTTATTCTACGGCTATTAGAAGTCGAAAATATTCTAATATAAAATCATATAATTATCAACAATACGGATCTGTTTCTATCCTGTAATATAGTATCCAGTACCTAATATTATAGCAAATTTCGTTTCGTGACGTCGATGTTGATGTTTACCAACCTCAAAAACCCAAATTTAATTAAAATTCGAAACGTACCCCCAAGACATCAGATTTCTACTTATACCGTACATCTTCTTATATCAATTTATCTTAGCAAAATAGAAATTTTGGAGGTAAACAAACCTCTATCAAATTTCATACTCTCGACATTTATTAGGAGGTGTATACACCTTCACTTTATTAATTAATTATTTTCAACTAAACGATCCAGGAATAGAATTTTTCATTGTTATGATTAGGGGTAAAACATAACTAGCTTAGAATTTTAACACGAATGTGTAGTAGCAGGGACGTACGAAAGTTTCTGGTTAAGGTAGAGTAGTCTTTTTAAGTTATTTTCTAAACAACAGTTGTGTCAGCAAAACTATTCACTGTAAATTGTCCAGACGATGGGTCAGTCACCAGCATTCTGGTTGTATGCAAATTTGCACCATTAGGTCATCTGTAGGTTGACCATTTGTCTCCAAACACATAAAGGATGTACCTACCATGTACTATCATAACTTATTAAGAGAACCTGTGAATATACATATAGGTACAGTTTGTTTTTCCTTTGACGTGCTCTATTTCTGCATTTCGGCTAATGACACGCCGGGGAATTCTGTAACATCACTAACCCGGGAATTTTGCCGAACCTCACTCGTGTCGAGGAAAGGAATCAATGTCTAACACATCTCTGTTAGACAGGACCGACGACATTACATCTCCTCCGAAAGATGGACACTCAAGCGATTTTCAGAATCCGAAAAATCACATCGACTTTGTGGGGATTGAACCCAGATAACTCTGAGTATCATATCCTCTACGCCACCGAGCCGACAGTGGATAAGTACTCACACAGTCTACAATAAACAACATCATTTCAGTGTATAAAATACACACATACATTAAATTCATTAAAATAATCAATTTACACAACTCTATAATTTCTTTAAGGTGACACTAAAAGCTGAGATGCTGCCTGTAAAGAGGTATCTCACAGAAAGCACCCCGCCATTAATTATCGAAAGAAGTGATTGACGACCATAGTTTGTGCGATGGACGTCAATATTCAAAATGTTGTTATTTCTAATAGCTCTTGGAGGAACGCGAAATGAAGAAAGTTCTAAATTGACTGTGCAATTTATGCAAGTGTTTGATACCTCGAAGTAAGATATCGAAATAGAATCTACGATAGAGAAGATGTGCCAGAAAAAAATGGCCTAGGTGATGTTTATAGCTGTCGTCGCCAAAAACAGTTCTACTATGGAAACACACTAGTAGAATGAATATTCTTGGTGTCCTCTCAATCCTATTTGAGTGAGTGGTATACAGAGGTGACCATTCAGTACAACAGTATTTTACGATTGGACGAACAATAGAAACATACAGGATTACAAAGAAGTGCATATTAGAAAAAGACCTGGTTAATCTAGATATGATACGTGTTACATTTACCTGTAGAGTAATTAGTTTTCATTTAATATTCTGCCTCGAACAACCGTCCATTGTCTAAAAAAAATACATACTAGATTTATTCCATGACTAACTATTTTTTGAACAACCTAACTAGATTACAATTAAATCAATAAATTCTATAACATTTTCTCCCTTCCAGTCTTTAAACTGTGGAAATTACTACCGAACATCTAAAACAATTAATTTTGCTACCGGTCTCCGAAATATTCCATTATTTGTCTTCACATCAACAACTCTGATCTTTTGATCTTGAACAGGATACAGTTGCAGGACAAGGCCCTTGTCCCATACGTTTCTGGGACCATTTGCATTCACTAACAGAACAACATCTCCTAGCTCTATTGCATTCTGTTCACTGTACCATTTGGTACGTTCAACCAAGGTTGGTGAATATTCTTGTGTCCACCTTATCCAAAATACGTCTGCCAATCTTTGAGCGGCTCTAGATAATAAGTTAGGATCTTTCTCTGTAGTTTTTGTCAACGCCATAGCAGCATGTCATGGCCCAATCAAGAAGTGATTTGGAGTTGAAGCAACCTCAGAATCTGGGTCAAGAGATACATGAGTCAGTGGTCGTGAATTGATTATGTTTTCTGCTTCTAACAAAAATGTCCGCATTATATGTTCTGGTGGATGTCGTGAGGTGAAAAGCTCTTTCAGAGCTTCTTTTTTTACACTCTGGATTAACCTCTCCCAACAGTCACCCATATGAGCAGCAAGAGGAGCGTTGAAATTGAATTTTATTTTCCTCACCATGCAGAATTTCATTATCTCTTCTCTGTTGAGTTCTTTCAGTTTGCGCTGCGTTATTTCTCTTTCACCGCCTCTGAAATTTTTTCCATTGTCACTGTATAATTGCTCGGGAAATCCTCGCCTGCAACACATCATTCGCAAAACATTCATGAAAGAGTTTGTGCTGAGGTTATGTGCGATTTCTAAATGTACCGCCCTTGTAGCCATACAACTAAAAATTCCTCCATACCTTTTTTCCCTACTTTTTTTCACAGTAACTTCGTATGGGTCAAAATAATCAATTCCGGTTGCTATAAATGGTCTGGTTGTCGGTTCAATTCTACAGTATGGAAGTTGACCCATCACTGGAACTTGCGGCAATGTTCTCCTGTTCTTACATTTCTGGCAACTATTCCATACGCTCTCACAGTCTGTCTGATTCGCAAAATCCAATTATTTTGTCGTAATAAATTTATGACAGTTTCTTGACCATGATGTTGAACATTTTCGTGGTAGCTGTGGATGAGCAGCTGTGTTATTCTATGTTTTGGGTCCAGAAAGATTGGTGTTTTCATGTTTTCAATCATATTGGCTCTGTTCAAACGACCTGATACTGTCAACAATTTGTCCTGATCAGAATATATACAAGATAATGTGTATAGTCTACTTTGAACATTGAGCGTTTTTCAATTTTTGAGTTGCATGACTTCTGATGCAAATGAGTCGAGTTGAACCTTCCTAAGTAGTAATGCCGCATCCTCGATAATTTCTTCAACTGATGGTGCTGTATCACAATGTGACTTCTTTTTGAGTATAATAATGAAATGAAGCATATATACTGTTGACCGCAAATGTCTCTTCCACTTGGAAAATCGGGAGAGATCTGGTGTTGCAAGTGTTTCTGTGGTATAACTAAGTAACAAAATTTGTGCTTTTTTGAACACTATCTCCTCTTGATTCACCTCTGTTTCTTCAGTATTGTCCTTAGCCAATGATCCTCAGACTGTGAAAGAAATTTTGGAACATTTAACCATCTACTTTTCAAGTCAATTTGAATTGGACTTTTTCTTTTGGTTGCTTTATCTGCCACATTGTCGATGGTGTTAACATAATGCCATTCGAAAACATTGGTGAGTTCTTGAATTCCTCCGACTCTTTGCGCTACGAATACCTTGAACCTTCTAGCTTCAGCTTTGATCCAATGAAGAACTGTTTTCGAATCACACCAATAGAAAACGTTACTAATTTTCAAATCCAAATTTTTCTTCAAAGTACTTCCAAGCCGAGCTTGTAATTCCGAGCGAGGAATCGCCAAAGGTTTCAAGGGCTACTCTGGTCCTGGCATTAACGAAATTAGTTTGGTTTTCACTATTCTGCTCAATTCGGAGATATGCAACAGCGGCATAACATTTTTCTGATGCGTCACAGAAACTATGAAGTCGTATCTTACTGTTGTGTCTGTCTAGATTGTAGTCTCTGGGAATGCAAAATTTTTCTTTGATTCTTTCAGCCAAATTGGCCAACTTTCGTGAAGGATGTCTGTAATCTCATATTCCCAATCAATTTGGCTTCTCCAAATATCCTGTAGAAGAACTTTACCCTGAACTGTAAAATTTGCCAAAAATCCAATCGGGTCGAAAATCGACATTATAACTTTAAGAACTTCACGTTTAGTTGGTCTTCTTCTATTTTCTAAAATATCTTCAGGAATTTTATGGAATTTCGTTTGAAAGCAAAAGGTATATTCTTGAGAATTCCAAAATACTCCTGAGATTCTTTCTGTTGCCATATCAATATTATTTTCCAAATGTTCGCACCTTCAGCGACCAAGTCTGGATTCAAATCTGATAATACATTATTATTATTAGCAATCCAATCACAAATGACGAAGCCACCTTCTCTGTGAACATGAATAATATCATGAATAAGTTGTTTTGCCTCCTCTTCCGAATCAGCTCCACCCAAGTAATCGTCCATGTAATGTTTTTCAAGAATCGCTTGACACGCTTCAGGATATTCGTTTTTAAAGAACAATGCGTTACGATTTTTTGTATCTTGTTCTAAGCATGGTCTGCAAGTAGATCCAAAATATACAACCATAATTTCGTAAACGTCCGGTTCTTTATTTCGCCCCATTCCCCGCTATAAAATTCCCTGAGCGCAACGATCCTCTTTTCTGATCCCAACTTGTAAAAACATTTCTTTGATGTCAGCAGTAGAAGTGTATTTTTTGATTCGGAAATTTAAAAGAATACAAAATGATGAATTGTATAAGTCCGGTCCTGTCAACAAATGATCGTTTAAACTCACACCTTCTTTTTTGCTGCTTGCATCATATACTATTCTGAGTTTTTTCTGGTTCGGATCCACTCCATAAAATTCTCTCTTCTTCTGTTGGTACCTTACAAATGTATCCCTTCTTTTCCAAATCCAAAATCTTCTCGCAATATGCCTTTCCATATTTCGCATTACTGTCCATCTTTCTTTCAGTACATTTCAATCTTCTAAAGGCGTTTACTTTACTCTCTGGTAAAACTATTTCATCCTTTTTCCAGAGTAAACCTGCCTCGTATTTGTTTTAACATGTTTGCACTCAATCCATTCGCATTACACCATCGATTGAAAGAATTTTAATTCTTTTGGAGAATAACACAGGTCTGCAACAAAAATGCTGTCTGGATATTTTTAACTGATTTCTATGTATTTAGGTGTTCTGAAAACAAAAAACATACTCAAAAAATTCCAGAACGTAAGGTTATTTTACAAAACGCAAAATTTTATTAGTAAAAACGAATTTTTTGTGCTAAAGAGGGATTAACTTCTAGTATGAATGATAGGTATAATTTTATTTTGATTACTGTTTTGAAATGTTTACAGGACATAACTATCATTAATTTCTGAATAAATAACACCCTGTTTTACCTACATTAACAAGTATAAACATGTTGTAACCTGAACGTGCGCGCTCCGATAGTGTAGAAGTGGCGCGGGACAATTACGTGTTAACTCATCATTGTTTTATAGATCTTGGTTCAATACAGTGCAATGTCGTCTGTGCGGAAGTGTGTGAACTCTTCGGATAGTTTCTGTTACATTTGTGGAGAATATATGACATTAAAGAAACAAGTTAATATTACGGACTTTGTAAAAAAAGTATACTTCGCGTATTTTGGCTTCAAACTTGGAGATCAGGATAAAGTATGGGCACCTCATAAAGTCTGCAAACGATGTATTGAAGACCTTCGAAATTGGTTTAAGGGCAAGAAAAAAGCTTTCCGATTTGCGATTCCTATGGTATGGCGCGAGCAAAAGAACCATAGTGATGATTGTTACTTTTGTTCGTGTAATGTGAAAGGGTATAATTCAAAACGGAAGCAGTCAATTTCATACCCCAATCTGCAATCAGCTATTCGTCCCATCCCTCATGGGACCGAAATACCAGTGCTCAAGGTCCTTGCTACCTTGGAAGAGGTTCCAAGTTCTGACGAAGATGGTGCTGTACATACACCCGATGACCAGTCAACTTTTGAATTTGAAGATGACAGAAGTCCAAAATTGTTTTCCCTAGGCGAGCTTAATGATTTGGTAAAAGACTTGAATCTTCCCAAAAACGCTGCTGAGTTGCTTGGATCAAGGCTCAAAAGCAGGAACTTACTTTTGCTGGGAGTGTCTTCCTCCTGGTTTAGATATCGTGAAAAGCAGTTTACTTCCTACTTTGCCCAAGAGGACTAGTTGGTTTATTGCACCAATATTGAAGGTTTGATGAATACATTTAAGATCTCATACGACCCATAAGAGTGGCGTATTTTTATAGATTCTTCGAAAAGAAGCCTTAAAGCAGTTCTGCTTCACAACGGCGGTTTCTATGCTTCCATTCCTGTCGGCCATTCCGTACACCTCAAAGAAACCTACAAGAACTTGGAATTGATTCTTTGTAAATTAAAATATAAAGACCACGGTTGGCAAGTAAGCGGTGATTTCAAAATCTTGGGCGTGGCGATCGGACAGCAATCTGGGTTTACCAAATTCCCTTGCTTTTTGTGTCTATGGGATAGTAGAGACCGAACAAATCACTGGACCTTAAAGTGTTGACCTGCGAGGGAGCTTAAAGTTGGCGAAAAGAATGTGCTGCATGAAACTTTGGTGCCTCCTCATAAAGTTCTTTTACCACTGCTTCACATAAAGCTGAGATTGATGAAGCAATTTGTAGAGTCACTTCCAAGAGATGAAAATTGCTTCAAATACTTAATATAAAAGTTTCCTGGCCTCTCGGAGGCAAATATGATTGGACCAGATATTAGACGGCTTATGACTGATCCACTATTCGTCACAACCATGACGGATCCTCAAAGAGAAGGGTGGATTGCCTTTAAGGAAGTTATAACAAAATTTTTAGGTAATAACAAAGACCCTAACTACAAACAAATCGTCAAAAGAATGTTAAAAGCATTTCAAGCTTTAGGTTGCTTAATGAGTTTAAAAGTACATTTTCTTCATTCCCACCTCGACTATTTTCCAGAAAATTTAGGAGACGTGAGTGAAGAGCAAGGTGAACGATTTCACCAAGATATTAAGGAGATGGAAAAAAGATACCAGGGAAGATGGAGCGTCTCAATGATGGCAGACTACTGTTAGACGCTTAAAAGAGACCTTCCAGATGCATCCCACAAGCGAAAATGTACCAAAAAGACTCTCACTGGGAAAAAGAAATGTGTTTAGTGCTCACTAATTATATACTTTAGATAAGAAAATAAGTTTTGATATGCAATTATAAATTACTCTATTCAAAAAAAAATTATGTTTTATTTTAAGATAATAACTTGTTCAGAATAGACACCTACATTGTCAGAAAACGTGACGTGCTAGGACAAAATGAAAGTCATTTTCGAATTCACCACACCCAAAAACATAAGAATTACACAAAAAAACCAAAACAGCTCTCAACTTTTTTTTTTGCAGACTTGTGTAATCTGATCCACGACACATTTAAGAATCTTACAATCATCCACAAAGAGCTAAAATTTGCAGTTGCGAAAACTTTCTTCAAATCATTAATGAATAAAATATTGGACCTAGGTGGCTACCCTGCCAAGACCGGATGAAACATCAAAGTGATCAGGGAAAAAAACCATTGTACGTAACACGCTGAGAACTATCAGAGTAAAAATCACGCAAACATGATCAAGGAGCATCATGAATGATGAAAACGCTCTAATTTGTATGATAACCTTCAATCAGAAATCTATCAAATGCACTGGAGAATTGAGATATAGGCTATAAGTCAAAAGGATATGCCTAAGTTCCATTTCAACTTAAAACCTTCGCTATCTCTTATGTATCATCTCAAGTGATGAAAAAAATCACGATAGTACTTGTCAAGAAAACTTTTGGTTTGCCAGCATGGTTTTCTTGCATAAAAAATACTGTTTTATTAGCACTCGATATTCGCACAGAAGAGACTATTCGTCCGACTTGATTGGCCTGACTTATCAATTCGCCCTCGTACAACCATCACCAAGGGCGATTTCCTAATAGCTTCCCGCAGCGCACTATCCCTCTTTTCATTTCACGTAAAATAGAGCGGCAACTTCTAAAACAACCGATACCCAGAAACAAATTGTTAGCATTTGAGTACGACTTACTATCTAAGGATGCTATTAAAGTGAACATGAAACTATTCAATTATGTATTTTCCATTTGCTTCTTGCAATTTCCCAAGAGAAAAGCAAATAACAATTTTCCAAAGTATTCTTACGTTATGAGATCATATTCTGTGATGAAAATTACGCAATATAGATTTTCATGCGAACGAAGACTGAATAAAGCGGGAAAATGACAGAAGTATAAGCTGCTATCCATAAACCCATAAAAAGAAATGATTTGATTTTATGAATAGAGCAGCACTCAATATAATGGAAGCTACAGCATGGCGAAACCATTAGCGGGTGACCTATAAACACCATTTACATTTTACGCTATTTGATACTCATTCTTCGCGATTTTCCCGTCGCTTGTGTCGCGCCTCATATATCGCAAATGGAAGGACAAACTACAAAGGAATTGGCGAACAGTCAATTTTCTTTTCAAAGAACTGAATTTATTGCAATATTTGCTGCATAAAAGTTGTCCTATCAGAACTCCAATAAACTTTCAGATTTTTTTCCATATTTTCTGCGAATAAACTAACAGAAAAAAATATCCACCTAGCAAAAATGTATTTCGTGATTCGTTATTTAACTGCTGCTACTGAATAGTGGTCACGAAGTTCAATGACGAATGAAAAATATCAAATATCCCTTCTAATGTGCGATTAACAGTTAACAGATATACAGGGTATTCCAAGTTGAGTGACGTTTATGGAGAACTAATAATACTATCGTTCTGAAATTTTGGTAGAAACTCTATTCCTAAAATATTGTCACCTCAATGGGTTCCGGATATACCGGAGTGTATACCAACTTTGTTATTTAATATAGAACACCCTGTATATTGATGACTGGTTCGATAACACTTATTCCAATCACAAAAACACCTAACACATAAGTCTAGCTTGTTTCGTTCATGAATTATCCCAGTTTCACTTGAAATTATCGAGTTTTTGCTTTTCAAATAAATTGATATAAACACCTCAAAAAAGTCTAGGGAACACTTCTGAATATCGATATATCGTATCCAGAACGATCAATATGGAAGATTTTTTTTAAGAAATGAACACCTGCATCATTTTCTCATCAAATTATGTAGAGTGCCGCAACATTTTTCAGTTTTTTTTATAAAAAACTAAAAATTCAGCAGATGCGACGCTGCTTTATAATCATTTCATGTATTCAGTGTTTGAATTCAGTTAGTTGGCACTTTGTTTCTGTTGTAAGCACAAATAGAAGATTCAAGTTTTGTGATTCGACCATGGAAAGACGACATTTGACTAGTAGCCCAAGTGTCATAAACGGTTTATGGTCGCGTTTCAATGAAACAGGTAGCATGAAGAACGCCATACAGGTCGTTTCAAGATTACTACAGTCGCTCAAGACCGATTTTTGGTTTTACAAGCCAGAAGGGATCGTACTACCACAGCATCTCAATTAGCTCAAGAGCTATCACGAGTTCATAATGTACAAATTTCCGACCAAACTGTGAGAAATCGACTGCACGAAGGTCAACTCCACACCAGACGTCCTTTAAGAGTTCCACAACTGACCCATGGAAATCGCGCTGCTCGTTTAGCTTGGTGCCAAGAACACGTAAACTGGGATCAAGAGAGGTGGGCCACAGTTCTCTTCAGTGATGAATCTAGATTTAGTTATTATCCCGATTCGGAAAGAATTCGAATTTAAAGGGAACCTGGAAAGCAAAACCGTCTCCAGCATGCTCGAGAAGTTGTTAGGCAGGGAGGCGGATCAGTGATGTTTTGGGGAGGTATACGCCTTGGTGGAAGAACTGGCCTCGTTTTCATACAGAACAACCTCAAGGGAAATTCTTACGCAAATGAGATAGTTTTACCTGTATTGGTACCGTATCTCCAAACAATGGGTCAAAATCCACTCTTCCAACAAGATAATGCCCCTCCTCATCGTGCAAGAGTTGTCTCGAACGTTCTTGAAGAGAATGCTCCCCAGATCTGAATCCCATCGAGCATGTGTGGGACACCCTAAAATGAAATCTCCTGCGTCAGAACGTCTTCCATCATGAACAGGAGGAGTTCAGGGATCTTGGAATGACTTAGGCCAAAATGTAATAGACAATTTAATATTGAGCATGCCGCGACGTTGCCAAAGTGTCATTAATAACAGAGGTGGACCTTCTGGGTACTGAAAAATATAAGTGCTTCCATATCGTTTCGAAAATATTAGTTCAGGTTTTTTTTTTGTGTCTTACCAAAGTTCGTCATTTTCAAATTTCAAATTTTTTTATGATAGGTGCTTTGGAGAAGTCAAATATTATTTTGTTTTCTTGAGAATACATTATATACAATACATCCTAACAAAAACCGAAAGATTTTTATAAATTCGAATCATCAAATTCATATTTTAAAGATATTGGTAAGTGTTCCCTATACTTTTTTGAGGTGTTTATCTCGAGAATGGCATGAGCTACCAAAATAATGAAAGATGTTTTGCAAACAAAAAACCATGCGGAGCATAACTCATATCCGACTGAATCTTAGTCAGTACAATAGTGTACTGGCACACATTTCTTCTGTTTGGTAGAGGGGTCTATCATGAGGCACTAAAGAAAGCTAAAGTCAGGCCCATATTCAAGAAAGGGGAAAAATTAAAAATGAAAAATTATAGGCCCATTGCCAATTTGAGTATTATTGATGAAATTTTTGAAAAACTTATTTATAACAGAATAATTGGTTCTCATTGAAACTCAAAACGGTTTCAGGAAGGGGAAAACCACCATAAGAGCCATATACCAAGCAATATCATTTGTTGAAGATAGCTTAAATAAAGGGAAAGTGACGGCTCTTATATGTTTAGATATACCAAGACGTTCGACACTGTTAACCATGATTTACTGCTGGAGAAACTATACAGACTCGGACTTAGGGGCACAACATTGAACTTGATTATAGGTCTTTTCTCACAGGGCGTACTCAATCTGTAGTTGAAAATCACCCAACATCCGGTGAGCCTATTGCTTCGAGGACTCTATATACTAATAAAGGTGTGCCTCAGGGATCTATTCTGGGGCCTCTGCTATATATTGTTTTCGTTAATAATTTACCTGAAGCAGTCTCAGAGGCAACAGTGCAGTATGCTGATGACACGTCAGTGATGCTTTCAGATCCTTCGTCTATAACCCTGCAAGTAACAAACGCAATGTCTGAGCTTCATGGATGGTTCTCTAACAACAGCCTTGAGGTTTACACTGAGAGAACGAAAATAATACAATTCAGTTATGCCAAAGTGGTAGAAAAAGTAACATACACTTACCAGAAAGGCGCAGTTGTCACCTCAGAAAATTTTCGGTTTCTTGGTGTTGTGTTGGATCACAGACTCACTTGGAGTTGTCATATTGACTATTTAGCGAAGGTTTTGTCTAGGCACATTTTTGCCTTGCGTTTTCTGTCAGCTCATATGAATGAAAAACCGCCATCCTAGCATATAGGGCATATGTTGAGAGCCCATTGAGATATGGCATTGTTATTTAGGGAAACTCGCCTGAAGTCACTAGTCTCCTGATTCTGCAGAAAATATGCTTAAGATCGATTTTGAACCTCAACTACTTGGAAAGCTGTAGACAGTATTTTGGGGAAAGGCGGATTCCAACAGTAATAAGTTTATATGTTTATGAGTCAGTAATGTTTGTTGTACGTAACACAGATCTGCTCAAGGAGGGTTCCCATGAATATGAAACGCGAGGGAGAAGTGATATAAGGCCACCGCAAACCGAGTTGTCTTATATTCAAAAAAGTGTGTACATGACTATACGGATCTATAACCACATTCCCAGGGAAGCGAGAAGATGTCCTCAGAAAAGACTGCCAACTAGGATGCGTCACTATTTGTTGGAAAATCCATATTACGCTCTTAATGAATATTTTGCGGACGACCTTAGTGGTTTCTGATGAGTTTTTATTGGATTTTGTGAAGGAGTTGTGCTTTCTCCACATGTATTGTTGACATATTGTTCTTTCTTTATTGTGTTTTATTTTCATGTTTTGTATTTCAATTGATGTTTTATTTATTATTAATTTAAATCTTGACACGTTGTACGCCATATTATGAGTTTATAACAGCAAATAAATGATATTATTATTAGAGTGCTCTTTTTCCGCCTCACATTTCGAAACGAAGAAACATCAAAAACTGAGTTTTTTCAAATTATAACTCATATTTTTTTCAATTCATTGGATTCGCCGTAAAAAAACTAAATGAAGTTTCATATGCGTACCCTGACCTGAGATTTCAAGTTTTCAAGTTATGGCGAAAAAACGAATTTTACGTTTCTATCTGAAGTAGGCTTAGATTTCTGCACGTGAATAGACATATGCCGACCATAGATAACAAAGTATTATTATTTTAAGTGTCAGTCGAATTAATTCGTACAGAATAGCTAGCTACACAAATGAGCAAATACTTAATTTATTCTTCACTCATGGAGATGAGAGACGAAATGTGAGTAGAACATAATTTTAATTTTAATTTAATCAATTATACTCAAATATGTCTGTCTATGACAGCTAAAAGATTCAGGACATATGTTACAAACTTTCTTTCGACTGGAACGCTCCAGAGTAAGACATCATTTTCATCGCTTGTAGTCAACAATGAAGAGCATGATTTGAATTTACCTCATAGTAGTAATCATAGAATTCCAAAAAAACTTAAACTGCACCCTTATAAATTTTTATTGCTCCAAGCTCTACAAGCTGGCGATCCACAGTTTCGAATAGAACTGTGTGAGATCCTTCTTATCTGAACACAAGAGGATCCCGGTTTTCTCGAAAGGATTATTTGGACGGATAAGGCCAAATCTTCTAATGAGGGCATCCTTATATTACGAGGGAAACAAATCCTCAAAATAATTTAGTTTTAATGTGTTTGCACTTTTAGAGTACAAAAGATTTTCGTATTTTGTGTATGATGAAAACTTAAATGGTGAACTTTATATGCAAATTTTGAGGACGGTAGTAAATGAATTCGTTAAAACTTCATCAGTAGCTGAATCAAGGCGTTGTTGGTACCAACTCGATGGGGCGCTAGCTAGCTCATCACACAGGTTAAAGTTATAGAATTTCAACTGACATGTTTGAAGATAGATGTATAAGAACAAACGGTCTGTCTTTGTAGCCTCCAAGGTCACCTGACCTAACGGCTAGGAATTTTTATCTTTGGGGAACGCTAAAAAATGAGATTTATTCTAATAGACTGCAAAATGCTTTCATGCAATTGGATGTGGAGGAACTGAGGTGAGCTACAATGTCGGGTAGAACAATGTCTAGAAGTGAATGGTCATCTCTTCGAACAATAATTATGAAATTTTGGAAAAAAGAGTTCCATTTGTCTTGATATTTTTTAATTTGACTTAGGAAATTCGACAACAACTGCAGTTTCGCATGTTTTTCCTCTTAATTTATCAATTATCCAATGACAAAAGCACAGTTACTCGTTAATGCTCTGGGAACTGTCTATGCACGCGCAGGAATCTAAGCCGCATTTGCCTACTATGGGTAAGTAGGTAAAATTCGTTTTTTTGCCATAACTTGAAAAGGTGAAATCTCAGGTACAGGGTAGGTTAGATTAGTACAGTACTCAGGTACAGGGTATGTATGAGGAACTTTATTTAGTTTTTTACGGCAAATATAATGAAATGAAAAAAAATATGGGTAAGGTTATTTTTCGGTGTTTCTTCGTTTCGAAATGTGAGGCGGCAAAAAGAGCACTCTGTATACTGAGTGTGATTCAGTCGTGTATGAGTTATGCTGCGCATGGTTTCTTGTTTTCATTATTTTGGTAGCTCACGCCGTTCTAGAGATATATCAATTTTTTCAAAAAGCAACACATAAAAAGAATAAATCTTTATTTAGCAATTTGCTATTGAAAACAACATCATATTGCTGGGTTATAGGTATGTAATGTCTTTCACAGTATATCCCCAGCATTCTAAATATTACACTAAAAATTAAATATGATTCTTCAATACAAAATGTCTAATGGAATTTTGAATTCCTTATAATTTTAGATTCCTTAATATAAATTGGCAGGCTATTGAATTTTATAACTCCTCTTATTAACGCTGTGTTGTAAGTTTTATTAGTTTTACTTCTCTCAATAGAAAAACTGTTATTTCTTGTATTATAATTATGTTTATCTTTAATGGAATGTAAGTTTTCATATATATATTTAGGAACTAATTTATTCTTTTTGTTGTAAATAAAATCCAATATTCTGAAATAAATTCTCCGTTCGACACTTATAAGTTTTTATACCCTACTGGAGTCCTTTTATTACTCTTTGAAATAACTCTCAAGCCTCTATTCTGAATTATCTGTAAAGTATCCAAATTATTTCTTTGTCTCCTTTATTTTTCAGTAGCTCACTCTGTATCTTCTACAGTTTTCAATCAAAAATGAAAATTCGTTCACGGGGATGCAGACAAAGATAATACCTTTCTTTCGAGGTATCACTTGACCCATCTACCCTCTTCCAAATTTTCTAGGGTGGTCACCCCTGCTCTAGGGGATTTAAATTTGAGATGAGGATTGTACTTGATGATGACTGCCATTGATCAGCATGGATCTGTTCCATTTTACTTCACTGAAACTTGAATAGTCTCAGGGAAATAGTCTTCCCTATCTTTCAGTTGCTCACCCTGTATCTTTTAGAGTTTTCAATTAAAAATAGAAATTTGTTCAAGGCAATGCAGACAAAAATATCACCTTTCTTTTGAGTTATCACTCGACCCATCTTCGCTATTCAAAATGTTCAAGGATTGCAACCCCCGCTTAGAGGGTTCATATTTCAGGCACGTTTTGCACCCCAGGAGATGTCCCCCTTGAAACAAAAACTGACTTGTTTTTGCGTTTTGATCAGAAATGAATATCTTGGTAGATATAACCTCTGTTTAGCTTTCATTGGAGCACCCTGTATACGTCAAGAAATGAACACACAGCCGAAAATTCAAATTTATTCAGAAGAAGTTTAGATATGTTGAAGAATTATTTTACCGGTTAGCACTAAGAAATGATTGCGAACACAATCGAAATAAAAATGGCAATCGTAGAAATTGAAATGAAATTAAAAATGAACAATCTAAAACTTCTGGAAAAAATCGAAGTTAAAAAAAATCGAATCAACGTTTCTCTCTCATGCAAAACACCCTATATCTCGGGGAGTATTCATCGCAAACTTCCGCTTTGGGGCATTACAGAACAGAAATATTTAGTTCTTCGATGGCGTTATATTTCCAAAAAAACGGAGCAAATGATTGTTAAAATTTCTAGCTATATATAAAAATTGACCTGTCTTAACATATATTACATTAGCACTCTTTTATGAACTTAAGTTTAAACTTTAAATTCAACTTATTAAATTGAATGGAAACCCCCAACACGTCACCAAATACTACACTTCGCCAAAAAACGAACAAAATTTTCAGAAATTTGAATATTATTTAATTATTTTCTCAGTAATCCACCCTCACTAAGGAAAGCTTGAACAAAGAAATTTGAAATATTGGCGTAGTTTATTTGAAAAACTAAAAAACAGTTATTTTTCTATGACGGGAAAAAACGTTTGACATATTATCTCTGGTCACAGGTAACAAGATATAACTTTTTTCGGATGTATACATATACCGGGTGAGTCAATAAGGCGGAAACCATTTGAGATAGAAGCAAAATTTTTTCTGATTATTGTTTCATAAGTATGTGTGCATTCCTTAAAATTATTTTCGTACATACAGGGTGTTCCATTTGTGCTCCAAGGACAAACATAGATTTTTTTAAATAGCACACCCTGTATTTTTATCATATTCTGATTACAATTTGGATGCTCTCTTCAACTATATCTGTTTTGGGCCCAAAAAACTATCGGTAGATTTTAAATTAATGAAAATATCGATAATTTTGGGAATTTGGAAGTTTTTTCAAATGTTCTCAAATGCCTCATATCGCATAATTTACGAATGATATTTTTTTTTCTTGAGGTAAAAGTGTTGTTCCTTATTATCAAATGAAGAAAAAAATTTTTGTCATACCGAGTATTCCTAGTAACCCGGCGAAAATGAAATTTTTCAAACATGAAAAACTTTTTTTTTTCAAATGTAACACCCTTTATCTTTTTCACGTGTTTTATTCCCACTCAAATAAGCTTCACATCGATACCTTTTTTTCGAAAATCCGATGGAGATTTCCCAGAAAATTTCGAAATTAGTGTGAGGTTTAGGCATTTCTTGCAATAAACATGATGTTGATAAAATTCAGACATTGAAATATGCAAATTTCAACACAAAATTAGATTTTTTGCTGTTCAATGAAACTTAAACATCAAAACTCTCAAGGTGTATCGAAATTTTTTCACAACAAAAGATTCATTTGCGATATTATCATTTGTGCTCAGAGCTAAGTCTTCACCTAATCACCTAATTGAAATTACTCAATTCGAAATCTTCAATAGATGTTCAAAAAGTCTACTGCGCTCAAAACAACCTGCATGCTATTCTCTTCATTGAGTACACGCTTAGCTCTTTCATTCTTCTCATATCCAACTTGTGATTAAACCATAGAGATAAGTATGACTTCTATGGGCATACCATATGAAAATAGAAAATATTGTTCGATAGTCTGTGGTTTAAACCACCTGTGCCCAAAGAAGACTTATTTCTATGGTTTACTCACAATGCCCCAAGATTTGACAGTTTTGAATTGGAAATTCAATTCGATACACCATGCCAGTTTTGATGTTTAAGTTTCATTGAACAGCAAATAATCTAATTTTGTGTTGAAATTTTCATATTTCAATGTTTTTTTTTTTTTTAGTATGTTTATTGCAAGAAATACCTAAACCTCACACTAATTTTGAAATTTTCTGGGAAATCTCCATCGGAACTTTGAGAGGAAAGATATCTTTGTAAAGCTTATTTGAGTGGGAACAAAACACGTGAAAAAGATACAGGGTGTTACATTTGAAAAAAAAAGTTTTTCATGTTTGAACAATTTCATTTTCGCCTCGGTATAATTTTTTTTTTATTTGACAATAAGGTACAACACTTTTACCTCAAAATAAAAAAATATCATACGTAAATTATGGGAAATGAGGCATTTGAGAACTTTTGAAAAAACTTCCAAATTCCCGAAATTATCGATATTTTAATTAATTTAAAATCTACTGATAGTGTTTTGGGCACAAAACAGATATCGTTAAAGAGAGCATCCAAATTGTAATCAAAATATGATAAAAAATACAGGGCGTGCTATTTAAAAAAAATCTATGTTTGTCCCTGGAGCACAAATGGAACACCCTGTATATACGAAAATAATTTTCAGGAATGCACACATACTTATAAAACAATAATCAGAAAAAATTTTCCTTTTATCTCAGATAGTTTCCGAGATATAGACGTTCCTCGCCTTATTGACTCACCCGGTGTAGGCAAGGATGAGAAAAAGTAGATATACGATCTACTTTCAATCATTGAATAATTCGACTCAATTCTTGAAACCCTATTTCATTGTGCCAATATTCCAATACCACCGCCTCCGAAAACAAACTGCATGTCTTCTTCATCTTCCAATCCATAAATCTCAAATACGTGGTTTCGTCAATTCTCTGCGATTTAGCTGGCAATAATTTTTGAGACGCTGATATCGCTGCTTCCGTTAATTCCTAAGGGGTCAAAGAAAACTCGAAATCAAACATATTCTTAACTTTATATTATTCATCGAACTAACTACTCAACAGTTGTTACTAATCTCGCAATTTTTAAATCAAATCACAAAATTAAATTGACACATTTTAAAGATTCCTTAACTACATAGTCTAATATCGCTATAAGTACATCATCATTATCAAAAAGAGCGCTACAACCCTGGGTGGGTCTTGGCTAACTTCACAATACTCCTCCACTTATTGCGATGTTCCATTAGGTTTGGATAAAAGTGGATATTTAATTTAGACAGATCAAAGCCTTTTGATAACTTTATTAATATATGTTTAAATTCATCCAATGGAATATAAAGTGAATTATATTGCCATTGTCGTTTTTTAGTGAACACCCTGTATATCCGGGAGAAAGTGCTCACTTTATTCACGGGGAGAAATTAATTTCATGTGAAGGTATATGTTGTTACTTGTTAGCAGATATAGAAACTCGAATGTTTTCCCTTCAAAAAATTAATTTTTGCGAAATTTTCCAGAAAACAATTTCGAATTTCACATTAAATTCAATCAGAGCAAAGTGAAGGGTATTTTCAGGAATATTCGACTGGGCTATAGATTATTTTGTGTATATGACGTTTGACATTTGACATTTAGGTCTACATTCAACATCTGCCCTTTCGAATGGAATTCCTGATTTTTCGATAACTTTGCATAGAGCTTTATTGCCATTATGTTTTCTATACTCCAGCTTAAACCTATTCTGTGCCGCTTTGATATAGTGAATATACTCATATCGCATATGGGAAACATCTGTCACAAAAACCAATATCGCGTTTCCCATTTAGGTAAACACGTATCTACCGGAACAGTCTAGCACTTCTGATAATGCTAGCAACGTGTGATTATGATGGATTTGATAGCGAAGCTCTTCATCAACCTTCAATACCTTGGTTATGGAACAACTGCTTTTAATCAATATCAAGCGGAATATTACATGACAATGAATGATGAATTTTCTTGGAGATCCGATATGTACTCCCTCAAATCAGATGTTTGAACTTTCATAATTTCATAAAATAAACTTCCATTGACGAGGCTTTTACGCGATAGAAATCCATTTTCAAAAATACAAGCAAACGATAATTTCTACTGAAATATATTATTATATGCTCGACGCGTTTCGAAAGCACAGTATCTTTGTCAAGAGCGAATGAATACTACAAATATATCTAACTAACATATACTTATATACAGGATGCTTCAACGAAAACTAAACAGAGGCTATATCTACCAAGATATTCATTTCTGATCAAAACGCAAAAACAGGTCAATTTTTGTTTCAAGGGGGACATTTTTTGGGGTACAAAACTTGCCTGAAATATCAACTCCCTAAGCGGGGGTTGCAATCCTTGAACATTTTGAATAGGGAAGATGGGTCAAGTGATGACTCAAAAGAAAGGTGGTATCTTTGTCTACATCGCCTTGAACGAATTTCCATTTTCAATTGAAATCTGTGAAAGATAGAGGGTGAGCAACTGAAAGATAGGGAAGACTATTTCCCTGAGACTATTCAATTTTCAGTGAAGTAAAATGGAACAGATCCATGCTGATCAATGGCAGTCATCATCAAGTAGCATCTTGGAAGAGGGTAGATGGGTCGAGTGATAACTCGAAAGAAAGGTATTATCTTTGTCTGCATTCCCGTGAACGAATTTTCATTTTTGATAAATTAAAAACTGGTGTTTATTATTTGATCTTGTTATTGTTAGGTCTAAGAAATTGATCGAAATGTTCTGTTCTATTTCAGAAGTGAATTTTATTTTTGGGTGCAGGTTGTTGATGAAATTTTCTACTATAGTGACTGTCTGTTTGTTCCTGTGAAACACATAATAATGTCATCGACATATCGATACCAATATATGAAGCGGGTGTTTATAAATAGTTCTTTCTATGTTATACACTTTTATAAAAACAATCGTTAAATAAAAATAATTTTGAGATATGCAAACATATAATAAAGCCATAATGTCGTATTTAATTCGTGGATTCGTCATATTTTGTGTTAACAAATTATTGATTATATTATACGGATCTTTCGGTGGAATACTTGAAACAAACTCTTGACATCAAAAGAGACTAACTTTGCATAACTTGGAAGGACAATATTTTCTATTTTTCTTATCAAATCATTTCAATTACGAATTGAACAAGACGGTTTAAAATTACAAAATTTTTCCAGAATATGTATTAAAAATTTGGAAATCTTGAATGCTGGGGCATGTGTGAATGATACCACTGGTCTTATTGGATAACCATTCTGGTGTAATTTAACTAAAGAATAAAGTTGAGGTGGTAAAGGATTCGGTAAGACAAGTTTTAATTTTTCGCGATCTGTAATGATTGATTTTGAATTCTCAATGACTGTCTTCACTTCCTTATTGAATTTATTAGTTGGATCTCGGTACTGAATAATTAGAATCATCAATGAAATCTAATGTTTTGGAAATGTAATTTTGTTTATTTATCGCTAGAACTGTATTGCCTTTATCTGCTTTTGTGAAAATAATGTGATTCGATGTTGATTTCACTTTTATATTTTTGATTAATATGTTATCTCTAATGGTCTATTGAGCTTTTTTAGGTATTCTTTCTTAATCACGGACGCAGTTTGGTGTTTCAAGGAGCTATTGTTTTCAACATTTCTGAGGCAAATTTCGATGTCTATTGCTAATTGTACAAAATTTGATGTATGATGTTTAAGGTAAATATTGTGTTTGAATCCCTTCTCCAATAACGTCGTCTCATCAATCCACACAGATAGCTCTGAGTGGATTGCCTCTTTATATATATATAAGTATATGTTAGTAAGATATATTTGTAGTATTCATTCGCTCTTGACAAAGATACTGTGTATCGAAACGCGTCGAGCATTTAATAATATATTTTAGTAGAAAAAAGAAACTTGTATTTGTCTACAATTGATTTATCCCCAAAAATTTCGGAAAAATTAAAATTTTATGAGTACTCTGTCTTTTCAGGAATTAATACGCGTATTTTTGTCAAACTATTTCTGTATACTTAATAGTATATTCTGTAACTAGGTTAGATTGAAAATATTCGATACGAATGGAAAATATAAGTATAGAATTTATAAATCTAAAATATTTATTGAGACATTTGTATTTCCATTTTATTAATATTCTCATTTATAATATTTGGACAGTTATTGAAATTGGAAATTTGATACATTTTAGTTATATTTTTCAAAACGGACCGATTATTTTAGATAGATTGAACAGTCGTGTAACATGAAGAACTGGAAGATGAAGGGAAGCTTGCTACCGAATTAGCTTCATTAATTGACGAAACTTAATTTGCTATATTTATTTGATTTTTCAGAGAAGTTTCCATATATCCTTCTGCTATTTGAGAAATTTTCCAGCCCCCATGTCTTTTCAGTGTTGTAAAATTTACAACTGCATTTACTAACGTTATTCATTCCAATTACTTGCCGTGTACATTTATTCCTTTTTGGAATTAATGAAAAAATTATTCGAGGGAGTATTACTCAGAGTCTCAGAGATCAATATTTCTCTACGATATCATAAAAATCACCAGTGATTGTAAACTGTCTTGGTTTTTTAATTTTTGTATTAGGAATTGCAATTAGCATTGTGGAACCCAAATTTTTAATGTCGGAAATTATAATGTTATTAAGATCATTCTTGCGGCAAGCCCGTGAAACACCTACAAATATAAACCAAGTTTGATTAAAATTGTTATTTGAATTATAATTTTTCTTTCATGCAGCTTAATATAGGGTGCGCCAAAGAAAACTGGAAGTTTTTTTTTCGTTATATTTGGAAAGCCAATGAACTAGGTTTTTCAGAAATTGTATCGAAATTCCACTTCCGGTAAAATCCAATATGGCTGACTCATTCGAAAATGAGCAATATTTCAAGATCCCTGAAACGTTTTTTTTTCACTAAAAAAATCGAATGGGGCATTCAGTCGATAATTCAGTCTTTTCTGAACAATTTGACATATTGATCTCAAAAATATTCTAATAATCGGTAAAAGAGTAGCGTGAAGAATTTTTTTCATTCTGATTTTCAGCTGAAATCGAAATATTTTTTTCACCTCATGGCGTTGGCACTCCTGAACTTGTTGTTGTGTTTTTCATGGATGTTCTGAGAAGACAAAGACCCATATTTTATTAAAACCAACCTAAAATTTGATTTCCGTTCGAATTCAAAATGGCCGACTTCCTCAAATATTAACAATTTTCCCCAAGCATTAAAAAATTTTTCGCGGTCGTAATGAATCAACTGCGTAATTCAATCACTAGATTGAACCTTTTCCATCATTTTGAGCGGTCAAACTCGAATATTGATTCAGAATTGTGCCGATTGTCGTCAATAATGTTTCTCTTTTCCACCATTTTATGCACCTCCCGTTGTGGAACCTCTGAACATAGACAGCATGCATTAACTCTACGATAAACAAAAAAAATGAAATGTCATCGAGTTTTAGACGACATCTGGTTTCAACTCGAATTTCATCTTGGTGTTGCTTTTAACATATGAGCATAAGCGTTTCATTGAATATTTATTTGTGCGTGGCTATGCTGCTAGGCAAATATTACGCCAATTTCCAGCCCCTAGTTACAAAAGAAGTACAATCAATGATCTTGAGGAAAAATTTCGAACAACAGGGTCATTAGGAAGAAGACCAGGTACTGGTGCAGCTAGAACTGTTAGAACACAGGTACTCGCCTTTTTCATAATTTGTTTTAAGCATAAACTCTACATTTTTTGTATTGAAAACTCAATTGACAATTTCAGGATAAAATTCAGCGAATTTTTGCATTAGCATTCAGCCCTATCAGAACTCCAGGAACCAGCTTGACTCTTTCCCAAATGTCTCAGAGATGCCAAATTTCAAAAACCTCTGTGGGAAGAACTGGCATAATTCTGAATCAATATTCGAGTTCGACCCCTCAAAATGATGGGAAAGGTTCAATCTAGTGACTGAATTACGCAGTTGATTCATTACGAAAAAATTTTTAATACGCGAGTAAAATTGTTAATATTTGAGGAAGTCGGCCATTTTAAATTCGAACTTTAGGTTAGTTTTAGTAAAATATGGTTCTTTGTCTTCTTAGAACATCCATGAAAAACACAACAACTTCAGGTGTGCCAACGCCATCAGGTGAAAAAGTATTTCGGTTTCAGCTGAAAATGAGAATGAAAAAAATTCTTCACGCTACTCTTTTACCAATTATTGGAATATTTTTGAGATCAGTATGTCAAATTGTTCAGAAAAAACTGAAGTATCGACTGAATGCCCCATTCGAATTTTTCAGTGAAAAAAAAACGTTCCAGCGATCTTGAAATATTGCTCATTTTCGAATGAGTCAGCCATATTCGATTTCACCAGAAGTGAAATTTCGATAGTTTCTGAAAAACCTAGTCCTTTGGCTATCCAATAAAGCAAGAACGAATGATCTAGCTCTAAAATTGAGAAAGTTAAAACAGAAAAAAACGTCCGGTTTTCTCTGGCACACCCTATATATCTCATCCGTATTTTGAAATAGCGATATATCCTGTCTCACATTTATTGTTTATTTTAGTATTGAATAAATTTTCCATAGAGTTGAGGATTTCCATTTTTTTTATTAAATCACCAAAAAATGGAAGTAAACATTGGCAGAAAAGGAGTTCGTATTCATATTTTAATTTTGCAGCGGGTTCTCGATTATATTATTTTCATAATTTGTAATTTCAGGTGGAATGTTCTATATTTCATGCACTCGATTTTCCACTCATAATCTTATTTAAACAACTACTTTTTCGAAGATTATTTTGTTGACATTCACATCTGACAAAGATGCTATTTTGAAATTCATGACAATCGATGATTCAAACTGAAGAAAGAATGTTTAAACTCTATTATTAAAAAGGATTTCTTCTTTTCTTCTTTTAACCATGTGGATGCTAGAAGTTGTTGACAGTCCAAGGTGATGCTGGGTACATCACCTAGTAAAACCTGGACAAGGTTGGCATTTGAAGGTAGTCGAACTAATGCACCGCTCCTGACTCAGATAGTTACAGAGCGTGGCAAGTTCAGAAGTCCCCTGGAGAATAATCCTATGTGAAGGTTGTGCAGAATTCGGGTCGAAACACCAATTCATTTCACCATCACATGCCCCGCATGGATTCGCCTTAGGTGTAACTGACTGGGCGCAGAAATGCTGGATGTATGCTGGATGCTATCGAAGATACCTCGCTCTATTAAAGACTTCTTTTAAAGGATCGAGCAGGGGATGTAGTGACAAGAAAAGGAGACACAAAGAGCTATAGGCCCAGTTGTCAATATCCATAACAGACCTCTTGATATAATACATACTATTTTGCAATTTAACTATTTGGTTCTTGTAATAAGATAATCCAATTATCAATCATCAAACAATGAATCAAAATGAGTTTCTTATCTCATTAAAACACTGCTATTTGTTGGGTGAAAAAATACCAAAGCTCAGGAATCACTTAAAAACAGTTATCGGGCAACGTCTCTGTCGAAAGCAACCATTTGCCGATAGTATGCTGATTTCAAACGTGATCGTACGACCATCGGAGACGCTGAACGCTCTGGAAAGACAAGAGAGGTAATTACGCCAAAAAATATCAAAAAGTGTTCGAAGTTGTTATGGGTGAAATTGCAGGGGTTATATGATATGCTAAAAATATCAAAAGACACCATATCCAACATTTCCATTGGAAATTTAAGCATGAAAAAACTTTTTTGAAGTGGATGCCGCGTTTGCTCATGGTGGAACAGGAACATTAACGAATTGACGAATATGAGCGTTGTTTGAAGCTCTTAAAGCGCGATAAAAATGATGTTTAGCATCGATATGTGACCATTGATAAAACATGGATCCAGAATCGAAAAGACCTCTTTACTCTGCTGAGTAAAGATCAGAGAACGAAAGCTGTCCAAGACGTCCAAAAACCGAACAAAAGGCTAGCAAGGTTATTGCGGCGTCTATATGTTGAAATATTGGTCATCAATCAACAATGATTAATATATAGCCTTACTCGACCGAGAGAGCAAACAACCTCACACAGCAAAGAACAAACATGGCAATATCAATGACTTACGCTTGGAATTGTTAGATCAAATTTGGCACACAGCAAATACTTAACCTTTGCTGATTTAGAAAGATGTTTCGAGCTTCGGCTCGAACGAATAGGTTATAGCCGAAACTTACCCCAAACATAAATCGTTCTACAAGAAAAGTATGGAAATGTTAGAGAAGCTATCGAATGAGTGGATCATTGTGAAAAGAGAGTATATAGATGAATATATTGGAATTCTGAAAAAAGGTGGTATTTTTATTGATTAGTCCCAGTACTCTTTGATCCATGTGATAATTTTTCAATACCACTAGTGTCACTAACATCGTGATGATTTTTCAATCTAACGTATTGGCGCAGAAAGTACTATAGTAGCTTAAGTATGTATATTCCCACACCTGCCCCACAGGCACAATACATATAATTCCATTAGAGACGTTTGATTTCAATTAATTCATCATCTTTAATTTACTTTTATTGAAGTAAGCACCGTGAGTAACCCGCAAATACCCTGAAATATACGGCACAACCACTTTGGGACAGATCTTGAAGTATCAGTATAAATAATAAAAAACAACTACAGTGTTTTAAGGAATTTCACTCAATAATTGCGATTCGTAACGCGTTTCATTACACCGTAGCTTCTTCAGACGATTGAATGTACAGAAAATATAAATATAAATGTTCTTGAGTAATTAAAAGCTTATTGGGTTGCTTCTTCCTAAGTGGTTATTTATGACAGGTATATCCAATAAAATTAAGGAATAGATTGCTCCCCGAAAAGATTCAATAGAGGTGAAGGGCTTAAATCGACTTGTTCATCGATGAGTCTACCTGAGTGTTTGTATTTATTGATTTCTAAAGTTTCCCAAAGATCTATCTTCCAATATTTATTATCTGTATGCAAAATTTTAAACTGTGAGTCGAAAGAGTGATTATTTCCTAAGAGATGATTCGCGTAATTTGAATCTGATTTTTTATTTGAAAAACTGCGTTTATGTTCCGATATTCTAATATTAAAATTTCTATGAGTTCTACCAATGTAGAAATTATCACAGTCATTGCAATTCAAGCTATAAACACCTGATTTATTGTTTTTACCTGGTTTGGTTTTATTATTTTTTATATATTTGCCTAAATTATTATTAGTTTGGAAAGCTATGTTGAAATTATTGCTACTCAAGAATGATTTCAGTTTCTCACTTGTAATGCCAACGTAGGTTAAGGTGTTGAATTTTTGTTTCGATTTATCGACAGGGTAAACTTCATTCAATGCGATTCTACTTTGTTTTTTATTTAAAATATTATTTATTAGTTTGGGATTGTAACCATTATTTTTGGCTATTTGTTTAATCAAATTTAATTCTTTGTTGAAATTTTCTGGTTATAACGGGATGTTGATCAATCTATGAATAAAACTATTGAATGCTGACATTTTATGTTGATATTTATTATAATATCTGTATGTGACGGCTTATGGTAAATTGCGACAACATGTTTTCCATTTTCATTCGAAATTTATACGTCTAAGAAATTTATCGAATTATTGCTTTGTATTTCGGTTGTGAATCCAATTTTTGGATGTAATTAATTTTATGATTTTCGAAAATTTTTAACTGTCTTTCTGTTCCTGTGAAGCAAATAATGATATCGTCTACATAGCGATACCAGTATAAACAATATTTACTGAGTGGATGATTATGAATTAATTTATCAAAGTTATTCATGAATATTTCTGCTAACAAAGGACTTAACGGATTGCCCATAATCAAGCCGTCTTCAATAGTATAATATTTGTTATTGAAATGGAAATAATTTTGATCTAAACAAATTTCTAATAATGAAAGAATATCTGATTTAATGATAGTATTGACATTTTGATATTTAGCAGAAATATTCATGAATAACTGAGAGAAATTATTTCATAATCATCCACTCAGTAAATATTGTTGCTATTCCTTAATTTTATTGGATATACCTGTCATAAATAACCACTTAAGAAGAAGCAACCCAATAAGCTTTTAATTACTCAAGAACATTTATATTTATATTTTCTGTACATTCATACGTCTGAAGAAGCTACGGTGTAGTGAAACGCGTTACGAATCGCAATTATTAAGCAAAATTCCTTAAAACACAGTACTTGCTTTTTTTATTGATAATGGAATTTTACCAAGTAGAAACCTCCCAAATTCAAATATCAGTATAAATAAATTTCTTCATTTTAATGAAGCAGGTGATATAACTTTTCCAGTCTCCAAAGTTTGAAATAACTCATTTATGAAGAGAGCTAAAACTGCATTTTTCATGCAAAGTAGATTTAATCAAGACGATGTAAATAGCAATTTCATACAACCACAGGCACTATAATCAAACACACTCAACGGCCTTGCTTATAATGAAATTGGGCGAAATTCTTAACATAAAGTACAGACGTTAATGAAATTCTTCTGAAATGTCCCAAAACTAGATCACTGTGATCATTCGTGAAATAATTGGATTTAGGTTAATACTTGGCTATGAGAAAACTTCCATTTCGGACAGAATGATCCCCCTTTCTTTATTTCACACTTTGGCAAGAGCGCAAATGAAAAGTTTTCAGGTCAGGGAGTTCATAATATCTTGTGACGTTGACGCAGTCACGCTATACGTTTCATCATCATTTTCATTTAGTCGGGGACAGAAGAGGAAGGAAAACCCGACTTTCATAAATCACTACTACAAGAAAAGGGCTACAATTCATTTTAATGAAGTAGGAATAATGTTACGAATTATTCTATACACATCGTCGTTGTATTTCAGTCAGTTAAGTGTAGCCTAATTCACAAATCAGTTTTTGTTAGTAAAATCAATAGCTCATTATTCGAAATAGCGTCTAGAAAAATGTATTTGAATGTTTTGCATTATATATCTTGTATAAAATAACATGTCCTGACTGACTGACTGATTCATGAATACCGAGGCAAAACTACTGAAGCTAGAAACGTGATATTTGGACCGTGGTTTACTTTTGTGACGTATAGGTCCACTAAGAAGGGATTTTGCATAATTCATCCCCTCAAGAGGTAAAAAGGGGTATCAACGTTTCTATGTAACTTTTTTTTGTGTTCAAATCTGTGAAATTTCGAGATATTGCTCCCTGAGATGATTCAATAATTTCTGAAATTCGATCTCTCAAGGGATAAAAAGGGGTTTTAAACTTTGCATGGGGAAGTATATTAAATGGCTATTTCGACTTGGAACTTTGTGAATGTAGTCCTAAAGAAAAATAAGTAAACATGTTTTATACGATTTTTCGATATTGAACCTCTAAAGGGGAAAACAGGGGTGTGAATGTATTTTTTTCAGAGTCAGACTCATACTTGTCCATCCAGTTTTATCATGTCCTTTCGCAGCCCATATTGCCATAGAATATTGTGGCTCTATAAAATCTATTGAATATATTTGAAAATTCATTAATAAAGGCAGCGATCAGGCATCACTTACTCAAGGAAATAAGAGAGAGATAAGATCCAACTGTACGAAAGTGGTCGTTACATTAGAAGTTCTGAAGCTGTTTGGAGAATTCTAGCGTTTCCTATATACGAAAGGTTTTCGACAATATTTCATCTGTGTGTCCATTTAGAAAACAAACAGACAATAAATCCGAAAGACCTTAACCAATTAGATGATGAGGTTGCCAACCTCTTCTTTCCTGTGAACTTACTTCATACCATTTGTGGGCAAACGATAGGTTTTAGAGGAAAAACCAAGGAATCGATTTCGATCAATGGCTGGGAGTTAAGAAAGATCCAGCTTTGGGTAGGGTGTACACTGTTCGTCTGAATTACGCCGAATCTTAATATTTGCGCTTACTTTTTCATGAAGATCGAAGGCCAACATCCTTCTCAGGCTCTATGTTTATTAGAGGGCATCCATCATTGGTATGCCACTATGAAATGCCACTATGTGATTCGCCGCACAGACTACGTGATCTTTTTCAGTATTGTTATTATTTTGTCACTTATCAGACCCATGGGTCTGTGGGAAGAGTACAAAGATAACCTATCGGAGGATATAAAACGACAAGTAGAGTAAGAACTTCAAGACGATGTTTGTCTTGTTGTGGGGGAAGTTCACAATAAATGTTTTATTGATATTGAGAAGGCAGTACTGTCTTGGGGAGGGCAGCTTTGAGGGCAAAATGGTTTACCACAGCCATTGAAAAATAAGCCATTGTTGCAAAACAGAGACTACCTTAGAGAAATTACTTATACACTGATTTATTGGCCCAATTGGTGTCTAACAAAGAAGTGTTGCTAACTGAAGAGCAGTTCTGCGTTTTCAATCAGATACTCAAAGCTGTTGATGAAACCTCAGGTCAAATATATCTTCTAGATGCTCCTGGAGGTACCGGCAAGACGTTTGTTAGAATCTGCTCCTAAATACGTGAAGACTAAGGAATAGTTTTTGAGATCACTTCTTCTTGCATTGCTGCCACCCTATTAGTAGTAGTAGAACAGCCGATTCAGCACTTAAGCTACCTCTTAATCATAACTATACTGAAATAATTATATGTCATATCCTTACACAGAGTAACACGGCGCAACTTTTTGAAGATACTAAGTTAATGATCAGTAATAGTGTGGTATGAATGCACGATAGCCCAAAAACGTGATGTGAAAGCTCTTAATAGAACTTCAAAATATATAAACGCCAATGATAGCCTGATGTGTGGCATTCCAGTTCTATTAGTTTAGCTGAAAACTTTCGCCATATTTCATCGTAGTACCCAAAGAACACGACTGGAGTCACATACAAAGCTCGCTTAAAAAACATTAGAGTCCATTTGAGAACAGTCTGCTAGACAGTTTTCTGAAATGTTACCTAAAATGGCAAACTGCGATTATCCTACAATTGATGATAGAATTACTATTCCGCAAAGTTTGGCAACAGTGGTGACATCACTCACTAACACAGGTTACCCTGTTGTCGCCAATCTCCTGACAAGCCCCATTGAATGGTTATGTGAGCATGCTATTTTGACACCCAAAAATGAAAACGCAGCCACAATAAATAACAATTTACTCAAGTAATTTCAAGCAGAGGAATTACAATAAAAGTCGGTGGATTCATTTCTACCCCGTTGAGTCTCTAATACTCTGAACCTAGCAAGTCTTCCACCTCATTATCTTCTTCTGAAAATTGGACAACCTGTTATCTTATCAAGAACCATTAAACTTTCGAAATAGTGCAATGGCACTAGACAGCAGATGAAAGTTCTCCTCCGTAACGTTGTCAAGACCTTCAGAGTGGCCATCTGAATTTGATTGACTGCACTTTCCTCCCAAAATATGCTTCGTCATGACCATCAATAACGCTCAGGGGCAGTCATTGAAAGTAGCTAAGATAGATCTAAGAGAGAACTGTTTATCACACGGATAGTTCTATGTTGCGTGTTCCAGAGTAACTTCGGTTAGCCGTCTGGTGATCCTTGCACCGCAGCAATACAGTTAATGTTTATATAAACAGTTCTTTTAACCCGGCGTTGGTGTGGTGGAGTTAAAATCTCCCAGAGTGTTATTCAATTGCGCATCACAAAAAGAAGGAGACTGTCAGCGCCCAACTTCTTCAGTACCTTCAAATGTTGAACTGAATATTGCTGTCTCAGTTGCCTCTCAGTGAGTTAACTAATTTGTCATTTGAGTGCGAAGTTCGACTTGGTAATTTTCCCCCACAACATCACTGACGTTATCGATTACAGACAATTCTGGTGATAATCACCCCACCACACTATTTTTTTTCTTCAAGTCATACAAGTATGTTTTGTGATGTGGGGTTAGTTTTAGGTATTAATAATTTCTTTGTTGGTTATTTAGAGAAATGAGTTATGAAGAACAACAAACGAAGCTCCTCGCCTTTTAGCATGATCTGGAAAATACTTTGCTGATTCAAGCGATATAGTTCAAGAAAGTGCACATGATTCTGAATCAGAACAGGAAGATGATTCGGAACAAGTTGACGATGACGGAGGCGTTCATTCAGAAGATGAACAAGATGATAATCAAACAACATCATCTAATACCTCATCAGGAAATTGTTTCATCGAAAGAGATAAGAAAACCATGTGGTCAAAAATTTGTCCTAACCGAGCAGCACGAACTAGATCGGAAAACATAATTAGGGGTGAGTTCTCAGTAGTACGGCCTGCTGCAAGGAACCGCAAAACAGCTGAAGAATGCTTCGATATTTTTCTTGATGAGGTAATTATTAATGTATTATAAGATATACCAATCAACGTCTGGCTACTATTCGGGATCTTCATGATGATCAGCACAAATATATGGTCGAAGAAGTGGATGCTGCCGAACTTCGTGCTTTTTTGGGTCTCCTTTTCTCATCTGGGGTGTACAAAACGAATCGTTTCAATCTAAAGGACCTATGGAAAACTAATGGTTTAGGTATTGATATATTCAGAAGAGTTATGTCTCTGCATACATTTCAATTACCACTCAGATGCTTGCGTTTTGATAACTCTGAAAACTGAAATGCTACGAATTGATAAATTCACCCACATTAGAGCATTGTTAACTAAGTTTGTTGAAAATTATCAAGGCGCCTATTCTCCTAGCGAGTACGTCACCATATATGAACAGCTACCTGCATTTCGTGGTCGATGTATATATGCCTTCAAAGTAAGAATTCAAAATATTCGCTCTAGTTGATGCAAAATCATATTACGTGGTGAATATGGAACCATATTCGGGTCAACTACAAGATGGCCCATTCAAAGTATCCTATTCACCGTTCGATGTTGTTGACAGATTAGTGGCACCCATTAGTCAAACTAACCAAAATGTGACTTTCGACAACTGGTTTACCAGTTTTCCGCTGATGATCCATCTGTTGAAAAATCACAAACTTACTTCCGTTGGCACCATAAAAAAAATGAAGCTGAGCTTCCACCTGCGTTTGTAGATACTAGAAATCGAGAAGTCTTTGCTACCAAATTTGGTTTTCAAAAGGACACTGCCATATTATCATATATACCGAAGAAGAAAGAAGTAGTACTGATTACCTCCACGCTTCACTACGACGATAAAATAGCTGAAAGAACTGGAGAAGCGAAAAAACCTGAGATAATAGATTCTTATAATTTCACCAAATGCGGAGTAGATGTGGTCGACGAACTATGCGGAAATTATAACCTATCACGTAACAGTAGAATTTGTCCATTAACCATTTTTTTTTCAATAATGAACGTCGGGGCTAGAATAATATATCAAAACAACACTAAAAATATACAAAAGAGAAGAGAATTCCCTTTAGATATGGGAGTGCAGCTTGTGCAAAAGTATCTTCTGTCTCGTAAAGATTATGAGAGGTTGCCTAAGCAATTGCAGCTTGTGCAAAAGTATCTTTTGTCTCGTAAAGATAATGAGTGCAATTGAAAAATTCAATCAAATCTTCATTGAATGGGAACGAAGTAGAACCGAATGAAAGAGAGCCAAAACACCAGAAAACTATTGGAAGATGTGGAATGTGCCCCAGGGGTAAAGATAGGAAGTGCCAAATATGAAGTTTTTTTTTCTAGAAGCATAGTCCTTGTAAAATTTTTATCTTTCAATATTTCTAGTTCGCGTTTTTCTCTTTGATTGAAACATATATTTTTGTTCATTTATTTGATATTCAGATTCTACTGAATGAATACATTTTTTCATATTCTGAGAAATGTATGTTTTTTTTTCATTTGAATTATATCGTAATAATTTTTTTTCTATTATATTCTGTAGGTGTGCGAATCAAATGCACCTTTCTTTTTGAAAGAATATGGCGTCTGTTAACGCAGTCAATTATCAAATTCCCGAAACAACTTGTGAAAATAATTTTTTTAGATGAAAAACCAAAAGGGGTGAATTTCACCTCACAATACTAAACATGTAACAAGTTCACCACACCAACGCCGGGTTAATAGCAGAATACACTCTAAATATCTATTTCAACAACAATTTCACAATTTAATTCATTTTTACTGATTTCGCGGGAAAAGCTAATAGAAATTATATCATGGCTTACCTTAGAGTCTTTGGCATAGTATAAGCTTCGACCTTTGAGCTTGAAGAATCTCCTACCCCATCTCTGAAACGAAGATGTTTGTTTCAAGAGGTAACCTTCCTTGATGGTAACCTAGAAGAAAGAAAATTCTCTTGATTTTCAAGAATAATAATGCAGAAACGAACTAGAAACTAAATAAAATATTACATTCTGTGAAAAAAAATCGGTCAATTAAACACAAAATATTTTATGTTCATCCAAATTTATTGTATCGCCTTCGAAGTAGGCATTTTTCCGGAATCGTTTCCAGTCCAGTGAATTCTCTTTCATGTCTTCTACCGATTTGAAATAGGTACCTCGAAGTGGTACCTTGTGAGATGGTGCATTATCGTGGTGCAAAATCCATAATATTAAATAATTACCACAAGTGGTTGTGGAAGACAAGTCAATCGAGCAAGTCAACGTCTTTAAATATCTAGGCATGGACATCTGCAGCTACCACGATCCGGCGAAGGAAGTAAGAAGTCTCATAACTAAAGCAGCAGCTCTGTCAGGGTGTCTTAGAGTTGTGATATGGTCAAACCAGCACATGGGAACAGATAACAAGGTGAAGATCTTGCATCAGACCTATCATGACTTACGGCATAGAAGCACGCGAAGACACAAACAAAACTAAAAGTATGCTACGCGCGGCCGAAATGAAAACCCTAAGAACTATACTCGGAAAGACCAGACTGGACAGGATAAGAAACACTGACATACGAACTCAATGCGGCATAGTAGACATAGTCAGATGGGGCAGACCAAGACGAAGAGAATGGTATGCGCACGTGCAAAGAATGCACGAAAACAGATTACCGCGCATAATGATGGAGAGCAAGCCACATAGAAAGCGCCCACCAGGAAGACCCCCAAAAAGGTGGCAGGAAAGCTGGCAGTCAACCTCGCAAGAAACCATCCAAAGTTGGCTTCGGCAAGCAACAGACCAATAGGTCTATTTAAAAGAATAAGAAGAAGAAGACAGTCCACATTACCTTGACTTTTGATCGACGATGACGCGGTTCTTTCAGTTCGGTTCAGTTCGAAGGCGCCATTGCGAAACTTGTTGACTGGTTTGCATATCAAACTCATAAACCCATGTATCATCACCAGTTACAATGCGTTTTATGAATGTGGGGTAGGAACTGCGTCTTCAGCGGCCTTTACGTGATTCAATTTTTGAAGAAAATTCAGGTCTTTAGGAACTAGTTTTTTGTTTTTATTTATCATCAACTATTTACATGATACGTCATTTAAAAATGTAAAAGTGGCGGACATAAAACCGCTAAAAATAAAAACAGTGTAATACACGACACACTATAAACATATAAATTATAGGAAACAGATATTTATAAAAGACGGACATCCATAACATAATATGACAAAATTGGACAAACCAACATGAATGTCACTATTAGACACCGCCCTCCAGAAATTCGTTTCTTTATTATCATATACATATCTTCAGTTCAGTATAAACACAGAAACGACAGTAAGTTTTCCCCCCTCAGACCTAAAAAGGGGCATACTTGAAGCACCTCATATAGTCCTCACTGTCTTCTGCTTCAGGAGCACTCTGTTAATTTCTGAGCTGTATCCCCACAATAATATACCATAGATGGCGATGAAATGAAAGTTAGCATATGTCAGCTTACATACTTCATTTGTTAATACAACCTTCATACGCCTTATTGTGAATATCGCTGTTGACAGCATTCCTGACAGAGTTGATATGTAGGCTTGCCAATTAATTAATTAATCTAACCTAACCAGCTCTTGTCAGGAAGGATTATTCATTGATCTACGGATTTTTGAATAATTCTTCTTGTCTCAAGTTTACATATGTAGGCTCCTCATGAAGTTTATCGCGGAAGATATTTGTCCCATCATATATATATATATATATATATATATATATATATATATATATATATATATATATATATATATATATATATATATATATATATATATATATATATATATATATATATATATATATATATATATATATATATATATATATATCACCATTCAGGGGGTTCCTCTAGAAAGACCGGGTCTACTGACCAAAGACTTCCTAGGCAGCAGTTAGGAACATTCGGACGACTCTTGTGGTCCAGAGTATCACCTCCTTCTGTGCTCTACTTTTTAGTTCTCTATCAAGTTCTAGGAATTCAGTGTTTTCTGCCAGGTGGTTCTCAACTAATCCATTCGTGGATATTATCAGGGGAAGAATTCTAACCGATCTGAGCTGGTACATTTCTTTTATTTCAAAAGCTAGATCATGGTACTTCGTTAGTTTCTCCGTATACGCCTTGCTGATGTTATCATCCGCCGGGACGGTTATATCAATGATGGTAGCTCCGGGGTTTTCCTTATCGAAGATAATGATGTCAGGTCTGTTGTGCGGCACCATTCTGTCTGTCATTATAGTGACGTCCCAGTAAAGTTTGAACCTACTATTTTCTAATATAGGCTTAGGAAAGTATTCGTGCACCCTTCGAGAGTTAAGTATAAGTCCTACTTTTATGGCAATCGCTTGGTGATAAATTTTTGCCATACCATTGTGCCGCGGGGTGTACTCTTCTGGTGCCAGGATGGAGCATGAGGACGTTACTTTCTGAATGGTTTCCAGACCTTGGAGGCATTTTCGGCATCTATCAGTTGGAATGTTCTTCTTTGTGATATGCTTCACGTACGCTCTCGTTGGTACCACCTGATCCTGGATAGCAGCGAGACGCCCCTCGGTCTCGAAGAACAAATATCCGGATTTAAGGTAAGTAAATGATTGATCTTTGTTCACTCTTTTGTCTTTCAGTGCCTCCGGATACCTGCCATGTAAGGGTTTGCTGTGTCATTCCTCCAGCATCTGTTCAGGTGATGGCGTCTGTGGTGGGTCGCTTCTGCATACTAGATTAATAGCCGTGATGTTTTGGTTTTCTTGGCATATCGATTGGAGAAACGGTAAGTTTTTCGAGTGAAAATACTTTCTTAGGTCTGTAACCGTCTTATTGTGGGCCATCTCCACATTGTGCAATATATATATATATATATATATATATATATATATATATATATATATTGATTTGTATGTTTTCACGGATCGATACATATTTATATAGTCTCTTCGGGGTATTCGTCCGTTTTGAACTTAAGTTTCTTTCGAAACTTTGGTTTTGGCGACGTCCAAGACTACGACAGGTTCAGGGTGTCATCTCTTTTATTGAGATTGTTTCGTAGTTCTATTTCTATTGCCTCTCTGACCAGTCGTTTATTAAATTGTTCGATGTTGGCCAGTTGCTTTGTTTTATCAAAGTCGATTGAATGTTTGTAATCTTTCGTGTGCTGGAACAAAGCTGATGTGGACTGTTTATTTTTTATTGAATTTTTAGGTTCTTGTATGCGAGATGAAATGCGTCTATTTGTCTGTCCTATATACCATTTATCAAAGTCCCGGCAAGGAATGCCATAAACATCCTGATTCTCTAAAGGGATCATGTCTTTGGGAGCCGAAAGTATGTTTCGTATTGTAATTAGCGGTCGAAATATAGGCGCCATTCCCTTCTGATTCAAGATTCGTCCAATTTTTGAAGTGACGCCACCTACATAAGGCAATACTACCTCCAGATGGGAGGTTCCATTGGAGTATTTTGCTTCATTACATCTTTTGAATGCTCTATTTACTTGCCATCTAATAAAGCCGTTTTTTTGGAATACTAACCTTAGAGCCGTCATTTCACCTTGTACATTTTGCTGGTCTGTAAGTCGTTCTGATAGTTTGATTAGAGTTCTAAGGACTATATATATGACATAAACAACAATATTTATGTTATTTATTCCTAAAAAAATGTGAGTTTTAGTTTTAGGTTATTTTCTAGTATTTATAAACAACGAGGCAACGTGTCTGTAACCCATTACTTAAGTAAATGTTTTAAAATGGGTGTGAACAAGAATTTATTTATATATTTATTATTTATTTATTTTCATATAATAAATATGACTTCTAAAGTTCAGTTTTTCGCTTTACTTCAAGCACCTACCTACCTACCTCCTACCTTCAAAAAAAATAAGAAAACATGATCCAAAATGCCTTAAGGGGCGCCAATATCCTTTTTTGTACACAAGCGCCAGTAGCCCTCACGGGGGCCCTGATTATTCTGGAAACAGTTGAATGGTACACCCGAATCATATGGTCTTTTCTTGTATAAGACCAACCTGGGTCAACTAAAACCACTGTTGATCAATAACTGCGGTTATCAATATTTGGTGGTTTCTTGCAATTCATTTGTTGATGAAAACATCGAATTTTATCGGCATATATCCGGTGTCAATAATTAATTACCTACCAAAAATGTGACAATTTTCATCAAGTAATGGCTTTCTCAATCAAATCAAAAAAAAAGGTCGGGAAATCCCTAACACTATAGCTATTATACAAATGCTAGTGTTATTTCTGAAATAAGCACCCCAACATACATTAAATGTGATAATAAAATTCTAGGACAATTTTATGGAATAAATATTTGTTATGCAGTGTTATTTATCGGGAGAGTGTGAAGTTTCTGAGATGGCTAAATTGAAAGAAATCCGCACTATTGAAATCTGGGGACCTTCGAAGCCAACCAATGGTTCCTACGGGTCGACAAGTACATCTGTGCGGGTGAAATATCCATTCCCCTTGTTGCGCGTTAACTTTGCCGGTCACGCGTCCACAAGCTTAGTTCCCAATGAACCTTTGAAGCTTTAAGAAGAGCCAAGCGAACAGGACCGAATCTCTCAAATTTCATTTCAATATTGTAAGTTCGTTTTCAATTTGAAAGGGAAAAAATTGAGAGGACAATCCAGGGAAATTATTGCGAATGTCATTCATTTCATGAAACGAGAAGAGATGCAGAATGAACTTGTAATTTCTTTGAAAAAGGTTCAAGAACGTAGCTATCGCAACAGGAGTAGGTTTGGGAATTGTGCAAAAAATTTCGAGCGTAATGAAGAAGATTATAGCGAAAATAACAGTTTTTCGACTGCCTATAAAAAGAGAAGAAAATCAGCGAAGAAAACAGATCTCGATGACTTCGATATAGCTCTGCTTCGTAGTTTCGTCGTCAATTCTTACGTCGTCGATAAAATCGTACTCACATTAACGCGAATTCATCAAAAAGTCGTCGATAAGAATGAATATATAGGATCACGAGAGAGCATTCGAAAAGTTTTGAGAGGATTAAGACGAAAACGAATAGAAAGCTACTATGGAAAAATCTGAGATACATCAACTACGTTTGAAGTATCTACGAAGCATCAAACGAAACCATCAAGAAGAGACCAATAATTTACATGAACCAAACAAATATTAATTCATCCCATACACACAAGAAGGCTTGGAGTGACGAGACAAATGACGGTCTACGTCAGCCTGTTTCAATAGGGCCAAGACTGATAATTTTGATCTCCGGTAGTGAATGTGGATTTGTACTAACCGCATATCTGGCCTTTAAGTCTAATTGTGAAACCGGTGATTATCAGGATGATCTGAATTTCGCAAACTACGAAAAATGGTGGAGAGAAAAACTTATTCCAAATTTACCACCAAAATGTGTGTTAGTGATCGATCACGCCCCATATCTCAATGTACAAACAGAAAAACACCCGAACATGGCTTCCCGAAAAGAAGAAATTGAAAAGTAGCTGCACCGTCGGAATATTACCTTTACAAATAGGATGCTCAAAGCAGATCTTTATAATCTAATTAAATTGCACAAAGCCAGATATAGAACACATGTTATTGACAAACCCTGAATGATCAAGGCCACAATGTACTTGGACTTCACCCATATCATCCTGACTTAAACCCGATTGCAAAAGTTTGGGCAGCCATGAAAATTTATGTCTGACAGGAATTTTCTCTTCGTTTTCTCCAGATCAGTGTGAATCATTATGCGACAATAGCCAGAAAATTGAAAAATATTTTATGGAGCAAGAGCCTATGCCCGATGAGGTTATCGTCAATTTCATAATTACTGTGCAAGCAGAAGATAGTGACAGCAACAGGAAGTCTTATAGTTTTGATGAAGAACTATCTGACAGAAGATTTTTAATTTTTCGTTATTTTTAACTCATTTTGTGTTCGTTATTGGAATTGTTGACAAAAATTATCTAGATAAATAGAGTTTTTACCATTTTTAATGAACTTGTATTATTAAACTGACAACCAGGCAAATCCGAATCATTCGTCCTCACTATTGCGCAATACGATTGTACCTCTTAAAATTTTTGTTTTCTTTGTTATTTCGGTAATCTGTGTAAACCCATCGAGGTATAACAGAGATACTAGGTACTTAGGAAAAACATAGTTACTTGTCCTTTGCCTGAAATCCCTATTGAATATCAACCTACAATTACTGTATTTCATATTGTACAGATTCCAGGTATTCTTGAAAATTTGAATTAGAAGGAGAAAACAATAGTACTTATTATAAAGGTTCAGTTAAAAAAACACCTGCCTCGAAAATTTCCTGTAATCTGACTGGTGATGAGTCTGTGACTCACTTCTTTGTAATAGAAATTGAAATGATCGAGTACTTTTAAATGCCATATACCTAAGAAGGATAATTTTCTCAAAATTCCCTTACGCCGACCCTGATAGCTATTTGACATTTCATTGCAGAACGTATTATTCATCTTATTTTCTCCACTTGCTATCTCTTTTGTTGTTCATTCATCTCCAATCAATCAAAAAGCGCTACAACCCTGGATGGGTCTTGGCTAACTTCACAATACTCCTCCACCTATTGCGATCTTCTTCCATCAGGTTTGGATCCAAGGGGATATTTAATTTAGACAGATCTGCTTTTATAGTATCCCGCCAACGCAACAATGGTGATCTCCTTCCGTGTGGTATTTCCTCCCAAATCAGGTTCACAAGCCTTTCGTTCCCCATCCTCTGGACATGACCTGCCCACACCAACCGCTCCGCCTTGATTTCCTGGATGATGTTACTGTCTCTGTATAGCTCTTTTAGTGCCACATTAGTTCTTGTTCGGTATTGATCTGTAGTGGGGGCCGTGGATTTTCTGTAGGATCTTACGCTCGAACCGTCTCAGCTTTTCCTCATCGTCTTTGGTTAGTGTCCAGGTTTCACATCCGTAGGTGACAATAGGTCTTATTATTGATTTTTAAACTTTTAGCTCCGACATTCTAGATAGACCTTTGGATCTCAGAAGCTTCTCCAGAGCATACATGCATCGGTTGACCGATTGGATTCTACCTTTTATCTCTTCTGTTATGGCGTTATCGGCTGTTATTGTAGCTCCATGTTATTTGAATTGCTCTACTCTTTCGAAATTATAAGGTTCGATCGTTATATTTTGTCCTAGCCTATCCCTTCTTCCCTGTCTGTTGAGGCACATGTACTTTGTCTTCTTGTTTCTGGTTCTAGTCTATTGAAGATACCTTTGATAGTGGCCACTGTATTTCCAACGAGATCTATATCATCTGCATACGCAAGCAATAGTTTAGGACCCGTAGCTGTGAGAAACTCACAGCAGCACTTTGGTTCCGTCCATACAGAGTTTTGTCACATTAATGAGCTTTTGCGGTTTGGGGAGCTCCGACAGTGCGTTCTATGTTTGTGCCCTTATTATGCTGTCGTACGCCTGTCGGATATTCATGAAGAGATTTTGTATGGATTCGATTGTATTCCCACCTCTTTTCAAGTATTTGCCTTTGCGTAAACAATTGGTCTATTGTGGATCTGCTTTTTCTAAACCCTGCCTGATACTCACCTATAGAGTTTTTCACAAAGGGGGTCAGCCTATCCAGTAGGATATTTGACATAATTTTGTAGGATGAATTGAGCAATGAGGTTCCTCCATAATGTATTTGGTTCCTGCTCCTTTCTTTTGAATTGGGATGATAATGCTTTCTTGCCACTTAGTTGGTATGCTTTCTTCCTCCCATATATGTTTAATGAACGAATGCAGCTGGGAATCCGTACTTGAGTAATTCCGCGGGGATGTTGTCTGAGCCCGGAGATTTCCAGTTCTTCAGCTCGTTTATTGCAGTCACTCCTTCTTCAAAGCAAGGTTCTTCTACTGGTAGGTCTGCAGTAAGGTATGTGCTTTCTTTCTCTACACGTATCGAACCAGTCCTTTGATCTTTTCCCATTTTGTGTTCCAATGATTCATTCCTCTCATAAGAATCTAAACCGCACAGATATTCTTGTCGACTTGTACATATCTCATCCAGTGATTATAATATTTTTAATTCGAATATTCTGATGCTAGAGCGCTGAATTAATCCATCATGCATAAGGCTCAGGCGATGTCTCAGTAAAACCGACACAGTTTTAAGTATTTTAAGCTTTTGCTTTGCCATATTATCGCAGAATATCGCAAGAAGAGTGTTTGACACTATTTATCTATAGGTTGATTAAAAATCACATTTTATCGTTATCTACTCGAACTTATACCCTAACTTGGCACTATGTGACTTTTACCATTTTGGAAAAATTGACCATGATGAGTTTAGAGAATGTACGTTGCTGTTGCTACTTTTTTATTCCAGTTTCATATCAAGACATTCGAAAGCATTATTTATGGATAAATGACATGCTAGTACTTTTAACGGAACCCAAAATCATATTTTATGGTGCTATTTTCATAAGGCCCTCCCTGTCTGTGATTTACGTCAGCATCCGTTCTTCTCCTCACGCTCCCCTCCAGATATTATTTTAGCCTTTCAATTAATGAACATAAATTATTGACGTTATGACGTCAAATAATCCTCCGACAAATTTTTTCCCATCTTTCCAAAGTTTCGTTAATTGCTCAAGATGAAAAAGAAAAGTTACTCTCCCTTTGTAGTCGAAAATTGGATTTCCAGTTTGCCTCCGTAATAAACGTGATAGTGTGCTAGTTCGTATCGTCCTCATCCATTTTTAGATTTGATGTTATTGACGTATCACCCTCTTACCGTTAATTATCATTTCTGCACTCGAAAAGCCAAGTAGAAGAAGCAGAGAAATAATACTCTGACAAGCAAAAAATTAGTCAGTGTGGAAATTTAGTGTTTTTGTAATATTTGATCTGAATATCAATTTTGTTTATTTTAATCATTCAATACTCTTCTTCAATACATTTTTGCAATGGGAAATCTTAAAAAATAAAATCTTCTATCGATTTGTGAACGATTCATGCACAAAAAAGAATAAAAATAAACGGAGTGAAGATCAGGTACAATTTAGCGAAAAATGTTAAAACCACATCGGAATTGTGGAAATACTAGTCTTTAGTAACGAGTATTTCCTCCTCTTGCATTTATGACTATTTGGAAGCCTACTGTTAATTAAAGTGTGAATAATATTCTGGATATATTATTCCTCTTATACGACAATAGTTCACTAAGCTGTTGGGCACTTAGAGCTAGAATGTGGGTTCGAATACATTTTCCTAACTAACTTACCTAACCTAATTCATCCCAGATCTGTTCAATGGGATTTAAATCTGGACAAGCCACTCTTAACGCCTTATTTTCCTTTCATCCAGATATTCAAAAATATTTCTGGCTGTATGTGGCCTAGCATTATATTGCATGAAAATGCCACCATCGCTCATAGATATCATAAATATTACATTCAAGAACTTTCACAATGTACCTCCGAGCTGTCGGCTAACAATCGATGAAGGAAAGCTGTATACGCCGTTCCGATGTAATATCCACCCAAACTATAACCCACTCACCAGCAAAAGGAATCCTTTCATCAATATAAGCTGTTGCGTATCGTTCTTCAGATCTCCTGCATACCCTTCGATATCCATCTGAGCCATTGAGGCAAAATCGGGATTCATGAGAGCACATAACCTTGCTTCAGTCTTCATTATTCCACGCCGAGTGATTTCGGCAAAAGCGCATCTTCCAACTCTATGTCTGCGATGAAGTGGTAGTCCTGTAGCCATTCTTCTCCAACTGAGACTTGCTGCTCAAAACTTCTTTTTCAAAATCAATTCACTATCATTAACATTTCTCACTTGTTGCAGCGAAACCGCAGATAATATCCTGTTACACAAACTTGCAGACAACAAAAAACGGTGATCTCATTGGATAGTGATTTTTCTTCTACTGGAACCTGGCCTTCTGGCTATCAAACCTGTTTCCTAAAAGCGTTGGTTCACTTTCTGAACTGCACAAGACTCTTTCCAACTATTCTAGCTGTTTCACGTTTGCTCAGCCATCTTGTAACACCTCTCTCCTACGGTCAAATGGGTCCAGACACAGATTTCAATCTAGAACCTTTAGCCGGCTCGGTGGCGTAGGGGATACGATGCTCGTCTCCTGCGCAGAGTTACCTGGGTTCAATCCCCACAGAGTGGGTGCGATTTTTCGGATTCTGGGAATCGCTTGAGTGTCCATCTTTCGAAGTAGATGTGAAGCTGTCGGTCCTGTCCAACAGAGATGTTTTGGACATTAAAGATCCCTTCCCTCGACACGAGAGGGGTCAATGCAATTTAATCGCATTAGTAATACCCAGAGTAATATACTTGATCTCATACTCTGCAACAAATATAGCACATTGTGAGGATCCATTTGTCCAAGAGAATAGTTATCATCCCTGTTGGGAGTTTTTGTTTGATTTAGGCACTCAGTGGTATCTTGGAAAGCGTGCGGACTCATTTATTTCAAATTACAAAAAAGCAAATTACGAAAATTTTATTCGTGATATTTCCGAGATCAACTGGAAGTTTTTGTTGCATACGGAAAACGTCAACACAGATGTGGATATATTTTACGAAATTATAAAGTAATTGATAAGCACGTCCCCAAGATACAGCTGCATAAAAAATTTCCCCCCCATATTTAACTAATCTAACCTAACCCTCAGGGTTCTCATTCGGTCCACTCCTTTTCATAATTTATATCAATAATATAAGCAAATGTTTCGACAATACTAAATTTCGATTATATGCGGATGATTTGAAAATATTTGGAAGAGTTCGGGACCTAAACGATTGCAGGAGAATGCAGGGAGATCTTACAGGCTTTATGAATTCTGCTGTGCGAACAGCTTATTTCTCCACTTCAGAAAGTGCTGTAGGATGACTTTCACCAGGAACAATTACGCAATTGAAAACATTTACTCAATTGGTGATCAACAGTTCCAAAGAATTGATAGCATTCAGTATCTCGTAGTAACATTTGGCTCTAAACTTATATTTGACCAGCATATCGAAGGGCTTCTGAACAGCACTAACAGAATGCCCGGCTTTATCCTTCGAAGATGTGGACTTTTCAGAAATTTCTTAATTATTCCTTTGTGTTCAGTAGACTGAATTTTGCGTCCATAATATGAAATCCACAATATAACTGTTATATTCGTAAATTGAAAAGTGTAATATCAGTATTCAAGATCATGATTACGTTGATGCACGAAAAATATTCAAATTGATAAATCTGAATGAACGTAGGAAAATTGGTGATGTGTTTTTGTACAAAATATTGAATAACTATTTGGTGGTGCCTGACATTTTGCATAGTATTCCACTGAGAGTTTGTGATTAAAAGTAAAGATTTATTCTATACTCCGTTCAGGCGGACGAATAGTTCCCAAAATTCACCCATCTGCAGACTGTTGTGCATCTACAATGAAAAATTCTACGACGTTGATATGTTTTTCATATCTTTGGGTAGTCTTAAATTCATTCTCAAACATAGGTTTTTGTAAAGAAATTATGTTTTTGCTATTGTTTGTTATTTGTTATTTTCAGTTTTTTCTTTCTTTGTCCTGATTTTTGTTTTTCTCTTATTTCACACGATGAATGTAAGTTTTAACCAATTAATTCGACTCTACGTAATATTAACAAATTCCACATTTTGCATATACTGAAGAGAATGGTTTGAATTTCAAACAACATCGTCAAATTGCGACTTTTCAATGTTAATTCCACGAAATCAAAAACTTTCAAATGCCGAATATGTCAGAACACAAATATCATAATACCTGTACGCAAGTCGTTTCTATGCTTTACTACCTGATCCGGCGAACTCTGTTGCGCCTTAAAGGCAATAAATAAGCAGATTTTGAAATTAATTAATTTTTTTATTTGAAAAAATATGAAAAAAATTAATTACCTACATTAATCATTCATTATTATTTCTGTATTTTAGTACATAGGCTGCTCTTCACTCAAGTACCTTGTGATACACGATGTTTTTTGTGTTATTATCAGGCTCAAAAACAAACGCAGATGGTCTTCCGACCCGTGAACATGCCACATATAATTGACCATGGAAAGAACATGGATGTTCTAGATTCAAACCACAAACTTTCAAGGATTGGCCTTGTGATTTGTTGATGGTCATGGCAAATGCAAGACGGATCGGAAATTGAAGTCTTTTAAATTCAAACGTCATATCGGTTGGGATCATTGGGATCCTCGGAATGAGAACTTCCTCACCTTTGAATTTTCCTTTCAGTATCGTCGCATAAATTACATTGTTCATCAATTGTCTAACCACCAAACACGTACCATTGCACAGTTTTGGTTGGCTTATGTTTCAAAGCATGATTACTACGGACCTAATGTTAAGGCGTAAATTGTGCGGTGGTAAGCCAGGCACATCCAAGTAGATTGAAAATTCAATTGGATAGTTGGTGGCTTCATCTTCATTTATGACGCAGTCAATAGATTTGAATCAATGCATTGTTCCAATGATCTTATTTTGAATTATGTAGGTCTGGTCATCTACATCTTTATTCTTAGCTGCTAAAAATGCTCGCTCATTCAACCATTCATTATTTTTGTAGTTAGAAATAATATTTGGAAATACATTGTTGATAAGTTCGTCTTTTGATGAGACAAAATTACAGAAGTTATTTGGAAATTATATCAATCCGCTAGATTTATCGTCAGGTACTTGACCATTACCGATAGTCAGCAATTGCTCCGAGAAACCTTCAGCAGATGTATCATTAAGCAATGTAACTCTCATCTTTGTTGTCAGCTGTAGTTTCTTCACATAGCGCCATAGATTCGATTCGGAAATCGCCAGACAGTAAAATCATTGTTTCTCCAGAACATCTCGAGTCAAGAGTAAATCTTTCAATGTTCGGTTAAGTGCTTCTAATGCACGTTTATGCGCCATTGTGCATTCGTCCCAGATGATGATTTTCGATGCCGATAAAACTTTGGCCATTGCTGAGCGATTTGCAATATTACACGTTGGTTCTTGAATAGTTTGAAGACTTAACGGTAATTTTAATGCTGAACGAGCCGTACGGCATCCTTCTAACAATATGGATGCTATTCCAGAAGAAGCAACTGCAACCGGTATGTTGGATCTCGCACGAACAGTGGCTAAAACTACTGACATGAGGAATGTCTTACCAGTTCCACAGTGGGCATCTAGGAAATATAAACCACCATTTTCATCATAGATTGCCTTCATTAAAGTATCATAAACTTTCTTTTTTCCTTTTTTTTCGTTTTATAATTCACTTCACTTTTTTAATATTGATTTCATACAAGAATCAAATTGTCATCCATACGTCTAAGTCAGACGGGAACGCTGTCGATCGGGATAAACAGTATCCTGTCTCCGTCTCCTAGCTCTAAGCTACCTACCCATCAATTTTCAGTCATATCTGTACAGCCGTTCTTGAGTTATAAATAGTGTGACTAACACGACTTTTCGATTTTATGCGTTAATTACTCGGAGCTGTGTATTTAATCGAAAGCATGCAAAGGCGATGTCGAGCAATCATACAAATTATTGAAATCGAGAAAAGAAAGTTTGTTTATTTTGACCTGTCCAAAAATTTTGCTTCCATTATTTTTTATTCAATATTCCCCTGAAATTGATGAACGCCTATATTTTTTTTGCTTGTTTTTGTAAACTTTAAGAAAAAACTCGTCTCAACACAATAATCTTACTATTTCCTTGAAAATTATGCTAAATTTCCTTGGAGTAAACTTAGAGGCCCTCATTTTACTTATCATTATACGAACTTTTTGTGTGACACTAATACATGATGAACATTGCCTAAACTTTATTTCGTGGTTGCAAACTTAACCTCGAAAGCAAAAAGCTTGGTACACATAATGGCTTATAATAGATCAAAATCTTATACTCAACATCATCATTCACTTGTTCCTTAACTTCAGCCATCGGATTATAACACAAACAAACTTTGAAACTTATAATTTTATATTACAATTATACCTTCAACAATGTATATTTCACATTAACAGAAGTCTTGGGTTATTCGCTATCACTTCCGGTAACTCATTTTATCAGGTAAGTATACGATATATATATTCATGACGGCTAACTGACTTATCGCTATTTCCGAGGGAACATTGCTTCAGTTAATAATTTATCTATTTATCTGATGATAACCGAAGGAAAATTGGTATTGCTTCCTTAGCGAAACCGAAAATTTTATAATATACACTGCGTCCCACATTATTATGGTCTCCTTCACCTTCATGCGTTAAATAAAATCGTAAGTTCTTCATAACTTTCTACGGTTTAATAAAGATGACTGACAAACCCTATTTTTTGATATTCATTCTTGAACTGTCGAGATAAGTTTCAAATTATAGAATGGTTCTCAACGACAACTTTGATGTACGCATTGACAGGACGATCCTTCGCTGTAAAATCGGTAAGTGAACGGCAAATCATTTTCTAAATAGATAACAATATTTTTCAGCACATTTTCGGATAGAACATCAATTTTTAAGACGTTTATTATAATTACTTCAAATCTAAGCTTCGCCGATTTCAAGTTATTTTGAATTCTTTTAAAATACAAAGCTAATAAAATATATGAATATCACTTAAATGATTCTGATACTGTGTTCAATTTTTTCATCGCAATTGGTATAAAGGGAATCTCAAGTTGAGTGGCCTGTTGGACGTTTATGGAGAACTAATAATGCTATCGTTCTGAAATTTTCGTAGTTAATTTAGCTGGTCCGAAACTCTATTTCTAAGATACACTCCCCTCAAAAATTGTCGCATCACCCTACTTTTACGACAATACTATATAAACTTTTAGGTTGGTCATTCGAGAGTCGTTTGGTATTTTTCAGAAGTGTAAAATAAGAAGATATCATTCAAAAGGGATGAGTTTAAGGTGGAAAACAACAATTTTCGAGTTAATGAAAAATTAAAAAGTTCTACCATCTTCAAACATTCACAAAGAGACCAATCAACTAGAGTCGAATGGTTACTTATCATTTTCAAAATCGAGTGCTTCCTCCCCGGGCCCTAATTACTACCAATATACGTCTCGGAAGCCGCTCAAATAAATTTTGGATGTACTCTTGAGTCACTGAAATCCAAATTTCAGGAAGCAGATTTTCTAGTTGTTGGAGTGGCAAGGCATCCTACGTTGCTGAATTTGCCATATGCGAAGTCGGTACTTCTGGCTGGCCATCTTAAAATATCAATGTCGGCATTTTGCGGAAATTCTGTAACTACTCTAGCTGCATGAGGTCGAGCATTATCATGCATATAAATGAAGTTTTCGCCAATCAATGGGCCAAAGGGTACAACATGGGGTTCAAGGATATCTGCGATGTATCTGGCCGCTGTCATTCTTTCATTATTCACTAGGACTAACTCAGTTTGACCATGAAAAGAAATGCCTCCCCACACCATTACTGAGCCCCCTCCAAAGTTTTCGGTTTGCCGGATATTGCATTGCTGATACCGTCCCCAGGTCGTCTGTATACAGGCATGCGTCTATCATTTGATACTAGACTAGAAGTTTTGCAACTCGATGCTCTCTGGTCAGACGCGAGCCGGTAGAAATCACCCTTATCGATGATATCGTCTTCTCTCAGCCTGTTCTTAACAATTTGCAATGAAAAATGCACATTTCTAAAAAGCGCAAGTTCATTTTGTAGCATTCTAGCCGTACAGTTCCGAACTCTTAGTGCAGTTAAACAAAGCCAACGATCATGAACTGGTGTTGTTATCCGATTTCTTTCCTGTCCGGCCCTTCTTCCATATTCTCCTGTTTCCTGGTACCGATTAATTGCTCATGAAATAGTGCTTTGGTTAACATTCAACAAGTTAGCCACGTAACGTTCGCTTCGCCCCTCCTCTAGAAGTGTTACAATTCTTACCACTTCATGATCACTCAAATAGCACCAGGACGTTCAGCAGCCATTACAATAAATTCAAAGTTTGGAAAATCAACAAGAAACACAGAAAACTTGCATTAATTTAGCGTGAAAACTGAAGAGAAATTGAATGAATACTGATAGTCAAATAAACTCATTCTTCTTTCAGACGTGTTTGAGATCAAATGGAAACAAATGTTACTACATAGATAAGATTTTTTTCCCCCTCATCTGTCCAAAAATATATGTTGACAAAAAACTGCGATCGAGCTGCTTAATCGATTGTGGAATTCAGAATATCAGGTGATGCGACAATTTTTTTGGTGTGTGTATTTTCACCTCAATGACACTTCCAGTTATACCAGAAGTGCTTACCAACTTTGTTATTTAATATAGAACACCATGTATATTGATAACTGGTTCGATAACACTTGTTATTCTAATTACAAAAATACTTAACACATAAGTCTAGCTTGTTTCGTTCATGAAATATTCTAGTTTCACTTGAAAATTATCGATTTTTCCCTTTTTAAAACAATTGATATTTCTCGAGAACAGCGTGAGCTACCAAAATAATGGAAGGTGTTTTGCAAACAAGAAACCATGCGGGACATAATTCATATCCGACAGAATTTCAGTCATTATACAAAGTTCTCTTTTTTCCGCCTCACATTTCGAAACAAAAAAACATCGAAAACTAAGTTTTTTCAATTTGTGACCCATATTTTCTTTTAATTCATTAGATTCGCCGTAAAAAACTAAATGAACTTCCTCATACATACCCTGTACCTGAGTTTTCAAATTATGGCGAAAAAACGAATTTTACGTACCTACATGAAGTTGGCAAAGGAGAATTAGATTTCTGCACGTGCATAGACATATCCTAGAGCATAGAAAGGCTCCTGAGCATTGATAACAAACTAATATTGTTTTAACTGTCAGTCGAATTAATTCGAATAGAATGGCTAGCTACACATATCAGCAAATACTTAATTTATTTTTCCTTCATGGAGATGAGAGACGGAATGTGAGTAGAACTTATAGCAGATTTATAGAATTATATCCAAATATGCCGTCTATGACAGTTAAAAAATCAAGAAGATACGTTACGTTTTCTTTCGACTGGAACGATCCAGAGTAAGACATCATTTTCATCGCCTGTAATCAACAATGAAGACGATGAAATTGCCGTTCTAGCTTATTTTGATGTTAATCCACCTGGATCATTGGCAATAGCAGAGCATGATCTGAATTTACCTCATAGTAGTATTCACAGAATTCTAAAAAAACATAAACTGCACCCTGCGATCCACAGCTTCAAATAGAACTGCGTGAGATTCTTCTTCTCAGAACAAAAGGATTCCGATTTTCTCAAAAGGATTATCTGGACTTTTCAACAATAACTCACACTTTTGGACTAACCAAAATCCTCATATTACGAGGGAAAGAAATTCTCAAAATAAATTTAGTTCAAATTTGTTTGCACTTTTGAAGGACAACAGATTTTCGTATTTTGTGTATGATGAAAACTTAAATAGTGAACTTTATATGGAGGTTTTGAGGACGATAGTAAGTGACTTTGTTGACACTTTATCAGTAGCTGAATCAAGGCGTTGTTGGTATCAGCTTGATGGAGCGCTCAAATGAAAATTATCGAATTTCAACTGATATGTTTGAAGATAGATGGATTGGAACGTCTTTGTGGTCTCCAAGGTCACCTGACCTAACGCCTATGGATTTTTCTGTTCATCTGCTTATTAGGTAAGAAAAGAAAAAATAACAAAATGGAGAAAAACTTCACCGAGCCTCCAAATTCGATTTCGTTCACATAATATTGTGAGACAACTCCTTGAAACGAAAGGCAATGCTCGTGAGGCAACAACCGAAATCTAGTGCCTAAAATTGTTCGTAAACGCTAAAATCGTTTGAATTATAACGGTATCAACGAACATATATATAGAAAATGTTCAAAATAAATTTGGCTGGTTTCGGGAAGCGAGAAAAACTGATAAAAGGAAAATGAGTGCGTTTATAGGAATTTGTTCCTCATTGGAACTTTCAGTTCAAGAAAAATTTTGAAAAAGATTGCGGAAAATTTTAGAGGAAGCGGAATCGAATCATGCTACCTTGCTATGAGTGAAAATTGATTCAGGTTCCTTCTAAGATATATTGGATTCGACGATATAGAAACTAGAAACGAGAGACGCGAGTTTGATGAGTTTGCTTTTATTCGGGAAGTTTTTGAAAATTTTTTAGTGAATTTTCAAGCCAAGTGAGTTTCTCAGCGTAGACGAACAACTATTAGCTTTCAGAGGCAGATGTGGCTTCAAACAATATATACCAAGCAAGCCTGCCAAATATGGTATCAAAATGTGGGCTCTTGTTGATGCAAAAACATTGTACACGATTAATTTGGTTTTTATCGATTTGAGAGCTCGCTGGACATCATTTTCAGTTCACATTCTAAAAGAAAAGGATCCAATATTTTGTTTTTGTTTCTCGAGATAAAATTTGATTAATTCCACAATATTTACACTATTTACGAAGTGACTATTCATTTTATTTAAGGCTATGAGACTTTCAGGTATATCCTTATTAATTTTCTTTTTTGACAGGACATTCAATCAATGTAGATCCTTCCTAATATTTCTTTGATTCACAGACATTCTGCTTGCCAAGTTATTGCGCTTTGCCTTTCTGACCTTTTGATTAGCATGATTTCTCAAATTTTTGAAATGAATCCAACCAGTTATAGCTTGTGTTCTTTTGAATCTTTTCAATTTCCTGTCACGTTCCTCAAAATATCTTTGAGTTCTTCAGACATCTAAGGTGCACTATCGCGAGTAATGCGTACTGTAACAAATGGTGCATGAATGTTCAGAGTACCAATTAACTCATTAAAAATTCTAACTTTCTCATCGAGTGTCTTAACATAGAGCAATCTATCAAATCCTGCAAGTCTCAAGTACCCTGAAATCACGACAAATTGAAATGCTTAAAACTCCTATATGTATGTATGTAAACATTTTTCATTAGCTTGTTATCTGTTCTTTTCAGTTTTATACAGCTTGTTTTTTCACGTTAATGTATTTTTGAGTAAATGAAAAATATATTGAGTCATGGCAAATAAAGGATTTATTCTGGGACTTTTTGGTTATTTCAATTCAACAGTGAAAAAATAATTATTTTTCATCAGAATTGAAACAATTTCAATCAGAAATGATTAAAGGAACTATTTCATTTCAAATACGTATTGAAATGGATATCGATTTTTTATGTCAAAATGAAATTGGTCTGCAATCGTAGACCACGCGAGTAAATACGTTCGAAAAGAGGGCGCGAGTAACAGAGGGTTAAATGTAAAGTACGTTTAGTGGGGGTAAAAGTAAATAAAGTCAATATATACTTATACTGTCAAAAAAAACTTGAATAAAATTTTTTTCTATACATATAAGATATTGTAACATTGAAAGTGGTTCTAAAAATGTCACGAGGAAACCTTACGTGTTACAACTTTTTTTTCTCATTTTTGTATTTGGATACGTCCTTTATACCATGATATGCTATTCAGCTTTATGTTACATCCAAAACAATTTTTTTGTCGGCCAATATAATAAGTCGAACTTGAAGAGCATTTAAGTACCTGAATCCAGAATCAATTTTTTAGAAAACAATATAGAAAGTTACAATAAAAGTTTGTCATTTATGAAATACAGAGGGCTGAAACGCCTAGCGTTAGCTCACTTCAAACAATAAAGATATTGTTTTGGCGACATGAATCACGAAACAGAATTTCAAATCAAATCAAAAGTTCTAATCGTCCTCCATTGTTTTTTAACACTTTTCAATCCGCGAGCTCACTTCATTAATAGTTGTTTTTGCACTGATTGAGATCAATTCTGTGGAACACACTTGAAATTCGAGATCCTGCAGCAAATTTATCGACAAACTATCAACTTTGTTCTTTAGTTGAAAATCTATAGAGGTAAGATCCAGAGATCTTGCAGGCCAAGTCCATGGACTCAGTCTTTTGTCATCATCGCAATCTATTCAATTCCTGATACCTGAGGTGTACAATGGACTGGAGCATCACCTAATTGGTATCAACATGACGGATAACGGGGATTATTTAGGAATTCCTAAACAAATGTAGTTAAAATTTTAAATAAACCATTTAAATCATCTTCATGAATTGAATATGGGCATTTTTTTTTTTACATTAAACTGAATGTATAAAGCGATGTTGGAAATTTCGCACCCTTGCTTGATGTGGATTTTCGACCACCCAGATATGAGAATTATGCCGATTGAAATTATCTTCTCTCAAAAATTTTAAGTCATATAATGTTTTGTAAGAAGTCTGAGTTTCCTTGAAAGTGAACCATCAACATTTCGAAGGAATTAACCCTAACCACCGCTTCTCCTATATATAAATGAGAATTTGTATGGGAGGAAATTATTTTTGTCCAAAATTTTATTAATTTAACGTATTGAAGCATAGGGATCGGCATAAAAATAACTCAAGGAGGTAACTGCAATGTCTGTGTTTGAGAATTCTTTTGCCATTTTATTCAACAAAAATACTATACACAAACAAAATTAGTGTTATTGCTGTTTTAAAATGATGTCCAAATGTCAACTGAGACCGAAATACATAGAACATTGTAGAACATAGAAGTCGGCTTCGGAATTAAATCCACTCAGTAAAATTGGAAATGTAAACTAACCTAATGATTCAATTTTCGGAAGGGATTGCAGATCATTGATGAAAACGCGAATAAAATGAAAGCGAGCCATTTTAGTATAGGCAAACCTAATACCAATCAATACTAACTCGAAATACCGTTCTTATAAAGTGAAAAAAAGTTAGTAATACACACACCACAAAAATTGTCGCATCACCTGATATCCTGAATTCCACAATCGATTAAGCAGCTCGATCGCAGTTTCTTTGTCAACATATGTTTTTGGACATATGAGGGGAAAAAAGTAGTAACATTTATTTATTTATTATCTCAAACACGTCTGAAACAAGGATGAGTTTATTTGACCATCAGTATTCATTCAATTTCTCTTCAGTTTTCACGCTAAATTAATGCAAGTTTTCTGAGTTTCTTGTTGATTTTCGAAACTTTGAATTTATTGTAATGTCTGCTGAACGTCGTGGACGGTATTTGAGTAATCATGAAGTGGTAAGAATTGTAACACTTCTAGAGGAGGGGCGAAGCCAACGTTACGTGACTAACTTGTTGAATGTTAACCAAAGCACTATTTCGAGAGCAATTAATCGGTACCACGAGACAGGATAATATGGATGAAGGGCCGGACAGGGAAGAAATCGGATAACAACATCAGTTGATGATCATTGGCTTTGTTTAACTGCACTAAGAGTTCGGAACTGTACGGCTAGAATGCTATGAAATGAACTTGCACTTTCCAGAAATGTGCATATTTCAAGTTGCAAGACTTCAGTTTGCAAGGGAACATGCGAATTGGGGTATTCCAGAATGGTCGAATGTTCTCTTTTCCGACGAGTCCAGGTTCTGTCTAGTATCAAATGATAGACGTATGCCTGTATACAGACGACCTGGGGAACGGTATCAGCAATGCAATATCCGGCAAACCGAAAACTTCGGAGGGGGCTCAGTAATGGTGTGGGAAGGCATATCTTTCCATGGTCGAACTGAGTTAATCCTAGTGAATGATGGAAGAATGACAAAGGCCAGATACTTCGCAGATGTCCTTGAACCACATGTTGTACCCTTTGGCCCATCTATTGGCAAAAACATCATTTATATGTATGATAATGCTCGGCCAGATTAGTTACAGAATTTTTGCAAAATGCGGAAATTGATATTTTAAGATGGACCGCCAGAAGTCCCGACTTGAATCCCATAGAACATGTTTGGCACAACATGGTGTGGCAAATTCAGCAATGTAGGATGCCTTGTAGCACACTCCAACAACTAGAAAATCTGCTTCCTGAAATTAGAAACTAAGTGACTCAAGAGTACATCCAATTTGTTTGAGCGGCTTCCGAGACGTATACTGGCAGTAATTAGGGCCCGGGGAGGAAATTGATTAGTAACTAGTTGATGCTAGTTGATTGGTATCTTCGCGAATGTTTGAAGATGGTAGAATTTTTTAATTTTTCTTTAACTCGAAAATTGTTGATATTTTCCATCATAAACTCATCTCTTTTGAATGATATATTCTTATTTTACACATCTGAAAGTTACCAAACGGCTCTTGAATGACCAACTTAAAAGTTTATATAGTATTGTCGTAAAAGTAGGGTGATGCGACAATTTTTGTGGGGAATGTATCATCTCAAAACACGTTGACCTCAAAAATAACATATATTTCGTTAAACCAAAAGAATGTTATAATCTTACTCGAATCTGAATCAATTTTTTTGAGCAAAGAAGATGATGCTATGATTCGAAAAATTTTGATAAAAAACGCGGGGGTTAATTTCAGATAGGACAAATATTAACAAAAGATGTTTGATAAAGGATGCCTTTTAATTTAATAAATTAAAAAGTACGCCATGCCATTTGAAATAGCAAAGTTGTAGTTGATGTCCGGTATAACCGGAAGTGATACCGCTCTGAAAACTATTGTAAATCACTATTCATTTACTTTAATGCCAAAAGTTGAAAAAATCAATAAACCCGTACCTTAGATACTTCTAATGCGCCCTTTAGCAGACACCCTGTAAGTTTGGGATGTTACCCTATGTTCCAAAAATAAATCAAAATATTGCAATGTCATTTATACCTAAGAAACAGATGAAAGAACTGGGAACAAACGGAAAGCAAACTGGTCGTTAGTTATTGATAGAATTTGTTTGTGAACTGATTTCTACGAATTCTAATGAATGTATTCTCTAGCTTTTGTTACCCGAATGTGAAATTTTGATTTTGTGAAATCGAGGAAATAATTTGCGTTTATACAATGCTCTGAGAAACAAGTTGTCAATCCATTATTAATTATTGATTTCTATGCTATTCTTCTCTAATATTGATGGAACAACCAATTTGACCTATATAAAAACAGACCAATAATTCCAATATAATTTATATATACCGCTTTTTTCACATGTATCCAGTCGACCTTCGTTATTGACCAAGCACATCTACTTAGAAGATTATATACTTTTGTTTGATTTCATTTTATTATATCCAAACACACCCACAGAAGAGCGGACTCCCTTTGAAATTTACCCACTCAATGACAACAAAATAAATGACCCCTTCTCATTAAATGAACTCCCATCAGCCATAAAGCTATCAAAGAACACTGCCACCAAATTATTTGAAACTCCTACTTCATATTTTGAATATGATTTACACAGAACATGTATTCCCACATACATGGCGAGAATCCACTATCTTACCAATACATAAAAATGACAAACCAAAACTAGACCCTAAATCGTACAGGCCGATAGCCCTTACATGCACAGGATGTAAAATAATGGAGCGAATTGTGAATAATAGACTGACATTGTTTCTGGAATCGCAAGGACTAATCAGTAGTTCTCAAACAGGCTTTCGACAAGACACAATACACAGGACAACTTGATAACTCTACAAACAGAAGTATTTAATGCGTTTGCTAATGACGAAATAGTACTAGCAACCTTCTGTGATATCGAAAAGGCGTTTGATGCATACTGGAGGCGAAATATTTCGAAAAAAATGATGAATAGTGGTCTGAATAGTAGTATAATCGTATACATAAGAAATTTCCTAACCGAGAGAAAGTTTGAAATAAGAATAAACGGAATACTTTCTGCAGCAATGATCCAAGAAAACGGGGTTCCGCAAGGGTCGGTGTTGAGCCCAACTTTATTCATTGTTGGACACGACAAAATCGATGAGCCAAGCGCAATAAGGAAACCAATTAATGTATTAAGTTCGCGGATGATGTATGCTTATTGTGCAGGGGAAAAATATTAACAGGATAACGAAACAAATGCAAATGGCTGTAAATCTAATACAACATTGGTCAGAGTCCACAAGGTTCGTTTTTTCGGCCTCAAAAACTAAAACAATGGTATTTACTCGAAAGAGACCCCGACAATCCATCAACCTATAGTAATGTACGGTGAGAATTTAGAAAAAGTTGACCAATTCAAATTCCTGGGTATGACGCTAGATAGTAAACTTAGTTGGAGACCTCACTTGAACCAACTGAATACAAAATGTATAAAAAGACTAAATCTAATAAAAATAATAGCACACCAATCGTGGGGGGCGCAAGAGGAAACCCTTCTTAGAATATACCGAGCGTTGGTTTGGTCGCAACTTGACTATGGAGCAATAGTTTACGGAACAGCTAACAATACGGACCTAAGAATATTGAATACAATACACCTTGCAGGAATTAGAATATGCTTGGGGGCTTTTCCTACAAGTCCGGCGAAAAGTATGCTTCGAGAAGCAAACGAACCACCATTGAATCTCAGGCGTGAAAATCTCCATCAAAAATACGCTTCATACAAAGACTACAGTTAGACAGAAATATAAACTACTTGGAAACAACACAACTCAAACACACATCAACACCCCCATGGAAACTACAAACATCCAAGATTGACATCACACTGACGAAATATGATAAAACAACGACACCAAAAATTGCTCCTCAAACTATATTCAACAGAGCAAATAGCCAAGTATAATGAAGAAACGGTTTATTACACCGACGGTTCAAAAATAAACAACAAAGTCGATTGTGCGATATTATGCAACAACGATGTGACAAAATGCAAATTACCAGACGTATGTTCAATACATACGGCAGAACTATTTGCCGTATGTATTGAAACGGACGGAAGATGGATATGAACCTGGAAAATTCTACAGTCGTTGAAATCCTAAATATAACAGAACACCTTCTGGCTAAAAAAATATTCACAACACTCCTGTGGATTCCATTGCATGTCGGTCAAGAAGAAAATGAAAAAGTAGATGAATCGGCTAAAGAAGCAGCGCTTATAAATCATTTCACAGATTGTATTAAAATTAGTAAAGATCTTCGAACCTACCATAACGACTATATGTTCAATAGTTGGCAAACAGAATGGTCAAAAAGCGTTGGAAAACTACGAGAGCTTGAGGGGACAACAAAACATAACTCTCTCCCGAACATTAGCCGACAAAATCAGGTCATAGTCCGTAGACTTCGAATTGGTCACACATCATTCATCCACTCACACCATCTGACTAACGAAAACCCACCTATATGCGACACATGTAACACCCCATATACAGTGAAACACCTCCTAGTTGACTGCCAGAAGTTCAGGAACGAAAGGAGGAGAGCATGCCAGAAATACTCAAAATCAATGATGACAACATCGACATTCTACTCCAGTTCCTGAAGGCAATAAACTACAATTCACTCATATAAATAACTATTAGTGTTGAAATATTCTGAATACTGTAATCAAAAAGTTAAATGTACTAGCGGATGTAAATGCCTTGTATCCGAAACATTCTTACTGTTAATTGAAAATACTTATACCACATAGTCCCAAAATTTCCGTCGAATTTTAAATTCTTCGAAACAACTTTAAGTCAAAGTTTTGAATATTTTAAAGTGTGGTACAGGTATGTCGGTAATAATATAATAATAATAATAATAACTTTATTTCATTTCCATTTACAATGATATGATATATTCGATTTTTTCAATTTCAAGATTTGAAATTTTCTTAATAAGTTAAATGATTATCGCCATCTGCTACTGGAACTATTGTGCTTCCGCTAAAACAAGACCCAAACCACCTAGATGCATTTGGCACTATAACCGTGCTAATTGGGATGAGCTGCGTGAATTCTTTTCATGCTTCCCTTTCAGTGATGTTTGCCTTTCAGATCCTGACATCAATGTGTGCACTGAATCTGTTACAGAAATCATTCATGCAGGATTGGATCTCTACATCCCTCATTCCATGAAAAGAACAACAGTACAAAAGCCATGGTTCAAAAAAGACTGCGTAAGAGCCTCTGCAGCCAAGAGCAGAGCTTACAAGTCATGGAATACACGTATACAACCTGACAACTGCAAGAGCAAAGGCCAATTGTAACGAAAGGGTAACTAGTACACTCCTTGAACAGGCAAGCGGGACTAAACAATTCTAGTCTATGGTGAAGACTGTCAGTGCCAATTTCTGCAAATCTTCGATTCCGCCTCTTGTTAGAGAAGACGGAAGTATAGCATCATCTCCGAAAGAGAATTCTGTGCTGGATTCATCTAACGCAATGCCACCGAACATTCCACCTACACATTCTTCCATGGCAGAAATCGAGTTCAAAATCCTGTGAGACGGGCTCTCGAGCAGCTGAACTGCAAGAAGGCAGTTGGTCTAGACGAAATACCGCCAATCATCCTGAGAAAGTGTGCTCCCAAACTGGCACCAATTCTTAACAGTCTGTTTCAGATTTTTTATGAAAGCTAGACTTTTCCGAGCAGCTGGGAAATAGCGAGAATTCAACCGATCCCAAAGAAAGGAAAGAAGTCCTTACCCCAAAACTACCGCCCTGTTGCACTTCTTCCCATTATGTCCAAAGTCATGGAGAAAGTCGTGAATGATGAACTCACCAAATATCTTGAGTTGCAGGGAATTATTAACGACCGTCAGTATGGTTTTCGCAGGCTAAGATCGACAGGAGATCTGCTTGCCTACATCACTCATGTTTGTACATCAACGATGGAAAAACATGGGGAATCTAGAGCAATAGCCCTCGACATCTATAAAGCCTTCAATAGGGTTTGGCATACAGCCTTGTTGAATAAACTTGCTACATATGGGCTTCCCGAAAAACTGCGGGGTTGGATAAGTAGCTTTCTTTCAAATAGATCAATAATACAAGTTGTGGTCGACGGTATAACATCTGATTGTTTCCAGTTGCGAGTACCTCAGGGATCCATTCTTTCGCCAACCTTATTTTTGTTGCAGATAAACGATCATCTTTCATCTACAGAGAATAAGATCTTTGGTTCTGCAGACGATTATACCCTGGTTTCGTCTTTCAGTAGTCTGCGGCCGATAACAGCTGCGGAATCTCATCGTCAGAGATGTCAACAAATTAATAATTTAAACTCTGACTGACAGAGGATATCTGAGTGGGGTCAGTTGAACCTAGTGAGCTTCAACGCGAACAAGACTCAAGCAACTACGTTTTCTAGAAAGGTCCCCACCGGAGAACCTCCTCTAATGATGCAAGGCCAACAAATTGCATCCAAAGATTCGATGCACCTTCTCGGAATAACGGTCAACTCCCGGTTTTGCTGGCATAAACATGTATCAGCAATAGCTAAGTCGGCATCAGCTAAACTAAGTTTTTTTTTCAGAGCCAAGCGATACTTCACGTCATCTCAGCTGTTGCTTCTATATAAGGCGCAGATTCTACCTGCTGGGGATCTGCGCCCAAACATTAGTTGAAGATGTTGGATAGTGTTCAACGAAAACAAGTTGCTGACCTTTCTCTGTTTCTGTTCCTCTAGCAAGGAGTTCTCATCATATGGCGGTACATTTATCGACCCCTCAATCCTCTCTCTGTAAGAGTTCCTTCGTTTACAGGGCCGGTGAGCTGTGGAACTCGCTTCCGTCCAACATCTTCCCAACATCCTACAATTTGTCCCCCTTCAAGAAGAGAGTAAACAGACACCTCAATTCTTCCCAGGTGCCTCATGTGCTGTAACAGGTTCGCCTATTCCTTGGAAGCGCTCATAAAAAAATTTGATTAAATTCAGGTATGGTGTAGAGAAAGATAGCCGGTTGGTTTTCTTGGACACGCTGGTCATCAGAAATAGCAAACCCTTAGAATTTTACAGAATCTTCACAGAAAGAGTACTGCCACAAGTAAGTAGGTTCCTTCTGACTTATTTCAATGTCAAAAACAAAAACCAGTTTACATTTGCTACTTCACAGATTCATTAATTTGCAGAAGGAAAAATCTTCCATAAGAAATGTAGCTTCTTTGAATGGTTATAAAGATAGTTTAGTCGATAAATTAATCAATAGATTAATTTATCGATTATCAAATCAATAGATTAATTTTTAGACCATAGAAACAAACATAAGAAAAAATTCGTATGCCACTCTAAAGAACAAGGAACAAAAACAAAATTCGTTTCTATACCATACATTTCACCAAATGATCAAAAAATATAATCTAAAATAATTTCAAATTGTAACAAACTGATCTGAGCTTTTCAAACCAGTTTGATAGCACTTAACTCACTCTGTATTGATTCATTTCCACGAAAGAATGTGTAAGCAAGTTCACAATGAACAGTACAATAAAAGAAAGAAGAAGACTAAAACTAAATGCTGGAGAAGAAGATGAAAAACTGGAACTAATATTATTGGCAGCCCTGCACAGGAAATTGGAAGGATTCTCTCCTGGAGGAATATCGTTTTATTTCTCTCCTTTTCACTTGAAGTGAACCAGAAAGGGATAAGATAGTCATCAGTTCTAGATATACCCAATGTTTTTTCAAACGGCTTTCTACCATTTAAATTGAATTTTAATTATAATTCGATAGAAACCGCACTTGATTGGTAGAGAACGAGAAATATTGATTAAACTTTCAAATAATCGTATTTCAATTTCGTGAAACGCTTGCCTCCGGCTAGTACCAGTAGAAAATCTAATTAAAATTTCGTAATTGCAATTTGGGAATCCCACAAAACAGACCGGACCCTTTCAGGAGCGAATTAGGAACGACAAAATGGCATTTACAATTTGCAATAATATTTTTACGACAAGAATAACATATCTTCCAGACCTAGAGTGTTTCAACAGCCATAATATCATCTGCCCATGAGTCAAAGGTATGAATACAAATAAAAATTTTTCTACCACACTGCACAAATTCATTAGAATGTTGAACAATACAAGGGGATCCCAAATATCATATACTAACGGAAAAAAGCGATTCTTTGGTTAATTTTGTCACTTAGTTTCTAAAAATTTAGGTTCGCAAACGCTTCGTGACGAATATACATGGTGTAGAAATTTCGATATTCTTTTTCTATATTTCCTACAATTTTTGAGATATTTACCTCAAATTTTGGGATAACATTACACAATATGAGTTACATGCGTTGCGAAGCGTCACTGACTGGGTACGATTGAAAAGGGGGACGTTTGAAACAAAGCTAATATCTCACGAACGGTGGATGATTAGGTGAGGATTATAAGGAGAAAAAAATATAAAAGAATGGTTTGATGAAGAATGCAAACAGGTGTTAGCAGAAAAGGCGAAAAAAAGAGTAACTTGAATAGGAACGAAAAAAAATGAAGATTTAGAAGGGTATAAAAGAAAACGAGCGGAATGCACTAAAATAATGAGAAAGAAAATGAGAGAGTGGTTCGAGAGAGAGGTAGGAGAAATCTAGGACGCAGAGTTTGAAAAGAGTACAAGGAAATTTTATTAAAAAATCAACCAGCACAACAAAGTTCATGAAGGGAAAATTAGCGGCATAAAGGATAAAAATGGAAAAGTGGTGGTAGATGAAAATGAGTACAATCAGGTGTGGAAGGATTACCTCACAGAACTTCTATCGGAACAGTATGAAGAGGTGGAAACAAGGGAAAATACAAGAGAGGAAGAGGCGGAAGAACTATCGTGGGAGGAAAAAAAAGAGATAATTGAAAGGGGTCGAAACGGAAAAGCGACAGGAAGTGACAATTTAAATATGGAGTTGATAAAATATGGAGGCGAGAAATTGAAAAGGAGTATATTCTTGTTAGTGAGGAGGATCTGGAGAGACGAATGCATGCCACTGGAGTGGAATATGAGGCAGATAATAAAAATCCATAAGATAGAAGACCAGCAAATATGCCAAAATTATAGAGGAATCACATTGTTGAATACAGCATACAAAATTTTATCTACGGTTATACAGAAAAGACTGGCAGTGAGTGCAAAGAAAATAATGGGGCAATACCAGTGTGGTTTCACTAAAGGACGATGTACAGTAGATGCTATTCATACACTCAAACAAATTATGGAAAAGGCGCACATGTACGAAATAGACATAGATATGCTTTTCGTTGATTTCATGCAAGCATTCGAATCAATTAAAAGGAACAAGCTTATGTAGATCTTAGAAGAAACGGGAGCAGAGACGAAAATGAGCAGATTGATATGGATGACACTGAAATAAACTAAAACAAAAATAAAACTTAGAAAGGAGAAACAGATGAATTTACGTTCAATAAAGGACTCAAACAATGAGATGCTCTATCAGCGACCTTATTCAACATTGTACTGGAATACGTTGTGAGAAAAACTGGTAGAGGTAACCTGAGAACTGGAGGAAAACAGATATGTAGATGACATTGTTTTAATAGGCAAGAATGTAGAACTGATGAGAGAAATGCTGAACAAGATAATCGATGCAGGAAAAATAGTAGGACTTAGAATAAACGAGAAAAAGACAAAAATTATGAGAATAGGGAGAAGAATAGGATCAGAAAACTTGAAGATCACAGGGTATGAATTCGAGGAAGTGACAAGTGTAAAATATCTAGGCGTAACGATAACAAATGACGGAAAAACAACAACAGAAATAAAGCAGAAAATCATAGCGGCTAATAGGACTATGTACGCCAATAAAAAACTACTGAAAAATAAGACTTTGAAGAAGAAAACAAAGATGAATATATATAAGACCTAGCATGATGTACGCGGCAGAAACTATCTCTATGACGAAAAGGAAGAAGAAGAGCTCAACATTGCGAAGAGAAAAATACTGAGGAATATATTAGGTCCTGTTAAAATTGGACACAACGAATTCAGAATGAATAAACTGGGTGATCACGATGTGGTAAAGAAAATCAAACAACAAAGAGCGAAATGGTTGGGACATGTGCGAATACAGGTTCAATAATATTTTCATCAATAGAACGGGAACCAAGGCGAAAAAAAGGCACGGTAGACCAAGATTGAGGTGGCTACAGGAAGTAGAGGGTGATATCAGCATATCAGCAGGGCAGGAATCAGAGGATGGAAAGAGAAGGCTTTAGACAGAAGGAAATTACAGAAAGAATCTGAAACCAGAAGAAGGAGAGTGATTCACTCCAAGATAAAGAATCTAGAAAGCTTGAAGCGGTGCAATTCCAAGAGGAACCGCTATATATATATATATATATATATATATATATATATATATATATATATATATATATATATATATATATAATATCAGACATAAAAAATATTGCTCAAATATAAAACCCATAAGGATAAATAAGCTTGAAGCAATATTCCAGAGGAACCACTATATATATATATATATATATATATATATATATATATATATATATATATATATATATATATATATATATATATATATATATATATATATATATATATATATATATATATATATATATATACTTATGGCACATATTGAAAAATATTCCTCAAATATAAAACCCATGAAAATAACGAGATAAGTAATGGACAACTGATAGAATACATCGATACTTTAAAACAAAAACTTTCAGTATACTCCATTAGACTACGTGAATATAAAATAAATTCAGATGGAAAATTCCAAAACAAACTATTCAAAAATAATGAAAAACATTTTTACAAAGTTATTTCTGGTTCAAATGAAAATATTTCTGGAAATGGAGTTCCTGAAATTGATATTCTAACTGATTATTGGTCTTCAATTTGGCCAGTGCCAAGGCAACACAATTCCAATGCAACTTAGATTTTAAATGAAAGGTCTCGATTTTCTAAAATAGAATGCATGCAATTTGAAAAATTTACAAACGAAGATATAACATCAGTTATTAAACACAAAAAAAATAGGAAATCTCCAGGTATTATGGTATTCATAACTTTTGGTTCAAGAAATTCTCTTGCGTTCATGAAAAATTGGCTGAATATTTTTCATTTATAATAAAGAACCCCTCAGCTACTCCTTTATTTTTCACACAAGGAATTACTTATTTAAAACCGAAAAGTGCTAATACTATTGATCCGTCTCAATATAGACCAATTACTTGCCTTCCAACAATATATAAAATTCTAACTGCATGTATTACCCAAAAAATTTATGCACATTTGGAGAATTATAATATTCTTTCCGAACAACAAAAAGGATGTAGAAAAAAACACCTTGGTACTAAAGAGCAACTTGTTATTGATTCTGTTGCTTTGAATCAAGCTCAAACTAAGAAGATAAATATTCATACAGCCTTCATTGATTACCAAATGGCTTTTGATAGTTATCCCCATTCATGGCTTCAAGAAATTTTGGAAATTTATAAAATTGATAAGACACTTCGTCTTTTTCTTGAATTTGTAATGAAAAATTGGAGAACCAATCTTCATTTAAATATTTCAAAACAATCGTTAAAATCCGAAGTAATTCCAATCAAAAGAGGCATTTTTCAAGGTGATTCTTTAAGTGCTCTTTGGTTTTGTCTTTGCCTTAATCCATTATCTCATGAATTAAATGCGACTAGTTTCGGCTTCAAAATAAAGAGTCTATCAACTGAATTCAAATTAAGTCACTTAATTTATTTAGATGATATTAAATTATATGCCGGAACCAGATCTCATTTAAAAAGTCTACTTGAGATTACTTTCAACTATTCCAATGATATTCATATGAAATTTGGGCTTCCAAAATGTAAAAATCTTTCTATTGAAAAAGGAAAGATCACCTATGATTATATAAAGATTTCCAATATCGAAATCGAGCCAATGCATCAAGGAGATACATATAAATATCTTGGATTTGGTCAAGAGAAGACAATTAACCATAGCAGCACAAGTTCATATTACAAAAGACTTAGAATTATCATCAAGAGTCATTTAACTAGTAAAACCTTTTCAGAGCTATCAACTCCTTATGCAGTTCCTATTCTTACATCTTCTTTTGGAATTATTAAATGGTCTAAAACTGATCTAAATGAATTACAATGTCAAACGAGGAAAATGCTTTGTAAATATCATAAGCACCACCCAAAGTCAGCTGTTCAGAGCTGACTAACCTAGACATCTTGGAGGTCGTGGATTAACTGATTTGAATAATCTTCATAGTAAACAGATTTTTCATCTACGTTTCCATTTTCCTGATAAACAGAGAACGTCTAAATTACATGATATTGTTGTTGCTTCAGATAATAATCTTACACCTCTGAACTTGACAATGCAAAAGGTAGATTTTGATATATTTGATGATAATTCTAAAAGAGAAAGTTGGATGCAGAAGGAATTACACGGAAAGCACCCTAAAGAATTGAAAAATGATTATATTGATGAAATCGCATCGAATAAATGGTTAGTTTCTGGAGAATTGTTTGCTGAAACAGAAGGCTTGGCAATTGCGATCCAGGATCAGGTTGTTTTCACGAGGAATTATAGAAAACACATCATCAAACAAAATATAGATGATTCTTGCCGTAGATGTTTCTGTTCTTCAGAAACAGTTTTTCATATATTATCATCTTGCTCAGTCCTTGCTTCAACAGATTATTTAGAAAGACATAATGCCGTCGCTAATATTATTCATTTTAATCTAGGAATTAAACATGACCTAATTCCCAAAAAAGAAAAAATTTTATAAATATGAACCTGAGATTATTTGTGAAAATGACAAATATAAACTTTATTTTGATAAAACAATTCTTTGCAACAGAGCTGTAAAACACAATAGACCAGATATCATTCTTACTGATAAACAGAATCAAATAACATATATAATTGATATTGCTATACCCGACACACATAATATACAAAATAAATACAATGAAAAATTTCTAAATATATGATGCTTGGCGACGAGATTAAAAAATGTGGAAAATGAAAAGAATTTTTATTCTACCGATTATTATTTCCACAACAGGTGTTATTCCTAGGAATCTTCACAAAAGTATTGAGATTTTGGGTCTGAAGAAAATTTGTTTGAACAGTTACAAAAGATAACAGTCATCAAATCTTGTAATATTCTTCGTAGGTTTCTTTCCGAAAAAAATAATGAGGTAGAGTCATAGTTTTTCTCTTTAGTTTATACTGCTCAGAATCTCATTTCATATTTTATTTATTTGTTTATATAAATGTAATATAATTCTATTAATGAGTAACATTCAGTGTTACTTGACTAAAGTCCGTACACTGGATTTTTCCGGGAGAAAGCCTCTGACACTACTCGTTGGTACATTGATATCATTGTCTGATGATGCTATAGTATGTATATATTCTGGTACATTGATATATTCTCATAACATTTAACGTTATCCTAATATATAATTATTCCAGGATATGTTATATATATATATATATATATATATATATATATATATATATATATATATATATATATATATATATATATATATATATATATATATATATATATATATATATATATATATATATACGTTATCCTAATATATAATTATTCAGGATATGTTATATCACGTGAATTTCAGCGTTGACGCTAGAAAGTTGAGATTTCTGAACTTTATAGCGTCAGACGCTAGAAGAGACAAGTGACCAATTTATATTTTCCGTCTTCAAGGGTTGCCAATAAAAACCCTAAGGTAACCAGTTTTCTTCAATACAAAATAGCTTAGTCTGTTTTATAGTATTAGCTTTCTATACTCGAATAACATAGAGATCTTGAAAAAAGAATTTCGCAATATAAAAGATTCCAGAAATGATACCAAATCAATGAAAAATAGACTTCATATTCATCAATTAAGTGTTTTAACCTAAAATAAGTGACAAATCATAAGGGTAGGGGAGTTTTTGTTTACCTTAGCGATTATATTACCGCAAGCTTCCAAACTTATACCGAAAAAATTAGAATTCCCGGCATCGATGTTATATCAATTTATTTATCGAAGGCTACCCTCCATTTTACCTGTATCTATAGGCCACTTGATATTAGCCGAGAGGCAGACTCTGAACTGGTCCAGTATCTTATCAGAGAAAACCTTGTTGTTGTTGGTGATTTCAACTTTCCTGGAATCACCTGGCCGATTCCGCAAATTCCTTACTGTAATTCCAACAGCGCTATCTCAATCTTTACTCGTTTCTTTGCTGATTCGAATCTTCTCCAGCTGATATCTAAGCCTACTCGATTTCGAACTGGCAACGATCCTTCTATCCTTGATGTTATCTTCACCAACGACGAACAATTCTTGACTACTATGGATTTTCATTCGCCAATAGGTATCTCTGATCATGTGGTCATTACGTCTGAAATTCAAATCCTTTCACTTCCCTCACACTCCATTTCTAAATCGCTGTTCACAGTTACTAACTTCCATGCAGTAAAAAGAGAGTTGTCTGAAGTTGACTGGCCTACTATTCTTGGAATCAGAAATAACCCCAACGAAGTGTTGCAAAATTGTCTTGTAGCCGTCACAACAAGCATCGATAGGAATTCGAGAAAAAAAGGTTCTTCTCACTAATCCCTTGAAACCTTGGCTCAATGAAGAACTCATGAAGATGCTCCGTCATAATAGGAACCTCTGGAAGAAATATAAAAGAACGAAGAGTGCTACTGATTATGCAACACATCACAATTTCTCGAATTATCTCACGAACTCCATTCGCTCTCCCTCGTGATTACGAGACCTCAATAGCGAACTCTGAATGCCAAAAACGCCTATATAAATACATTAGAGCTGGTTTGCAAAGTAAATTGGGGACCCCCCTTCTACGTCGTTCTGATGGGAGCCTGCTCGCTGAGTCCTTTGCTGAGGCTTTCACTGATGAACCTACTGATGGCAACCTTCCCCAGCTGCTGTCAGCTCAAGTCGAGGACACAATATCAAATATATCGTTCACAGCCGAAAAGGTGAAAAAGTATATTTCTAAACTCAAAGGTTCCTCGTCTCCAGGACTGAATGTAACTACTGCTGATATACTTAAAAACAATGCTGACATCCTTTGCTACCCACTGTCTCAGATTATGACTTCTTCCTTCGAACACTCCTGTTTGCCTTTTTGGTGGCAGGTTGCTTCTATCACTACCATTTACAAAAAAGGCGATAAACTAAACTCTTGCAACTATCGCCCTATCAGCCTACTTTCTATACCTTCGAAGATAATGGAATCAATCATTGCGGACGAAATTACTATATTTCTGAATCGTTATAATGTCATACCCGAAGAACAGCACGGGTTCGTTAAGGGAAAGTCCACTACGACTAACCTACAAATCCCTCGGCTCTGAAATGCCCAATGATGTGATCAACCTGGACTTTGCAAGAGCTTTTGATCGCACACCAACGCGCCGGCTCCTTCACAAGATTGATCACTGTGGTGTGAGAGGGAGACTGTTACTTTGGATGGAGAGATATCTGACCGATAGGCGTGTCGTGGTTAGAGTTGGGAGTTCATATTCTGCTCCAAGGTCCATTACTAGTGGTGTACCTCAGGGCTCTGTGCTCGGTCCCTTTTCTTTCTTTTGTATGCGAGTGATTTAACTTTTCATATCAAGAGCAAAAAACCTTCAATGGCGACGATGCCTAGCTTTATGCGAAAACGTTTAATCAGCATGGCAGAACGACTTAAACTCCGTTGGCAGGTGGTGCATTGATTGTCTGCTTCCTTTGAACATCGAGAAATGTGTAGTATTATATATGGGGAAAAACAATCCGAAGCTATCCTACGCGGCTCAACATTACAAGGAGTTTTATCGCATGTCGATTTGGGGGTGATCATTAATAGTGACCTATGTTGGTCGGACCACATAAGTGCGGTGTGGAAAATGGCTAACTCGCTTCTCTATCTTATTCATCGGTCTTTATCGGAGATTTCGTTTAGTGCGTCCATCAAAGTTTATAAAACGTACGTGCGACCATTGATGGAACACGCCGGTCCAGGTTGTTGTCCAGTTTTGTTGCGCGATCGGGAGATGTTGGAGGGTTTACAACGCCGAGCAACACGTTTGTCGTACAAGACCGACACTACGCGCACTTAGAAGGCTTGTTCACACTCAGCTCTGATACCCGTCTGCGAGGCCATCAAATGAAATTTAAGAAAGAGCTCTTCAAAACAATGCAACGGCAATATTTCTTCAGTAATATTCGATGTCTGGATTGTTTTAAGGCATGAGGTGGTTGACGCGTCGTCGACTAATATTTTTAAAAATGGTCTCGACCGGGCTCTTTTCTCGTGAACTCTCCGCTACCTACCTCAGTATTAGTGTTATTTTACTTTATAAGCATACTTGTTTGAATTAATTTTTGAGACTAGAATGTATTTAATTTTTTTCTTTGGTTTTTTTTTCGCTCAGCTTATTTGCTGTAGCTCTCAGAATTTGTTTTGTATTTGGGCTTGTAAAGGACTTGCTCCTCAGCCCTCCATTATATTTAATAATATTAAAAATGACATATTTTGGCGCAGGAAACCGCTTTTCATAAGAGTGTCATGATTTCATAGAAAAATAGGTCACATGACCATTATGACGCTTGAAACAAGAATCGAAACGCTCCAATGAAAAGGCACCTTATATCTTTAAATTAAAACATCGTTACAAACTGAGCAAATCCCGACACGTTTGGCGTTACTGTTGGCATCGAAGCGTCACACCCGCCCTTCCCCCCGCACCACACCAATCGAACGAAATTCATCAAAAGTGAATGATGTGTCGCAGTTATTAAAAATTATACGTAAGTTATTTACCTATATTTCGATATTTTATTGATCGATTGTTATTATAATATTACTATCTAAATAATTGAGAATCATATTTGATATTTCCGTGTTGACTTTTAAAACTATTGATGTGTTTACTAAATAAAGAAAATTGTAGAAAAAAATTACGACTTTTTTGGGTACCTACAATTATGTTAATTTTCATGTTTTTATGGCGCGATACAAAAGTGAAGAGATTCGTGACAAATGGACCGAAAATGATATGAAATCAGCTTTTCTGCTATGAAGCGATGTGCAATGAAGGTATATACAGCTGCCAAACACTTTAACAAACCAAGAAGAACTCTAAGAAACTAATAGAAAATGAACAGACAAAGTCCGCTTTGGGTAGGAAACTACTGCTGAGTTATGACCAAGAAAAACTATCATCATCTCGTATAATCCGTCTGTGTAGCGTAGGATATCCAATAACACAAAGAGTACTGCGAACTTGCGTCAAGACCTTTTGCAAATTACACAATATTCCAGTAGCAAATGAAGACGTGAAGAGTGGACGAGATTGGTTGAGGGGATTCCTCAAACTCCATAACCATATTAGTCGACGTAAAGCCCAAAATCTGAATCCTGCACGAGCACAAAAATTGAACAAAACCGTAGTTACTGAATACTTTAACAAATTGAAGAAAATTATGCAAGATAATGATATCATGAATCAACCAGAACGCATTCTTAACATTGATGAAGAAGTGCCACAAGTTCTGACTAAACGCGGAACAAAACTTGTACATCTAGTAGCGCCAGAACATAGCAAAAATGTCACTGTAGCCTCTTGTGCTAATTAATTCATCAGGCCAGGCTGTTCCCCCTATGATATTATTCAAAGGTATAAGGATTAAACCGTAATGGATCGACTCATTACCTGCTGGTGCAATAGCTCAGATGACTTCAGAAGGAAGTATGAATACCAAAACTTTTGTGAATTGAATTCACCACTTTTTGACGGAGCTAAATACCACATGGACTATTCTTTTGTTGATGCAGCAGAAAAGTTTGAGATTAAGCTTTTTTGCCTCCCGAGCAATACCACTCATGAACTGCAACCCATGGATAAATCAGTATTTAGGTCATTTGAGTACTATTGGGATGAGGAAGTTTAAAAGTACAGGTCCATTCACGAAGAACGAAAAATTACTGAACAACGATTCGGGGAAATTTTTTCAAAGGTTTGGGACAAAGCTGCAAATTTCAAAGCAGGTTTTGAAGCCACTGGAATATTTCCATTTGATCCAGAAAAGATTCCGCCAGAAGTATATGCTCCAAGTATCCCTACTTATAATCCAGTTAGACCTAAAACTTCTGTCGAAAGTTACAATAATGACATCGATGACGGTGATTGTGCGCAAGTGAATTTCAATATTCAATGATAATAGTGACGTCTTCCATTCCCAAAACCAACATCTTGTCCCGAATAAGAATTCCGATGAAATTCCACTTCTAACTCAGAGCGCTGATGTAACTGATAGCTTAAATAATAATGCACCGTCCAATGAGCATCTCGAAAATAACCAATCAATGGATTTAAACATTGCTCCAAAAGATGTGATTTCTGTCTCCAATAAACAGTCTGAGCTCGCTCATTTAAATACTTCTGATGGAAACAGTTCTGACGGCTTTGATAGCGAAGATGACGCCCCAGTAGCTCAGTTACAACAAAACAATCACAATAAAGAAATTTCAGGATCACAACTGCTTCAAACTATGTGTATTGCGTATAGAATCATCTTTCATTGACATGTTGAAAACTCCAGAAAACATATCAAGCCAAACTACACCTAAAGCCAAAGCTATCAATAGCATTGCTCAAGAATTGACCAAATCTACTTTAACTGAAAAGGAAAATATGTGTTTCATAAATAAAGAGAATTGTAGAAAAAAATTACGACATTTTTGGGTACCTACAATTATGTTAATTTTCTGGTTCTAGGTTGTGGCGCGATACAAAAGTGAAGGGATTCCTGACAAATGGACCGAAAATGATACGAAATCGGCTTTTCTGGTATCAAGCGAGGTGCAATGAAGTTATATACAGCTGCGAAACACTTGAACAAACCAAGAAGAACTCTAAGGCGGTTTTTAATAGAAAATGAAAAGACAAAGTCCGCTTTGGGTAGAAAACTACTGCTGAGTTATGACCAAGAAAAAACATTATCATCTCGTATAATCCGTCTGTGTAGCGTAGGATATCCAATAACACAAAGATTACTGCGCACTTGCATCAAGACCTTTTGCAAATTACACAATATTCCAGTAGCAAATGAAGACGTGAAGCACAGACGAAGCTAACTCTTCGAGAACTGCTATCACAAATTTTCACAATAATCATTTGAATCTGGGAGGCTTTTACTGGATTCACAACCGAAATAGAAAGCAATAAATCAATAAATTTCTTAGACGTAACAATTTCGAATGAAAATGGAAAACATGTTTTCGCAATTTACCATAAACCGTCACATACAGATATTATAATACATAATCTAACCTAACATAACTCGTCGTGTCATCCGTATCAACATAAAATGTCAGCATTCAACAGTTTCATTTATAGATTGATTAACATCCCGTTATGACAAATATCATATTTTTCGAAAGACTGTCAAAATTTTTTAGCAAACTTTTCTTAAAATTAAGCATGTTCCACGAAGAAATAATATATGGGCGATGTCAACCCAGATTATTGGGTCCATAATGATTCTAAAACATCTATAGATCATAATCGGCATCACTTGGAAGACTGAACCAGCCATCGGGGCCCTCTGGTCAAACAGAGATGGAATTTGAGGAAATATCGCAGGTTATGTATTTTTATTATGGCCTCCTAGGTCCCCAGACAAATAGTTTAGACTTTTTTTTATGGAGACATCTCAGAAGTTAAGTTTATACCACTCCAGTGAACACTGTAGAAGAATTGAGAAATCGAATAGTAACCTCTTGTGACACCATCAGAAATACCCAGGAATATTTCAAAGAGTGCGTGATAATATGCGAAGAAGGACAGAGGCCAGTATTATTGCAGGTGAAGGACATTCCAGCAATTTATTTAGATTTTAATTGTTCTTTTTTAGTTTGATATTGAATAAGTATAAATTGAGTCTCATAAGACGAACTATCAAAATAAAAGCAAATTTCGGTCATAACTATCAAGTATTTCTATTATTCGTCTTTTATTTAGCGAATAACATACAATGCAAATAATTCAAATAATCAAATTCAATCATTTTTACTCGAAAACGGTTGGAGATACGAAAAAATTTTGAGTGTTAAAAAAGTTTCTAAATTGAACGAAGATGACGAAAATTGATTGTACGCTGATCAGTGGCGTACTGCAAAAAAGTTTGAGAGGGCAAAAGGAGACATGGCTCCGGAAAAGAAAACATCTTGTGAATTTCAGTTAAAATCTAGGAAGTGTAATGATGGGAGTTGTCAAAAATAGCTTGTATTCCAAATTTGGGCTGAATATCTCGAAAACTGCAGGAGTTTTAAAGAAAAACCAATTTTTTCCGGAAATTTCAACACCCTGTAGCTCCGTAACGAAGCTTTTGCGGACCTATGTTCATATGAACTTTTTTTCTTAAAATTGCACGTAGATTAACCACCTCAAGTTGTGACATACTATTATGTAACACCCTGTATTTGCTATATTTTTCTTTATAGTTTGTACGCTAGATATATACACTTTACTAATGAGTACCAATGCTTAGCCCAGTACCATAAAATTTATATCAAACCTTAAGGTGGCCATATTTGACCCAGGTACCTTATTTCTTATTATTTGAATGTGTTTCAATTGACCCTAAGTTTTATTAGTTTTAGTTAATCAATATTTCATTGATTAACTACATTGAAAGTAAACAGCGGTTGCCACAGAAAAGGCGTTATCCTCTAACACCTGCTTAGAGGACAAAAAGAGAAAATGAAAATTGAATTATGGGTGAGACGTTCTGTCTTACATCCAACACTCACCCAGCATTACATCATCTAATTTCATTCAATCTAACCGCGGTAACACTTTCTATATGACAGAATATTCATAAATTCAAATGATCCAAAAAAATTCTTTTTTTCTATTTGAAAATAAGTTAATTTTTATAAGCACGTCATTGGAACTTTACATACGAAACGCTATCAAGGATTACTACATAGTTGATTAATAATAAGAAACCAACTAGAAACACATTCGTTCAAATTCAGCATGAAAACAGGACATTAATTTCCGGTCTCTACAAAAACATGGCTTTCGTTTTAGATCGAGTTTTGTGTTTGAATAAAATCTCTGTCAAGGTTTAACGTCACTCAATGTAATTATTTTGTATAAATGGTTTGAAAACCAGTACAAAATATGAATAGAAAGTAGTCCGCAAATTATCATAAGTGAGTGTCAAAGACACAAAAATTTGAGTTTAACAAATGAAACAAAAGGATTCAAGCTTATCAGATGATACAGCTTTCACAAATCTGCCCAAGGAGAAAACGATGGCGCAAAACCCAAATATAAGGATTTGGAAAGTGTCAATCTCGCCCCATGTCTTCAATTCATTCATGATTATATTATTTTTCCAGTTAGAGGTTCAGGAAAGAGAACACGTCGATTCGAAACAATTTTAATGCAATCCATCCTGGATAAAGCATATTTTTAAATTTATGAGGATTTCATTTCACGTGAACCTCAGATTGAATGCTGAGAATAACATTGATAAATGAGAAATGCGAGGGGTGTATACAATACCATAGAATTAATAAAATGAAAATGGAATAATTCACAGGCATTTATCGTTTTATTCAAAGCAGCAGATGCATTTGGCGAGATTGATGCTGGAAATCTACAAGAATTCGTTTACTTATGTTCATACTAGTAATCCGAGAATTGCACTAGCCTTTCACCTTGGGGTTTAATCTCGCATATTTCGAAGAATTCAAAATCTTCCACTTGATCAAGCTTTGAAAATAAAAGCCCAAAACAATATCGGAGCTATTTGCCTTCTTCTGAGTCGAACCTATTATTTGAATTTGGCGATAGCAAGCTTGTTTGTGATGAAAACTACATCCCGTAATTTTTGTATTTGCTCTAACATATAGAGCAGTATGGTAAATGGCAATTTCAAAATTGAATGTAATGACCGAACAGTTCACTTGGTGCAGTATGAGAATGTGCCGTCCATATAAATAATTTTAAAATCGCATTAAAATTTTAGGTTCTGATCACACGAAAACATTACCAAATTCTCTGAAACATCATTAATCAATAAAAATTCATCGTTGCTGTTGGTTTTCAGGCTGAATTCATCCAATGCTTCATAAACTTGTTGGATACATTTTAGTTGAGCTGTTAACAGTTCACGGCGTGCATAATAAATATGCTTCCTTACGCACTGTGAATCATTCGTCGTTAAATACAGGTTGCTTCAACGAAAACTAAACAGAGGCTATATCTACCAAGATATTCATTTCTGATCGAAATGCAAAAACAGGTCAATTTTTGTTCCAAGGAGGACATCTTTTGGGGTACAATACTTGCCTGAAATATCAACCCCCTAAGCGGGGGTTGCAATCCTTGAACATTTTGAATAGGAAAGATGGGTCGAGTGATGACTCAAAAGAAAGGTGGTATCTTTCTCTACATTGCTTTGAACGAATTTCCATTTTTAATTGAAAACTGTAAAAGATACAGGGTGAGCAACTGAAAGATAGGGAATACTATTTCCCTGAGACTATTCAAGTTTCAGTGAGGTAAAATGGAACAGATCCATGCTGATCAATGTCAGTCATCATCAAGTACCATCTTCATCTCGAGTTTCTACCCCTGGAGCAAGGGTGACAACCCTTGAAAATTTGGAAGAGGGTAGATAGGTCGAGTGATAACTGTATTAGTGCGAAAAATTAAATAGATTCATTCAGATCAAAGATGACAGCCTTTGATCTGGAATGAATCAGTTCCATTTTTTTGCACTAATACTTGAATAGCTCAGGGCGATAGATAGTCTCCTCCATTTTTCAGTAGCTCACTCTGTATCTTCTACAGTTTTCAATCAAAAATGAAAATTTGTTCACGGAGATGCAGACAAAGATAATACCTTTCTTTCGAGTTATCACTCGACCCATCTACCCTCTTCCAAATTTTCAAGGGTGGTCACCCCTGCTCTAGGGGTTGAAATTCGAGATGAGGATGGTATTTGATGATGACTGCCATTGATCAGCATGGATCTGTTCTATTTTACTTCACTGAAACTTGAATTGTCTCAGGGAAATAGTCTCCCCTATATTTCAGTTGCACACCATGTATCTTTTACAGTTTTCAATTAAAAATAGAAATTCGTTCAAGGCGATGTAGACAAAGATACCACCTTTCCTATGAGTCACCACTCGACCCATCTTCCCTATTCAAGAATTGCAACCCCCGCTTAGGGAGTTGATATTTCAGGCCAGTTTGGTACCCCAAAAGATGTCCCCTTTAAAACAAAAATTGGCCTTTTTTGCGTTTTGATCAGAAATGAATATCTTGGTAGATATATCCTCTGTTTAGTTTTCGTTGAAGCACCCTTTATGTAACGTTAGCTTCAGTTTGGCACATTTCTTGTTTGTTGGTTATCGATGGTTCATATACATCATGTTCAACAAAGAAGCTCATATTTTGTCGTTGCAGGAATTGTTCTAGTTGATGGTTATGGTTTTCTATCTCCTCCTCACATAGTCTGTATGAAAGGTCTTCGATCAATCCTAATTTATTCAAGTGATTTCTGAGGCGACAGCGCCCCGTTAATATGGTTACTACAACTCTCAAGTGTAGCCTGTAGAGTTAAAGCCAATCCTTGGCTCTCATAGTGGAAGTTTCGCTGATGGCAAGCCGAGAGTATCTGAGACATATGATGCTCAGCCAATGCTGCCGTACCTTTATATCCAACCACTGGTTATTTTCCATTGTTTTGGTCTGCAGGGGAATTTCAAGCCTAGGCTCCGGTATTGCAAATCACAAGGCTGTTCCTCAAGCAGCCAATGAATCCACCTTTTCATTGCCTCCAATGTCCCACATCAAACGGCTCATTTTTCTCTCAATTTGGTGAGGCTTAAACGATATTCCTGTATACTTAGTGACGTGCAGTTATCGGATGCCAATGCTTTCAATGCAGCTTGGCTATCGGTGATTGTTTATATTGAACTATTTGTCAATCCTCCGTTAGCAAGAGGTTAGCACAGTGGTTAATGGCGAATATTTTTACTCGAAGAACAGTCGCAAGCCCACCAAGCTCCAACACCTTTTGCAGTTCTCGAGCCGTCTCTGAGCCAAGAGGGGCCCTCAAGTAGCCGGTCCTTGGCAGCAGACCCTGCTCGTTGTTCTCAATTTCAGAATGTAAAGCGCCATGCACGAATCTGAATATAATTTGTCCCATTTTCGGAAAAGTAATAGAATCTGTAGGTAGCCACTCTAGCTGTTTCTCTAATCACCAAGTGAAGAGGTGAAAGGTGCAGCATCAGCTCCATGACTGCAGTAGGTGTAGAACAAAGGGCTCAATGGCCGTTCCCAGCAATTCAGAGAGCTTGAGTTGGAATTGCTTTTTAAGGCTGCATTCTCACCAAGCAAATCTGCTATATGTGACACATGGTCCCACCACCATCACATAGATCCACTGAAGTTGCTTTGGAGAAGAACCTCATCTCTTTCAACAGGTCATTTGACATGTGGGTATTATAAATATAAATATTAATAAAATATAAAAATATTTATTTCCACTGACTAATTGTATGGGAAAGTATCAAAATAATTTACAAAAAAACATATACAGAATGTAAAACTTTCTCTGAAGTACTCGCTGATAGAAGAAAACGCTGTTTCAAGAAAAAACTCTTGGCCTGCAATTTAAAACATTTCAAATTTTCAATATCTCTTATATGTTTAGGCAACGCGTTAAATATTTTTATACTATGAATTTTCGGTCCGCTTTGTACTTGTGATAGTCTAGTAAATGGAACATATAAGTCCGAGAATGATCGAGTCGAGTAACTGTTGACATCACCGCACACCCTGTAGGAAGAAAGATTCCGTTTTACGTGCACGCAACAGTTATAAAGATACAAAGAAGGCAACGTCAGAAAGCTGCTTTTGAAGAATGGACGGCAAAATGTGAGTCTGGACAGAATATAGATCGTATGATTAATAATAAAAACAAGTACTGTGTTTTAAAGAATTTTACTTAATAATTGCGATTCGTAACGCGTTTCACTACACCGTAGCTTCTTCAGACGAATGAATGTACAGATAATATAAATGAGAATATAACTATAAATGTTCTTGAGTAATTAAAATCTTATTGGGTTGCTTCTTCTTAAGTGGTTATTTATGACAGGTATATCTAATAAAATTAAGGAATAGATTGCTCCCCGAAGAGATTCAATAGAGGTGAAGGGCTTAAATCGACTTGTTCATTGATGAGTCTACCTGGGTGTTTGTATTTATTGATTTCTAAAGTTTCCCAAAGATCTACCTTCCAATATTTATTATCAAAATTTCAAACTGTGGGTCGAAAGAGATGATTCGCGTAATTTGAATCTGATTTTTTATTTGAAAAACTGCGTTTATGTTCCGATATTCTAATATTAAAATTTCTATGTGTTCTACCAATGTAGAAATTATCACAGTCATTGCAATTCAATCTATAAACACCTGATTTATTGTTTTTACCTGGTTTGGTTTTATTATTTTTTATATATTTGCCTAAATTATTATTAGTTTGGAAAGATATGTTGAAATTATTGCTACTCAAGAATGATTTCAGTTTCTCACTTGTAATTCCAACGTAGGTTAAGGTGTTGAATTTCTTTTTCAATTTATCGACAGGGTAAACTTCATTCAATGCGATTCTACTTTGTTTTTTATTTAAAATATTATTTATCAGTTTGGGATTGTAACCATTATTATTGGCTATTTGTTTAATCAAATTTAGTTCTTTGTTGAAATTTTCTGGTGATAACGGGATGTTAATCAATCTATGAATAAAACTATTGAATGCTGACATTTTATGTTGATATGGATGACACGACGAGTTATGTATTATAATATCTGTATGTGACGGCTTATGGTCAATTTAGAAAACATGTTTTCCATTTTCATTCGAAATTGTTACGCATAAGAAATTTATCGAATTATTGCTTTCTATTTCGGTTGTGAATCCTATTTTGGATGTAATGAATTTATATGATTTTCGAAAATTTTTAACTGTCTATCTGTTCCTGTGAAGCAAATAATGATATCGTCTACATAGCGATACCAGTATAAACAATATTTACTGAGTGGATGATTATGAATTAATTTCTCTAAGTTATTCATGAATATTTCTGCTAACAAAGGACTTAACGGATTGCCCATAATCAAGCCGTCTTCAATAGTATAATATTTGTTATTGAAATGGAAATAATTTTGATCTAAACAAATTTGTAATAATGAAAGAATATCTGATTTAATGATAGTATTGACATAATTCTTTTCTAATAATTCTTCAACTAAGTAATACGTATGTTTCGGAGGAATGTTGGGAAATAGATTCTTAACATCGAAAGAAATGAGTTTGGAATTAGGTGGTATAATGGTATCTTTGATATTGGCAATTAGTTCGTATGAATTTTTGACCGAAAATTTAGATTTGAAATTGCAATGTTTTATTAGCATGTCGTTGAGGAATTTTGAAAGTTTGAAAGAAGGTGCTGTTACATAAGAAACAACAGGTTTAATAGGGTAATTAGGTTTATGAAGTTTTATCAACGAATATAATTCGGGGGATTGTGGATTGGAGTTAATGAATGTATATTTTTCGTGGTCTGTAATTAATGATTTTGCTGTGGAAATTATGTTTTTAACCACTTTCTAAAATTTTGCGGTAGGATCCTTAGTTGATGTTATATAGATCTTATGATTCTTTTTTGCATTTTGAAAACACTGTCCACATCTGTTCTGTTACCCCAACACATGATCCCATAGTTAAGAGTGCTCTGAACAGTAGAAAGATAGTAAGTCTTCAAAATATGGAGATCGACACACTTTCTCAATCGATATAAAGCGAAGCGCTAGCGAGTTACAAAGTTGCGAGATGTGGTCTTTCCATGACAAATTACTATCTATTGTATTTCCTACGATGAGTGTTCAACAGTGTTATTGCCTGAACGAATAGTTGGGGTGAATACTCGCTCGACTCCAGTTGGAGAAAAAACAACCATATCAGTCTTCTTCTCATTAAGAGCTAGGTCGTTAGATTTGCACCAATGAGACATCTTATCGAAGCACCTGTTAGCTTGTACATTAGGGTCTTCATCAGATACCAATGCGGAAGTGTCATCGGCATATAAAAGTGTCCTTGAGCCGCAATCATCAAGGAAATCAATCAGATCGTTTATGAATACAACAAAAAAGCATTGGTCCTAACGTGCTGCCCTGTGGTACTCCAAAGCCCTGCATTACCCTATCTGACAAAGTCGTCTGGCTATTAGTGGTCAATCGTACCATTTGTGATCTATCGAGGAGATATGATTTTAGTCAGCTTAGAGCAACACCGCGAACACCATACAGCTCCAACATTCGAAGAAAACGAGTGAGATTTATTGTGTCGAACGCACGGCTAAAATCGAAGTATATACCCAAACAGGACTTTTTGTCCTCAAAATTGCTCAAAACATTATCGTAGAGACAAAGAGTTGCGTCTTGCGTCGATTTAAGGGCCCTGAATCCGAACTGATTTTCAGAAAGAAGTAGAAATTTGTCGAGAAAAGAGGTGAGTCTGCTCAGGAAACACTTGTCAAGAACCTTGGAAAACACTGAAAGGAGAGCTACTGGTCTTTAGTTCGCCATGCATGAGGGATCCAGCTTCTTAAATATCGGGACTATTAAGGTAGTTCAAATAACTGATCGATGAAGCCTGAACTACGTGATAGTTGATATTCATAATGAATAATAAAATAAAACAAGTTACTATATTTTAACTAGAATTATCGAATGAAATAAATAATTTCTTCATGCCACCAGCCGCAAAATTAATATCATTAGATGTAGATAATATGTTTTTGAATATACCTGCAACAGAATGTGTCCCCTTAATATCAAGTATTCTAAAGGCAAGATATCTCAACGTGGTCTGTAAAGATGAGTTAATTTCTCTGTTTGATTTATGCTTGACCCAAAATTATTTTCAGTTCAATAATAAGACATATGTTATTGACAGAATAATGGTTTAGCTATGGGTTCACCCCTCAGTCCCTTCTATCTAAAATTTTCATGTCTAATTTGGAAAACACTAAAATTATGGCGTCACATTTGACGAAAAGGCACATTCTATTTTGGTACCGATATGTTGATGACATTTTAGCCTGTTTCATTGGAACGAATAGACAACTAGAAATCTTCCTGAATTTGAACATTCATCCTAAAATGAAGTTCAAAGTAGAAACAGAAGTCGATAGTAAAATCAATTTCTTAGATCTAACAATTACCCGGGAGATTAATAACCGTTTATCAATTAATATCTTCAGAAAACCATCGTACACGGATAATGTCATACCCATAGATTCATTTCACCCGTATTCTCAAAAAATAGCAGCCTTCAAATCCATGATTCACAGAGCGATTTCTTTGCCTTTATCGGTATGGACCGGAAATCAGAATTTAACACCATTATGTTAATAGCAGAGAACAACGGCTTCGATATAAAAGCAATAGAGAAGTTAATTAATCGAAAAATACGCAACAACACATTCAACATGATATATCCCCAATCCAAGAGAGAAAAGCCCGAAAAATTTATGTCTCTAACATATTTAGGGAAGACGTCAGAACAGGTTGCTAGAGTTTTGTCAGATAGTAAAAAAGTTCATATTGCATTCGAACCAGTTAGCAAATTGTCAGGCCTGCTCTTCAACACAAAAGATAAAACCGATAAATTCGAAAAATCAGGAGTATACCAATTAACATGTTCTGAGTGCAATTCCTTTTATATAGGTCAAATATCAATCAGAACTAAGCAAAAACTAACACCTGAAGAAAACTTAACTCGACTTGACATTAACAGTCTTGAAAGAAAGATAACGGAAGACATACAAGTGGCAACAAAGACCATATGCTACAGGGCAAGAACAAAACCTAAAAAATTAAGCCAAGGCACGCTAAGGTTAATGGAAGAAAGGAAAATAACGGATAGATTTAATCCAGAATACAGGAACTGAACAGGGCTATAAGACGAAAGACTAGAGAAGACATACGAAATTACAACACAGACTATATACAACAAGTCATAGAAAACAACAGTAACATGAAAGTCTTATCTTAAAGAGAATTACTAACACCGGTAGACCCAGAATACATCAATTGAAAACAACCAAGGTGAAATAAAATATGAAAAAACGGAGATAATACAGATTGTTGAAGGCTTCTATTCTATACTGACCTGTATTTGTCTAAGAAACCCAAACCTGAAACAACGAATCTTAGTAACATAATAAATGTCGGTTCCGAGGACATGCCTGAGATTAACATTGATGAAATACAACTAGCCCTCAACCAGATGAAAACGGCCGGGACCAGGCGAAGATAATATTACAAGCGAAATGCTAAAATTGGGAGGACAGGTCACTTTGGAAGCAATAAAAATATTACTAAATAAATGCCTAACAGAAGGTAGTGTTCCGAAGGATGGAACAATGCACACGTTGTGTTGTTGTACAAAAAAGGTGACAAATTTAAGATAGATAATTACCGACCTATTAGCCTTTACCACACCCTTATAAATTGTTATCGAAAATTATCACAAACAGATTGACAAACAAATTTGACAGCTATCAACCGGCAGAACAAGCAGGGTTTCGCAGAGGATATAGCACAACAGAACACCTACAAACTCTTCGTACACTTATTGAAAAATGGCACGAATACAAAGTGCCAATACACCTAGCCTTTGTAGACTATAACAAAGCCTTCGATTTTATAGAACTGTGGGCAGTATTTCAAGCCCTCGATAATGCTAGAATAGATTCGAGATATAGAAACATCCTACAGAATATATATGAACGAGCGACTATTCAGGTGAGACTAGACGATGACATGCAAACCAAAAAATCCTGATAAATAGGGCGTGAGACAAGGCGATGTGATATCGCCAAAATTGTTCACACTTGCAATGGAGGACGTGTTTAAGAAGTTGGAATGGGATAGAAAAGGTATAAATGTGGATGGAAAATTCCTGAACCATCTCCGGTTTGCAGATGATATAGTTTTAATAAGCGATAACCTAGAACAACTCCACGAAATGATGCTAGAACTCAAAAGAACATCGGAAGAAGTAGGATTGGAAATGAATCTGACAAAAACTAAAATAATGACAACAGAGGACGCAATATTGAAGTCGACGGCAATGTTATAGAGAAAGTGAATGAATATCTATACCTTGGACACACTATAAAGATAGGTAAAGACAATCAAACTGCAGAATTGTCAAGAAGAATAAGAATGACTTGGGCTGCTGTTGGAAAACTAGGATTTGTCTTGAAAAACAAACAAATCCCCATTAACCTCAAAAGAAAAGTTTTTAATATGTGCGTTCTCCCAGTGTTAACGTATGGCATGGAAACCATGACTCTCACAATAAGATCTGCTAACAAACTTAGAACCACACAACGCGCAATTGAAAGAACTATGCTTGGAGTGAGCCTGCGGGATCACATACGTAATGAAGAAATAAGAAGGAGAACAGGCGTAGAGGACGTAATCACGAGAATAGCTGCATTGAAGTGGAGATGGGTTGGACATGTAGCAAGACAACAGGATGTAAAATGGATTAAGCGAATAACTCAATGGAGACCACGCTTATACAAAAGGGGAGTGGGGCGCCCCCAGAGAAGGTGGCTGGATGACATAAAGGAAAAAGTAGGAAGAGGATGGTATAATATAGCACAGGACAGAGAGAGATGGAAGCTAGAAGGGGAGGCCTATGTTCAGGAGTGGACAGAGAAGGGCTGAAAAAGAAGAAGAAGAAGATAGGTCAAACAGGACGCTCTTTCAAGGCTAGATGCAAAGAACATTTCCGGTCATTCCTACATCAGAAATATGATTCAGCTTTAGCTGCACATTGTGTGAATGAACGTCATCATTTTCCAGAACTTCAACAGCTAAAAATTCTTCATTCCTGTGATAAATCATATAAACTCAATTTCTTTGAATCGATGGAAATTTTCAAGGCATCTAGGGTAGAAAGGGTTAAGCTCCTTAACGACCAGGTAGACTTAATTACCTACCAATCACCATTATTCAAGTTACTGTGAACTAGCATTTTATTGATGGTAATTCCTGTATTGTACATGAGTATTCAGTTTTCATTAGCTTGTTGTTGATAATGGACGTATGTCCGAAACCGGTCCAACCAATGTAAAATTTTGTCATTTTTTACATCAATAAATTAGTGATAGTTAAAACATAGTAACTTGTTTTATTTTATTATTCATTAAGGTAGTTTTTAATTTTTTTGGAAAGTATCCGTGATCGAAAGACAAATTGACAAAATGCGTTATGTTTTTCAAGGGCGAATTGTACATGAGCCTACTTGTAACCTAACCTAATCTACCATGGTAACCCCCAGATATTTTGCTTCCTCCGCAACCGGAATAAAAACTCCACTCAGGATCGGAGGCATACGAATTTCCTCCTATCTACCCTATATACAAGCAGTCCAACTAATCGATTCTTAAAGTTCAGTAGTATGATGAACAATGTCACCAAATTCACCCCAAAATCTTCCCTTAAGAATTCCATAAAACTGGTTAAAAAGTTAAAAAGTAAATCCCCACTCCCGAAAATATTTTCCTTGAAGTTGACAATATGTACTCTAATATATCCGGCAACGAATGTCTACAAATAATATCCCATATTAACTTCTTCACAGAAAGAGTATTGAGATTATAGAAAGAATAAAAATTTTTTTGAATTGTGGAGGCCGTTACTTGATGTAGATCCATGATATAAATGAGATAAAAAACAAGGTTTAATTTTAATCTACACTTTATTTGAAAAAATTCGACGACAGCAGCTTTATCAAGAATGAAAACAGAATGAAGAGTATGGTATTATAAACAAATCGTAGAACAAGTTGGATGAATAACAGGAAAATCCACACTGAGCCATTGTACAGTTAGTATAAAAGGTAATAAAACTAATTAAACAAGTTAAGTAGGGGTGAATAATTCACATCTACCTGTTCATTCAAAAGCTTGTCCGAATGTTTGTATCTATTTAGTTCTAATGCTTCTAGGAGATGTAATTTTGAACTTTTGATTTTATATGTAATATTTCAAAGTTTTTATTGAATGAATGGTTTTCTTTTATAAGGTGGTTTGAATAATTTGAATCAGATTTATTTTTATTGAAGCTACGTTTATGTTCAGATGTTCTTATGCCAAAACTCCTATAGGTCCTACCGATATAAATTTTATCACAAGAACCGCAATTGAGTTTATAGATTCCTGATTTACTTGATTTTTCAACACGAGATTTATTATTTTTAATATGTTTACCTAAGTTATTAGAAGTTTTGAAAGTTATATTAAGATTTTGTTTGACGAGAAAGGATTTAATATTTGTACTTGCAGAACCGCAGAATGTTAAACTGTTGAATATTTTATAGTCTTTATGAATAGGATATACTTCATTTATTTCTTTCTGATACAGTTTTTACGAATGATTAGATCTATCATATCCGGATTATATGAATTATTAATGGCTATCTGTTTGATGATGTTTAACTCTTTATTATTAGCTTCTACTGATAAAGGTAAATTGAGTAACCGATGTACCATGCTGTTTAAAGCTGCAACTTTGTGTTGAATTGGATGTAATGAGTAGTTATGTATAATTGTATCAGTATGTGTTGGTTTACGAAAGACCGAAAAAACATGATTATTATTTTGTTTAGTGATTTTTAAGTCCAAAAATTAATGGAATCGTTCTGTTCAATTTCTATCGTGAATTTAATGTTCAAATGGATGGAATTAATGAAATTAAGAAATAAGTCTAATTGACGAGTAGTTCCAATGAAACATACTAAGATGTCGTCAACATATCTATACCAATAAAGAAATTTGGAAATGAGTGGATGAGTACGAATTTTCTGCTCAATATTATTCATAAAAATCTCTGTTAAAAGTGGACTCAAAGGATTTCCCATGATCAAACCACCTAATAAAAGAAAACCATTCATTCAATAAAAACTTTGACATATTACATATAAAATCAAAAGTTCAATATTAGATCTCCTAGAAGCATTAGAAATAAATAGATACAAACATTCGGACAAGCTTTTGAATGAACAGGTAGATGTGAATTATTCACCCCTACTTAACTTGTTTAATTAGTTTTATTACCTTTCATACTAACTGTACAATGGCTCGGTGTGGATTTTCCTGTTATTCATCCAACTTGTTCTACGATTTGTTTATAATACCATACTCTTCATTCTGTTTTTCATTCTTGATAAAGCTGCTGTGTCAGCGAAACGTCGTCGAATTTTTTCAAATAAAGTGTAGATTAAAGCTAAACCTTGCGTTTTTTATCTCATTAATAAAAATTCTAATTTTGCGTTTTTCTAGCTTGTTTTATCATAAAAAATAGAGAAAAAGCGAATTTACGTATGCTGCTGTCCTAGCCTAAAAGAAAGTTCTCCTTATTCTGCCGTTTTGTAGCAAACTCCTGTATGTATATCAACTATTGTACGAAATAAGAAAGTAATCTAAAAAAGTCCTAAAAGTGATCTTAGGGATAATCGAGAATCTACTGTACTTTTTTCTTAACTTCATCCCGAATCCAATGAACCATCGCTCATATTTTTGAAGGTTTTATCAAGTATCAACAGCGATTTTAACATCTTACTAACCTAATTCTCCTGCCAAGGTTTTTCGAATCATAAATAAATAATAACTACCCGGATACGCCCCTGTATCGAATCAACAGATTTCACGAAATATTTTATAGACTTACTTTCATCCAATTATTGTTTCTATTTCTTGCCACTGTAAAAATTTTCTTGGGTTTCCACAAAAACGGACAAAAATCCGAGCAATCTACGTGATTGACTATCATATCCAAATCAAAAAAATTCGCCACGTTTGATCAGATAAGTTTCGCACGGTATACACACATTAAATCGCATTAAAATTCCAAGCAACTAAAAGAACGGCACACGACATTAAATCGAAGAAAAAACGAACGCAACTTCAACTAGAAATTGTATTTCGTGTGAAACACCGTTGAATTGAGAATATCAAACGATGGATGCATCACCAGATTTGGATATAAATTCAATGAATGCTGCGAAAGACCTTGAAACCACCTACCTAGATCATTAATTAAAACTTTTGTTTTTAAAACGATATTACTTACTTTGCTGGGAACTTGTATAAGACTCGTTCGTCTAGTTTCAAATTAGAACAAATATTATTACCAGTTTATGAGTGTTTTTCCTCTGGATTTTGTTTTAGTACAGCTCATTTACTAAATGACCCAAAAAACTTGAGAACATCTTTTCCTCCCTTCGCCGCCGTTTCGATTTTTTTTAATCGTCCATATCTCCTCATACAGTGATCGGTCAAGACTTGTCTGAACTTACTCTTCAATTAATCACGTATAAATTTCAACCGATCGATGTACTGGAAACAAATTAATACTACCACGAAATAAATAAAAGCTGCTTTGATATTGAAATCAAAAAGAAGACAATAATTGAGAATTTATTAATGATTAATTTATTTCATGGAAATTCATTTAAATATAAACTGAATAAAACATTTTTGGCTGATTTCCACAATGTTCATTTTCAATACACACGAACGCTTTCGACAATTACGTCATTTTCGAGAGTCTAGATCTAACAGTTGTGAGAAAGAATGTGTTAACTGTATTTTAACTTTTGAGCAGTGGGGAGTGATTTAATTCCAGTTGACTATTGAGAGTGGTGAATTTTAGGTTTTCACAAAGTTTGTTAATTTCCAAACTTTCCAACAGATTCATTATCATTCCTTTATTGCATTTGTTATCTGAGAATATGTTATCGGAGAAGAGATGTTTTTTGAATCCAGATTTAAAATTTCCACCTGTTTATCTAACGTAAGCTGTTGAGCAATCATTTAGATTGACATCTGAACTTCGTGAAGGTTACTCCATTGAAGTGACTTCGTGATCTTGAAGGTAGTTCCTAACGATATGAGCTTGTGAGGTCTGGCGTTATCATGCACAAACAATAAATTTTCAACTAAGCTTGCCGCGAATGGTTCAGCATTTTCTCTGTTTCCAATATATCACTGTACCTCTGATCATTCGGAGTTCCATTATTTACGATGACCCGATCAGTATGGATGGCCAACTAAATTCCTCCCCATACCATTATTGAACCTCCACCAGAACCCTAGGTAGGTTCGACGTCTGTTCATTAGGGAACGTCGATTGTAATGAAAATGACAGAATCTCGACTCATCTGAGACCAAAACTCTCTCCCAGTCAGCCTCTAATCAATTGATATGTTTTCTGGCAAACTTCATTCAAGCTCTTCGATTTGCTGCGGTAAACGCTGGGCCTCGAGCTGCGACACGAAACATCAAACCAAATTCCCTGAGACGTAACACTTAAAGCATGGCAACTTTGACCGTCGATTGGCAAGCGAGGTATCTAATTGGAGGGTTTCGAGAATGCACAAATCCAGGATTGAAGTCTCCATCAAACCCCTTTCGAATGATCAACAAGAGAAAAAATGGATCCAAATTCTTTGCGTTTATCCCAAAATGCACCGGACTTGAGAATATTTTGTCCACGTCTCTTTATTAGTTCAAGTTTACACATAAACTGAATAAGACATCACTGAGGAATGAATGGTACTCAAAGAAATTGAAATAGAACTAATATTAAAGATTGTATAACTCTTGAAAAATCAGTTCCCAGAAACCTGTTAATACCGGTTATTTCCACCCCTGTCAAGAATTACTGCATGACGTCTACGATTCATACTCAAGATCAATGACCATACAGCATTCTGATCCATTCGTTCCAAATTTCTATTCAAATCACGGTAACTGGTTGTTTTTGCTGAGAATGTCCCAGGCAAATTCAATGCTATTGAGTTCTGGGCCACTCCAACTTCGTGATCTTGAAGGTAGTTCCTAACGATATAAGCTTAGGAAGTCTGGTGTTAACAAGCATAAACAGAAAGTTTTTAATTGAGAATTAATTAATGACTGATTTATTTCATGAAAATTCATTTCAATATAAACTGAATAAAACACTTTTGTCTGATTTCTACAATGTTTATTTTTGATACACACGATTGCTTTCGACAATTATGTCATTTTCGAGAGTTTAGAGCTAACAGTTGTAAGAAAGAATGTGCTAACTTTATGTATTTTAAAATTTGAGCAGTGGGGAGTGATTTAATTCCAGTTGGCTATTGAGAGTGGTGAATTTTAGGTTTTTACAAAGTTTGTTAATCCAAACTTTTCAACAGATTCATTGTCGTTCCTTTATTGCATTTGTTATCTGTGAATTTGTTATCGGAAAAGAGATGTGTTTTCGATCCAGATTTAAAATTTCGACCTGTTTCTCGTACGTAAGCTGTTAGGCATTCATTTAGATTGAAATCTGAACTTTGTGAAGGTCACTCCATTGAAGTGATTTCGTGATCTTAAAAGTAGTTCCTAACGATATGAGCTTGTGAGGTCTGGCGTTATCATGCACAAACAAAAAATTTTCAACTACGCTTGCCGCGAATGGTTCAACATTTTCTTCAAAATATCTCCAACATACCTCTATACCTCTGATCATTCGGGGTTCCATTATTTACGATGACCCAATCAGTACGGATGGCCAAATAAATTCCTCCCCATACCATTATTGAACCTCCACCAGAACCCTAGGTAGGTTCGACGTCGTAATGAAAAAGACAGAATTTCGACTCATCTGTGAATAAAATTCTCTCCCAGTCAGCCTCTAATCAAATGATATGTTCTCTGCCAAAATTCAATCAGGCTTTCGTTGTGCTGCGATTAGCGCTGGGCCTCGAGCTGCGACACGAAACATCAAACCAAATTCCCTGAGACATTGTCGTAACACTTAAAGCATGGCAACTTTGACCGTCGATTGGCAAACGAGGAATCCAATTGGGGGGTTTCGAGAATGCACATATCCAGGATTGAAGTCTCCATCAAAACTCTCTTCGAATGATCAACAATAAAAAAATTGATCCAAAATCTTTGCGTTTATCCCAAAATGCACCGGACTTGAGATTATTTTGTTCACGTCTCTTTATTAGTTCAATTTTACACAAATTGGGTTAGATACAAATTCTGAAAATGATACATTTGAAAAACCTTATGATATTGCAGGGTTGTAGGATTTTTTTTTGTGTTTTGTTTGTCCATTTTTAGACGATTTCTTCCTATAAACATAGGTCCGCCTAGGATCACTCCAGAAATAGTATCTGCTAAACAAGAACATCAAATATTAAATTGAAAACGATGCTATTAGTAGAAATTTGTTAGAGGAAAGTTATTTCAGTAATCCACCATCACTGAGGAATGGTACTCGAAGAAATTGAAATAGAACTAAGAATGAAGAATGTATAACTTTTGGAAAAATCAGTTCCCAGAAACCTGTTAATACAGGATATTTCCACCCCTGGCGAGAATTACTGCATGACATCTACAATTTATTCTCAAAGTCAATGACCTTACAGCATTCTCATCCATTTGGTTCCAAATTTCTATTCTCAATCACGATAACGTTGTTTTTGCTGACTTCTTAATCTTATGTTGACAATGTCCCAGGCAAAATCGATGCGAATGAGTTCTAGGCCACTCCAGCTTCGTGATCTTGAAGGTAGTTCCTAACGATATGAGATTGGGGAGTCTGGCGTTATCACGCATAAACAAAAAGTTTTCACCCATGTTTGCCCCAAATGGTACATATTCTTCTAAAATGTCTGTAACGCATCTCTGTACCACTGTGAGCATTCAGAGTTCCATTATTTACGATGACCCGATGACCGAGTGTGAGAGTTCAAAGAAATTTCTTCCCACTCCATTATTTAACCTCCACCAGAACCATAGGTTGGTAAAAAGTTGCACTGGGTATATATATATCATTTCGACGTTTGTACACTAGAGAACGTCGATCGCGATATAAAATACGAAATCTCGAATCATCTGAAAAATAAGCTTCCTCCCAGTCAACTTCTAACCAATTGACATGTTCCTCAGCAAAATTCAAACAGGCTCTTCGATGTGCTGCGGTTAGAGATGGGCCTCGAGCTGCGACACGAGGTCTCACACCAAACTCCCTGAGACGTTGTCGTATCGTTTCCGTGCTAATTTACACTCCAGGGTTCTATCGAAGCTGCATTTGAAGATGCCTAGAGATAGCGAAGTGTTGTCTCAACGGGGAAATTCTTAAATAATGGATCGCCGTTGTTATTCGAGGTCATCCTTGCCATGGTCTCCTCTTATGTCTACTTGTACCTCCGTATCATTCTCAAAACAGTTAGGCCTATTCTTATATAAGTCCAGCGTACCTCATATTATACCACTGCTTTGGCACATTCTTCCAGGATCAAATTTCATGATTCGCGTTACATTATGGCCGAAACTTAAAATTTTCGGGGAGAACAAAAGTTATCAATATGTGGTGGTCTCTTGCAAAACCTCAATGTATTTCTTTCATTTTATTCCTCATCAAAGTAGAAAAAACATCGAATTTTGTTGTCGTATGTCCGGACTTTTCCGAAAAAAACATATGTTAATAATTAGTTGCCCACCAAAAAAAAAATTTGGAATATTGAAATTGTGCGTTAATTTCTTGGCGCAGTGTATTTTGCATTTGTACTGATTACAGTTAATCTCTGTGCAAAACCCTTAAATTCATTTTACGATACGATTGTGCTTACTATGAAAATTAATTAAAAAGATCCATAAAACACTTAATTTCTAAGATATTCTAACTATGAGAACAGAATTATCTTTAATTTGACATTTATCCTGATACCCTAATCCGGAATAATAGTTCCATCCGCATAAAGTCAAAATATCCGCATTTCATACATTTGTGGAAAGATTACACACAGTTCTCCATTTACGAAAAAACTTTGAAGAAGAAATTAGTATGTTTAGGACAATAAAATGATAGATATTAATTAATATTAAAAAATTAATAGGTATAAAAAACACAAATTGTTATTATCCTCGATACACACCACCCCCAGGTTCAGGAACCAATAAAATATCACATCAGAAATTATATCCCACAAATAAGTACAAAATTATACCATATATTAAAATAGAATAAAATCAACACAAAATGTACGAATAAGCAAAATCTACCTTCACTCTTGGTCAATAACAAAGATCAACTTGAACAAAGTGAAATAAAGCGGTATCTACAGGGTGTAACATGTCACAATTTGGGGGTGGAGGCGGTTTAAATCTACGTGCAATTTTAGGGAAAAAATTTATATAAACATAGGTCTGCAAAAGCTTCGTTACGGAGCTACAGGGTGTTGAAATTTCCGGAAAAAATTGGTTTTTCCTTCGAAAGTCCTACAATTTTTGAGATATCCAGATCAAATTTGGAATGCAAGCTATTTTTTACAGCCTCCATCATTACACGTCCTAGATTTTAACTGAAATTCACAAGGTGTTTTCTTTTCCGAGGCCATGTCTACTTTTGCTCTCTCAATTTTTTTGTGCAGTACGCCACTGATCAGCATACAATCAATTTTCGTCATCTTCGTTCAATTTAGAAACTTTTTTAACACGTGTAATTTTTTCGTATCTCCAACCGTTTTCGAGTGAAAAATTATTGAATTTGATTATTTGAATTATTTGAACTGTATGTTATTCGCTAAATAAAAGAAGAATAATAGAAATACTTGATATCTATGACCGAAATTTGCTTTTATTTTGATAGTTCGTCTTCTGAGACTCAACTTATACTTATTCAATATCAAACTAAAAAAAGAACAATTAAAAACTAAATAAATTGCTGGAAGAGTCCTCCACCTGCAATAATACTGGCCTCTGTCCTTCATCGCATATTATCACGCACTCTTTGAAATATTCCTGGGTATTTCTTATCGTATCACAAGAGGTTTTTATTCGATTTCTCAATTCTTCTACGGTGTTCACTGGAGTGGTATAAACTTTTGAGATATTCCCATAAAAAAAAAGTCTGAACTATTTGTCTGGGGACCTAGGAGGCCATAGTTTTGGCCTACTTCGACCGATCCATCTGTTGTTGAATGTATTATTCAAGAATTCCCTAGCTTCTCCACTGAAATGTGCTGGTGCCCCGTCACACATGAACCACATTATGTTTTTCACCAAAAGTGGTACATCCTTGATCAATAAAGGTAACTACTCCTCAAGAAATTGCCGATAAGCGGGACCGTTTAGTCTGTTAGGCAAAAAAAATGGTCCAATCAAATAATTTACAATTATTCCGACCCAGACATTTAGTGAGAATTGTTCTTGATGATGAGATTCTTCAATCAAATGGGGGTTTTCCTTAGCCCAATAATGATTTTTGTGAAAATTTGTGATAGCAGTTCTCGAAGAGTTAGCTTCGTCTGTGCTTCACGTCTTCATTTGCTACTGGAAAATTGTGTAATTTGCAAAAGGTCTTGATGCAAGTGCGCAGTTATCTTTGTGTTATTGGATATCCTACACTACACAGACGGATTATACGAGATGATAATGTTTTTTCTTGGTCATAACTCAGCAGTAGTTTTGTACCTAAAGCGGACTTTGTCTGTTCATTTTCTATTAAATAGCGCCTTAGAGTTCTTCTTGGTTTGTTAAAGTGTGGAGCTGTATATACCTTCATTGCACCTCGCTTAATAGCAGAAAAGCTGATTTCATGTCATTTTCGGTCCATTTGTCACGAATCCCTTCACTTTTGTATCGCGGCATAACCTAAATCCAGAAAGTTAACATAATTGTAGGCGTAATAAGCTATTGCCGGATCACAGTGGAATACAGCTCATTCCTGAATTACAGGAGCAATGCATTTGAGGAAACGCCCAATTTCGTTATGTCGTGATCGCTGTTGTTGTCACTCACAAAAGAAAGCAATTCTGACATAGCAATATCACTATTTTTTTGATCTGTCTCTCTCTGGTCATTTGTGCGGTTAGCATGTGAGGTAGCTCTTCTCACATTTGATTGACTGCGACGACCTAAGTCAGATCGTCTTCTCCTTCTCTTGCACTTAGCAGTAAAGTGTCACTTTCAGAAAAGATCAGCAAAAACAGAAAGAGCACATAACTTGGAATGCCACTATAAGAAGAATCACCGACCGTTTTCGAGTGAAAAAATGTATTATTCAAGAATTCCCTAGCTCTCCACTAAAATGTGCTGGTGCCCCATCATGCATGAACCACATTATGTTTCTCACTAAAAGTGATCCTCGAGCAATGAAGGTAACTCCTCCTCAAGAAATTGCCGATAAGCGGGATCGTTTAGTCTGTTAGGCAAAAAAAATGGCCCAATCAAATAATTTCCAATTATTTCGACCCAGACATTTTGTGAGAATTGTTCTTGATGATAAGATTCTTCAATCAAATGGGGTTATCCTCAGCCCAATAATGATTATTGTGAAAATTTTTGATAGCAGTTCTCAGAAAGTTAGCTTCGTCTGTGAACATTATTTCACTATCAATATGAGCATTTTCTCTAATTTTATCTAAGAACCATCGGCAGAAATTCAGTTTTGAAGGAAAATCTCGAGGAAGTAGAGTATGGACTCGTTGAATATGAAACGGGAACAATAAAAAGTGGTGGAAATCCTCCAAACTAGAACATGTGAAATATTCAACTAATTCTCAATTTTTTTGTACTCACATGAGGATTCAAATTAATACAATTCAAAACTGCTTCCTCAATATCTGGAGTTCTCATAGTTTGAGATGCACCTTTTAAATGATTATTTGCAGTGAAAGTACCAGTTTCCCTCAACCTTCTGTGGATATTTGAAAATGTTCGCATGTCTGGTGTTACTCGATTTGAAAAGCGCACCTGATATAATCGCCTAGCCTCTGTTGTGTTTTTGTCAGCCAGACCGTACATGCAATGGATATCGGCCAATTCTGCGTTAGTAAAGCTAGCCATTTTTTCTTACAGCAATAACTTAAAAAGTCTTAAAACTAATCGTCAATTTAATAAACAATTCGAGCCGACACTGATTCAACTTTAGCAACTGTCAAAATAAATAAATAAATGAAAAAAATCAAAGTCATTTTTTTAATCAGAAATGCTTTCAATTCAACGGATGCATACAATCGTTTAATAATTTTTTGCTCGAGAACGGTTGGAGATACGAAAAAATTACAAGTGGTTAAAAAGTTTCTAAATTGAACGAAGATGACGAAAATTGATTGTATGCTGATCACTGGCGTACTGCAAAAAAGTTTTAAAGGTCAAAAGAAGACATGGCCCCGTAAAAGAAAACACCTGTAGATTCTAGTTGAAATTTAGAATGTGTAATGATGGAGGCTCTAAAAAATAGCTTGCATTCCAAATTTGGGCTGGATATCTCAAAAACTACAGGAGTTTTGTAAAAAAAAAAACAATTTTTTCCGGAAATTTCATCACCCTGTATCTCCGTAACGAAGCTTTTGCGGACCTTAGTTTATATGAACTCTTTTTCTTAAAATTGCACGTAAATTTACCCCTCAAGTATAACGTACTATTATGTTACACCCTGTATAAATTATATTGTAATAAGTGTTCTGCTTTTTATATAGATCAAGTTCCCCAATTAATATTAGAATATTAGAGCATAAGAAATTAATAAGTCACAATAAATTGACAAATATTTTTTCAGAACATTGTATAAACGAAAATCATTTCTTAGATTTAGAAAACCCAAATTTTCATTCAGTTAACAAAATCAAGAGATTAGATTTATCAGAGTTTATAGAAATTTCATCAATTCACTTCTCTCGTCTGTTTCTTAGCTATAAATAACAATGTAATATTTTAATTTTCCTGTTAGTTCTTCAAAATGGGATAAGACCCGAAACATATTCAAACATATTGTTATTCATTACATTTTGAGCCTAGAATTTTTCTTCAATTGTATGATTGTTTAGTACAAATATTTCATCGAGTGAAGCGAGAATTCTACATCAATTCTATTTAAGATATCAATAAGAAATTTCATACTTGTACATTCAAGTCATTGTATTAACCAAACATGTTATTACTTGTGCCCTAATATCACCGTTTTATCATTTTTATCTGACTTATCAATCTGCTTTCATTTTGTAGAAAAAAATTATACGAAAATTCAGGATTACGATTAAATTCAATAGGTTAGATATAATATTCTGTTATGTACCCTACATTCCAATTTTCCTTGGAATTAAATATAACCCCGAAAATAAGAACACATTGTTACGTCAGAACGTACCAATGACTGATTTATTATTCTAAACAGGAATCGAATCATACGAAACGACGTTTAAAAGTTTTCAAATCCAATAATCCACTCATACATCTCGAGAAGAGAAACACGAGCTCTTTGAACCCGTTAAATATAATTTCGAGCTCTGAAATGGGGGGAAACACCTGCAAAAACATTGTATTGTCGTAGATCAAGAAAACGAGGTGTTTTCGGTTGTTTGCACGGTTTATTTTTGGAGCAACTTCAAACGTTCATTTTATAAATGTTTGTGCATCATCGAAAATTTTAAAGGATACGTTTCAAGTTTCAGCAAAGAAATATCGAAGAGTCATTAACGATCGAAAAATCGATGTGGTCGTAGAAATATGAATCATATTTCAACTTTGTTTATGTTGCCAAGGTCACTTCCGGTACAAATGGTAATGTGGGTTTCTGTGATAATAGCTTTGAATCAATATACAGGATGTTTCAACGAATAAAATCAGAAAATTACCACAAAAACTAGACTGAATTTTATAAAATGAAAAACATCTATTCATTCATCCAATTTTATTTCATCAGCTACAAAGAAATGAAAATATCAGGTGTATTGATATACATTTAAAAGAATATTACATTCATAAACTATAGTTCAGTTATGTCATTTAACAGATTTGCTATACATGTTTTTTTTTTTTTTTGATGAATACTTATTCGATACTTCGCAAATAATTTTACAATAGTAGATAGCTATTAAGATTAGCATCCAAGGTCTCACCAACCTGTATATGAGAACTGTGGAAGACTTGACTAAATGTCCCTACATGAAACTGTAGATTACAGTAATGAATGGACTCGTTAATGTGCGGTTTCAACAAAGTGGTACTACTTTTTGATTTTTAATGCACCAACAAAACTTTCATAACAGTTATATTTTAATATGGCGCAATGGTGAATAGTACATCTTACAGTTTCTCACTGGGAATCGAGTGGTGTCACCCATTTTTTTTTCAAGTAGTACAGTTTTCAAGTTATAGGCTAAACATGCAGTTTCCGTAATCAAATTCTATTCGACTGTCAACATTTTTTCGCAAATTTTTCTTTAAATTAAACCAGATCCACGAAGAAATAATATATGAGAGATGTCAACCCAAATTATTGGGTTCATAATGATTCTAGAACATCTATAGATCATAATCGGCATCACTTAGGAGACCGAACGTGGCCATCGGGGCTCTTTCGGTCAAACAGAGAGGGAATTGTTTTGTTGAGTTTGAATATTGAAGGGATTTTGCGGTTTTACTTGAAAATTGGCAAGCAAGAACAAGGAAGTGATTATGTTTCAGGAGACTCACACTGCGACGAAGAACATCTCCGCGAAAGAGGAAATATCGCAGGTTACGTACTTTTTTGATTATCTCCTTTGTCCTTTTTATGGCCTTGCTTGCTATGTAAAATCTTTTCTTAAATTCAAGTGAGTTTAAATATATAAGAGTCAGGTATAATTATTGAAATATTTCTCTGCTGGTTTTCTTTTTCCATTGTTACAGATTCCTGTCACCAACCCCCTTCCTTTCACCCTTGTCTTCGTCTGGAAATCATGGAGTGCAAGATGAGAATTGAAGCTGCTAAGCAGAAAAATCTTTGGTACTCTTTTTGTACACACGACACTAACACAACATAAATAGACAAGCTATTGCTAGTGTAATAGCGACAGGAAAAAGAGTTTTTCCTCAGGTTTTTCACCCGTTTATTATATATATATATATATATATATATATATATATATATATATATATATATATATATATATATATATATATATATATATATATATATATAGGGTGCTTCAACGAAAACTAAACAGAGGCTATATCTATCAAGATATTCATTTCTGATCAAAACGCAAAAACAGGTCAATTTTTGTTTCAAGGGGGACATCCTTTGGGGCACAAAACTTGCCTGAAATATCAACCCGCTAAGCGGGGGTTGCAATCCTTGAACATCCTTGAATAGGGAATATGGGTCGAGTGATGACTCAAAAGAAAGGTGGTATCTGTGTCTACATCGCCTTGAATGAATTTCCATTTTTAATTGAAAACTGTAAAAGATACAGGGTGAGCAACTGAAAGATAGGGAAGAATATTTCCCTGAGACTATTCAAGTTTCAGTGAAGTAAAATGGAACCGATCCATGCTGATCAATGGCAGTCATCATCAAGTACCATCCTCATCTCGAATTTCAACCCCTAGAGCAGGGGTGACCACCCTTGAAAATTTGGAAGAGGGTAGATGGGTCGAGTGATACCTCGAAAAGAGGTATTATCTTTGTCTGCATCCCCGTGAACGAATTTTCATTTTTGATTGAAAACTGTCGAAGATACAGAGTGAGCTACTGAAAAATAGAGGAGACTATCTATCGCCCTGAGCTATTCAAGTATTAGTGCAAAAAAATTGAACAGATTCATTCCAGATCAAAGGCTGTCACCTTCCGACACGCCATTCACATCTCAAATTTCAACCCCTAGAGCAGGGGTGACCACTCTGTGTTATTTTTTTAAAGCAGAAGATAGGTCCAGTTATAACCTTCTGAGAAAGGATTTTTGTTTGTCTCCACAATGGTGTGCAAGTTTTCGTTCTCCATCAAAATTACTGGGTGAGCAGCTGAATTATTGGAATGATTATGAAGGATTATGAAGGATTATGAATATTGAAAGAAAACGATAAAACCCATCTACCCTCTTCCAAATTTTCAAGGGTGGTCACCCCTGCTCTAGGGGTTGAAATTCGAGATGAGGATGGTACTTGATGATGACTGCCATTGATCAGCATGGATCTGTTCCATTTCACCTCAGTGAAACTTGAATAGTCTCTCCCTAAGCGGGGGTTGCAATTCTTGAACATTTTGAATAGGGAAGATGGGTCGAGTGATGACTCAGAAGAAAGGTGGTATCTTTGTCTACATCGCCTCTATTTTTCAGTGGCTCACTCTGTATCTTCTACAGTTTTCAATCAAAAATGAAAATTCTTTCACGGGAATGCAAACAAAGATAATACCTTTCTTTCGAGTTATCACTCGACCCATCTCCCCTCTTCCAAATTCTCAAGGGTTGTCACCCCTGCTCCAGGGGTTGAAATTCGAGAGGAGGATGGTATTTGATGATGGCTGCGATTGATCAGCATGGATCTGTTCCATTTCACCTCACTGAAACTTGAATAGTCTCAGGGAAATAGTCTTCCCTATCTTTCAGTTGCTCACCCTGTATCTTTCACAGTTTTCAATTAAAAATGGAAATTCGTTCAAGGCGATGTAGACAAAGATACCACCTTTCTTTTGAGTCATCACTCGACCCATCTTCCCTATTCAAAATGTTTAAGGATTGCAACCCCCCTTTTAGGGGGTTGATATTTCAGGCAAGTTTTGTACCCTAAAAGATGTCCTCCTTGAAACAAAAATTGACCAGTTTTTGCGTTTTGATCAGAAATGAATATCTTGGTGAATATAGCCTCTGTTTAGTTTTCGTTGAAGCACCCTGTATAAACTTTCAAATTATATGTCTACGTGTTGAGTAACTTGACAAAAATGAAAACCTGAAGTTCTTGCTTTTTATGCAAATTGCAAGGTTAAAAATTGATAAAATATTACCTCTTGAGCAGCGCAATAAATCAATCACAGAACTGTCAAGGTATCGACCCAACCTAACAGCACGTGATTCAGTAATCCACCTGTTGAGTATATATATAATCAAAGTCACTTGTAGAATATCCAGGTGAACGCACAAAGAACCATGCAAATGAAAGTATTTTTGATAGAAAAGTATAATAAGCAATTCATATACAAAATATCCATATCTTATTTGATTAAATTGTTGAAATACACAATATATACCTACCAGTTTTTAATATAATGCAACAAAGGAAATTGCAGTGACCTAGATTATATTATAAGTAAATTTGCAAGACAGCCAGAGATATGGTAAAATAGATTTTGAATAATAGATATATTGAGGCTCGAACTATCAATAATTCAAAGAAATCTGACCAAACAAAGAATGAAAATTAGAAAATATTAAGCAATAAGTTCACAGAGTATATATGCATAACATAACATAACACAAACAACGTTCGCATCATTTAATGAATCTGCAACACGCCTACAAAAACAACCTTGTCATGCTGTCTCTCCCATCCACAAAAACACACACAAAACCATAGAGAATGCACAAAACAATTGTCCATACCAGCCGCCTAATCTCTCGATGTGTTGAAAGTCTACGTCTATGATACGATGGCTGAACACTTTCACCCGTTTCACCCTCACTTTCTGATGATTCTTCCGGCACAGGGGACGTCCTACCCAAATATTTTGCACTCCGAACCGACGAGGATGCCATTCTGAACCGCCTTCACCACAATGCGGATATTTAGCCCCTTTTTTATTCATCAAAACATGCACAAACGGTAGAAAGATTTCCGCGCTTATATTTAATACTGAAACCGACAGATGGAGCCAAAGAAATTAGGTCACTGACCCGAGTTGAGAGCGCAGATGGCCAGGGAAAAGGGAAACAAACCAAGTTGAATGCTGCAACTCATAATCTTGTAGGATATAATACAGCTTTTTTTATGTGTACAGTTGTATAGCCGAAAAAGACTTACAATATAATTTTGAAAAACAACAATGTCACATGAATAAATGTTTCTCCCGTAAAATTGTTTAGACATTGAAGTTTTGTCCTGCCAATGTTCACAAACTAATAAATATATCATCCCAACAGGTGGAACTCCGGAAATATCCTATTGTTGATCGCATTTGCATCGGCGTGCGATAATTTTTGTAGATAGCGAAATAAAACTCAACTCACTTCTTTCGTTCAGTTTATTACAAACATTTTGAAAATTGTTGGCTTCCCAATTTGAATCTTTTTTAAATTTTGTTTTTTTTTGCTAAACTCTACGTCTCAATTAAATCTTTAACAATGTAGTTTAGAAAAAACGCTCAAACGTGTAATTTGTGTGCAAGAATAAGCCATTTTTCTGTGATTCTTTTGATTGTATTATGTCAATTTGAGTTCGTTGAACAGTTCATAAGTAACTGATTGCGACTGTACAAAAGACACATTTTCTAATAATTGTAAAGTCGTCCATATTTTTTAAACTATCTCAATTTTTTCAATCAAGATATATAAAGGCATATTTTAATGTTAAACACCCATACCAAATTAATTGATTGCAAGAAATTTCCAAAACTTACGTTTCCAATATTTCAGATTATCCATCTTATTATATTTCAGCAATCATTCTTTTCATTCATTAAATTGCAACAAAATAATCATGAAATATATCAAAAGTTAAAAACAAATTGACCCCACTTGAATGAAAAAAAAATCAAAATACAAAGCAACAATCAAGTTCGTGATTGATAATAACGAATTGGTCACACAAAACAAGTTTCGCTAGGTAAAATATCGCATATTCCGGAACACCAAAACAACATAGTCAATTCAGACAATCAAAAACGCCCTCGATACAATAATAACAGTGAAATAAACTAGCATTCATAAATTCTTTCATAGCAGCAAAATTATTCTTCGCACATGGTCAGTCAAACATGAAACGGACAAAACATAAAGGGTCATACATTATCAGGACTACAGGTAGGCGTATGAAATATGTACGAATTATTCGTTAGTAAAACGCTTTCAAGTTGAATATAGCCTGACGTCGAAAACAATATACGTAATTGAAGTAAGGTGAATTTTTAATTTGAACTTTCCGGCTTAACCAATTCAGATAAACTCTTTTATTTTTATGTTGGTACTATTGTTACTGACATCTGTGCCAAATTTCATGTAAATGTCATAATTCGTCACAAAGTTTCGCTTGTGTTTTCTTAATGATTAATACCCATTGGCACCAGTCCAATCTGAAGCTTAGTGAAACCTCGCTTAACATTAAGTCAAGTTTAACCTTCTGCACGTTGCATGGTCCAAAATTTTCTGTGATTTAACTAAACTGAGAAAGGTATATTCTTTATCGTTTCTGCTAGGGATACTTCTTAGAGCGAAGGATATAAGTAACTCAGGTTTGCTTTGCATTTGACATTTTTGTCACTTTAATTATTTTTAAGGTTATTCATTCGTTCGTTCGTTCGTTCGTAACTCTTATAACGATCTACTCGGACACTAAGCCCATTTACAAAGTTGAACCTACAATTTAAAATGGATTCCGAACCACTCTCCTAAACCGTGCAATAATAACTGCCACCACAAGGATTACAAGTTATCTGGCCTTCGGAAGTTTATGCCCACTTTGGGCGACTTTTACAAACTCAACACTTTTTTTCAAGAACAACATCCATGACTTGAACTCGGATTCGAACCAAGCACCTGTGCTTAGCATCTTCCTAGTTTCTTCACACTAACCGTGCCGCTACCCAGGCGGTAATATTTTAGGTTATTCAAATGTATAGATATCATTTCCGATTTGTATGTATGGTTGGTGATTCATTATACGAAAGTTTTGAAAAAGCATAGAAGCCAAAATTTTCGGTGGTCTTGGTACTTCATTCAAAATAATAAGTGGTTCAGTGTAAGAAATATAATTATATCAAAATCATCTATATTCATTTCCAGTATTCATATAAAACTTAAGAAAGCAACAACCATCAGACAATGCTCACAATAACAAATATAATTTGTGACATACTGCGAACTGTCAAAAATTTAAGAAAATTAAAAATTCTATGTTAAATATATAAAATGACAACAGAGGCCTACATCCATTATAATGAATAGCAAACAAATTTAAACTTGGAATCTGCGTACAAGTGACGCTTAACCCTGAAACGAAACCCAATCTACGGTTTAAGTTAAACTTCCCTTATGTATAGAGCAAGCTATGCTTAAGTATTGATGCAAAGCGTTTATGATTTTAAACCAGGTTTAGATTTCAAGCAGAACTAAAAAACAGGCATAGAAAAAGTGATTTTGACAATTTTGAGCAAAGAAATGCCATTAAATTTTGTTTGCATATTGAAAGTTCGGTTGCGGAAATATTCTAAAGGTTACAAATTAGGACTCAGGAGAATTGACTATGTTGTAGAAAAATGTTTATATATAGTACAAAGACTTCATATAAGGCAGACAACGTGTTGATGACTTGAAACGACCCGAACGACCCACATGTTAATCAAATCTGAGAGTTAGTGACCCAGAATCGACTGAAATGCAGAGACTTTATTGATATGGTTAGAAGGAGGGTCAGTGAAACGATGCTTTCCATCAGGATATGCTGAAATCCAGAGATCAGTCTTGTATCTATGGTTACGACCCAGAAACAACTGATCAATCAAGTGAATATCGTGCCAAAGATGAGGCAAGACCATATCGACAGTTTTCCTCCATTACCATGGTGTATTGCATTATGAATTCCTTTCTCCCGTCCAAACTGTCACCAAGGAATTTATTTGAGTGTTAAAGCAATTTTCGCCAAACTATTCGTAGAAAGAGGCCAGACAATCGTTGATTTTTATACAACGATAATACACCGTCCCACACTGCCCTCGTTCTTCGTAACCATTTGGCAAAATGCTCAACGTTCATCTCCCCACAACCAACGTATTCACCTGATTCAGCTCCATGTGACTTATATCCCCTTAACTCAATAGACCACCTCGAAGACACCGTTTTGAGTAGCTATATCTATGACTATTTGGCATGCATCAATAAATGAAATAGATTTAGAGGAATAAATAAATACTTTTGATTTTAAAACAAAATCCACCTTAGTTTTTGCTCAAAATAGTACATCATCAAAAGTACATAATCTAATAAAATGTCGGAAATTAATGATCCTCATTCAAAAGAAGTGTATTCACTTTGGTAGAAGACTAGATAACAGGCATGTGTATAAATGCACAGGATTTGATGTATATTATTTAAACATTGGTGGATAGTACACTACATTAATTAGTCTATATTTATTTCACTCTAATCTGAAGTTTCATATTGAAATATTTTGTCAAATCTTCCACAGTTCTTGGTTGCTTCTGTAAAGATCTTGGTTGCTAATCTTAACAATTATCTATTCTCGTAAAATTATTTGCTAATTATCGACCAAGAATTTATTCAAAAAGAAATACAACTAAATGTATAACGAAAATGTAAAATAACATTTTAAACGACAGTTTATGAATGTACAACTCTTTTAAATTCACCCGAACACACCTTCTCAATTACTTTAATGATTGTAATTGACATATCTGAGAATATTGTAGTTCAGGTTATGTTTTGTTTACAAGCTGTCGTTAGTATAAGATTTCGAAACTATAATATATACCGCTTTTATCAAAATGCTCGGAATTTGAAAGTACCAATAGAATATAGTTACTATATCACTTAATTCAAACAGATCTTCTTATGATAAAATTAAGAACAAAATGATTTTCTTCAAACCTACATGGGTCACACATGAAGACAATAAACCGATTTTTTCTATTGATATCCACCCAAACTGCAGTAGATTTGTTACTGGTGGTCAAGGTGAATCTGGTGGAAAGGTAGTTATTTGGAATTTAGCGCCAGTATTATCTGAAGCAGCTGAAGATGACCCCAAAGTACCTAAAGTTCTATGTCAAATGGACAACCATTTGGCTTGTGTAAATGTTGTTAGATGGAGCAATGAAGGTCACTTATTAGCATCAGGAGGTGACGATAAACTAGTGATGATATGGAGGTTAACGAATGAGGGAAGTTCTAGTGTATTCGGAAGTGGAAAAATTAACGTAGAAACATGGAAGTGTATACATACTTTAAATGCTCATCAAGGTGATATTTTAGACTTATCATGGGCACCGCATGATGGTTGGTTAGCCTCAGGTAGTGTAGACAACACAGTTATCATATGGAATGCTGCAAAATTTCCTGAACGAGTTGCTCTTCTCAGTGGACACACTGGAATGGTTAAGGGTATAACTTGGGATCCTGTAGGCAAATATTTAGCTAGTCAAAGTGATGATAAGTCTGTCAAAATATGGAGAACAGGTGAATGGATAGAAGAAACTGCTGTAACTGATCCTTTTGTAGATTGTTCAGCAACAACACATGTTTTAAGGTTATCTTGGTCACCAGATGGACAATACTTAGTTTCTGCACATGCTATGAATGGTGGTGGACCTACAGCACAAATTATTGAAAGGGACGGTTGGCGACAGGACAAAGATTTTGTCGGTCATCGCAAAGCAGTTACCTGTGTAAGATTCAATAACAATATATTCAAAAAGGTGTATCCTGGAAGTCCCAAAACGCAACAGTACTGTTGTTGTGGTATTGGTTCTCGTGATCGATCAGTCAGTGTTTGGTTAACTTCATTAAAACGCCCATTAGTTGTTATTAAGGATCTTTTCGACGACAGTGTACTCGATATTTCTTGGAGCAGTAACGGTTCTTTCCTATTGGCATGTTCCTGGGATGGTAGTGTGGCCTGTATCAGATTCGAAGAAGCCGAGATTGGCACACCTCTTTCGAATTCGGAAAAAAATGCGTTATATGAAAAGCTATATCATAAATCAAGTTGGAATATAGGATTCACCGGAACGCAAATAGCTGAAAATCCGGAAATATTGACGGCTATCGATAAAGTAGTGGAATCTTCGAAAGCAAAGACGTTTCCTAAAGACGAAGAAATGCTACCGCCAAAAACTCCAATAAAAGAAGTTCCTCCAGCTTTGGAATCGCCGAAAGTTAATATGAACACTACCGTATTTGTACCGGTAAATAAACAAGTGGAAACAAGACTTCCATCGGGGAAAAGGAGAATTACACCGATGCTTCTAACACCGAGTGTTCCAACTAATTCGCCTAAAGATTCTGAATTGAAAATTGAGATACCAATGTACGAAACTGGGACGTTCAGCAGTTCTTCTCCAAAAAAAAGCAAAATCATTGTGGAAACCGTGAAACAGTCACCGAAACCACAAATTACAAAACCGGCTGTATTGCAAGAAAACACGATGGTAATACATCCGCCTGGTAAACAAATAAATCAACTTATGTGCTGCGAAGTACCAGGAGACGAGCCTATAATTCAAGTTATAAATGTGTTAGATTCGCAAAAGATTCCAACAGGAACAGCAGTATTGAAAAATAGTGGTAGCCAGAAAGTACAAATTACAAATAAATGTCACAAGACTTCCAAAGGTTTTTTGGGTAAAATCGAATTGTTCAAAACGCAATCTGATAAAACACCTCAGTGGGAAACGTTTTTGGGGTCTCTTATAAGATGTGCTGCAGTAAATCGTAAGCTGATTGTAGCGTGCTGTGAAGATTTAACGATTAATACTTATGATATTAAATCAGGGGCTCGTCCTTTACCACCATTACTTATAGAAGATTTAGTTTCTTCACTTAGTCTTTCAAAAGATTGTTACTGCCTTGTACTCACAAAAACTGGACTTGTACATATGTGGGATCTTTCGAAAGGTAAAAGTGTGATTTCAAGAGTATCTGTAAGGAGTCTCCTAACAGGTAAAACGGTTGTGAGTGGATTTTGTATGTCCCAACGAATTTACCAATAATAACTTTAAGTGATGGTAGAGCTTACTCGTATTGTAAAGATTTGAATACTTGGATTGTTTTATCCAATCCGATAGATCCTTTAACATATGCTGGGGGTAGTCTGGCTCGAAAATTATCCACAAATCTTCCTTTAGCTTCTCTACAAAAGCATATTCCAAGTCATGCTTCCAATGATACCCTTCCACCAGGAGTAACTTTAAGTTTCCTTGAATCTCAAGTTATATCATGCAAAATGTTACAATCATCCACGGAGTATAGACACTGGATATTCTCATTAGTAAATCATGTACTGGAGAAAGGACCGGAAGGAAGACTACGTGTTATTTTAGATGAGTTAATGGGGCCCACTCATTCATCAGTGAAAGATTCAAGTAATGCTGTGTTGGGATTATCTAAAAAATCTTTGTTGATGGATATTTTAGATATAATCAAATCCAAGTTGGCCTGGCAGAGAATTTACAAGGAATATATGGAACAAATTAATGTAAAATTTGGAAAATAAACTTATACTAATATATATTTGAGTAATAACGTTTATTTATTTTGGATGTCCAAAGAACTTATATATAACATTTTTCCAAAATTAGATTTAAAACTGAAAGAATGCGATATACTCAGGTTGAGCAAATATATAATTCAAACAAAAGTTTTTCACAGATTATTTTATTGTTGTTACAGTTTTCTATTTAAAACGGCATCTTGTAGCAACACTATTTACTACTAAAATTAGGTGAGAGATTCTGTGAAATAATAAAATTATTTTATAATACTTCTTTCGACAAGAAGAAATAATTTGTTTTCAATTATAACTTTAGTACTGAGGAGATCTGTGAAATAAATGGCGTGCATATCAAAAAGCTCAACCTAATAGTAATCGTCATTTATGGATCAAAACGAGGAGTTGCATTTAAAGAATTCCTTGAAATAATTATCATGAGTTTAGAGTGGTGCCACTAGTTTCATTCCAGTGATAGAATTGCATTAGCAGGAGATTTTAACATGGACTTTTCAACTGACAATATTGAGCGTAAAGAGATGATGAATCTACTAAAGTCATAACTTTATTCGCACAATAAATGCACCAACCAGAAGACAAAGAAATAGTCAAAGTTGTATCGATGACGCTGTACAACAAATAAAAAAGTTCAGGAATTGCAATTCCACTAACATAGAAACTTTTTGTACACTTTTGAGGGAGAAAATTGGCTGAGTGTGTATATGGAACATGATGCTGAGATATCTTAGCAAACACATAAGAAAACAGAGAAGACAAAAAATGATTTGATAACTCATGAAATTAGATCTTCGAAAGAGGAGGTTATGACTATCCACTCTCTCTGTAAAAGGTATCCTACACAAGCCAACAGGTCAGCATATAAAAACTTACAAAAAATCTACCAACTAAGACTAATAAATGCAAGAAAGGATCATTTTAATAACAAAACACATAATTCTGGAAACAAAAGCAAGACGATTTGGCAGATGATAAATTCAGAAACTGGACGAGACAGAGTAGAAAAAAAAATCATGATATAAATATAGACTCATTTAATAAATTCTTTGTTGAGAACGCCAATAATTTAGTTAAAAATATTCAGATGACTAACCCAAATGAAACCTGTGGGCCTACAAAACAGAATTCAATGTTCTTTCATCCAGCAACTTCAGCTGATATAGAGGCAATTATCTGTAGTTTGAAAAATTCGAAAACGGTGGACATATTTGGCATGAACACTTGGTTGCTAAGGAAGTGCGGGCCATTTGTGGCTGAATCACTCAGTCGTGTTGTCAAATTGTGTATTGCGGAAGGCGTTTTCCCAAGAATGTTAAAGAGAGCCCTCAAAAAGGGCAATGAAATGATCCAAACAACTACAGGCAAATATCAATTTTGCCAGTATTTTCAAAGGTAATTGAAAAGGTAATACATAGACAGTTATACACCTTCGTTGAGAAACGTAACTTACTTTTCTCTCATCAATATGGCTATAGAAAGAACAGACATAATGTTGATGCCATCATGACACTAACTTCTAACGTATATAAATCTTTTGAAGAGGGGGATCTGTGCTTCAGTTTGTTTACCGACACCACTAAGGCCTTTGACTGCATGTCCCATGAAAAATCACTCAATAAACTCTACAATCTCGGAATAAGAGGAACTGCAAACAAACTGATTTCATCCTACCTATGTGACAGAAGGCATGTAGTATTTTACCAAGACAGAGTGAGTGAAGAGATGACTATAACGAGAGGTGTACCCCAGGGATTGATTTTGGGGCCTCTTCTCTTTTGCTCTGCTATCTACTAATGTAGAGAGCATGGCAACTTCAGATCTCTCAACAATAATGTACGCAGACGACACGACCTTCACTCATATGGTATGACAGAGGGAAGACTTTCACATCGACTATGACAAAATAATGAGAGAAGCCCAGGGTTGGTTCAATGAATGTACAGAAGACCGAAGTATTGACATATGACACTAGACCATCATCTGTGGTACGGTTAGGTTCCTTGGAGTTGACATTGATTGTGGCTTGACATGGCGTCCTCTCTTGGAATCCCTGTGCAATCATCTTGCAACATCAGTATATGCACTTCGAAAGTTTGCATATATGCGTGGACCAAAAGCAGCGCAGACTACCTATTACGCACTTTTCCATTCCCTAATGTCATATGGTGTCTTGGCATGGGGAGGCGCAGCCCACATTCACCTACAGCTTGTTTTTGTTTTGCAAAAATCTGCAGTGAGATGTATAGTGGGTGCTGACTTTAGAGATCACTGTGCTCATATTTTCAAAGATCCCTCATAGCTTATGCAAATTTGCTGTTTATCAAGAGGAACCAAAATAAGTTTAATAAAATGTCAGACATTCACGATAACACTACTAGGAATAGAGATTAAATGGTTATACCTAAATTAAAATTAAAGAAAACAACTCCTATATACATAAGGCTATTCAACGCATTACCTCCACAAGTGAGAGCTCTAGATGAAAAGTCATTCCAGAAATATTGTAAAACTTTGCTCACAGAGAACTGTCTATACACTCTTGAAGGTTTTTATTAATGTAATTTTGGTCTTTGATGTTTATGTATTTTGTAATTTTATCTTAATTTTTGTGTTTTGTTTGTGTTTGTAATGACAGACGTGTCTACAAAACGTTATATTTTCGAAGACAAATAAATTCAAATTCAAAAAAATTCAAATATATGAGTGGAGTATAGGTTGGGTAAACTTCAATAATTTACTACAAGAGCTAGGTAAATATAGTTAGAGGAAAATGACCACTCTCTTTCCTCAATCTTGTTCTCGAGGACCAGTTTGATAGATCAAAAATATTTGCGATATCTCTCAACTTATTTTCCATGCTTTTCTCTTTGTAATTAATTACTGGCCCAAATTCTAGTTGAAAACTATTTGTCATTTAACTGGTGGTAAACTATGAAAACTGATCGCTTTATTGCAATCACTTTTACTCCAAGCGTTGCATTGGGGCATACAACCGTAATGGTTTCAAAGAAGTACACAACACTCCAATTCGAAAACAGAAAATGTTTTGTTTATGAGCAACAAAATTGTTCCAAATTTATCCGGCAGATAAAGTATCGCTTATCTTCAAACGCTCATGTTCTTAAAACCATTGCATTTGAAATATAAACTTTTTCCCCTCAAGTCGAAATATGCCTTATGTTCGAGCATTATTAATTCTCTATGGTAAAAAGGTTGAATAATTTTTCTTTAAGCTGGCTCGGTGGCGTAGAGAATATGATGCTCGTCTCCTGCTCAGAGTTACCTGGGTTCAATCCCCATAAAGTCGTTGCGATTTTTCGGATTCTGGAAATCGCTTCAGTATCCATCTTTCGGAGGAAATGTAAAGCTGTCGGTCCTGTCTAACAGAGATGTGTTGGACATTAAAGATTCCTTCCCTCGACACGAGAGGGGTTCGGCAGAATTCTCGGGTTAGTGAGGCGACAGAATTCCTCAGCTTGTCATTAGCCGAAAGGCGGAAATAGAGCACATTAAAGGAATAACAAACAAACAATTTTTCTTTAGATTTTCTAGAATGAAGTGATCACAGAAAAATCAATCTTTACTGAAACTGACTGAACAGTAAATCTCTGTGCTGAATATGGGAACCATTTCTATTCTCTGGATCTTGTAAAAATCGCAAATCTTAAATGTGTACTGAAGTCGAAATAATTATTATCCGTTTCCATTTCTCCGCCTATTCATCATGTTCTTATATTGTTTTGTTTTCTAGCTTACGTAAAATTTAGAAACAGTTTTCGATAAGGACGACGAAGTATATTATATGATATAAGACTTCTCCTTTTCCTTGAATGTTATAGTTATATCACATATAAAAATCACTTATGGATCTATCGAGAAACCAAGAACTAAAGAATATGCAAAAGAAAATACGGAAAAAATTGAAACAAACGTGATTGTTAGAATTACTTTGACCACTTCGCGCATCGTGTACTGAGTCGACGGGAAAGATTTCCGAACGATTTAAATTTCAGCCAGATTCCTTTCCTGGTATTTATTTCAATTTCACATTCGAATAAGAGAATAAATGTTTGTTCTCGGTCGTGATTTTTGAGTTATTCAATATCTCGGTTATAATTGTAGTTGCGTAAAAAGTATTTTCACATTGTTCAGCCACTTTTTTGAATAGATTGCAGTGTGTGAGCCGATTTTCTTTTCTATATGGCTTGTCATAGACAAAAAAGTGTAATTTCTATTTTTGTCATTGAATTTCTGGTTTCGGGCTTGTTTACGGTGATCTCGAATAATTTTCACTTGACGTTTTACCTCTGCTGCGGTTGGCATCTTCCGAGTCGATGCAGAGAATTTTATCGAGAATTTAACTACTATTTTTATTTCAATACTGACAGAGAGACAATTTTACCCCATCTTGGCTTGGGAGTACGTACCTCTATTGACTTACCCACGTTGAGAGATCCCCTCCTTTTTTTAACTTTTGAAGTCGGTTAAAAATGAGAAGTAGCTTTCAGAACCATAGAACATTGAGAATCATGTAATAGTTATGTACAAAATAATTCAATAAATGCTTAAATTTGTATTGGATTGTGGAAAACAACTTAGTGCATGCAATCTCGCAAATTTTATTACAACGATCCCTATCCATTGATTAACTCACGAAGTTTTATGGTTCGAAAGTCAACATTTAATTCTGCGGGAGTATAGCGAAAAATATCGCTTTTTCATGAAAAATTTGTGATAAGAATAAAATGATTGTTAGATATTTCTTAAATGAGTGTTCTAAAAAAACAAATCTGTTTTATCTGACAAACTAAGGGAGAAAAGGAATTTCGGTAATTTACAAAAAGAAGTCTAAATAATGTGAACGAATTTTTGACGTAAATTTCATAACCGAGATACGAGTATGGGTGAAATCAGGAAGTTATCAAAATTCGTGAATAACTCAGAAACCACATCAGAAGTTGGGAAGATGGGTCGTGTGATCACTCAGAAGAAAGGTGGTATCTTTGTCTACATCGCCTCTATTTTTCAGTGGCTCACTCTGTATCTTCTACAGTTTTCAAAAAAAAATTAAAATTCTTTCACGGGAATGCAGACAAAGATTTCACCTTTCTTTCGAGTTATCACTCGACCCATCTACCCTCTTCCAAATTTTGAAGGGTGGTCACCCCTGCTCCAGGGGTTGAAATTCGAGATGAAGATGGTACTTGATGATGACTGCCATTGATCAGCATGGATCTGTTCTATTTTACCTCACTGAAACTTGAATAGTCTCAGGGAAATTGTCTTCCCTATCTTTCAGTTACCCTGTGTCTTTTACAGTTTTCAATTAAAAATGGAAATTTCAAGGCAATGTAGACAGAGATACCACCTTTCTTTTGAGTCATCACTCGACCCATCTTCCCTATTCAAAATGTTCAAGGATTGCAACCCCCGCTTAGGGGGTTGATATTTCAGACAAGTATTGTACCCCAAAAGATGTCCCCCTTGAAACAAAAATTGACCTGTTTCTGCGTTTTGATCAGAAATGAATATCTTGGTAGATATAGCCTCTGTTTAGTTTTCGTTGAAGCACCCTGTATATTGTACAGTATACAATTCACAATTTATTACCCTGTAGTATGAGCTAAATAGTAATGGTTCTAGCTCACAAAAAAATTCTGAAGCAATTCATATTCTGCACTCAGAGTGTCAGAAAATTTATATCAAACGAGGAGAAATATTTTCCCTCAATTTCATCCATCAGGTTGAACTCAAAATATGTATGTTTAATTAGATAACCAAGCGCGGGTTCCTAGCCCACTTTCGAAAAATACGAGTAACACAAGTCCCTTTCGCTCCCGAAAAGTTACGCCCCGATTTGGAGTGTTTTGCTATCGGTTTCACTTCAATATTAGTAGTAATATATTTTTATTTTTTGCTATTTAATTTCAACGATAGGTAATCAAATCTCCGACGTGAGACAAATCGTGGCAACACTGGCTACAAATCGAATAGTTTCGGGAAACATCTGTTCGACTCGGCACTGGGTGAGCGACAGCGACCAGCGTAAACAGCAGAATTACCCCCCTGTAGTATCAACTGAAGATATGACCAAATAGCTGTAACTGAATGCCTCAATCAGAGAATATCGGAAAAATAATAAATTCCAACGTTATAAAATATGGATAACTCATCAGCTAATTTCTGGCGATTCTGATTTAATACTAAAATTTTGTTGGTTTTTATGAACATGAAAATTGTTACAACATACCTTGAGTAGAATGTTCAAGAAAATATTTCAAGAAAAAGCATTATTTCATGATGAAAAAGTATCAGTTAAGTTAGAAAAATAAATTTCCTATAAGATTTATAAAATGAAATATTTATTGAAGAAAAATGCGTTCTTTTCAGATATACTTTAATTTCAAGATATCACATTAATCTTCTCTTATAAGCATATAATTCTTCATGGTCATAATACTCGTGAATTAAGTTATACATATGTTTGAAAAAATATAACAAATTATCATATTGTCCTTTATAAGCATTTTCAGAATTACTATAATAATCCTCGAAATTTTTCGAACTTTCATTAAAACAACCAAATATTCCTTTATAATTTTTGTCTAATCCCCACCTATGAAGATGTATTTCTAGCAGAAACTGATGAATTGCTTCAATTGTAGCTAAATACCATCTTGGACTTCCTTTCTGGTGTCTCCAAAATTGTGAAATCCTGTTTTCTATTACAACACAAGGAATTCTACTTATTTTAGGATCTTTGAAAATACCTTTACTTTGATTCCATGTACTATCAATAAATATAACCTTATTTATGGGCAAGCTTCTAAGTAACCTAACATCAGAGTCTAAATTTTTAACAATTTTCGTAAGCAAAGTAGTTCGATTATAACCTTTTGGCAATTCTTTTGAACCTTTGCCTTTCAGTTCTAAGAGTTCATTATAATCTTCATGTTGTAATAAGTCACTGACACTTATAGCATCATAGCTAGGAAATACTAGTACAACATTTTCTTTACTATAATCAGGTATGTTTGGATATGTGTGAACCGTAACATCTTCTGGAGCTAGCACAGCGGCATGGCCGGAAGTACTTTTTCCATCTATTTCATGTTTATGTTTGATAATATCAATCTTGATGGGAAGCTAAAAGAAAGACACAACATAATTTACCCTTAATCAAAATAACTAATTTGAAGTCATTCAGATATTTACTTTGACTTGTGGAAGTAATCCTTCCAAATTCTTAATGGGAATATAACAAGTGTAACAGTAAAATTTTCTGGACTTGTTACATTTGGGGCATGGCTGTCTTCCTTCAAGTTCAGACAACAAAGAAGAATCTTCAATTATCATTCCTTCAAAAGGATTCGAATCAATGTCAATGCACTGTTTTATTGCTTCACTATTTGGATGGGACATTTAATCCAACAATAAAAACAGTATTGCTCCTGGCAATACTATGTTGTAACTTCAAATATCCTATTAAGTTGGATTCTAGAAAAAATCAAAACATTTAACAGTTATGGAATTATAATAATTATATGAATTTTATTTTATCGAAGTGAGGTTAAATTTATAGGTTAAATTTTGTGAAATCTATTCTTCTCCTTTTTTTTTGTTTTTATGGACTCCTTTTTTATATTTTTGAGACTTAGGTTTCCATTTTCTATATAAATCATATTTCACTGAACAACATTAAATATATAAATACAAAACATAAATCTAAGTCCAAGAAGAAAATGTAAAAAGCGAGTCAATAGAAACGAAAGAAAAACACCGATACTCAGCAATGTGGATTTAGATAAAGGCTGTTTATAGAATAAAATATGTTTGAATCTGAAATAAATTGGTTTTAATTCAATTGGGAAAAAATAAATAATGTTTTTCTCGTCTATAAAATAAGATGTTAGAGATAGAAAGTTTATTCAAGAAATTTGAATTCTCTTGTTATTCAAGTCTTCAAATAGGCAGAGCAGACTACGGGAACAGTTCGGGATGTACGATTGGTAAATATTACCAAACGATATAGTCAATGAGTCTTTAATCTCTATGAATATAAATTGCGTTATTATTACTATTGCATTTATTTGTTTGTTATTCCTTTAACGTGCTCTATTTCCGCCTTTCGCCAATGACACGCCGGGGAATTCTGAATGTTTTTTCTAATCATCGATCTTAAAGAGTCCTGACTAGAAAAATAGACAACAAAGATGAAGGAAATTAAACTTTCTATGACTATAATAAAAAATCTCCTGTCAATTGTCAAATGTCAATGTCAACATGATATCCCGATCCTTTTGAGCCTGGCAGCAATATAAACCGCGACCTAATATTTTTGCACGTGAAATTCTAAAACATATTTAAGTTAATTGAGGTAATGAATTGAAAATAAAATAATTCGAAAAAAACAAACACTTCTTCATGATGTTTATAGCCGTTTTATTATGAACATAAATTGTATATAATCACGATTGGATTCATTGTAAATTTTCGATATTGTGGTATTTTCAACATTTTCATTTGGAAACATATTTCAAATATTTATTTTGTAAACGTGAAATCATTCAAATTTCACTTGCTGAAACATTTGTTTCCAGCTTCACCATGCCATCCGATGCAAAGAAGCGTGAACAACAGCGTAAAAAAGATGCGGCTAAAGCCCGACAGGCTGGTAAGAAAACAGCGACGAAAGGTGAAGATTCGCAAATAAATTCAACAAACTCCGTCACCAATGGATCTTCAACACAGACCAATGGCACCAAGGAACTCAGCCAAGAAGGTAGTTTACTTTGAGTATGACCTTGTTGAATTTTTTTTCTGGGGGCTTTTGATTATCTAGATTGAATTTGGCTTATTAGAAGAATTGATTATGAAATGACTATCGAGTTCGTGCTTAAATAAATAAAGTTGGTGTTTACATTCTTATTAGAAAACAACAGTGATTAATGGAATTGAAATACACTACAACCTCTCTAATCCGAATCATATGGGAGCAGGCCTTGTTTGGACTACTAAAATATTCGGATTATCGAGGTAACAGAAATGAAATGGTAAAGAAAACACAGGGCTGAAAAACGTGAAATATTAATCGAAAACGTGAAATATTTATTGAAAAATGTGGAATATTTATTGAAAAACTCTAAATTATTGTGATTCATAGAAAAAAAATGAAAATATAACTACATATTCTTAAGAAAGTGATGCAGTTCACAGATCATTTTTTAAGTTCTGAAGAAGTCATGGATCATTTTCTGTTTTAAAGAACGAAGATGAGAATTTGCAGCTTCGTTTCTCAATTATTCAATAATAATATTTGGTGCTGAGGGATATCATTTTCTGTGTACCATTCCAAACATTTGTTGAAACACACGAGAGCTTCTTTATATTTCACTGAATTCATGGTGACATCGCCTTCTTCAAGTTCTTCTGTATCCTCATCACTTTCTATGTTGTTGATGATTTCAGCTTCAGAGAGATAATTCTTATTATCTCCTACAACCCATTCTTCAATGTCTTCAGTTGTTAATTCTTGACCAGATACATTTGTTAGCACATTTGTCATCATGCGTAGATCACGATTTTTCTCTTCTTTCTCTAGCAAAATTTTTTCTCTCAACCTTGAAAGAGGCAACAGGTCATCTTTTGTGGGCCATAAATTCTTCTATGAATTCTGAATTAACTCTTGGGACACAGATGACCAGGCCCTTTCAAGGGAAAAGACCACATGTTTGAGATCCATTTGCTTTGGTAACTGCGAAGTATTATTGTCTTGTCCCACAATATTCAGTAGGAAAGATTTTCAATAATGCAATTTCACATTCTATATTACATGTTGATCCATTGGTTGTAATAATGAAATACAATTAGGAGGTAGAAACATGACCTGAATATTTCGGTCCTCACTGATTAATTCCTCTTCTCTTGGATGTCCAGGAGCATTATCTAATAAGAGCAGAGCTTTTTGTGGCAATTTCAGCTCGTTCATTTAATTTTTAACATCAGGAATAAATTGTTTGCGGAACCATTCATAAAAAAGTTCTCCAGTTACCCACCCTCTTCTTTGACCTGTATAATAAACAGGCAAATTGGAGCAGTTCTTGAATGCTCGGGGTTTGTTGGCTTCTCTGATGACCAACAATTTCATTTGATGAGATACTGATGCATTAGAGCATGGCATGAATCTAATATGGTCCTTACTCATCTTCCGACCTGTAGCTGAATTTTCAGCAGCATGGGCTAGTCTTTTGTTTGGAAGAATTCGCCAAAATAACCCACTTTCATCTGCGTTGTAAACTTGATCAGGCACTAGGTCCATCTCCCGTATTTTTTGAAGAAATTTATTTTTAAATGGTTCTAAAGTCTGAGGACAAATTCTATCCTGATATGGTAAGTTGTCGAATTCCATGTCTTTTTTTGAATTTTTCCAAACATCCTTGACTTGCCTTGAAATCATTTCTACCTGTTATACTGGTGTAAAAAATCTTGCTTTCTCACATATGAGATCACCAGATAAAGGTGTATGTCGAGATGGTTCTTCTAAGAACCAGGTGTAGAGAGCATTTTCAACATTCGGATTTTCACTAGTTCTGAGCGTACGCTGTTTCCCGAAATAATATTCTCAATTGATTTTCTTTTTTTCTTTACATCGCATACTGTAGATTTTTCAATTGAGTGTATTCTGGCCAATTCAGAAACACTTTTTCCATTGTCTTATTCTTTCAAAATTTCGCATTTTTGCTGCAATGTTAACGTTTTATGTCGACGCGACATGATTAGTACGGATATCAGGCGCTGAATGTGAGAAGAGAATCTAATCTGCACAAATGAAGCGAGTATTCAGACAAGATATTGCAAGTTCCGACACATTTTATCGATGAAATTATTGACGGCGTTCGGATTATAGAGGTAAAAAATAAAATGTGCGAATTATAGAGGGGGGTGATTTCAAAGTTTCGTTGTTCGGATTACTGGATGTGCGGATTAGATTGTCTTTGGATTAGAGAGGTTGTACTGTATGTACTTGGAGTCGTCCACAATATTTTGTAGGCATCTTACTATTCAACATTGAATGTAAATAGAGGTTATTTTGAACAGTACCAAATCTAATCTACAATGAGGTACTGGTGAGAATTCTAACCTAACTGGACTTTTTTCCAAATAAATATTATTTGTATTAGTTTTACCTAATCATAAAAAAAAGCATATTTTATGTATAAGAATTGAAATTCAGCTCGCATATATGCTGCATTTTTTTTTCAGAGGCTCTATGTCTAAAATTAGAAATGGATGCCAGGCTCAACGCTGAAGCTAGAGCATGTACTGGTTCATCTGCGGTACATCCTAAGTCTAGAGATATCAAGATTTCCAACTTTTCAATCACTTTCCATGGTTCTGAAATGTTGCAAGATGCTCTTCTTGAGTTGAATTGTGGCAGACGCTATGGCTTGTTAGGATTGAACGGAAGTGGTAAGATATTTCTGTAATGTTTTTTATTCTTGGATTGAGTCTGTTAATGCCAACTAATGAATTATTTTAACTACTAGTGGTTTAAACAGTTTTTGTAAAGAACCTGTATATATATTCTAAGATTTAAGAAATGAAACAAATTGTAAATATTAACATAAGCTCTACTAAGCTGGGATGACCAGAGGATAATTTCCCAATTCATAATTTTATTTCAAATACCATCATAAAATTTATTATTTTATCACCATAGGGATGCAATGAATGTCCCTTTAACAGCTTGGTACAATAAGCCAGAAGAGGTTTATTAGTCTAGGGTTTGCCCAGTTACATAGTACCACATTTTTGATATTTGTTTGCAATATTTCTGAAATATTCTTATTCTTATTTTTTCAAACCAATGAAACGTGTGCATCCCTACCTAAATGTTAAGTCCAACCTTAGTGAGTTTCAGGAAGACATTATAGATGTGTGTGTATACCAGACCAGGCAGAATCATTTTTAAGATATTATAAAACGTGTAAAATCTAAACAAAATAAATTAAATTAGTACAGCAGTGCTTCAACTTCAATTAAAACAACCATTACTCAAATAAATCAAGTGCAATATTATTAATACAAAACAAAACAATTCAATTCGCTTTAAGAGGAAATCAACGGTTAAGTTGTGATATTCCTGCGATCCTCAACAGTTTTCAACCTGAGTTATGTTTCTGTTACAGGAAAATCCACGCTTTTGGCTGTGCTGGGTAATAGGGAAGTTCCTATACCAGATCATATTGATATTTTTCACTTGACCAGAGAGATGCCTGCTTCTGAAAAATCGGCTTTGCAGTGTGTTATGGAGGTGGATGAAGAAAGGGTCCGCTTGGAGAAAATGGCTGAGCAGCTAGCATCTTGTGAAGATGATGGTCAGTAATCAGAAAAAAATAAGTCTTTCTTTCTAATCAGAACATTGCTCATAATATGGGTGGGTATTATGCCCTACTTTCAAAAATTTGTATAATGCTGATTTTCTATACTTAAATTATATATACAGGGTGTACAATAAAAGGTGCCAAACGTCAGTAGGTGATAGTACATGACATTTGCAACAAAAAATGTCTTATAGTATTTTCTCGAAAAGTTGATAATTATCGAGTTATTTAAGACTTCTTGATCTTACGAAATTTTTTGCTTCTCTCTATAAAAAATACCATCGGAAAGAGCATTGAATTTGCTACAAGATAGGTAAGTACCAATGGTAATAAAATTTTGTATACCGGGTGTTGTAAAAGGCTAAATGAAAAAATTGAGAAATGAACAAAATTAGTGGTATTTTTTTGTTAGCTGTACCACTGGAAACTGGTCGATAAGTAGCAGTTTTTTTATTTGGTAAAAACTACTTCATTTAACTGGCATTCAAATGGTATTTCAACTTTTGAGCTTACTATTTTTTTCCAGCAATATCATGGATAAGAATAATAAGAACATAAAATTCGAAAACGCAAATATCTTATATTACTTAATGAAATATGAACAGGAACTAAAAAAATTAATGAATCATATTTTCACGAATGAGATTTAAAACAGGTGTTCAAAATGTCTTCCTCTTCCTTTAATGCACTTAACACATCTTTTCCTTAAACTATCAACTACTCTTTGAAGTTCAATGTGTTTTTGACTAATTTCGTTGCAACTGATTCGAATCCTTTCAATTAATTCTTCTCGAGTATTAAAAGGAATTCTATAAACATTAGTCTTTAATGAGCCCCACATATAAAAATCAAGCGGCATAAGATCAGGGCTTCTGGGTGGCCATCTCATAGGCCTGAATCGACCTATCCATTTCTCTCCAAATCTCTGTCATCCAGTTCTGGACGATTCTAGAATTATGAGCCAGGCAACCCTCCATTTGAAACCAAAGATGATGCCGAGTAGCTATAGGCATTCTTCCAGAACGTTCATTATTTTGTTATTTAATTGATCTAAAAATTCGTTTGAATTGAGACGATTGGGAAGTATAACTGGCCCTACAAGCTGACCCCTCCTTAACCCCAACCACACATTTACTCTAATCTCGTGCTGAGAGTGTGACACAATAGTGCCATGAGGATTTTCTGTATCCCATTTATGAGAATTTCTCAAATTTGGTAAAAGTTGCCTCATCCGTCCATAGAATTTTATCTGATCCCCCATCCTGTAATTTATTCATGTACCACCTACAAAATTGCAACCTCACCTCACTATCCACTGGCAATAGGTCTTGAACCTTACTCAAATGGTAAGGATGTAAAGCATTTCGCTTTAGAACTCTATGAACCGTGGAATAATGAAGTCTCAATGTAGCACCAATTCCCTGAGTACTTGTTGTAGGGTCCTCGCGAACAGCCTGCAATATTGCAGGTGCTTGTCTCCATTGCTGAGCATTTTCACCACATTCTCTAATTCTTAAACCACTGAATGAACCTGTTTCACCGGAGCGCCTAAACACTTTAACAAATGTCTTTCTGCAAGGTTGGTGTCTGTTTGGAAAGCGCAATGTATACTCCCGCACCGCTGCACGGGAATTTCCATTCGAGAAGCCATAAACAACTAACATATCTCGATATTCAATATTTGAGAAACTAGGCATTCTTTCTTTTTTTCGAAAAAGAAAATGAAATCGTAAAAGGAAAAAATATAAACTTTAATTCATCAATTCATTGAATGACAGTCAAATTCTAAATATTTTCATTTGTTTTAAAATCAAGTAATACAAGCCTTCTGTGATCCATTCTTTCACGATTCTTTTTCTAATTTTCTTCTTCTAATTCGATAAAATTAATTATTCCCAGTTTCTTAAACATTCAATATATGTTATTTATTTATCGCTTATTATAATTGAAAAGTCATTTGTGGAATTTTTAGACGCTCCGGTGAAACTAGCTCATTTGTGATCAAAGGATAAGAAAATTTAATGTTCTTAATACTTTTATCCATGATATTGCTGGAAAAAAATAGTTAGCTCAAAAGTTGATATACCATTTGAAAGGCAGTTAAATGTAGTAGTTGTTACCAAAAAAAAACAGTTACTTATCGATCAGTTTTCAGTGGTACAGCTAACAAGAAAATACCACTAAGTTTGTTCATTTCACAATTTTTTCATTTAGCCTTTTACAACACTCGGTATACAAATTTTGTTTACCATTATTACTCACCTATCCAATAGCAAATTCAATGCTCTTTCCGATGGTATGGTTAGATTTGATGTAGCGTTAAGAGTAACAGAGATATTCTTAATTTTATAAAGAGAAGCAAAAATTTTGTAAAATCAAGTGTTAAATAACTCGATAACTATCAACTTTTCGAAAAAATTATATATATAAAGGACATTTTTGTTGCAAATTACTTGTACTATCACCTACTGAAGTTTCGCACTTTTTATAGTAGACACCCTGTATATTAATAATTAAATTATTACCAGTACCATTAAATTAACATATTCACAAAACATATCTATACATATGAATGTTGTGTGAAATAAAACTGGCTTACACGATTCACGTGGATTAAGTTTGAAGATCATGCATATAATTATTTTCTGAGAAACAAGTGCTCTTTGAGATTCCACGGAATTTCCCCATAAAAGTACATTATAATTTAGATGACTATAGACAAGGCTGTAGTATACACTAATCACAGATTCGATACCCAGAGAATTCCTTATTCTGCTAATTGCATAATATGATCTGCTTAGTTTTTTGCATAGCTGGTCTACATGTTGGCTCCGTCTCAAACCTTCATCCAAATACACCCCAAGAAACCTGACACAATTACTAGACCCCAACGTATCTCCCTTCCAGTTGATTACCAGAGGAACCCTGTTGGAATTTCTTAATCCATTTAGTATGAGTAAATTCTCTAAACACCATGTGTTGAAAGCGTTTACAAATTCCTCATAAGTCTTGGAGACCTCCGCAGGAGTCCGCGCCGTGACCGCTATGGAAGCATCATCAGCAAATATTGTAATTTCATCTGCATTTATATGACCGGGCAAATCATTAATAAATAGGAGAAACAATAGTGGTCCCAGCACGTAGCCCTGAGGAACCCCTGACTTAATCCCATATTTCTCAGACCAAACCTCCCGAATATTGACAGACAAAGAACGGCTCGAAATGGAACTACGAATCCAATCACGGAACACACCTCTAAAACCTAAATTGTAGATTTTACTTTCCATGAAACTTATGACTAGGTAGTCAAACGCCCGCGATGAGTCGAAAAAAGGTCCAGCCACAAGAAGACCTCCATCAAAGCTCTTATAGACATACTCAACAAAATCAAAGACAGCTGTTTGAGTTGAACGTCCACCCCTTAAACCATGTTGTCTTAGGGATGATTCCAAATCTATTCAAAAAGTCAGCCATATGATTAAACACGACCTTTTCAATGGCCTTGGAGAAGACACTCAGAATGAAAATAGAACGCTAATTGGCTACATTAGCAGCATCGTTCTTTTTATGCACAGGTATTACTGTAGCTATTTTTAGAAGAGAAGGAAATATCCCCAATGTGACAGAAAGGTTAATGACATAAGCAAAATGATCAACAATTGAAGGTGCAATTGCCTTCAAACTATAGTACATATAGAGTCAACCCCAGTTCCCCTTGTTCTTAATTAACATTATTGCACGGAAAACCTCTTTCCCGATTATAGGACAGAAGAAGAAAGTGACATTTGATAGAGCAGACTGTGCAGGATTGAGATAAGACATTACCATAGTGTCTGCGTAGATCATCACTGGCTCAGAGCAGAGGTTTCCATCCAAGTTAAGAGAGAGACTGACGCGGCTCGATTTTCCTTCCCGGTTAACGATGTTCCTACAGTTTTGTTTTTGTTCATGGAAGATGCTATTAGGTCCTCGTAATATTTAAGTTTAGCTTCCCTCAGTAGATGCCTATAGTTGAGCTTAGCTCTACTATACACTTCCGAAGAGTTTAACGTTTTAAAGGTTGTTTTCAGCCAGTATAATTTTTTTAGTTCACCACTAACCTATTTAACCTCCGCAGATATCCGATTCTTTGCGAGGATACTGGTATATCTGGTAAATTTTGCAGGACAGCAATACGTTATTGACTCCTTTATGATATCAATGAAACTTTGAAAAAACTTAAATCGACGTCAGAGTTTGCATAAATTTGTGCAAACGAGACACTTTATACAGCATCGACGAGTCGGCGAGACTTCGAGGAGTAATATTTCCAGTTTTCATCAACTTTACTACAGGAGAATTTTTATTTATAGAGTTTTTGAAGCAATAAACTTGGGATAGCGCTTTATGATCACAAATATGTACCTCAAACACTTTAGTTTCATAACTATCGATATCAGCATTTGTCAGAATATAGCCATTCTTGGACGAGGAAGTGGAACCACCCACATTCGTATAGGCTGTAGTAGAAACAAGAGACGTGACTTTCATGTCAAAACTGATTAAGAGGTCATCAAACAATAGTCTTCGCATGCAGTTCCCCCCAAAATAATCAATATTCAAGTCACCACACAAAAATATGAGACTTGCATGTTTGCTACACAGTTTAACTTATCTAAAAATACCTGAAAGTCACCAGAAGGCGGTCTATAGGCACTAACAACAATTGTTTTAACACCACTCAAAATAAATATCACCGCAGCAAACTCGAATTTCATCTCCTCGAAAAGATCAGAAATCATCGACCTGAAGACTCGACCTTACATTAAGTACCACACCTCCGTGTCCGCGAGAAGGGCGGCAGAAAGAGGCAGCCTGTACATAATTTGTAAGAGACATTACTCTAAGGTTATCAACAGTGCACCAGTGTTGTGCTATGCTAGCGATATCAGGTTTCACTTTAGCAAGTAAAGCTCTAAGTTAATTTTATTGGTAAGGCACTGTACTTTCAGTTGCAATAATTTAAGTCTATGGGATGTAGGTGATGTTGACACTACACCATCAAAATTTTTTCTGAATTCGGTTTTTTTTTGGTTTGGATCAAAGTTTTGTTTAATGTTTACCAAGGATGGTGTTAGGTGGATCTGTGGATGTATCTCTTGATTAATACTCCTGCCTGCCATATTTCTGGATCCATTATATTAGTTACTTTATCCAAATCTGTTCTGATTTTAAAAGATTCATGATAGTCGCTTTTCGACTTCAAGTTTTCGATATCGATGACGTTGCAATTTAGTTTGTCTACCAAATATCATTGGTCCCTTTTTTGACTTGAGAGACAAAGAGCCAAGCATTCCACTTTCTTCATAAAAATCCTTTTTCATTATCACTTGATGCTTTACCAAATATCATGTTATTTTTATGGTTTGCAGGTACAAGAATATTATTCTTGGAAATTGCTTCATTTTTTACTTGTTGTTTGATTACCCTGCTTCTTTCCAGTTGTTTAAGATCAGGTCTTCCTTAATTGATAATAGCATTCATTATTTTTGATTGTTTTTCTTCTAGTTGACTTGTATTTGGTATAGATTGTCGATTCACTATACTGGCATAAGTTTTTTTTTGATGATTCATTATCAGTTTTGGAATCTCTAGTGACATTAATTCCTTTCTGCATATCGTCCTTGATGCGAATGATTTCACTGTAGAGTTGTTCGAATTTTTCATCTATATCCTCTTTACTATAACAAGGTATTGTGATTTGTTGAAGTTCCTTTGGGTCAGCCAGCCTCTTCAGTTTTGTTTCAAGTGAGCGAATGGTGTCCTTCAATTCAAGATTTTCCTCAATCAATTTTTCATTGATATTGTTAAAATCTATAATTTGATTATTTTTGGGAGTTTCTGTTGCCGAAGCCAATCTTGGTTTCATAGATTCGTTCTCGTTAAACGGAATCTCAATTACGTTAGGTCAACTGCAACATGCCATCCTTTGGGAACATCTAAAATGAGTTGTTTTCCTGCATATATCACAGATAATAATCTTCTGTATCACTGTTTTTTTTCAGTAAAAACAGGTTGCCATACCCATTAAACATATGGGAATAAATTTATAATGAATTTTTACAGCTCTTCAAGAATTACTTAAAACCATTCCCAGCGACATTTTAACATTTTGAACACGGAAATTGGCGTTTAAATTAAATTCAAGTAGTATTTTGATAGAACACATGTTTTTATTCACAATTTTTCCATGGAATATTTTCAATTCACCCAGAATAATTTCTACTTGTTGTTCACTAATACACTTGCTTGCAATATATTGTAAAAAAGAAAAAACAATAATAATACTAATGATAATAATATAAAATAACATAACCCTTGAGTGATACCGACCAAAAATGCAATCCGCAATCATTCACTGATTGCTACATTATAAGAAAAAGACCTTTCGTAGAATGTAGTTCTATGCTTGGGGATGGAGGCAATATTAATATTTCTGTATTTTGTTCATGCACTCGATATTGAAACTTCATTTTCTCATATAGGTATGAGGGTGTTTTATTATTTATTATTTTATGGTACAGACTCAAACTGCATAAGCCGAGTACCCTCCATGGACAACCAGCCCAGCTCTTTTAGTCTACCATGCACAGAATCAAACTTCCTTATTCCATAAATAAGTCGAACACAATTGTTTGGCACCTTTTGTATCCTAAAGCTATCATGCTTGGTTATACATACACTGTATCCATATATATTGAATTGAGACAATATCAAGCTTCTAATAGAATTGTCCTCATATTTTTGTCTAGAAAATCCCTGCAACCATATATCATTTTTAGATTCACAAATGCCTTTTCAATAAGATAGCTAACATAATCTGCAAATCTCAATTTGTTATCCACAATCAGTCCCAAACTCTTAACTTTATTTTCTCTTGGCACATCAACCGCCACATGAATACCATTCCAGACGACCCACTGCCAAACAGCATCACTCGCGACTTCGAAGGATTAAGCTCTAACGCATGTTCTGCTGCGCCATCAGACAATGCATTCAGATCTTTATTTATAAGGTCTTCTGCTCTCTGAATAGATTCTCTAGGAAATGAATAATAAAACTGTATCATCAGCATAGAAATGCGATGAGCAATTTCTCAAATAGCTTTCCAGCTGACAATTGTAAAGATAGAACAGCAGCGGTCCCAAGACAGATCGCTGTGGAACAACACAATCTACACTCAAAGGCAGATATAGCTCAATTTTATACTTAACATATTGCGTCCTATTGGTCAAATAACTTTTCATCATCTTTATAGCCTTACTATTAAATCTCACGAAGTGCAACACCCCTAGGAGCAGTTTATAGTTAACGGTATCAAATTCTCTTGAGAAATCAAGCAGTACCAAAACAGTCAACATTGAATCATCTTGTAATCTTATATTAAATATTTTTCATCTATATTAAGGGATTGATTAGCAAAAAATTTCTCTGAAGAAGCAGGCTCAATACATCCACATATTTTTTTCCTTTGCGTCTTCTTTCTATCACTGCTAATAATAAAATTATCAGCTGTCACATACAATCATTAGCTCAACATTCAAACAAATGAGTGCAAAGTGACATGGATAAAGATAACGGTCAATTCTGCATCTTCACGTTAAAATTTGTCATTTAAGCACCCTGTTGAGTGAATTTTGTTTAATTGCAATTCTATAACACAAATTCAAAGGATGCTGTTCTTCCTCTTCTTCTGCACGGCGCCCTTATGGACAGCACTCAGGCCATTTGACCCATTGTGCTTGCCGTGTTGTGTTGTTGTTATCAGTCTATCAGAAACTATCAAGGATGCTGTTACTTTAGGAAAGATTTAACACATTTGAATTTGGGAGGCTTTTACTTGGTAAAATTCCATTATCAATAATAAAAAACAAGTACTGTGTTTTAAGGAATTTTACTTAATAATTGCGATTCGTAACGCGTTTCACTGCTGAATATTGGTATATTCATTCGTCTGAAGAAGCTACGATGTAGTGAAACGCGTTACGAATCGCAATTATTAAGTAAAATTCCTTAAAACACAGTACTTGTTTTTTATTAAAGATTTAACACAACCTTTAATGAGAGTGTTTATGCCAAGCTTTCGATGGTTCGATTAGTGCTACGAGTGAACCAAACATATTAAATATGTCAAATCATTAGTATATTCTGTGGTCCTAGTATATTTCCTTATTTGATTATTTTAGGTTTGTTCCAAGAAGTAATTCAACAACTTTGTTATATTTTTGGTCTGAGATGTGTAACTTCACAGAGATACACAAAAAAAGTTTCCACTTTGCAGTAGGTTTTAAATTTCAACGCGTATCAACTAAATGTTAACATTCCCTGTTACATATTAACAGATAGATAAACATACAGAATACCAAAACAGAACTAAACATCCTTTAAAAATTTTAATGGAATTTTAAATTTTAGCAGATGCATTTAGAGTTGGTCTATATAGAGCCTATACTCTTCAACCCATTATACAGGGCGTTCCTAAATATCATACTAACGGAACGAAGAGATTCTTTGTCATAAAATTATTATAACACCCTGTAAATTCTATTGACACTTTGGCATGTACATTGATGTAACTCATATTGTGTGACCTTATTTCAAAATTTGAGGTTAATATCTTGAAAATTGCAGGAAATGATTCCGTACAATTTATATCATAAAAAATAATTTATCTTTCCGCAGAATCTCAGGAACAACTCATGGACATATACGAACGATTAGAAGATATCTCGGCCGACACCGCCGAAGCCAGAGCGGCCAACATCCTTCACGGTCTCGGTTTCACGAAGGATATGCAGAACAAGAAGACCAAAGATTTCAGCGGAGGTTGGAGAATGAGAATCGCTTTAGCCAGAGCTCTCTACGTCAAGCCGCATCTTCTGCTGCTTGACGAACCTACCAATCACCTCGATCTGGATGCTTGTGTGTGGCTGGAGGAGGAACTGAAGCACTACAAGAGGATCTTGGTGCTCATTTCGCATTCGCAGGATTTCCTGAATGGAGTTTGTACGAATATCATTCATATAAACAAGAAACGGCTTAAATATTATACAGGTACGTTTTTTACGGCTTTATATTGTCTTCAGTCTATGTCAGTAATTTAATTCGATGCAGGAAACTACGACGCCTTCGTCAAGACCCGAATGGAGCTCCTGGAGAACCAAATGAAACAGTACAACTGGGAACAAGACCAAATCAATCACATGAAGAACTACATCGCGAGGTTCGGTCACGGTTCCGCCAAACTGGCCCGCCAAGCCCAATCCAAGGAAAAGACGCTGGCCAAAATGGTTGCCGGCGGTCTTACCGAAAAGGTAACCGGCGAGAAAACTGTCACGTTCTATTTTCCGAGCTGCGGAACAATTCCGCCACCCGTGATCATGGTGCAGAACGTCAGTTTTCGTTATAACGAGAGTACGCCGTGGATTTATAGGAATTTGGAATTCGGAATCGATTTGGATACTCGGTTAGCCTTGGTGGGACCGAATGGTGCCGGAAAAAGTACGCTGTTGAAATTGCTGTATGGGGATGTGAGTATAATTCGTTTGTAGCCTATTTTTATGACATCTCATATTTTCTTTGAAATGAAGTCGTCTTAATCATACTGAATGAACATACATTAACTACACTACCAACTATATATTTACAAATTTTAACAATTATATCAAAATGGAATCACAGATCAACCATAATATGTAACGTCAAGCGAACGAGATTTCTGCTGCTTGAGCAGAAATCTCGTTCGCTTGACGACATTCTTACAAGTATCGATGATTTTTCCGTGTTTTGGTTTGAATATGATGTTGGAATAAGTCACCAACAGTCACCTATATATATATGATAATAATAATAATTATAAGAATTGCTTTTATTACCAGTACCATTAAAATAACATATTCACATAACATATCTATACATATTAGGTTACCAGTAATTGGCGGAGTCCATCAATTCGATGCTCTACTCAACCAAATAAAAGAGGAGATAAATTCAATAATAGAGAAAAAAGAAAAAAATACAATAATAATACTAATGATAATAATATAAAATATATTAAAATACTCCTTGTGTAAATTTAGCACATAATTTCAATTTTCATTATTTTTTGAACTGATTAAGTGATACGGACTGAAAATTTGTACCGCAATCATTCACTGTATTTGCCACATTATAAGAAAAAGATCTTTTGTAGAATGTAGTTCTATGGTTGGGTATGGAGACAATATTAATATTTCTGATTCTTCGTTCATGCACCTGATATTAAAACTTTATTTTCTCATATAGATATGAGGGTCTTTTATTATTTATTATTTTATGGTACAGACTCAAACAGTGCATATGTCTAGTACCCTCCATGGACAACCAGCCCAGCTCTTTCAGTCTACCATGCACAGAGTCAAAACTTCCTTATTCCATAAATAAATTGAACACAGTTCTTTTGCACCTTTTGTATCCTATAGCTATTATGCTTGGTTATATAGTGGTGATACTGTATATCCATATAATTGAGACAATACCAAGCTTCTACATAAAATTAATAAGATAGCTAACATGATCTGTAAATCTAGCTCCCCAGACAACCCACTGCCAAACACCATCACCCATGACTTCGAAGGATTAAGATTTAACGCATGTTCTGCTGCGCCATCAGACAATGCATCCAGACCTTTATTTATAAGGTCCTCTGCTCTCTAAATAGATTCTCTAGGAAATGAATAATAAAGCTGTGTATCATCAGCATAGAAATGCGATGAACAATTTCTCAAATAGCTTTCCAGCTGACAAGTGTAAAGATAGAACAGCAGCGGGCCCAGGACAGATCGCTGTGGGACAGCGCAATCGAAACTCAAAGCAGAAATAGCTCATTTTTATACTTACATATTGCGTCCTATTGGTCAAATAACTTTTCATCATCTTTATAGCCTCACTATGAAATCCCAAGAAGTGCAACACCGTTAAGAGCTGTTTATGGTTTACAGTGTCAAATGCTCTTACGCAATCAAGCAGTACCAAAACAGTCAACATGGAATCATCTTGTGATCTTATAATATCGTATAACCTTGAGCATTGCCCACTCCGAAAACCAGACTGATGCACCGGAAGTCCGTGACATTCGCCAATATACTCACGTATCTGAGCTGCTAGAACTTTATCCAACACCTTTGACAAAGTAGGCAAGACGCTCATTGGCCTGAGATTGTTAAAAGTCGCGGGGTGTACACTCTTGGGTATCGGCACCACAGAGGAAACTTCACAATGAAGGAAAATCGTTCATCTTAACAGAATAATTAACAATGTGGTGCATATACTTCAGAACCTCCAGACAAGCCAAAAGTATATGGCGTATGGACAGAACGTCACAACCCGATGCAGAGATTTTAATAGACCCAGGAGCTCGCCGGACATCATCTTCAGTACACATTCTGAAAGAAAAGGATTCCACATTCTTGCTCTGCACATCAAGGTATTGATTGATTAATTCTTCGGAGGATCCACAATTTTTGCACTTCCTACAAAATAATGGTTCATTCTATTCAAATCCGTTAGTTCCGCAGGTATATCTTAACTATTTTTTGACTTCGATACTATGTAAACTTCGTTAATTTTTCCACACATTTTGCGGATTTTTATCGCGTTCCTTTGAAAGCAGTTTAATGTTTTCTGTCATCCACAGTGCGTTACTTCGACAGATACGTGCAGTGACAATAAGTGCATGAATGTCCAGAACATCAGGAAACAACGTATTAAAAATTCTGACCTCATCAAGCAATCTAACATATAGTATATCGTCAAACTTCATAGTCTCCAAATCTTCCTGAAATCGAGTTAAGAAAAACCCCGGAAACTCCTGTATGAATGAAGAAAGGATCTAGTTTTCTGAACCGAAATATCCACCGTGCACCGAATCAACTCATGATCAGAAATACCTGGCAGAGAAATAACCCGCCTATCTAAAATGCTTAGTTCGTGACTGCAAATAATCAAATCCTTCAAACTCTCCAGTAGAGGAGATCCTTGTAGGGTGATCAACTATAAAGATGAATAAAGCGCTCACCTTTTAGTGGTTTGTCTGTGCACTCAAATCCTGAGTGGTTCAATAAAACCTTCATTTAAAGATGACTGAATTCCTTTTCAATGTTTCTTGTATCTCAAAATTCTCCAATTCTAACTAATTGTGAACTTGAACTTGAAAGTTTTTTATTTTATTAGTTTAATTAATTAGTTAAAATATTATAGTATGCTGAATTCTTTATTTAGTTTACAAATATCTAATATAGTATGAGTTCATCTGTCAGCTATATCCGTAATTTTTAGCAGTTTATCCATACATTTTGTTGTATTTGATTTCTGGCAGGAAGACTAGGGATGAAATAGTGTCGTTCGATGCTATCCCCACCAAGTCCTGTTGCAATGCACCTGCGCGCACCTTTTTCATAATGGCCCCACTACCGGGGTTTCTGTCATCTCAGACAGAATATCGAATTTCGTTTATTGTGCAATGAATGGAGAAAAACCAAATAATAGAGGGGATATCGACAAATGACTCTATATGGAGCCATTATCGCCGCTTTGTCGTAATAATAAATCCCATTCCTTGTGAAAATAATTCACCTCCATAATTTTATTATTTGTCAATTACGTTAAAACGGTGGTAATGATATCGTCCCGCTGCGATCTATTTCTCCTCAAAACAGTTTGACCTCTAGGTCTCTAGTCATCTTCATTTCTGGCATCAAATTGTCGACGTAAGATCAATTCGTTAAGAATTTCTCATTTCAGTGTAGGTCCTAGAAGAGAAATATAATTTTTTGGACGAATTCAAAAGTTCTAAAACTTTGTTTTTCTTCTTTCAGGCAAACTTCCAAAAGTAACTGTAGATGTTGCATGATTGTACATCAGCTCCTTCAGCGAGGGATATTCAACATTCTACGAAGGTTGAATATTGTTCCTTGAATAAAAGTCTTTAATGTGTTTATACATATAGCAATACATTTCGCATTCTTCATAATTAAACCTTAATCGACGACATTTTCCGTTTATATCAAAATTAAACTGAAAGTTCTTATTACGTTGTCAGGTAAAAAAACATAAAGCCATAGAGCAGAGTTGTTATACAATATAATTGCGCATGCTCAGATGTCAAATAAAGTTCGTCCTCATCACTGCATAAGTTATCCATGTTTACACTATATCTCTAATTTTTTTCATACCACTTTCTGAAAATTGAATTAAAGGCGTTCTACCGTATGCCTGTTTAGGTGTGTATTTGACCTACTTAGGGCTTTTTGTTATCTTCATTTCAATCGTGGATATTTCAGAATTTAATTACAATTTTTCTTCTCTAGTACTGTCTCCTGAACTCTACCTGTTTAATACATCTCTTTTCCTACCTTCACATATTCGTTTTTTCACCTCATATTGATCGTGAATTTTTTCAATCCTTCGGAAATCTTTGAAGCTATTATTACAAGAAAAAGGTTTAGATTTAGGATATTTAAGATTTTCAATAAATTTAAAATGCTTGGTGTTTTAGATACGGATTGTTTGTTGCCTCAGTAGTCTAAAGAAGTACAAATGTCCTTGTATATTCTTGAAAACAAATATGTTATACTTTGTTAATTTTGCTTGTATTATTTCATAATACAAATATTCACTCTTTTCTAAGTTGTTTTGTCATTTTTCTCAAAAGAATACGATGAAACGAACTGGAATAAATCGATGAGAGGAATTTGATAAGAAGTAGGGAAAAAACTCAAACTAGGTACAAAAGTTAATGATTGAAAATGTATTTCCATTTATTGAAACTTGTCAAGATGCTTGAAATCGTTTCTGAGTTCACTCAGTGCCTTTTGTACATCCTGAACATTTATATCGTTCGAAAATTCATTTGGCTAAGTTTCTTTTCATTGTTCAACATTTTCTTTGATAATGGATCATCTTGAAAAATCTTAATGCTTTCCAAATCAAAACGTTTATGTTTTGATTTAAAACGAATATATTCTAAATTTACTGCATGGAATTTTGGCAAAACACTTTACCATCATCAAAGTGTTCTATGGCGTATTCTGAGTCTGAAATATTTGTAAGTTCCTGTTCAAAAACTGTTATGTGGTAGTTAGTTAGAAATAAACTTCAAGTGTTAAGCTCAAACTCACTCCTAAAATGTATTGGACATCTACCAGTATTGCATATGTCTACCTTTTGTCAGAGTAATAATGTTTGCAATATTTTTAGGCAACTTTTTGTTATAGTTAAAATCTAGTAAATTTCCTAAAATGTATATTAATGTAATTATCAATATCTATAATTATGTGGAACATTGAGATGTAGCCTAATTTAGATACACTTAGTTTTTCTCAGACAAACCATATGTAATTGAATAGTATATTCCACTATTTGCAAAAATCAGAACAGTTCAGCTTTCTGTTTTGAAATGAGGCATTTTTTAAGCTCTAAAATGGCCTCAGTGAGTCTTTTTCTATAAAGCTCATCATGCTCCCATACTTTCATCACCAGATCATAACGTGTTCCGAAAAATATTTTTTCACATGACTCCTCTTCCAGCAACAAGGGTTCGAGAATATCGCTAGGGGCCAAAATGACTTGGAAATGTGTGATAGACTGAGTGACACTAAACTGTTCATAAAATTCACAACTCTCTTTATAGTCCCTTTTCGACAAAATGCTTTTAATGTCGATTCCATAATCCCGTAGATTTTCTGTCAAAAGTTCGTAATATAACTCTAACCAAGAGTTTAAATGTTTATCTCTCATAAGTTTGCAGGAATTTAAATAAATGAACGCCATTAGATCTTGCGCAGGTGGCGCATATCTGTACGTTTGAAAGTCGATAATCATGACGTTTTTTACTTGGTTGTCTTCAACCTGTACCATGAAATTCTTGGTCCACAAGTCACTGTGGCAGAGAGTGTTCCTCCATTTTGTTGAGGGTTTGGCGAAATCATTTTGGTCTTTACAAGCTTCGACAACCAATTTTTTTAACGCAATCATTTCGCGTTCATCCTCAATCACTAATTCGACCAAGGCTTCTAGGCCTCCCCTACCCGAATTCTTGTGGGAGTCTATGACAGGAACTGAAGAATAGAAGGGTTCCTTGAATTCTCTTATGAAATCGTTGAATAGTCTGTATTCTTCCCCAGTTTTCCGTCCTATTAGTTCTTCCAGAATCAAGCAACTGGCGTGGAGTTTTACCAGAATTTTTATTACTTCTGTCATTGTTTCATTCTGTATATTATCTCTTGGTGATAATGTTGAAAAACCTCGGGCAACCAAGTTTTCAAGAACAATATACTTAAATTCGTCTGCAAAATAACATTTAGGTACCACATCAATAAGAATGTCAATATTATAATCTTCTAACAACTTGATGTACCTGTCGTAAAACCTGGTTTCTTTAAAGAAAGAACCAACAGTGTTGGCGAATTCTTGGAGTGCCTCACTCTTTGGTATCGCTTTCAGAAATAAGGGATGTCTAGTCAATTGACTGTTACAATTCAATTCAATTTCTAGGTCGTAATGTTGACCTAGGAAACCATTTCTTACATGTTGAGTTTTGGTTTTGAACGATTCCAATTTGGGTGTTTCCATTTTAAGATTGGTCATAATTTTATAACAATCGTTGAAGGATATTACATGTTCCACTAATCCTGTTTTGCTTAAATTTAGGATATTTAAGATTTCCAATAAATTTAAAATGTTTGATGTTTCACATAAGGGTTGTTTGATGTTACCCAGATAAAACAGTAGCCTCATGAAAGGTTTAAGAAGTTCAAATGTCCTTGTATATTCTTGAAAAACTAATCCAATTATGTTATACTTTGTTAATTCTGCTTGCAGCATTTCGTAATACAAATATTTACTCTTTTCTGAGTTGTTTTGCCAATTTTTCTCAGAAGAATACGATGAAACATACTGGAATAAATCAAAGAGTGGACTTTGATAAGAAGTATGAAAAAAATCTCCAACTTTACAGTCGGGGCAGAAAAGTAAATGGTTGAAAATGTAATTTCCATTAATTAAAACTTTGTCGCACTTGTCAAGATGTTCCAAATCTTTTCTGAGTTTATTCAGTGCCTTTTGTACATCCTGAACATTTATATCATCCAAGAATGTATTTGGATAAGTTTCTCTTACGTTGTTCAACATTTCCCATATCGAATCTATAATAATATTCAAGTTTTTCGTAGATAATGGATCATCTTGGAAAATCTTAATGTTTTCCAAATCAAAACGTTTATGTATTGATTTTGAGCGAATATATGCTAAACTTACTGCATGAAATTTTGCCAAAACACTTATACCAACATCAATATGTTCTGTCGAGTATGAGTCTTGGATGTATGCAGAATCTAAATTAAAAACCGTCATATGCTCGTTTGAGAAGTAAACTTCAGGTGTAAAACTCAAACTTACTCCTAGAATATTGTGGATGTCCTCGAATATTGTATGTGTTAACGTTTCCTTGGAATAAGATCCTTTGAAAAGATGAACATCATTGGTTTGGTGACTTTCATGTTTCTTTGTGACGAAATGATATTTTTCCACTAATTCGTCTCTTTCATAATGAATGCAGAGACTGCCAAAAGGAGGTTTGAGTTTTTGTTCGTCGAATTTTCGCACAATAATTTCGGAACACCTTAAACTTTTCGAAACTAGATCATTACATATGTTAAAATTCATTTTCTTCGCGCGTTTATAGGTCGATATGAAAGAATTGATATTAGGAACAATCTATGAATTTATAGAGTTGTTAGGTCATTATCATATTGTCAAACGATTTTCCTATTGTGTTAGTCTGTTGGTGTTTCTTGGTAATTGGATATATTGCCTAGTTAAATTTATCTTCATATTAGAGAGACGTTTTACGAACTATTGTTTCTTGTGTTTTTCAATGAATAACTCGTGGAAATAAAATAAAATTTTTATGATCGTCTTGATAGTTTGACTGAAAATGTTTTAAAACAATAAAAATTCAACGAAATTTTGAAACAACCGTAATTATTTTGTGGAGTTGACTCAAAAATATCGGGTGTTCCGTGAAAAATGTCCCAAGCAATAGCTCCTACAGTTGTTGATTTCAATAGAAAAACATAATTGCACCCCAAAAGATATTATAACAGTCTGAAACATTTTCGTAGATCTCTCACTTCGGAAATACCAGAAGTTGGCCTTCACTTGGATTTTTAAAATGGTACCCTCATATTTTTATTTTTTATTCAATTATTCATTCAAGTTTGAGTATCCTCTGTGAAAATAGTACTGCTATACTTGATACAACGAAAAGAGAAAGTGTAAACAAAACAAACGCACGATGCCTGAACGTGATGTCACACAGGGTTGAATCCAGGACTGGCTTCCATTTGATCACGAAATTGAACTCTGAATTAAGTAATGGACATCAATGATGTAGAATTTCATTCTAAAATGAAGTATTCACGCAATAGTTTCTGATATGACTGATTGAATTATCATAAAAAACAGGCAATGTAATACGCAAATGATGTTGTAGGTATATTTTCTGGTAGTAGAACATTATTGAAACATATATATTACAAGAGTTACATAAAAAAGGACATCAATGATTATCATCGTCATTATCAGATTCAGACGATGAACTTGAATCATTCTCGAGATTGACAATAATAGGATCCAGTTGTTCGTCTATTATGTGATCTAATTGCCACATTCTCGGTTCGACCTTCTCTACGACATGCTTAATGCAGTATTGCCACTTGACAGCATCAATCCTTTCAATGGATTCGGCGAAAAGCTTCTTCATGTCTTGGAATTTGAATGATGTGTTCTTAGATGCCACATAATTCTTCATCTCAGGCAAACCAGTTCGATGGGATTGAGCTCGAAATGATAGGGCAGGAGTCGCAACACGATTTTATTTTGGTTTCGAGCCATTTCATCTACTACATATTTATTATACGCTGGTTTGTGGGTTTTGACTAGTCGAAGAAGCTCTGTTTTAATTAAATCATCCTCGAAAGCAATATTTTTTGAACGTAGCCATTCTTGAATAGTGGCTTTTCTACTGGCAGATGTCGGGAGTTTTTCTGTGCGTCTAGAATGATAAGACGCATTGTCCAAAACGATGACACATCCGTCTTCCAATTTCGGTAGAATATTTTCAAACCACTCTTCGAAGTTGGGTCCATCCATTTCTTCGTGGTAGTCACCAGATTTCTTCGATTCGAATGACCACAGTGCGTCGGGAACGAATCCAGTATCACTTTCAATATTGCAAACGATGAGTCTCTTGCATTTACCTGCAAAGACATAAAAATGATTTCTATTAATGATTGCATGTGTCTATTTTCATCTAACTTAATCATGTGGAATCTCATAATTCAAGAAAATACTTAATTTTGATAATTAGAGAATTGAGTTAAATCACCGTTGAACCTTTTGACGACAGGTAGGTGGTACACAGCCTACTTAAGTTAATTTACAGTAGCAATAGAGATAAAGAAAAACCCAGAAGTAGCAACAGACCCTTAATAAGACCCCATCTATTCGTCCAAATTGAATTATCCTATTGCTGTTGTAAATATAGATTGAAAACATGATATAGAACGTCCTTGAGAGAAAGCGGCTTGCTAACAATTCGAAACAGGATTGTTGTGGTACCAGGTACTGGATAATGAACAGTATGTATGGGTTTTACCCTATAACAGGAATATTTTCATAAAGGGTATTCGAAAACCTTCATTCTGCAGTTAGTTTTAGGTAAAAATTATGGTTTCAAAAACATGATGAAATACCTGATGACGTGCCTATTGTTAATACAGAGTAAGCATGATTCAAATCAAGATTTGAATCAGAATAAAAATCAAATAAGTTTATCAAGAAATTAGCGATTTCAATCAAAAACGAACCAACAGAACTTGTGTATCATTTGAAAATCATGAATATTATATTATATTATACATGGATTATTCATGCATAATATTATAATTACCACTCACCTGTTGGATTCTTCAATCCAGTCGATAAACCTTCTTGGAAAGCCTGTCTGGCTGTTTTGACCGATGCATCTACCCAAACACTTGATTTAGTGTGCCTAGCATTCACCCACGTTTCATCCATGTAATAGATTTTTCTATTCTCTTCGCGGTAGTTTTTAATTTGTTTAAGATAGTCTCTCCTCCACAAGACTATTTCCTCTTTCTCCAATAGTAAACCATTCCTCCCCCTCTTCTGCAATCTGAAGTCCATTTTTTTTAATATTTTACGGAATGTTGTTCTTTTAAAATTTGGCAGATCAACATCACTGTTCACTTCATTCAATATTTTATCTATTGCAGGTAATTCATTTCTATGAAAAACTGATGCACTTTCCTACTATTCAGATTTTTGTCGAAATCAGTAATACTATCCGCAATTTTCACCATTTTCGGGTACGTCCTCGGTTGTGAAAAAGAATGATGCTCCTTATCCTCCTTTATGAGTCTGTAAACACTAGTTTTACTAACTCCCACAATATTTGCCACTTGTTCGACGATTTCGTTGATTGGTGCAGAATCTATTTGCATTTGTCTATTATAGACGTTGAAAATTATCTGTTTTTCATTCAAAGTAAAATTCAACAGTACTTTCATCTGCAGTATCCGTAGATGACATTATACACACAATATTTTCACTTTTCAACACTCGATCAATAACACTTCCAAAACAATAATGAAAATTTAATTTTTATCCGATGGACCGAGACCGTACCTGTACAGACTGCTAACATTCAGATCCCACCCCTAAACATGATTCGGCCAATTACAGAGCTACTAAATCTTCTGGCGTCTGCTGTATTTGTTTTGACATGGTCTCTTTCGGTTGCCTAGAGTATAGACTCAACAAGGAATTTAATTCCCTTTCTGCATTGAACCTCCAATTGAGAGTTTTCGCCTTCTGAATGAACCATATCTTCAAAACTTTTTCGAGTTTGGACAACTTTTAGAGCTGTTTGAATATCCTTGAGATAGTCCTTTATATTTCAAATTAAAATAGAATACAGTATATACAAAAACGAGGCATAATAAGTGGTGAAATACAGTTGTTCTACAAATATGGGTAGATGTTTATTTTTTTTTTAAGAAATTTAGTGTTTGGTTTATGTTGATTGATAGTGAAGTTTCGAGGTTAGTAATTCCCCATCTACTGCGCTCAACGGTGTATTTAAGACACTCGCTCAAGATATGTGCTATAGTTATTTGGACTTCACAAGTTTCCCAAATATCAGGTAATTCTCGGTTCATAAGGCGGCTATGTGTCAATGCCGTGTGGACTATCCTTAAGCGATTTACTTTTACTTGGTCTCTTCCATTACTGTTGGTCGGTTGATGAAGTTTGGTAAACAAAGTAGGTACTACAGACTTGAGCTAGGTGTTTGTGGCGTTCCAGATCAATAGGCACTTTTCCTATATATGTTTTTTGACTATCCGTCTGAAGTCTGTTTGAGGCAATTTATCACTATTAGTATGTAAATTTCCAAAGCTAGAAAAGAAAATAAATGCCAAGAAGATATAGTAATGGGAGACTTCAATGCTATAATAGGACGACAAAAAAGGGAAAATGGAGAATATATTGGAAAGCACGGACTTGGAGACAGAAATGATAGAGGACATATGCTTCCCAACTTTTTGGAACAACAGAAACTATACGCCATGAATACATTATTCGAAAAAAAACCACAGAGAAAGTGGACATGGATCAGCCCTGATGGAAAAACGAAAAACGAAATCGATCTCATATTATCTGCCTCTAAACAACTTATTACTGATGTAACAGCTCTGAACTCGCGCAATACAGGAAGTGGCCACCGACTTGTCCGAGCGAACTTAATAACGAAGAAAATAGCCAATCGAACTAAATACAGAAAATCCAAAAAGACCTCAATAGATATAGAATTATTGAGTGAAAATAAAATTTTATACCAGGAAAAAATTATACGATACATAAATGATTCTGAGAAAACTTCTGATGTAAACCAAATGTCACAAAACATCACAACAACACTAATAAAAGCATCAGAAGAAGTTGCAAGGAAAAAAGGAGAAAGAAAGAATAAAATTTCAGATGAAACGAAGAAGAAAATACAGGAAAAAAACAACTATACAGGTTAGGTCAGTATGTAACAGACGGATACAGGCAAACGAGGAAACAAGCAAGAACGATGATTAGAAGAGATCTAGAAGAACATTACAGAATTTGCAGAAAATGTAATAGACAAGAACAAAAACTTCTAATGTCCCAGAAGAAAGGAAGAAAAGCAGCAAATAGTAGCTCTAAAAGATGAGAGTGGCAGAGAGATAAGAAATAGGAATGAAATGATAGAGGTGACAAAACAATACTATGAAAATCTATACAACACACAAATCGAACGACCTCGAACATCAACAGACACTAAAGTACTGAACGTTGGATCAGAAGACACTCCAGAAATAAATGAAGAAGAGATCTTATTCGCCTTTAAAACACTAAAAAACAATAAATCCCCTGGAGAGGATAATATTTTGGCTGAAATGATTAAGGAACCTTTTGATATAATCGTACCAGAACTGAAGAATCTATTCAACGAATGTCTAGAACAACAAACTATACCAGACAACTGGAATAACGCCATCATGATTAACCTATTAAAGAAAGTAGATAAACAACTTCTGAAAAATTATAGAACGATCAGTTTAATGTCTCAGATTCACAAACTTTTTACACGGGTCATAGCAAATAGAATAGAGCAAAAATTAGAATACTACAAACCAGTTGAACAGACGGCATACAGGAAGAGTTTCAGTACGTGCGATCTGACTGTGAAGATACTGATAGAAAAAATAATAGAATATAATCTCCCATTACACATGGCATTCCGTAGACTTTCAAAAAGCCTTTGACTTTATCGAACACTGGGCAATCATGGAGGAACTAGACAAAGCACGTAAGACCATCGCTACAAAAATTTAATGCAAAACTTATACCGTCGGGCTACAGCAGCAATCAGACTACATAAAGATTCCGAAAAATAATGATCAATATCGCCCAAACTTTTCACACTAGCCTTGGAAGGAATCTTCAAAGTGTTGGAGTGGGAGGGTTTGCGCATAAACATAAACGGTGAAAGATTGTCACATTTGAGATTTGTGGACGACATCGTTCTATTCGCTGAAAATGAAAAAAAAGACCTACGGAAGATACTCACAGAATTAGAACAGAAGTCAAAGAAAATCGATCTGAAAGTCAATTTACAAAAAACGAAAATAATGAGTCCACAACTTGAACAAAATATTACGATAAACAGTGAACACATAGAGAATGTCATAGAATATATATATTTTGGAAAAAAAATTAAGGACAACGAAATCAATAGGAGAAGGTGATTAGGATGGGTGGCATTCTGGAAACTATCACATATATTGAAAAACAAAAAAATCCCCCAATATCTGAGAACCAAAATATTTGACCAGTGTGTGCTCTCGGTTCTAACATAGGTGCACAAACGTGGACCCTCACGAGACAGTCAATAAACAAGCTGAAAGTAACGAAAAGATCAGTGGAGAGATCAATGCTGGGCATCTCTTTGAGGGATAAAAAGCGAAACGAGTGAATTAGACAGAGAACAAAAGTAAAAGATATAGTATACGCCATTTCACATCTTAAATGGGACTACGCCGGCCATGTTGCAAGAATCAGAGATGAAAGATAGAACAGTAAGATCATTAAATGGAGACCATGGATAGGAAAGAGAGGAAGAGGAAGACCAATTATATGCGGTGGTATAATGATATAAAAAGGGTGGCAGGACTGAACTGGATAGCGACAGCAAAATAGGAAAGATTGGAAAGAGAGGGGGGAGGCCTATGCTCAAATTTGGGCGCGAGAAGGCTGATAAGAAGAAGAAATATGTAAATTCGGATTTGAAGCTGAGGTCACTTCAAGCCGGGTTGAGGAGTTCCTCTTCAATGAGTAGGATGATACGGTGCCGTAATACATCCTCCATTCCAAAAGTAACCAAACTGTTTCAAAAAACAGTACTATTTGTGCCTTCTGTGGTAATATTGTACCAGTCGATAACTTGGTACTTCATTGTCAGCTGTTAAAAAAATTTCATGACATTTGTATGTAAACAACTTGAGTTATTGCGCATGTTTGTTAGTGCGTTTAGTATATCGGTCGGAAAATGAGTTTCAGACAAAGAGCTGCAATTGAGTTTTGTGTTAAACTTGGTAAATCTTTTACCGAAACGCATCGAATGCTACAAACTGCATATGAGGCAAATGATTGTCAACGGGATCTGCAAGTGTCGAGTGGTTTAAGCGATTCGAATAACCCTGAATAATGACGAAAGCTCAGGCCGTCCCAAAACTCGATTATCGGAAGAAAATTTCGAAAAAGTGCGTGAATTAATAAAAAATCAGTGGTGAAATTTATTGAAATGGAATTAGGTATCCCTCAAACAACTGTATACCGCATTTTGATTGCAGTGTTGGGCCTTTCGAAGGTTAATTCAAGGTTTGTACCACATAAACTCAACGTCGACCAAAAATTTAATCAAACTGAGCATAGCAAAGATATAATTTAAAGTGCTCGGACGGATCCAAACAAAAGTCGCTTGCAGAGTCAAAAGTGAAGATTACGCTGATTTGTTTTCATGATCGTAAAGGAATTTGTTCCACGCGGCCAGACAGTCACAGGAGACTTTTATTTGGGCGTCATGAAGCGATTGCTGGCAAGAATTCGTCGTTTTCGGCCAGAATATCGAGAAAACGGTAGTTGGACTCTTTTGCACGATAATTCCCTGTCACAACGTTCAAGAGTTGTAACTGAATTTTTGATCAAAAATCATATTATTGCATTGCAACATTCACCCTATTTACCTTATTTGGCCCCGTACGAATACTATCTATTTCCTCAGCTGCATTTGACGATGAGGAAGGCGGCACGATTCAATCGGGGTGCTTGAATGAGCAGTGACCGAAGCGCTGAAGACCATTCCAAAAAGAAATACCGAAGTCATTTGACAACCTGTTGGCGCGTGCCAACAATTGTGCATCAATGCAGAAGGCGCATACATTGATTAATAAAAAAGATTTGTATCAAAATTAATACTAGGGTGTTTCAATCTTCAAAGAGTTGGGTTAATTTTGGAATAGAGGGTGTATAATTGCTTCAAAACCTAACAAAGCACTGAGGGAGTCCGTGTTGATCCATCACCTTTGTACCAAGATATGATCAACATATTTTCAGATCCTGTAATATCGGGGAAGTCATCACTGTAAATACTGAAGTTATTTGGACGGTGGAAGGCATTTCTTGTTTCTTCGACTATTACAGCCCCTACAGCTCCGTTTCGCGTTTTAGAAGCATCATCGGTGTATATCAATCAATCAATAATTTATTTATTCATCAGGATTGACAAGTCAAGAAATAGTAAATATAATATCTTAATTTCTAAGTAATAATTCGACAAAACCAATGAAGTGGACATAAACAAAGGATAAAATCATAATAAGCAAGAGGAGACAAGACATTCAAAACAAAATGGAACATCAGATAAAGCACTCATGTAATTATATTCCAATAAATTCGCCCATACTGTAACATATGTTCTTTAAAAGCAAAGACTTAATTTCCTTCTTGAAAATAAAACTGCTTAATTTTTTGTATCTTTCAGAGAGTCGATTATACTGGGATATCCACCAGGGCCGTCCGTTAAAAACTTTTTGAGTTCCAATTACAATATCAAGCTGAAATTTTATACGCGGCCATAACTAGCGATTTCCAATTGAAGTAAAATATTTTCGAAGTGATACCATTTCCGGTTATACCGGAAGTGGGTCATCACTTTGTTATTTCAAATGGCAATCTACCTTTTTTATTATACATCTTGAACCGACATTTGAGCAAGGCATAAAATACCCAAGTTGTTGGCACTTATCTGTCAAAACTTTTGACAGATTTAATTATTTTTGTTATAAACTCAATTTTTGAGGAACATTTGAAAAAATTGTAGCTCGTAGATCTTTTGCACTACTGACACAATTTTTGCTTGGGTGGACAGAAGAAAGATTAAGGAATTTTTTAAGCAGTCTACACATGTCAAATGTTTATTGCGTTGTTTTGTATGATTTTCTCAATTTGGCCTTTTTCAAACAGCAATAACTCAATTTTTTCAAATGGCACGTGCCAATTTTTATATCGCCATCAGATGAAGCGTCAAATTTCAGATGGAAAGTATCAGCATGTACTATACCCATCTCTTATAGTTCCGAAATAATTTGGGAATATATTGAATTTTGATGATTTTGCAAGAACTAACAGAGAATGCTTTGAAATATTCGAATCAAGTAGCTGATGCCTAAAATTAATGTACTTGTCACTTCGTTCATTCGAATTTGATATTTCAACAAGAATTGTTGGTAATTTGAAGTGAAAATTTTTGAAAAACGCCAGATTGATAATAAAATGGCTGATTATTCAAACGAGGATATGTTTAATCTCTTTTTAATTCATGGCAAATGTCAAAAAGTGGTGGATAGAACTTGCAGGCAATTCAATAACCAATTTCCAAATTTGGTGCCTATGAGTAAAACAAAATTTCGAAGGATTAGAAGCAATTTTCTGCAATTTGGAGGAACAAAATACATAGAAACTAGAAGAAAACCAATTCTCGAGGACGACGTCAATCAAATTAATACGCTAGCTTATTTTCGTGCCAATCCACATGCGTCCATTCAGTCAGCATCAATGGATATTGGATTGAGTTATACTTCCATTCAAAGGATCCTTCAGAAACATAACATGCACCCGTATTCTTTTATCAGACTACAAAAATTGAAACTAACTGACCTTCCCAAGCGGCTAAATTTCTGTGAAAATTTATTAATTCGGCTTCAAGAAGATGAGACAATTCTGCAAAAAATTATATGGTCTGATGAAGCCAAGTTCAATGAAAGTGGAATAACCAACAGGAGAAATCGACATTTTTGGGCCACAGAAAATCCACATTTCATTGAGGTTATTGATTTCCAAAATAAATTCAGCATTTTTGCAATTTTAATGAATGATTTGTTGGCTTATCACATTTATGAGTCCCACTTCCGGTATAACCGGAAATGGTATCACTTCGAAAATATTTCACTCCAATTGGAAATCTCTAGTTATGGCCGCGTATAAAATTTCAGCTTGATATTGCAATTGGAACTTAAAAAGTTTTTAACGGACGGTCCCGGTGGATATTCCTGTATAGTTTCAGTCCCAAATAAGTGAAATACTTTTGTGAACGCGATAGACGTTGTGGTAATATAAGGTTTTCCTGGTGTTGTAATTATGAACTTTGCTGTGAGTGCAAACGGATCACGGAAACGGTTGAGACATTCGAGGATGTAAATTGAAAGGACAGGGAGAATGCACAGTGTCTTGAATATACTCCTGCAACTTTGTTCTTGCGTTGCTCCAACTATTGCTCTAACATCCCTTTTTTGCAATAAGAAAATTCGTTGAGCTTCCAAAAATGCCCCCCAGAGGAGTATTCCATAAGACGTGACACTATGAAAATGCGCAAAGTACGTTAAGAGAGAGGCCCTTTTGTTGGCGATGTGGCGCATTCGGCGGATAGAATAAATTGCTGAGTATAATTTTCTACTCATTTCAGCGATGTGTGTTTCCTACGTAAGAGTACTCTCCATTGAAAAGCCCAACAGTTTGTTAGTCGAGTCATCATTGCCCTCGTGATTACGCTTTGTCGTGAAGGTCAATTTTTTATTTTTCTCCATGTTAAGTTGTAAACCGTTCGCGCCAAACCATTTATGTGCCTTTTGCATGGTAGACCCAGAACGCCTGTTCAACTCTTCTATAGAATTAGACTTGACAAGAAATGTTGTGTCATCCGAGAACAAATATGTTTTATCTGCTTTAATATTGGATGGGAAATCATTTATATACAGAATGAAAAGCACCGGACCCAATATTGATCCCTGAGGAACTTCAAGGTTTATTTTTCCTGGCACAGACCTCTCGTTTTTCCAACACACTGATTGGTACCTATCTTCTAAGTAAGATTTGAGAATATTCCAAATCTTTCCTCTCATTCCGCAATATTCTAATTTGAGAAGAACAGGTCTCAACATCAGGTCAAAAGCCTTACTCAAATCTCAATAATTTATTTCTGCGTCTTCCTGATCATCCATGGCTCTCATCAGATACTCAACTAGCTCAGCCATGGCGGTGACTGTTGACCTGCCTTCTCTAAATCCATGTTGGCATGGTGTCAATATTGATTTGGACTCAAGGTAAGCCACTATTCTATTTTTAAGCAAGGCTTCGAAAACCTTAGAAAGCAGACAGAATAGACATTGGCCTGTAGCTATTTGGGTCGTTTGGGTGCACTTTTGAATATTGGCACCATTCTAGCACCGGAAAGACCCCCTGCTCAAAACTTTGGTTTATGACTATACTGAGAGGTACAGCCACAGCGTGGATTATTTTTTTGAGAAGACTAATACTGAAACGTAGATATCTACAGAATTTTTTTCTTCATGCCATACACCAAAGTCATTATATCTATAGCTTTTGTATCTATTAGCATCATCGAGTTGTCAGAAGTAGCAGTCTCTTTTTTGCATAGGATTGTGGAGATTCATTCTGGTCAGGATTTTCTGGTGTATATCTCATAGCAACATTTGCGAAGTGGTCGCAGAGGGTATGAGTACTCAGATTAGAGTTCACATTCACACGTTTTGGTTCCTTCACCTCAGCGTTAATGATTTTCCAAATTTCTTTGCTTTTGTTTGGAGCATTTGCTATTTGTTCACAGTGGCCAGATCTGATGGAACTGTCGATGGCACTTTTCAACCTTAACTTCAATGTCTTACACAGTTGTTCAGAGGCATCATTTCTTCTGACTTTGAATATGGTGTAGGATGCGTCCACCTGATTTTTGAGAGCTGCAATTTCAGGACTGGACACCACCACTCGGTTTTTATTATAGTTCCCTTTTACTCTTTTTTTGGGTTATTTTCGTTAAAGTGGTTTATTATGATGGAGTGGAATACACTATAGGAAGTTTGAGCATCTGCTCGTGCGATTGGGTCCCAATTTTGTCGTTCAAGGGAATTTATAAATCGACTAACATTCACATCGTTCATTTTCCTTTAATATTTCCCTCCGTTTTGGAAGAGAACAGTACTCTTTTGGCGTGATGATCTGATATGTGAAGGTTTATCGTAGCCGCAGTATATGTTTCTGCAGTGATGTTTGTAAAAACATTATCGATGCAACTGAGCGATATTGATGTTATCCTTGATGCTTCGTTAAAAATGTGGTGCATATTTTAAGAGCCCATGAGATCCAACAATTTCTTTTTGTCAGCTGTGTTTTTCAAAATATCGATGTTATATCTTAGCTAATCTTGGTATTTGGATAAACTTTGTAAGAAAATTTTGTGAATAAAGGTTTGGGTGTAAGCATGTTTGAGAAAATTGTGAGCATTAAGCAGATGGTATGAATTTTGACTATCCATGGAGGGGATGCTAAGTGATATAGTAGTGGGAGTTTAAATTGTTTAATATCAAAATTGGTTCTGAAAAATCTTTCTATTAAAGATATTAAAGAATATTTACGGTTTTTGTTTCATTGAAATCGATCAACAATTTTAGGAGCTTTTTTCATGGAACACCCGACATACACTGTTCCAACGAAAATTTGGCCCTCCCTCTAACTCTGAAAAGTGTGATGCTAGCTAAAAACAGGTCAATTTTTAATTCGAGGTGGGACGTTTTGAGGTAGATTTGGAATATCTGAAATTAACCCCTACCCTCAGCATCCCGAAGTCACAAATCATTATAGGGAAAAGGGTTTGACTGGCACTTTGAAAACGTCTTTCAATTATAATTAATGATATTGTTGGTTTATTTTAACGAACGAAACACTTTTGTCTGATATCCACGATGTTTATTTTGAATACATACGACCAGTTTCGACAGTTACGTCATTTTCAAGTGTCCGGTGCTAACAATTCTGAGAAAATATGTGCTAACTATACCTATTTTGAATGTTGAGTAGTGGGCAGTGATGTAATTCTAGTTGACTATTGAAAATGGTTTTGGTACAAAGTTTGTTAATTTACAAATTTTTCAACATATTCATTGTCATCCCTCCATTGCAGTTGTGGAGAATTTCAAAATTATCTAACGTAATTATGTAATTTGTTGAATTGACATGTTCGAAAACTGTGGATTTGTTATCTGAGGAGAGATAATTCAAAATTTAGACCTGTTTGCATTTAATATGTGTTTACCAGACTCATTGAAGTTATTAGATTTTTGCTTGGCATTGAATAATAATTTCTTTATGTTGACCTCACTGGCAAAGGAGATTGTTAAATCAAATTTTTAAAAAATAACTGCTGATGCTATTAGTTAAAGGACCAATGTAAGTTAGATATGCATATTTATTTTCTGGTTTTTCTATAATGGAATATAGTATTTAAGAATATTTTTATTGTTCTTTGCGTTTAATAATATTGTTTAAATATGAGAGAGTATAATATTATTTGATGCAATTTTCTTAATGCTATTGTTTTCTGTATGAATGTCTGTTATAATGGAAAAGACTCTATGGATCATGGAATTATAAGCGACTCATTTATGTGTAATGTGGTTGAAAGAATCCATTGAGATTATTGAATTTGTAAATGTTTCTTTTCTATATATTCTATATTTTCTAACATATTTGAGTAGAGCATCTGAAAATATTTTCAACATAGTGCTATTTCATTTCATTTCAGTTGGTTCCAACTGAAGGAATGATTAGGAAGAATTCCCACTTGAGAATCGCAAGGTATCATCAACATCTCCACGAATTATTAGATTTGGATCTGTCACCTCTCGAATACATGATGACATCTTTCCCCGAAGTCAAAGAGAAGGAAGAAATGAGAAAAATCATTGGCAGATATGGTCTTACAGGAAGACAACAGGTGAGAATTAAAATATAAGAATTATCTGAATGAACTCTTGGGAACGTAACATATTTTGTTTGTAGGTTTGTCCAATTCGTCAGCTTTCTGATGGTCAAAGGTGCAGGGTAGTGTTTGCCTGGCTGGCTTGGCAGGCACCTCATCTTCTGTTACTTGATGAACCTACCAATCATTTGGACATGGAAACTATTGACGCCTTAGCTGAGGCAGTAAACGATTTTGAAGGTGGTCTTGTATTGGTTAGTCACGACTTCAGATTGATCAGTCAAGTAAGTAAAATTTTAATTCACAAGGTACCGACTCTCTGAAATTTTGATATGTTTTAGTTTTTCAATTCTTGGTAAAAACAATGTGTTTTTAGTCAAATTGTAAAAGCAGTTTTTGAGGCGTTAAACTCGGATATCCAACTCTCTCTTTGTTTTGGTAATATTGTTTGATCACATTTCTTTTGACCCCTATATATATGCTTTATCATGTTCACTTCAATATACAGTCCAAAACTACATAAACATTATTCTTTCAATGTTTCCTACTGGAAGAGTAGTTTAACTATTAGGAAATCAAATACCATGTACTATCATGGTATACTGAAATCAGTATTATCTGATAAGATATAAAAACTATTCTATATACCATTTTTAAATAACTTCATAATTATATGAAAATATTGTTAAGCAAAAGATACAGAAAACAAACATTAATAAAAATAATATTACGCTTTATTTGTTCCATATATCGCTTTGTGGCGAAATTTTTGTGGTAAATTGAAAGCCATAGTAGTGGGTGATTTCAACTTAGATTATTTCAGTAATGAATACTATTGCAATAAGATGAAAAATTTATTAAATATGTTTGGGATAAATCAAATTATAAATGAATATACAAGATGTACTAGTGTGAGTTCAACACTTGTTGACTATGTTCTTACAAACTTCGATGATAGTGCATGTGTTCATGACATTCCAAAAATTACCGATCACTCTGTTATTTCTGCTGGTATTAACGATAGAAGTTTCCGACAATTGGATATGACATCTAAAATATATAGAAATTTGTGTGTGGATAGTTTTCATTTGATAAATTTGGAACTGATTTCATGTAATTTCGAATTGGACTGTGTCGATGTGAACTTAATTTATGATGATTTATTAGAAAACTATACCCATGTGGTAGATAAAATAGCACCTTTGAAGTCTTGTGTGGTAAGGGGAGATAGCTTACCATATTATGATTCTGAATTGAAAGAAAAAGCAAAGGAAAGAGATGAAGCATATAAACAAAGCTAATTCTAAGAGTTCAAATTGTTTGAATTGTCTGACTTAGCTAAATTCATTAATAACTCAGAGAACAAACGCGGAAAGGAGGTCATGGATATAAGGTTTATAAAGTCTACTTTAGGTCATTTGAAATATTTTACTTCACTTCGTGCATTGAGGGAAATAAGAAGGCGGACTCATTGGCCGCTCGAGGAACTTGCCTGGAGTTCATAGGACCGGAGCCTAAGCTCGGAATTCCCCTGAAAACTGCAAGGATGGATGAGCCTGCCAGGTCTCAGACACGCTCAACGTGCCATCAGTAGACCTTCCACTGCAAAAGCCAAGACCTGGCTCAAACTCTCTAGGTTGGAACTGAGAGTTTTGACTGCCATACTAACGGGGCACTGTCGCCTCAGGAAACACCTAAATAAATTAGGATTGATCGAGAATCCTTCATGTAGGCTATGCGAAGAAGATATAGAATCAATGGAACATGTTATGTGCGAGTGCCCAGCTGGGGACAGGGTCAGGATGGAAGAACTTGGATCTTGCAAACTGAAGCTGATTGAGCTTATTAAGCTCTCATCCAAGAAATTCGTATCCTTTACGAGAAGGATGGAGTTCGTGGATGAAATTTAGTACAGAGTGTGCCACAATAGACCACTGGGTCGTAGTGGCCCAGCTGCTAGGCAGCCCTCACTCAAATAATAATATCTATCTACATTGTAAATCTCAAATGGTTCTACAGACTCAAGTACCAAGCTGTTACAGAGACTGTTATGGTTGTGATTAATGCCTACTCCATTACCATTGTCATTCTGTGTTATGTCACCTCCGCCAATGAAGTACTTGTTGACATCATTGAGAAGATTCTCATAGGATTTGTGTTCCCTTTCATTAAGTATTGATATGTTTTTAGGCATACTATTAGTATATTCTCCAATGAGTTTCTATGTGGCTTGTTAGAGTTGGATATATATTTTTCATTGTGCATTTTCTTAGCTCTTAGTCTATCTGCTTAAGTAGTCTGCAGTATTTCTTATAGTAATTGTCTCTTATCGCAGATTCATACATTTCCGCAGATTTATACATTGTGCGAGGGTGATATACAAGTATAAAAGTGTCAATAATGCGTTAGAGCCATGTTATCGGTATCTTAAAATAAAAGTAATTTCTCAGATTCAGACAAATATGCTCTCAGTTAGATAAAGTTTCTTTTATATTGTTATCAAAATCTTCTTTTGTATCAGTTTTATTCTTTTAAAATAACATTCAGCTATTGAGCCCCAAGCTATTATTCAATATGTAAAATAGGGTGATCGAAGTAAATATTTCTCATTTCTGTTTCTTCATTCATTTGTCTCTATTGATTGTTGTGCTTTTCTTACGGGAGTTGCTCCTCGAGCGAAGTATCGAGCATCCGAAACTTGAAATTGTTTTTATGTTATATTTATATCAGTATGAATTTATAAATGGAGGAATCCCGTAAACTTAATGAACTCAACTTAACTATAAAGTAACTTGTATTTGAGTATTTGGAATTGCTCGAGGTAATTTATGAAGGAAATCTTGTATTATTGGGCGACTTTAATTTGCCAAAGTTCCACGACTCACAGATGGGTGCACAAGGATAGGAGAGATCTGTTTGGGAGCTTATGAGGTTTTATGAATTGCGCCAATGCAATGGGGTGCGTAATGCTGGCGACGGTATTTTGGACTTAATTTTGTCTAACCTGCCCTGCCGAGTTCACCGCGATATGTCACCTTTTTTGAAGGAAGATAAGTATGACCCGGCTCTGATGTGTCATTTGAACCTGGGCTCGGACAGTTGTGTCAGATTCTCTCGTAGTTCGAATTTTGGGGCTTTCAATTTTCATAAAGTCGATATGGCTACGCTCTGTGAAGACTTATTAAGTGAACAATTCATCGTTAGACAGGATTGCCCTCGCAGTATAAACTTTCTGGTGAATGATTTTTATAAAAAACTATACAATGCAATCAGAAAATCAGTCCCAGTTTATCGTAAACAAAATAGGAGGTACCCCACATGGTACAATAAAGAGATCATTGATGCTGTTAAGTCTAGGAATCGGATGCACAAAAAGTTTATTAGAACAAGGAACGATCACTATCTCGATTTGTATCGAGAATTGAGAAGGTCAGTTAAAGCTAAGATGAGGTCTGCATATAGGGAGTACTTGGATAGCTCGGAAAATAGTTTTGACAAGGAGCCTAACTAATTTTGGTCTTTTGTTCGGAGTAAACGCAAAGCGGATGGACTATCTGGCGTCATGTATTACCAAGGTGATAGCCCCCAGAAGATCGTTTCTGCATTTGCTATGTTTTTCGGTGGGGTATATGATGTTGTGGATTCAGATGTCAATATTGATGACGTTATCTCGGAGGGTGTGGTTGATTGTCGAGACTCAAATTCTGTTTTTTTCTTCCCTCAATAACCGACCAAGATATTTTGCGTGTGACTAAAAATATGAAATCTAAAGCTTGTTTTGGGGATGACGGCATACCTTGTTTTATAGTAAAGTATATCATAGGGACGATAGTAGCTCCGCTATGTTCAATTTTTAATCTGTGCCTGAAGAACAATCAGTTTCCGTCTAAGTGGAGAATCGCGAAAATCTGTCCGATCTTCAAGTGCGGTGATTGGACCGATGTAACGAACTACCGTTCTGTGGCCCTGCTTTGCTCCTTTGCAAAGGTTTTTGAGCTTTTATTGCATGAATCTTTAGCATTCCAGCTGAGCCAATCGATTTCGGACCGGCAACATGGTTTTAGGGTCGGTAGATCAACTGTAACGAATCTTGCATTGTTTTCGGAATACGTAACTGAGGTTTTGAACCGGGGTGGCCAGGTTCACACGGTCTTCACTGATTTCTCTAAGGCCTTTGATCGCATGAACCATGTTGCTCAAATAAAAAGAATGAAGGAGATAGGGTTCCCTCTGAGCCTTCTCAGGTTTTTCTATTCATATTTGAGTGATCGAAGGCAATCTGTTATGTACAATGGTTTCAGATCCCAGGATTTTGGAGCCCATTCGGGAGTCCCTCAGGGGTTGGTTTTGGGTCCGCTTCTGTTCACAATTTTCGTAAATGACTTACTTGAAAGGCTAAACGTTGGGAGCGTGGCCTTTGCGGACGATCTCAAGATTTATACAGAAATAAGATCGAATGAGGACTGTCAGGGTCTTCAAGGAGAGTTGCTGATGATACATCAGTGGTGTTTAGAAAACAAACTGCCTTTGAACGTCTCTAAGTGCAAGTACATGTCAATTACGCGCAAACAGTCGCCACATTACTTTCTTTATTCGTTGGCGGGCTCACGGCTTGAACGTGTTTTCTGTTCTCGTGATCTCGGGGTGCTTCTCGACTCGAAATGGTCGTTCCGGGACCATATAGGTGATGTTGTTCTGCGAGCAAGATAAATGTTGGGTTTTATTCTGAGGAATTCCAAGAGCTTCCGGAACACTGCTGTTCTCAGGGTTCTGTATTTCGCTTTCGTTCGGTCTAGAATTTAATATCCCTGTGTTATCTGGGATCCATACTATGTGAAATATAAAATTGCATTGGAAAGCGTCCAGAGAACATTCCTAAGGTACCTGGCATACAAACAAGATGGAGTATATCCTATCCGAGGAATGCCAGGTTTTCTGTTAACCGATCGTTTTTCTGTATTGGAGCTTCAAATTAGAAGGAAATATTTGTGCTGCATGTTTTTGTATGAACTTCTGAATAACTCCATCTGTTGTTCGTGTCTGCTTGACAGACTGAAGTTTTTGGTACCGAGGCTCGCTGGCAGAGGCAATGTCACTTTCTATGTCGTTAGAGCTGTTACGGATATTTTCTTCAACTCACCTATCAATCGAAGCTGCCACTATTTCAACACGTTAGCTTCTTCGATTGATATCAGTCATTCTAGAACTACATTCAAAAGAAACCTATTAGCAAAACTTAGTTCACGCACTTAAATTGTTTTGATTGTTTGGTATGTATTTCTATTGTTCGAGTTTGCATCAATGCGTTCTGTCATTATTGTTTTTGAAAGTTTTTTAAATATTTTTTTTGTTTTGAGCAAATTTGTCTATACTTGTTCGGATCTGTAATTAGGAGTAATCCTGTTGAGATTGTATCAATAAAATAAATAAATAAAAATAAAATGAAATAAATAAATAAACTTGCTCAGTCTCACTGTGACCTTTGAAAAGAGTTCATTGTGATCCGCGGTAACGAAAGCCTTTGTTAGGTCTTTGAAGATGCACAACACAGGAATGTTTTTATCCCCGGTTTTATAATTAATGAGAAAGATAAGGTGCTACACTGTGTATATATAAATTCTTCTGGAGCAGATTTACCAAGGTATAAACCTGCAAAAACCAGCCAATTAGTGCTTTCATCCACCACATATACAGAGGGTTCAAAAAACAAAATTCGAAAGTATTACCAAAACATAGGCAGACTTTGCCACCTGTATCTCAAAAACTAGTCATATGATTTTAGTATAAAAACTACGCCCAATTCTGACATTAAAGACCTAGCCTGAAGACTTTAATTCATTTTTAACTTCAATGTTTTTTTTAGGTTGCAGAGGAAATTTGGGTGTGCGAAAAAGGTACAGTCACCAAATGGAAAGGTGATATCCTGGACTACAAAGAACATCTTAAAGCTAAAGTGTTGAAAGACATAGCAAAACAAAAAGAACAGAAATAATGAAACATTAAAACTTAGGAGCCCAAATTTTTTCAATAACCTATATGTACAGAAAGTCTTGCTCACTTAAAGCAAGTTAATTTATTTGAGATCTTTTTGTAACTAATTTCAATTTTGACTATGGTGAACAGCAACAGTATTTTTGTTTTGCAACTTGGAGATGAACTTTTTTCACTTGTGATTATTGTTTTAAAATATAGATAGAACTTTTCTCCGTTTTTAATTGAGAAAATGAATAATGCAATTTTAATGATACATGATTTTGCATACTTGAAATTATGTAAGATTGGATGTAGAAATCTGAAATATTTTAAAATAAAATTCATTTATGTGATTTTTCTGGTTTCATTACATGAGAAGGAAGAGTGAAAATAAACCTCAAATTTGAAACAAAACTTTTTTTAGATCACCTCGATTAGAGTCTTAAAAATATAAAATTTATCGCATTTTGTGGAATTCCTAGTTAGTCCTGTCGCATGGTTGTAAAAAACGGACTCTGCGTGACATTCATTAATTTTGTCGAGTTCAAAAGCTGTAAAGATCTTGTATGAAAAACTTGTGCAAATGTTTTCTGCAAAGTTACATAAAAAACACATTCTCCGATTGTCAAATTATCTCCGTAACTATCAATCGCACTTGTGAAGTTTAATATTTATTTTTTTGATATGGAATTGCAAATATTTTTCGTATTGAAACTTTTTTTGTGTAACTCACTCAAAAAATATAATGCAAACGGAAAATGCTTTCATTTTTAATCTAGGTTTTTTAGAATGTCATTCCTTATTGGACATGATAACATGAATAACTTTCTCATGTACAGGTGGTCAGATTTCGAGGATTTAGTATTACAGCTTTGTTAAATATTATGAATAAAGGAAAATGATCCTCCCTTTCTTGTGTTCTTTTGCGTGATGAATACATGGGTGCAAACAGATTCAAGGTAACTTTTTTCATTTTCGAGTTATTTGCAAATTTTTTCGAATTCAGTGAAGTGCCAACATGTCGATTACTGCTGAAGTTATGTAAAAATGATTTTGACATTCTAAAGCCTATCTCTTAAGTAGGTTAGAATAACGTGCGGAAATTTTTTCATCCAACGGTTTACAGTTGTAATGCAAATTTCCATTTTTTAAATGTGAATTTTCCTTTTCAAAAATATATCACTCAATTTTTTCATCCAGGACGTTTTAATGAAAATTTCGAAAATTGTATAACTTTATCTTAATTTTATCTAGTAACTCTATGCCCTTATATGGAATGATGGATATTATGTTAAGTAAGTCCTGATACTTCGAAAATTAATTCTTGCTATGACAATTCAGATGAATTATTTAATGTTTTTCATCAAGCTACAACTGTTGTGCCAATATAGTATCGTTTGTAATAACGAAACGACCATGCTGTATGAAAATTTTGTTATAATTGAATGTTATATTCAAAATAATTATAATGCTGATGCCATAATTTGGGATATAATCTCATGAACCATGGTACATTCATCACCCCAAAGAAATAAGGCTAGGAGAAGTAATTGATAGAGAAAATGCATTAATTGATATAATAGGTAGTGTAACTGCAACCATCGATTTCGAGCAAATTGGAATGCAAACTGAGGTATCTGAGAATCGAGTGCTCAGTATTCTCAAGAAAAATAGGTATAAAACTTATAAAATGAGAATATCCCAGTTTTTGCAGCTAGGAGATTTCTAACGTCGATTCGATTTTTGCAACAGGTTTCTGCAAAAATCTGAAGAAAATGGATGTAGACTAATAAAAGTTCACATCAGTAGTCATGGAATATTCAATCGTCAAAATGACCATTGCTGAGCGGATGTAAAACCCACATCGCCATATTAATATTCAAGGTCGAGGCCGATATGAGTTCAAAATTTTCGTACGGCATGGTTACTTCATTATTACGAACGATATTATTTCACAACAGTTTAAGTTGATCAAAAAACAATTCATCTGAATTGTCATTTCAAGAATTAATTTTCGAACCGACATAATGATAGCACAGAATATAACTAAGCTATCCAATCGTTCTGTGAATGGACCTAGCGCTGAAAGATAAAATCGCTGTTTATGTTTTTCTGTAAGACTAACTTTGCTACTATATATTGAGAAGAAACCAACGTAACATTCCTTTTTTAAGAAATTGAAAATACAACCTGAACTTTTTAAAGTTTAATGATGAATCAAGAAAACTGCTAATTTTAACAGAATTATTTACTGAACATAAGTATTTATATATTAATGTAGGCTATTGCATTACAAACAAATTATTTTCAACTTTTCGCGTGTTGCCAAGTTACCTACGAAAATATGTATAACTTTTTTTTTCGCATAAACTTGCAGAAAAAAATTATATATTCTGCGAATTACAGTGAAAAACTTCGAGTAAATTTTTGATTGACTTCATGCTCTGCTAATTTAATGTACAGAATTGTGATCTTATGGCCTTTTTTCAATTGGGTATGAAGCAAAAATTAATGGTATTGCCCATTCTCATCAACGAGGAACTAACACTAATAAAACAATTGAAATATCTAGGTGTGATGCTTGACGCCAAACTAAATTGGGAAAATCACATCGAAAGACAAGCGCAAAACACACTCTAGGCCTGCCATAGATTATTCGGCCCCAGATGGGGAATCAAGCCAAACATAATATATTGGTTATACACGACAGTGATAAGACCGATTCTGGCCTATGCAGCCATCGTATAGTGACCTGCACTGGACAAGGAGATAAAACGAAAAAAAAAACAAGATCCAAGGACAAGCATGTGTAGCAGTCACGGGACCTTGTGATCCACACCCACAGCCTCTATGGAATGTCTTCTGGGCGTCCCTCCACTACACATAGTTGTGGAGGAGGCGGCCATGAGAGCCTCTTTGAGACTGTGGAAAGAAGGTATGTGGAGGGACAGAAATCCAACTTCTGGACACTCCACATCAACAAAATTAGAGAACTTCAACCTGACCTTCTCACAAAAGGAGAGCCATCTATCGCTTTGACGAACCTTTCAAGGACGTCATTTCACCTTAAGAAATTTGGACCACACTCCACGCCTTACTCATTCCATAGGGCCCTACCTAGTTTACGGACGGATCAAAAATCGGGATGGGTGCAGGCATCGGCTTCCACGATCCGAGGGCAAACATTACAATTGCTTTGGGAGACCATGTCACCGTAACACACACAGAAATATTTACCATTCTCTGGTGTGTAAAGGAAAACCTATACAAGAACTACAGAGACGCATATTTCTACATATGCTCTGACAGCCTAAAAGATACGAAGATTACATCTAAACTAGTTAACGAATGTAAAGCAGCAACTCGACAACTCAGTGCTTTAAACAAAGTTACTCTGCTTTGGTGTCCAGCCCACCAGGGCATCGAAGGAAATGAGATAGAAGACAGCCTTACCAAAAAGGCAATAGCTGCTAGGCCAGACCTATTCTGACCATCCCGTGAACCCACATGCTCTCTTTCTTTCAAAACTGGAACACCACCCTGCACTATTGGGCAGGCATCTCGGGGCTTAGACAGTCAAAAAGGCTAATAAATGGGTCGCAATCAAAGAAGAGTCCCTCGATAAAGTCTATTGGGATGGTAGTTGGCCTATTGACGGGATATCAACTCAATATGTTGAATTGAAGGTAATTTACTTTACGGGAAAAACCTACGCAGTTTATTCTGCATAAAAATTCAATGAGTTCGGGTAATTCGCAAATTAATTAAAATAATATGAAATAATTCGCAGCATGATATTTTTGTTAGTTCCATAAAAAAATTAACAATTTCATAACAAACAGAATTAATATTGGACTAAACAAGTGCGACTGATAGTTGCGGAAATAATTTAGGCAAGAAGTCAAGAAAAAATTGAAAAACAGCGAAATAATTTATTTTAATAAATTTGAAGTTATTAACTCACAATGTATGAACACCCTGACCCATACATTAAAATATATAATATAGTAATCAATTTAATTGACACATGAAAAATTCAAGAGAGGAAGAATTATAATATCAATATTTTATCACAATTATAAAAAACCATTAAAAATACTATAAAATCGGAGATTATCAGGATTATAAAACCACAGTCTGATTAATACTTGTGTCTGGCAACGAAGCTGCTGATCTTAAAACCTGAAAAAGAAATATATTACTAACAGTTTCGCAAAAAGTAATGATCCCTTATTTTAAAATACATGTATTATGGGGAGCAGTAAGTTAGTACCTCTTTAAGGGTTCTACAGCTTTTTCTTTTTGGAGCGAAATTAAATATGAATTAGTATAGCTTACAAAGATGGACGACATATACTTTCTATGGTTTATCATATTTAGAGTACCCCTGCATTATTAAAAAAAAAATTATTTGCAGACCTAGGATGAAGAATAAAATCAAACTTTTTCAACTTACTGCCATGTTTGTGTTTATATCTTGTAAAGACTGGTCAATCCAAGAGAAATTCCTTTTCTTATCACTACATTCGTACCGAGCAACAAGAACCAAATGGCTAACAGCCAAAGTTAAGGCAGCAGCTCTTGCTTCCAGCAGTCTTGGATCTAAGGGAGGGTACATACTTTGTACCATGTCATCTACTCTACTAGAGATTTTTTTAGCATTCTGCAAAGGGCAAGTTTTAAATAACAGATCTTGGTACTCCCGTCTTGTATGATGAGGAGTTCTGCGCACCCAAAACGAGTCAATCAGCTGTTTGCCGAATGCATTTCAATTTTATACAGTGTTGTCAGATTTGTGACATATTCTTCTTCGATTGAAATTATTCTCTTGTCATTGGAATTATAAGCGTCATTTCGTTATCTCTATTTTTAACCAATTATAATTAGAATAGAATTGATAAATGTTTATTGTGGAATAAAATAAAATCACAAAGATTATTACAAAGGGTAATATTCGCTGAAAGCGTTCTTCCATATTACCAAAAATGAAAACATCACTGTAATACAAGATTGAACAAACAGTAAATTATTTGAGTCATACATAAATCATTAAAAACACATTGAGATCTGAGGGCGACATCTGTCATTCAGTAGACTAGAGGATGAGGAGATATTCTTTGTATTTCTTTCTGAAGGTTTTTGTTGAAAAACTTGTCAGTTCAAAGAAGTGGGGATTATTAAGCATCTTGACACACAAATACGAGAAAGTACTTTGGAATCCAGAAGTGTAGGTTCTTGGTAGTTGAAAAATAGAACCTCTAAGGTTCAACCCATGCACTTCCCGTCTAATGATCATCATATAAGAAAGATATTCTGGGCACTTTGATTTCCAAATTTTCTGGACAAGCAAACCATGATGAAGTTCAGCCCTTCTCTCATATTTTAGTATGCTATGCCTCCTATAGATTGGGGTCACATGACCGAACTTACGAACACAGAAAGCAGCAAAACGTATACTGGCATTCTGCGCCAGTTGGATTTTTCTCCTAATATCAAGTTTCAAGTAAGTGTAATAGACCACACTGCAATAATCCAACTGAGGAAGAACAAGTGACACAATCAACATCAGCTTTAATTTTTCTGGCAATACATATTTAAATGAGTAAAGGCTTTTCAATTTAATGTAACATGATCGTAAATTAGCTTCGACAAGGGATTCAAAACTAAGATTAGTGTCAAAAATGATTCCAAGATTTTTAGCCTGTTCAACACGAAGTAACAAAGAGCCTTTTATATTAGGAGCGATAGAGTTGTGCATTTCAAATTTCTGACGAGCATCTCTTGACCCTATAATCATGTAAGCACTCTTGTTAGAGTTGAGTCCACTCTTAGCAGACCACCCAGCCACACTACTCAGATCATCATTTGCTCTCTGCATAGCATTATCTACATATTCTGGTAAAAAACCAATGAGAAGTTGGGCATCATCTGCGTATAAATGAATTGAGGCGCACCTGCTCAGGAAGATCAAAAGTATACAGGATGAAAAGTAGCGGCCCAAGTACACTGCCCTGAGACACTCCACATCCAGACATCATAGGACCCGACCTCTGTCCATCTAGTTCTATTATTTGTGTTCTACAGCAAAGATCACTTGTAAACCATCGGCATACTTCAGCAGAAAAGCCGCAGTAAATCATCTTTGCCGTGAGCAGACGATGATTAATCATGTCGAATGCCTTACTGTAATCAGGAAGAAACAGGGCAGAGGCCGTAGATCTATCCATGTGCAGAACAATATCAGAAGTTACCTTACAAAGAGCTATTCCAGTACTGTATCCTGCCCGAAAACCAGATTGGACCTTTGGTAAAATTCTCCAGTCTGACATGAAATCCCTGATCATGTCGCACACCAGCAACTCAAGATAGTGGGAAAAACTACGCTCTTCAGACTTCCGTTATAGAGCTCTGCAAGAACTGGCGCAATGTGAGTGATAATTAATTGAGGAATAGAGCATGATAATCCATTTACAATATGTATACGAAAACAATTTAACAGAATAAGAATTTTCAGTTTTGATTCATAATAGCTTCCATACTTTCACAAAAATGTTCTAGATTCAATATTTGAACAATTAACGTTTTCACCAGATATTTTTAAATGTAGAAAACACCGAAGCTGGTTTTACCATATAGAGTAATAATTTGGCAGTGTAACAGTATTCAGAATTTAATGCAAAAATCATTACTGAGAAAGACAAAATGAATCATATCAGCAAAGAGCAAAGTAGCAACTCATCTTGTATACCTACAAGCTAGAATACTTTACTATTATGGGGGTTGCCAATGTTTATCTTCTCAATAATATGAAAATCGCCAATTTTGAGACAAAGAAACTCTGTTCTCCACATTCATCAAAAAATTGAAGAAGATGATTTTGTACGTCCCACAGTATATTTCCATATATTCGATATACTATTAATGAGATCTGATAAAATACTTTGGTATTGTCTCATTTTCTCTATTTTAGTTAATAATTTATCCCGTAAAATCTGCTTTTTATGGTATTAATAATATGACATATGAGAAGTAGTATATTGTTTATTGACTAGAAACTAGAAAAGAAAAAAGGTCTACAAGAGACAAGACCATTCAATTATTGTGTTTGCATACTGACAAACCAGTGCATGCAAATATTATTTTCATTGTAATCTGACAACACTGTATAAAATTCAAATGCATTCGGCAATTAGCTGATCGTCTCATTTTGGATGCTCCGAAGTCGTCACAAGACAGGATTACTGTTCCTTGATTATTGTGATTATCAAAACTTACCTCCACAATCAAAGTTAAACCATTCTTAGAATGAGTTGTGTCCATAGCCAAAGTAGTCAAACGTTCTGTTAAATATCTGCAGGACTTTAAAATTGACAAACAGTGTGGTATAAGTCCTGTAGCATCTCCCACCCACTGTTCATCTTCTAAAATCTTATCCATGCTTTTTGTCAAATCCACATTGTTTATTTCGACTTCTGATTTATCAGAAATGAGCATAACTTCAGGCCTGGAAGGCGACCAATTAATATTATGAAAAACTATAAAAACTGATATTTCACCTTGAGAATTCACTATCTGTATATGAATGTTTGTATATACGTTGTCTCCTGCATATCATAATAAGAATAACAAAGGCACTGATGAAAATTGCCGACAAAACACCAATTGCTATAGCAGCAATCATTTCCGAGTATTCAGGAGGCATCTCAAACATATTTGCTGTGAAGAGTATTATGAATTAGGTTTTTGAATCACGAGAGAAAAAAGAAAGTAGAAAGATTTCACTATCCACCAGTACATATGGCAAAATTGAAATCAATGAAAAGAAGTTGTATACAACGTACTTGTATGAAATATCTGGTCTTCGATCTAAATTGTGGCCTAAGGGGGCCACCTGCCACCTGTTGCCCTTCGTTTTGTTTTGGTATGGATCTTCTATTATAGAAATTTTAATAATCAAAATTTGACATTCTAGCGTATTATTCGATGGTGTAATAAAAATTCTATGCTTTTCTGCAAACATAGAAATGTCAGATATTCGTTATTATGAATTACGTAGCCATCCGGTGTTTGAAGTTTTCCTTTTTTATCCAGTTTAAAGGCTAATGAATATAAAAATATTCCCGTTGTACGTATATTGTTGTAGTCCGGGAAAGAAATATACTCGCAGAAGATAGTTTAGCTTTTATATTAAAAAGGGAAGCAGAGCAAAATTGAAATAAATCTTAACTCTTAATAATGATGGCAAAACAATGGGTAATTTGGATACTCACAATCCATTCTTAGTTCTTAATATTCCTCTGGCCGTAACAACAAAATCTTGGTTTAATGTTTTAAAGGGCTACATTTTCTTAATTTCTTTAAATTGAAGAACATCACAAGAATTCAAACTACATAAGTACATACTAATAATTTTATTATCTGACAGGTCACAAATCGTACACAAATATTAAATCACAGATGACAAAAAGAAGCACATGACACATTTTATAACAGCAATATAACAGAAAGCAATATATTATATCAAATCAGCATTGGAATCCTTAATTTAGTAAGGTTTAGTCAAGTGATTTGAAACTGCTTGTAAAATTGGGTATCTTTCATATGAACATGATCCTTTGAAGTCGTCCAATGTCAAATCATTTATAGCTACTCCTCCAAGTCCCTTGCTCTTAACATAAGTTGCTTTAGCTACTGCATAATCGGGATTCTCGAAGGAAATCCAAGCACCTTTACTGTTGGGTCCAGGAAGCAGATACGCATAGGGTCCTGAAGTACAAAATCATTTTGAGTGATATTTATAGTACATTTTTTGAATTTTAATATTTGATATAGTTTTCAGCTATGATATATGATTTCGTTATATAATTATAAGATTACATAAAATATAGTTTACCTCTCCTTCTGCTAGTATCTTTTTCTACCAAATAAGAACCAGTTGGCGGAGTCGTCAATGCTGGGGTTTTCTTTCCTTCAATCATTTGGCAGACTTCAGCATAACTTAATAAACCTGCATCTCTTGTAAAGGGACCTTGTTCGGCTGGTCCATCAACAGTCAGTGGTGGTATACCATTGATATTGGAATCTGTAGTCATTTGCCAAGCTCTTGCGAAAGTTGGGATTCCTAGGACGATTTTATTAGCTGGAGCGCCATTTCTAGTCCTGATAAACAAGCATATTCTTAGTAATATACTCTGAAATTTTACTACGGAATGAATAAATCATCAAGCCACAAGGTTTATATAATTCTGTCTAATGAAGTCAGAGAAATCAATTAAAATAGTTCCAGTATACATCTCTTATCTATGGTTCCAGAGGCCACAGTAATGGACCACAGGAGTGTGACGTAACGACAGCCATTTTGTTGAAGCAGGTCAGTGTCCACTTTCCAAACAAAGTTAGAAGCAGTGTTAATTTCCATAAGGACAATTTCAAATCGTGATTATTTTTTATCCAGTAAGTTCCTGAACATGTCAGTACATTTTATGATTGAATTATGTGATAAATTAAAGAATTTCACTAATAGCCAATTCTTATGCTCGTAAGAATATGTATTTAGACCTAGTTATTGAACTAGTGAGGTTAGGATCTGTAGATGATTATATACGTTTTACATATTTGGTGTTTTGAAACTATTTCAGAAGAATTTTCAATGACATCTAAACATGTTCTCAATTTATCCTCAATTTTGGAGTTCTTTAAAGACGATGCCAAGCTTGTAGCTCGAGGAGAAAATGCTGTAGAGTTCGGTCATGTGAAAGACAGGGTATTTGATGGAGAACTTCTCATCATTTGCGGCAATGTTCATGCTAGTATGCGGGATCGTTTTCTATAAAGTAGAGGTATGAGACCAAAGTAGCGAATGTGTTCTGTAGCATACTAAAAAAATTCATTTTCTAGATAAAACTTGACACAGACAAGTGTATCGAAGAAGCCAGTTGTACATGCCCAAGAGGTCAGTTGGTGTGTCATCACATGGCAGCATTGTCGATTTTTGGTTATCACAATATATCTGTAACAGATATAACTTGTACATGGAAGAGCAGAAAACCTCATACCAATGCAGTACAAACTGGCTTCTTCGATACACTTGTCTGTGTCAAGTTTTATCTAGAAAATGAATTTTTTTAGTATGCTACAGAACACATTCGCTACTTTGGTCTCATACCTCTACTTTATATAAACGATCCCGCATGCTAGCATGAACATTGCCGCGAATGATGAGAAGTTCTCCATCAAATGCCATGTCTTTCACATGACCGACTCTACAGCATTTTCTCCTCGAGCTACAAGCTTGGCATCGTCTTTAAAGAACTCCAAAATTGAGGATAAATTGAGAACATGTTTAGATGCCATTAAAATTCTTCTGAAATAGTTTCAAAACACCAAATATGTAAAACGTATATAATCATCTACAGATCCTAACCTCACTAGTTCAATAACTAGGTCTAAATACATATTCTTACGAGCATAAGAATTGGCTATTAGTGAAATTCTTTAATTTATCACATAATTCAATCATAAAATGTACTGACATGTTCAGGAACTTCCTGGATAAAAAACAATCACGATTTGAAATTGTCCTTATGGAAATTAACACTGCGTCTAACTTTGTTTGGAAAGTAGACACTGACCTTTCCCAACAAAATGGCCGTCGTTACGTCATCACTCCTGTGGTCCATTATGAGGACAATTGTGTGTTGTGTGATAGTTATGTTATAATATAAGGGAAATGTAATGTTGATTATGAATTCTTATTTGTTAAATTATTTTAGGGCTATACTTAGCGTTAAAAGAATAATAAAAAGTAAATAAAGAAGCATGACAAATTGCTCATATTGTTAGTAATAAAAAATTACCATATTAACAAATAACGAAATGAATTGCGTTTGATAATGAATGGGTTCTTTGTATTTTGTACTGTGCCTGCAGAGTTCAGTGCCACTGCAGTTTTTAAAAACTCATTGTGCTCCTTCATTGACACTCAATCATGAATGCACAGGTTTATCCCTTTAACAAGGCTTAGAATCCCATTTGTCAGGTCCCTTTCGCTCAGCTCTTTTAAGGTTTCTTTGTACCCTGAAATTTTCCATCTTTTCCAGGTGTTTAGAATTATTTGGGTTATCATGGGTAAAACCGTAACCAACTTCCCAGAAACGATTTATAGTCTTCTTCTTCTTTTTCAGCCCCACTTCCCTTTTGTATAAGCTTGGTCTCCATTGAGCTATTCGCTTAGTCCATTTTACATCCTGTTGTCTTGCTACATGTCCAACCCATCTCCACTTCAATGCAGCTATTCTCGTGATTACGTCCTCTACGCCTGTTCTCCTTCTTATTTCTTCATTACGTATGTGATCCCGCAGGCTCACTCCAAGCATAGTTATTTCAATTGCGCGTTGTGTGGTTCTAAGTTTGTTAGCAGATCTTATTGTGAGATTCATGGTTTCCATGCCATACGTTAACACTGGGAGAACGCACATATTAAAAACTTTTTTTTTGAGGTTAATGGGGATTTGTTTGTTTTTCAAGACAAATCCTAGTTTTCCAACAGCAGCCCAAGTCATTCTTATTCTTCTTGACGATTTATAGTACCTAGCAAATATTGGAACACATGTTAAAATATCTGGTTTTATCTTCATTGTACCTATTTAGGTACATTTTATTACCTGAAGGATCAACTTTCACTAAATATCCTATGTAAAATTATGAGAATATTTCAGTTAACACTCATTCATCTACTAGCACCGTTGAGTCAACATCACAATATATATACAGTTAACCTATAGCACAGTTGTGAAATCAGTTTGTAAAGTGTTAGTTAAATATATATATATATTTTTAGTTCAATTCTGGCCATTCCTGAATACTCACATTGGTCCTTCGAGTCGAATTCAAGGTTAGAGTATTCAGGAATGGCCAGGTTTGACCACGTTGAGTTTAAATTCAGATGAATTAAACTAGATGTCAACTAAATATATATATTTAACTAACACTTTACAAACTGATTTCACAACTGTGCTATAGGTTAACTGTATACTATATTGTGATGTTGACCTCAAGGGTGTTAGTAGATGAATGAGTGGTAACTGAAATATTCTCATAATTTTACATAGGATATTTAGTGAAAGTTGATCCCTTCAGGTAATAAAATGTACCTAGATAGGTACAATGAAGATAAAACCAGATATTTTAACCTGTGTTCCAACATTTGCTAGGTACTATAAATCGTTTGTGGGAAGTTGGTTACGGTTTTACCCATGATAACCCAAATAATTCTAAACACCAGGCTAGGGCTTCGCCTTCATTAATAATGTGATATCTTCCTATTCGTTGCTTTGTCTACATATAGGTTCTTCACGATAAATGCCTATTGTGTGTAGATGTTTTCTCCCATGTCCAGTTATTAGGTTAGGTTAGTATTCTTGCTAGATTTTTCCAGCCGAAGTTTGTTTATGCCTCGGGGTAAGGACCCACATGTCAGCGTGTAGATTTCCTATTCAGGTGTTGATCTCGTTCTGTACCTAAGGGTTAGTTTTACCGAGAGCTGATTCCGGGCCAATAAATCTTTTCTTGGAGGCTTCTCTGGCAAGAAAATCCACCTCCTCGTTGCCAGCATTCCCGCTGTGCCCAGGCACCCAGAACAAAGTTACCTGGCTCTGTTTCGCCACCTCAATCAGTATTTGCAGACATTCCTATGTACAATCATGGGTCCTTACTTTAGTGTTATGATGAAGTAATGTAGAAATGGCAAAATACCAAAAAACTCTTACCAATAATTTACTTGGAAATCGATGTTCTCGTCGAATCTTCTGTCAACTAACTCAAAAAGTGGGGATGTATAATCTGCTTCTTCAGGATTTCTTGCAGGAGTATAAAAGTCGTAGGCCATAAGGTTAACGAAGTCCAGATGTGGTGCTAGAGCTTTTGGATCGTAGTAAACTGGAAGGATCACAGTCATTTTCCAATTTCTTATCTACGTGCGACAACTTACCTGTACTGTTCACATTTGGTAATACCGTTACTGAAACTAAAAGATTATCCATGGCCATGGTCCTCTTCAATTCTCTTACTAAAGCAATGAATTGCTGTCGATGATCTTCAGCTTTTTTGTCGATAACTGATGGTCCAATAACCTTTGTTTTTATACTGTGGAAGAAAGAACCTAAAATGGGAAATTATTATTTTTAGTATTAGGGGTAATATCGAACACAGCTTACCAATTTTTGAACGAATTTTTTTTGGCTTGGTTTCAGGGAATTCCCAAGCTAAATCAATTCCATCAAAGCCATATTTCTTCACAGTTTCATATGCAGAATTAATGAATGTTGTACGAAGGGCTGCTGATTCCAACTGAAATGAAAAATGCCGTAGAATGTGGAATACATGTGTTTTCAACTAGAGATTCAAGAACTGAATCTTCGAGGTCTCAAAGAAGTTCGCAATAGATTAAAAGAGCAACAAAAAAAAACTGAAAATTATTTGGACTGTTTACTGAACTCACCAAGTCCCTGTATTGTATATTTTTTTCATCGTCTTCACCACTGATATCTGCTCCACCGCCAACTGATAGAATGATTTTAGGTTTCGGTAGTCTGTTATTCAATCTGTTTTTCAGGTCAACAACTTTCTTGTAGTGTTGTTGATTCACATCGAAATTTTCATTGAGTGGTATCAGTTTCTTGAATTTTTCACTGATGGCTGCATAGCCGTATATCACATGGGTACAGTGGGGAAAAGCTATTTGTAGGTCCTCAAGGGTGAATTTAGCCTGACCTGTGAAGAATGGAAAGTCATATAGAATATATTCAGAAAGTAAAAGTAATGCCATCTATTGTATGAAAACACATTTCAATATGGATATCATATAACTACGTAATATTCAGGGAAAAGACTGAAAGTTTTCAACTAAATCAAAGTGCATTTAGGAAAATTTTCTAGATGACCCAAAAATTTTGGGTATATTTCTTCCTTCCTTGCTTATTCAAAAAGGTTTTCGATAGAGACCTTAACCCTGGATTTGCGCATTCCCGAAACCACTCTGTAAGTGGATTCCTCTTTCAGCTTAGTAGTACGGAATAAACATGACAACTTTGAGCATTGAGAGTCCATTCAGAAAAGATGTATAGTACACACACCACAAAAATTGTCGCATCACCTGGTATTCTGAATTCCACAATCAATTAAGCAGCTTGATCGCAGTTTCTTTGTCAACATATGTTTTTGGACATATGAGGGGAAAAAATCTTATCTATGTAGTAACATTTGTTTCCATATGATATCAAGCACTTCTGAATCAAGAATGAGTTTATTTGACTATCAGTATTCATTCAATTTCTCTTCAGATTTTCGAATCTTTGAATGTATTGTAATGGCTGCTGAACGTCCTGGACGCTATTTGAGTGATCATGAAGTGGTAAGAATTGCAATACTTCTAGAGGAGGGGCGAAGCAAACGTTACGTGACTAACTTGTTGAATGTTAACCAAAGCACTCTTTCAAGAGCAATTAATCGGTACCACGAAACAGGGGAATATGGAAGAAGGGCCGGACAGGGAAGAAATCGGATAACAACGCCAGTTGATGATCGTTGGCTTCGTCTAACTGTACTAAGAGTTCGGAACTGTACGGCTAAAATGCTACAAAATGAACTTGCACTTTCCAGAAATGTGCATATTTCATTGCAAACTGTTAGGAACGGGCTCAGAAGAGACGATATCAGACCAAGGGTGGTTTCTACAGGCCCGCGTCTCACCATCGAGTTGCAAGACTTCAGTTTGCCAGGGAACGTGCAAATTGGGGTATTCCAGAATGGTCGAATGTTCTCTTTTCCGACGAGTCCAGGTTCTGTCTAGACGCATGCCTGTATACAGACAACCTGGGGAACGGTATCAGCAATGCAATATCCGGCAAACCGAAAAACTTCGGAGGGGGCTCAGTAATAGTGTACAGGGGCAGTTCTTTCTATGGTCGAACTGAGTTAGTCCTAGTGAATAATGGAATTATATGCATGATAATGCTCGGCCTCATGCAGCTAGAGTAATTACAGAATTTCTGCAAAATGCCGAAATGGATATTTTAAGATGGCCAGCCGGAAGTACCGACTTGAATCCCATAGAACATGTTTGGGACAACATGGGGTGGCAAATTCACCAACGTAGGATGCGTTATAGAACACTCCAACAACTAGAAAATCTGCTTCCTGAAATTTGGAACTCAGTGACTCAAGAGTACATCCAAAATTTGTTTGAGGGGCTTCCGAGACGTATACTGACAGTTATTAGGGCCCGGAGAGGAAACACTCCATTTTGAAAATGATTAGTAACCATTCGATGCTAGTTGATTGGTCTCTTCGCGAATGTTTGAAGATGGTATAATTTTTTAATTTTTCATTAACTCGAAAATTGTTGATATTTTCCATCATAAACTCATCTCTTTCGAATGATATCTTCTTATTTTACACTTCTGAAAGTTACCAAGCGACTCTAGAATAACCAACCTAAAAGTTTATATAGTATTGTCGTCAAAGTAGGGTGATGCGACAATTTTTGTGGGGAGTGTAATAAATCACTAGGTAACAGGGCGGCATGTGAATTCGCTCTCTATTCGGGTATTGGTTTATAATCGAATATCACGTTGCATCAATTGTGCAGGCACCGATATCGTTCCTAATTTAGATCAATCTATTCGGAACCTTCGTCTAGGTCACTCCAGTGAAATAATTTCGTGATTTTGAAGGTAGTTCCTATCGATATAACATACGCTTGGTGAGGTCTGGCGTTATCATACTTAAATAAGAAGTTTTCATCCATGTTCGCCGCAAATGGTAAAACATGTTCTTCTAAAATATCTATAACGTACCTCTGAGCATTAAGGGTTCCATTATTTATGATGACCCAATCAGTGCATTCAAATTCAAATCAAATCAAATCAAAACAAATTTTATTTTTGACCCTCAAAATCAGCAGCATTCTGCTGATATTGGGGCCTAATTCTTACAAAAACAGTTTAGCAGAAAAACACTTTCCTTCCTTCTCTTTCCATGCATAAATAATAAATTACAACTTCCATAATAAACAGGAGCAAAAAATTATTATTATTTATTTTTAATGTAATGAATGAATTTAGCTTGCTCCAGGTGTTTCAGTTTGTTAATATCGAAAATGTTTGTAATATTATAAACAACCTTAGTTGGAGTATAAGAATCCATTGAATATGAAGCTTTAACACCTTTGTTTTGCATTCTTTGAATTTTGTTGATTGAATATCGTTCTGAAAACAGTTGAATGGGACAAGCTAAGCCTTTGGCTTTTCATTGTATAAGTCCAACCTAGGATATCTAACACCACTGCTTCAACTCATTCTGCCGAGCTCAAATTTCGGAATTCGCGTTGCATTATTGCCGAAAATTAAAATTTTCAAGGAGATCAAACGTTACTCGCAAAAATTGATCAACAACTGTATCGATATGTGGTGGATTATTTCAAATTTCAATTTATTTCTCATGAGAGGAATATGTGAGCCTACAAAAAACATCGAATTTTGTTGGCATATGTCAGAACACATCTGAAAAAATATGAATCAATAATTGCTTTCCTACCAAAAAAGAACTTTGAATATTGAAATTAGAATCGACCTAATCAAAACAGATTGTACGTTTGATGCAGTTCTATCACAACTGGAAGCTACTGGACATTTTGTTTGTTTGTTTTTCCTTTAACGTGCTCTATTTCTTCCTTTCGGCTAATGACACGCCGGGGAATTCTGTCACCTCACTAACCCGGGAATTTTGCCGAACCCCTCTCGTGTCGAGGGAAGGGATCTTTAATGTCCTACACATCTCTGTTAGACAGGACCGATAGCTTTACATCTCCTCCGAAAGATGGACACTCAAGCGATTTCCAGAATCCGAAAAATCGCACCGACTTTGTGGGGATTGAACCTAGGTAACTCTGCGTAGGAGACGAGCATCATATCCCATACGCCACCGAGCCGGCTACTGGACATTTGATTGTTTGCAATTTGTCATAGTTCATTAAATTTTTGATGCTCACTATGAAAATGTGATAGAAAAAGTAATTATAACCTATTTAACCACCGCTGTGGCCAGGTGGGAAGATCACACGCTTCCCAGTTTGTACACATGCGGCTGCCGGTTCGATTCCGACGAAGGTTTGGGTGTTGTATGCGTCTTTGAATTTGGCAGAGTCGCCCATAGAGGGCATAAACTTCCTGGACCAGATAACTTGTAATCTTTGCGGTGGCAGTTATCATTGCACGGTCTAGGAGATGGTTCGGAATCCACTGTAAGCTGTAGGTCCACCTGTGTAAATGGGCTTAGTTCCCGAACACATCGTTAAAAGAAAAACGAACGAACGAATAACCTACTTATTTCGATTTATTGTCATGTTGTTTGGTGTGACTCAGTTTAAAGACGTCAAATCATTTGTTATTGCCCTTGAAACGAGATGAATAATAAACAACCACATAATGGACGGTGTAGGAGGCTCGAATTGATATTGTTCTTTTTCAACTCGCAGAAAGAGCTCAAATTACCATATTAGACCCACAATAGATCATTATTTACATTGGTAATTTTAAACTTGTTGACTTCGTTGAAAAAAAAAACTTTAAATCCGCGTGACATACAGGGTCATTCACTACATAATTACTATTCGTGATTCGAAAAGATATTTACGGTTTTAGCTGTTTTGAGGTTTCATGAATCAACTTTTATTATACAGGGTGATCCACTTTGATTTAGCAAAACTAACAGATTATAGAACGCATTATTTCAAGACGATTTTCGCTTACAAATATAGGTTCAAAAACACTTTCTTTTCGAAATACAGAGTATTCAAGTTTCAAAAAACTTTTCTTTTTTTGTTAATAATTTTTGCAATTTTCCTGATTGGCTTATACTTAAAACGTATGTTACTCTTCTAGTCCTATAGAATTCGGTAATCAAGATTGTTGTGAAAATCTGAAGGATAATATTTTTTCTTGGGTTATCTCCCCTTTTCTCATCCCGTACATTTGCAGTACGCCACTGAACACTTATCCTAACAGCTGTTGACACGTGATGAAAAAGAGGCTTTTCTATTCTATTCTGTTATTTTGTTAATAACCCAACTATTTTATAACATCTTAGCATAATTGCTCCTCAATCTCACCGAGTTTTTCAACTATATCTTCCTTCAATTGAAGAATTGTCCATGGCTTATTATCGTAGATTTTGCTCTTGAGATGAGCCCACAGAAAAAGGCTAAAAGTGCATTTGCTGTTTCGGGAGATGATATCGTTTTTGAACAATTCATCAAAAAATTCGCTGTTTTTATTGGCCCAATAATTATAGCATTCATTTTGAGCCACAACCTATCAGTCACTATGCACTGTGGTCGTTATACAAAAAATCATCAAGAATAATATTATCGGAGGATTTCTGGATGAACAGCCCTTAGCACAAAGATTGAATACATTCTTTCAACACGATGGTGCCTCTCCCCACCAAACACTGATCCACTAAATTTGAATTTTGAGGTAAATTGAATTGGCCACCTCGTCCTCCTGACTTGACGCCACTTGGGTTCTTTCTTAGGGGTTATATTGAATATTTACTCTACAAGAAAACCAGTCACAATTTAAGACAGTTGAAATGGAATTTCAGAGTCTGTCTTCTTCAATGCCTGAAATAAACACCTCAAAAAAGTCTAGGGAACACTTCTGAATATCGATATATCGTATCCAGAACGATCAATATGGATGATTTTTTTTAAGAAATGAACACCTGCATCAATTTCTCAATTATGTAGAGTGCCGAAATAGATTTCAGTTTTTGTTTTGTGATTCGACCATGGAAAGACGACATTTGACTAGAGAAGAGATGTTACGAGCCGTTGACATGCTCCAAGCTGGGAGCTCACAACGGAAAGTATCCAGGGTTCTGGGAAGTAGCCCAAGTGTCATAAACCGTTTATGGTCGCGTTTCAATGAAACAGGCAGCGTAGAAGAACGCCATACAGGTCGTTTCAGGATTACTACAGTCGCCGAAGACCGAATTTTGGTTTTACAAGCCAGAAGAGATCGTACTACCACAGCATCCCAATTAGCTCAAGAGCTATCACGAGTTCATAATGTACAAATTTCCGATCAAACTGTGAGAAATCGACTGCACGAAGGTCAACTCCACTCCAGACGTCCTTTAAGAGTTCCACAACTGACATATGCAAAATGGCGCTGCTCGTTCAGCTTGGTGCCAAGAACACGTAAACTGGGATCAAGAGAGGTGGGCCACAGTACTCTTCAGTGATGAATCTAGATTTAGTTATTATACCGATTCGGGAAGAATTCGAATATGGAGGGAACCTGGAAAGCAAAACCGTCTCCAGCATGCTCGAGAAGTTGTTAGACAGGGAGGTGGATCAGTGATGTTTTGGGAAGGTATACGCCTAGGTGGAAGAACTGACCTCGTTTTCATACAGAACAACCTCACAGGAAATTCTTACGCAAATGAGATAGTTTTACCTGTAGTGGTACCGTATCTCCAAACAATGGGTCAAAATCCACTCTTCCAACAAGATAATGCCCCTTCTCTTTGTGCAAGAGTTGTCTTGAACGTTCTTGAAGAGAATGATATCGATCTTCTACCGTGGCCATCCTGCTCCCTAGATCTGAATCCCATCGAGCATGTGTGGGACACCCTAAAAAGAAATCTCCTGCGTCAAAACGTCTTCCATCATGAACAGGAGCTTCGATTAGCAGTTCAGGGGGCTTGGAATGACTTAGGCCAAAATGTAATAGACAATTTAATATTGAGCATGCCGCGACGATGCCAAAGTGTCATTAATAACAGAGGTGGACCTTCTGGGTACTGAAAAATATAAGTGTTTCCATATCGTTTTGAAAATATTAGTTCAGGATTTTTTTTTGTGTTTTACCAAATTTCGTTATTTTCAAATTTCAATTTTTTTTTATAATAGGTGCTTTGGAGAAGTCGAATATTATATTGTTTTCTTGAAAATACATTATATACAATGCATCCTAACAAAAACCGAAAGATTTCTATAAATTCGAATCATCAAATTCATATTTTAAAGATATTGGTAAGTGTTCCCTAGACTTTTTTGAGGTGTTTAGTATTTCTCGGCTATGTCATTCATGCATTGAAAGCAATGGCCACTCTTTCGAATTCTTGCGATTGAATTGTCTCCTCTCATTTGAGACCAGTAAAACACTATTCTTTTCTTATTGAAGATTTTTATATGGACGTTTCCTTGCTTTCGTTTGAAAATGGATTAATGTTATCAATCTTATTTTTTATTATAATATACTTTTCATTCACATTCATCGTTTAGTAATAATTCAGAATGGAATATTGGCAATGCCACATCTATAGAATCAAATTCATGTTACTCGGGTACTAAAGGAAGGGAATTTTTGGAATTTCAGACGAAGTAATTTTCATCTGAAGTTGCATTCTGCAGTCCACAGATAATTACTATGATCTGAATTCAACCAAACCATATGAACAACCATGTTCTCAGACAGAACCTTAAAAATTGGTTTTCGGTGATAGCTTAACATGATAATAATAATGATAATTTATTAACAAAACACCTTTAAATATACATATAGGTACAGTGGATAAGTTATCACAGAATTCACCTTGCCACAAATTCTCGAGAGATATGATTGACGACCATAGTTTGTGCGATGGAAGTCAAGATATAAAATTATTTCTAATAGCGCTGGGAGGGACGCGACGTGAAAAAAGTTCTGAAATGTCTGGGCAAATTATGTAAGAATTTATTACCTTTAAGGTAAATAAGACTTCAAAATAGGATCAACGGAAAGAAGATGTGGCAGGGAGAAATGGCCTAAGTGATGCTCATAGCTATTATAACGTCAAGAATATTGCCATTCCGAAAACGTAATAGTTTTTCTCTGTATCTTCTCAATGATTTTTATGTGATTGGCATACAGATGTGACCATACAGTACAACAGTATTCTATGACGGGACGACCAATATAAACATACAGCGCATATTAGAAAAATATCTGGCGCCCAAATACTTGAAGGAACCAACCGTTTCCAAGGGAACACCGTCGATCATATACCTAAAACTAAGAGGCCGTAAATGTCTAGACAATGTTACATGTTTACACTTTGAACTATTAAGGCTCAATCCATTTGTATTGCACCATCATTGAGACAATTTTTGGTTTGTCCTGAAAAAGGATAGTCATGCAAAATCGACAATACGTGTTATATATTTTCGGAAAGGAAAAAATACTGCGTCCAAAACAAGTAAAATGGCCTATGATTCCTATGAAAAAAAAAGCATTTTGCATTATAATTCGAAAATCAGTGAGCCGAAATATTTTTCTACACCACTGCCTGTAAGTTGTCAAACTCATTTTTATGAAACTTTTATAGTAACCGAGAAAAATATTTGACTCGCTGAACTTGTCCCTGAAAATGAGTTCGAGTGAGGGGAGGGAATTATTTTCTTTAACTATGATATTTCGTCTAGTTGCTGAGATTTGCCCATCTCCTTTGACCCTTGAGTTTTTCTATGATGGTTGTGTCACCATAGAAGATGAAGTTTTATTGTAAGGTGGCGAAAAACTACATAATTGGCCTCTATGAACAACATATATGTAGTAGACACCTCTAATTATTTTTTATCCAGCAAAGTAGTAAATAAAATATGACAATTTGTTCTTGTGGATTTTTCGAGAACTGAAGATATGGAACTGAGCCAATTATTTTGTTTATGTAAAATAGTTATCATTTAATTATAATGAGAAATGTTTGTTTACATGAATTAATTCTCGGATTGAGAAATAATGATTTAACTGTTAATTTATTTCACGGAATCCTATCGAAATCAGTTTTTCCACGTTTCCTATACGTAACTATGATTGATAACAATAAAAAATCTGGGGTTACTCTTATGAACTCTGTATTATCTGTGTAACAAGGACAGCCAACTTTGTGCTACATTTGAATAAATTTATGAATTTCTGTTAGAAATGAATATTCTTATAATAAACAAGAGCCACGATAGCGTTGTTGTGATAAAATTGGTTGCGATACCGACGAGTCCTAATAGGAATAAATATGCATTCGTTGATTGATCATTTGAATTTCTACCACAAGAACCAAATAGTTAATTCATAATAATGATTATAGCAAGGCGTCCGTCTTGGATATCGATACCTGGCTTTTTGTTCTCCTTTCTTGTAACTACATTCCATGCACAATTCTTACAAAGTAGTCTCTAGAAAGCTGTCAACGAAACTCTCTCCCTGTCAGCTTCTAGCCAATCGACATGTTCCCTGGCAAAATTCAATCGGGCTCTTCGATATGCTGAGGTTAGAGCTGAGTCTCAAGATGCGACAAAAATCCTCTAACCAAATTCCCTGGGACATTGTCCTATCGTTCCAGTGATAATTTGAACTCCACTGTTCTGCATTTGGAGGTGCTTCGCAGTAGTGAACCGTTGTCTCAACGAGAAAATTCTTAAATAACGGTCATGGATCGCCGTTGTCGCTCAAGGTCGCCCTTGGCCAGCTCTGCTTTCATGACTACCAGTCTCCCTGTAACTGCCAATTATTCAGGAAGTAGTTGAATGGGACAACCCAAGCGTTTTCTTGCATATGTCCAACCTAGGACATCTAACATCACTGCTTCAGCTCATTCAGCATGGGTCAAATATATGTGATTCGCGTTGCATTACTACCGAAAATTAAAATTTTCAAGAAGAACAAACGTTACTAGCAAAAAATGTTCAACAATTGCAGTTATCAATATGTGGTGGTTTCCCGCAAAATCTCAATTTATTTCTTTCATTTTATTTCTCATGAGAGGAACATGTGCTCCAAGAACATCCACACATCCAAAAGAAAAATATGTGTTGATAATAATGATCTAACCTAACCCAAACTGTGCATATGTAATTAAATCATTGACATCTTTCAAGTCAGGAATTAGTTATGAATAATAAACTCAATAAAACATTGAAAATAGGTCATTTGAATACTCGTTCATTATTTACCAAAACAGCCTCGGTAGCTGCACGGTTAGTGCGCAAGCATATTGGAACTGCTAAGTCGAGGCTCCTGATTCGAATCCGGGGTCAGGTTATGGATGTTGTCCTTGAACAAAAAGTGCTGAATTTGAAAGAGTCGCCTTAAGAGGGCATAAACTTCCGACGACCAGATAACTTGTAGTCCTTGTGGTGGCAGTTATCATTGCACGGTCTAGGAGAGTGGTTCGGAATCCACTATAAACTGTAGGTCCAGCTGTGTAAATGGGCTAAGTTCCCGAGCACATTGTTAAAAGATGCAAGCAAGCAAGATTATTTACCAACTTCGATGAGTTGCGCGATCTAGTAACCTTTAATAATTATGATATTATATGTGCTTCTGTGACTTGGTTGAAAAATGAATCTCCACTAAATACAATACAATTTCCAGATTACGATTTCATGGCACGAAACAGAGTAGGTCGACGAGGCGGATGAGTGGGAATTTATTATAAGAAGTTTAAGAGTTTGTCAGGTGCTGTGTGATTTCGAAAGTATACCTTCTGTAGAACATCTGTGGATCAAGTGTCAACTAGGTAAAAATGTGATTCTTGTTGTTGTAATTTATAGAGATCCCTCTTCTCCCTCATCTGTTTTTCGGGAATACTTTGAAAATATCCTCTCATTTATCTCGCCTCATTATCCAAATATCTTCATTACAGGTGATTTCAATATCGATCAGCTAGTTGATGTCATATTGCGATCCATTGCAGAGTCGTATGACTTTAAGCAATTGATTACGGAACCTACGCGTATCAGGCTATCCAGGACTGGTGTCCTGGATAGTGCTTGTTCTGATCACCAGTTGGTGCACTGTTTGGCAGATTTCGCGTGTCCCTCTGTTCAGCCACGCATCATTACATATAGAGACTTTAAGAATCTCGATACCAACAGCTTTGCTATCGACCTTCATGAGGCTGCTTGGGCTGATATATTATATATAAATGATGTCAACAGTAAAATTCAATTATTGAATAGCATTGTCTTGATTCTATTCGACAGGCATGCTCCTCTCAGAACAGTTAAAGTTAGTAAGATGTATGCTCCCTGGTTAACCAACAATCTTCGATATATGATGAAATTGGGAAACGATGTTGAGTAAATATAAGAGAACAAAGGACCCAATGGATCTGGCAAATTACAGGCGGCTAAGTAATATGGTTACAACTGCTGTACGCTCTGAGGACAGTGAGTATTTGAAACATCAGGCGGTAGCGCAAAATACTGAGCTCCTATGGAAGGCGGTTAGGAACTTGGGCATTAAATATAATCATGGCAAGAAAGAGATTCTAGATTCTCTCTGAATCGTTGTGAAGTTAACTCCTACTTCTCATCTGTGTTCGGACAGAGAAATGCTTGTGGGCGGCATCGGAGTTCTACAGCACACATGAATACAATCAGAATTCGAAGTTCCGTTTTCGTTTGGCGACGGTTGATGAAGTTTCACAGTTGATCATGAAACTAAAGTCGAATGCTATGGGATCGGATGGGATATCGTCTGAAATGTTAAAGTTGTGCTGTCCTGCGATTGCTCCCTATGCGACCCATATAATAAATTGTTGTTAGGATACCGGGATATTTTCTGAATGCTGGAAATTATCATTAGTGAGGCCTCTGCCCAAGGTGAAGGATCTACAAACTATGGTGATCTTCATCCCATCAGCATCTTTCCCTCAATGTCTAAAGTTCTGGAGAAATTCATTGTGGTCCAGATAAATGATTAATTGTTGGAAAATAAAATTATATCACGGATGCAGTCTGGATTCCGTAGCGGGCACAGCACGGCAACCTTTCTTCTGGATGTGGTTGATGATATTGTTAGGTCCGTGGATTGTGGTATGATCACGGCGCTTGTCCTCTTAGATTTTGCGAAAGCTTTCGACAGACTTGATCACCGATTACTATGTGCAAAATTGAAGTATTTTGGTTTCGATGTGACTGAGTTACAGTTTTTTGAGTCATATTTGGACAAGCGTTCCCAGGTGGTAGTTATCGACAATGACCGTTCTGACGCCATTCCTGTGACGTCTGGGGTGCTGCAGGGATCTGCGCTGGGGCCCGTACTTTTCCTTCTTTACACTGCAGATATTTTTCAAGAAATTGATTCGTGTAAGGCTCGTGCTTTTGCGGATGACACTCTGCTTTTTTACAGCTTCGACGCTCTGTGTGCTGCAGCTGCTGCGGAAATTATCAACGCCGATTTGTCTAGAACTTTTGACTACACTGAGGCACATGGTCTTACATTAAATACTAGTAAGTGTGATCTCATACTGTTTGGTACGGAGTCTACTAGAAAGCTTATTGACTCGGACTTTGTTGTTAAGATCTCGGGGGAGTCAATAGCTGTGAAGAGCTCTGTGAAGAACCTCGGTGTTATTTTTGACTGTGACCTTCGTTTTCAAGCTTATATTTCCCAGGTGATCAGAAAATGTTATGTATCCTTGAAGGCATTATACATGAATGCTACAGTTCTTAATTTCAAATTCAGAAAAAAACTAGTTGAGACATTAGTGCTACCTATTCTGAATTATGCTTTCAAAAATTGAAATGGCTGAAGATTCATCGCTTATTTCAATTTCACCTTACCGCATTTTACATTCGGGTGAACCTTCGTACCTTTGTAAGAAATTAATATACAGAAGTGATATGTGCACTACTAATCAGAGAAATTTCCTTACACTTTCTCTGCCTAGATTCAATTCGGCTTTTTTTCAGGAGATCGTTCACATATAACTCTGTGAATATTTATAATCAGGTTTCAAATAACTTCAAGAATCTTTCAACAATCTCAATGCGTACTCGCCTGAAACAACACCTAATCGATTTGCAACAGATTGGGCTTGATTAGTTTGGTAAATGTATCTTTCTTCTTTCTCTACAATTGATTTTGCTCGTTTTTGTTCTTGCTGCCCTGGGATGGTCTTTGTTTTCATTTTGTTTTTTTCCTTTATCTTTTTTTCGCGGTTACCTTGTATGGCTTTTGCATTTTTCTGTAAAACAATGGTATTTCATTTTTGTTCTTTTTATTTCAATTTATAATTACATTATATAATAAGGTTAAGTAGGAATAACTTCGCCTTGAGTATTATTCTGTTAGCAAGATAAATTGCTCACAAATAAAGACCTTTCATTATTATTATTATAATTAGTTTCCTAACAAGAAAGAAATTTGAATATTGAAATTAGCATCGACTTAACAAATTGTGCCTTTGATACAGTTCTACCACAACTGGAAGAGCTACTTTACATCTGATTGTCTACAATTTGTTATAATTCGAACATGGAATGGCTAAGTTCATTGTGGAGGACAACAAAAGTCTGCAGAAGATGGATTCTTGACGTACTTTTCCCTCATCACACGAAAAGAGCACATTAAGCAATGCTACTGGTACAATAATATCTAACCAAGCACTAAAGATATTGCACTTTTCAATTCAGGCCAAGAAACCTAGCAAACTAGCAAAACATTCATAGTTCAGTAGACAGCAACATGGAACTCTAAGAAAGTCGTCCGTGAAACATGGAAGTAGAAGTTGCCTCTTCACAGAACAGTTCAAATTCTATATGTAGCATTCGAAAGGTGTGAGATTGAAGAGAACGTGACAGCGATATATAAGGCGATTTAGAGAACCCGTGACATACATATTCGACAGACATGAACGGCATTGAGTAGGTATTGGAATGAAATGTCGAGGCAATTTAGGAGTTTCCAACATCATGTTATGATGTTATACAGCAGCTTAAAGAAGCCCATTCACAGATAAATTGGTTTAAAATCCGTCAAAGTTTCAAAGTCATGATCAGAGAGACCAAGAAGTCTTGTGGAATCCAACAAAATATTAAAATTACCAAAGATTGCCGGGAAATTCAAATAACTTTTTCAAATTTCAGATTCAACTTTGATTTCCATATTTTCAATTCATTGAATTTTTCTATTTTTCATTTGAATAAATCTAGGAATCAAATGTAACATTTCCATAGTCTCACCAACAGCTTTGAACTGTTCTAAGAAATACAGAGCCGTTGATATCAATCAATTGTTGATAAAAGCCAATCGAAGTTGTTGAAACATTCATATAGAATTCCAAAAACAAAATATGTTTAGTGTTGATAAGAGAAACCTCCATTACATTCAAATGAATTAAAGATTCAAACAATAATATGCACAAATGTTTTTCATAATTTTTTTGACTCACCGTCTCTAGTATGAGCCCCAGCATTATAAAAACACACCACTTTGGTCGGTTCTTGTGTACCAAACACTGTTTTGGCTGTAGAAACAGCGATTATTACAAAAAACAAGGTTATACAACAAACTAATCTCATGTTGTTGCGTTCCATGTGAAATACAGTGAATAACTGAAATTGAATCGAATGGTTAGCGAAATATCAGCGTCTTGGATATCTCACTCCAAGATTGGTGGAAAAGAGATAATATTCTTGCAATCGTGATATTCTCTGGAACAAAATTAAGTTGAAAATATTATTGAAATTGATTTTAGGTAATCCGTATGTTAAAATTCCTCCGTAGCCTTGTCCACATGTTTCTAAAGAACTTGATTAATTCCAATCACGTAATGGCCTTCATACTTTGTATATAGGGGGATTCACACTAAAAGAAAATTATTTCAAGTTGTTCAATGATCTGGCTAATCGACAATGTTGTTACATGTAATAGAATTGATATTGAATCTCCTTGACAATTTTAAAATAGCATATCTTAGAATTGTCGAGGGGATTGAAAGATACTAATTATATTCCCTTATTATACCGAGTGTCTATTAGTGCGTAATCGGTCACATGACTTTGTTTCTGTTGAGTATATTGAAGAAGTATATATGAAAAAAGTCAGATGCTGATTTGTTGCATGCCTTAAAATCATTTTAAAATATCAGGTCTTCGATTATTTCGATCCGTATCAAAGTTATTTATTTATTCTTTGGTAAGACAAAGCAGGCTTTCGGTTGGGTGATCACTGTTCTGTCTAGGCTGAAATCGACAGATTGGAGCATGAAAGCTCAGCTTTTTAATTCTCTTGTGCGAAGCATTCTACTCTACGCAGCTCCGGTATGGAGCTTATGGTACGTCGATATACTTGAAAAAGCTCATACTCAGTTCTATAAGAAACTACTACATTTACCATTTAACGTCCTGGATTACTTAGTGCGTCTGTAATGTGGTGCGACAAAGGTCCGCAGTACTATATCTGCCCACACTCTAGAATTTTTAATTAAACTCCATAGAATGGAAAGCTTTAGACTCCCAAAGCTCTGCTTTCAGCGAATGCTTCACCTCTCGAGTGAGGTAAGGTCGAAGCAAAGTATAACACAAGTCTGCAAAAAAAAAGTTGAGGGCTGTTATGGTTTTTTTGTGTAATTCTTATGTTTTTGGGTGTGCTGAATTCGAAAATGACTTTCATTTTGTCCTAGCACGTCACGTTTTCTGACAATGTAGGTCAAGTTATTATCTTAAAATAAAACATAATTTTTTTAAATAAAGTAATTTATAATTGCGTATCAAAACTTATTTTATCATCTAAAATACATTAATTAGTGAGCACTAAACACATTTCTTTTTCCCAGTGAAACTCCTTTTAGTACATTTTCGCTTGTGGGAAGCATCTGGAAGGTCTCTTTTAAGCGTCCAACAGTAGTCTGCCATTATTCCCTGGTATCTTTTTTCCATCTCCTTAATATCTTGGTGAAATCGTTCACCTTGCTCTTCACTCACGTCTCCTAAATTTTCTGGAAAATAGTTGAGGTGGGAATGAAAAAAATGTACTTTTAAACTCATTAAGCAACCTAAAGCTTGAAATGCTTTCAATATTCTTTTGACGATTTGTTTGAAGTTAGGTCTTTGTTATTGCCTAAAAAAATTTTTATAACTTCGTTGAAGGCAATCTAACCTTCACTTTGAGGATGCTTCATGGTTGTGACGAATTGTGGATCAGCCATAAGCCGTCTAATATCTGGTTCAACGAAAACACCTTCCTTCAACTTTGCCCCCGAGAGGCCAGGAAACTTTGATATTAAGTATTCGAAGCAATGTCTATCTCTTGGAAGTGACTTTACAAATTGCTTCATCAATCCCAGCTTTATGTGAAGCGGTGGTAAAAGAACTTTATGAGGAGGCACCAAAGTTTCATGCAGGACATTCTTTTCGCCAACTTTAAGCTCCCTCGCAGGCCAACACTTTTTGGTCCAGTGATTTGTTCGGTCTCTACTATCCCATAGACACAAAAAGCAAGGGAATTTGGTAAACCCAGATTGCTGTCTGAGCGCCATGACCAAGATTTTGAAATCACCGCACACTTGCCAACCGTGGTCTTCATATTTTAATTTACATGGAATCAATTCCAAGTTCTTGTAGGTTTCTTTGAGGTGTACGGAATGGCCGACAGGAATGGAAGCATAGAAACCGCCGTTGTGAAGCAGAACTGCTTTAAGGCTTCTTTTTGAAGAATCTAAGAAAATACGCCACTCTTCTGGGTGGTATGAGATCTTAAATGTATTCAACAAACCTTCAATATTGGTGCAATAAACCAACTCGTCCTCTTGGGCAAAGTAGGAAGTAAACTGCTTTTCACGATATCTAAACCAGGAGGAAGACACTCCCGGCAAAAGTAAGTTCCTGCTTTTGAGCCTTGATCCAAGCATCCGTTTTGAATTATACCCTTTCACATTACACGAACAAAAGTAACAATCATCACTATGGTTCTTTTGCTCACGCCATACCATTGGAATCGCAAATCGGAAAGCTTTTTTCTTGTCCTTAAACCAATTTCGAAGGTGTTCAACACATCGTTTGCAGACTTTATGAGGTGCCCGTACTTTGTCCTGATCTCCAAGTTTGAAGCCAAAATACGCGAAGTATACTTTTTTTACAAATTCCGTAATATTAACTTGTTGCTTTAATGTCATATATTCTCCACAAATGTAACAGAAACTATCCGAAGAGTTCACACACTTCCGCACAGACGACATTGCACTGTATTGAACCAAGATCTATAAAACAATGATGAGTTAACACGTAATTGTCCCGCGCCACTTCTACACTATCGTTCGATTTTTGGAAGTCTTTCGGAGGCCTGTCAAGTCCGGAGTTTTTGTGGGATGGTACTCACTCTGCTCAAAACTAGATCTTTTATAATATATAAATGAGCGCTGTTGGAGTTTATGGAATTGCCCTTTTTGAATATTTTGATTATTGATATTGTTCAAATGAATAAATTCGACAATATTTATGTTTTTTTTTTCAGTTTTTGCCACATGTGCTCACGTTGTTCGCTCTAGATTTCTGGCAGAATTGTTGTTTTGTATGTCAGTCGATTATATTTCATTCGTTTAAGTTTTGTAAGTACAATTGTTGTATTATTATAGGTGATTGTAGGGGGCACTCCAATTGAATTGTATATACTGGGGTTGTCAATAATTTTTTTTTGTAATGCTTGAGAGGGGAAATAATATCATTATATCTTGTTTTGTACACTTTCACACAAGCGGGCTTATCTTGGAGCCCGAATGTTTTTTTTCGTAAATATTTGTTTATGGAAAATATAGAATTCCGGAAAACAAAAAATTGAATTGAATTGAATTTATTTATTAACTGATTTACAATTATAAACACTAAAAATCACGAAAGTTTTACAATTCTAAATATAACAATATAAAATTGAATTACAATATCAAAATAAAATAAAAAGTATTTACAATACAAAAAGAAAAAAGATCAAAATCTGAGTTCAATCAATACATAAAGTAGTAAATAAATTAAAAACCATTCAAAAACTTACAATTTACAACCCCAAGGAATATCTAAAACATGCAGGAACGAGTAACAAAAATGGAAAAACAAAGTTTTAATTTGAATAAATATATAAATTTTAATATTTTTTCATTTCTTCCTTTTATTAAAGAATAAGTCAATATCAGTACTACAGGAGTTAGAAGATGAAGCACATGATAGATCGGTAAATTCATGGCACTATTTATGTTCCTCAACGGTAAGTAAAGTAATTGTTGATGGAGAGATCGGTGCAGCACATAAAAAGTTACAAAATTAAGAATGCTCTTACAATCGAGTTGATTATTGATAAGTCTATGTATGAACCAAATGTCCGTAATTTTTTCATGAGGTAGAAGACTTAGTACTCCAAAAAGTGTAAGTCAAAAAGAGTAATTGTCAGGATTACCTAACGTTAAGCGAAAATTACGTTTTCAAGCCTATCAATATAAACTGAGTATTGGGGATTCCAAACAAGCGAAGCGGAGTTCAGTTTACCAGAAATATAGTCAAAATAGAGGCAGATATGCTGTCCTATTATTAAAATATTTACAGTGTCTCGTTAGGTTATCCAACATTCGGCTACCAGAATTAACGACATAGTCGACATGACCACTCAACAAGAGTTTTGAATCAAATACCATCCACAGATCTTTTATTGTGTGGATTCTAGATAGCAGAGTGTTATTTAAGGTGTAAGGATGCTCCGAGGGCGATTAATTTTCATGAAATTCTTAAGGTCATCGGAGAATGATAATATTTACTTTCATTAAAACATCGGGATATATGAAGGGGTCCCAAATGGCTACATGAGGCACACCAGAGGACGAGTAGAAGGCCTCTTGATTATATACGTTGACAGAGAAAAACTGTCTCCTGCTGGTCAAATAGGACCTGAAACAGAACTATTTTGAGCCGCACATGCCGATCTCAGCAAGAATAAAAATAGGGTTAGCAAGATTAATTTTATCGACTTTGCTGAAGTCAGTGTATATAACATCAGCCTGCGATTACTGTACGAAACCATCCTGCTGAAATTCAATAAAATCAAATAGAATAGTTTCAACTGATCTGTTCTCATAAAATCCATCTTGTTCGGGAATAATAAACTGTCAGACCAACACAAGTTGAATCGGCTGGATGCGGGGCAAAAGTTTTTGAGGCGCTTCTCAAACTCCATGAAGATGAATTTCTTCACTTTTTCGTTACTGGAGATGAAACAAGAATATAGTCCCAACACTGCTGTCACTCTTCTTTACTCAAGTTCAAAACCACAAACCAGCCAAGAAAATTATGGTATTCGTGTTATGGGACCTTCAAGGTATGACTTTAATAGAATATGTATAGGGGAGACCCTTAACTCTGTCATATACTATGGGACTCTGACAAAAATTGCGGAGGACGATTCAGAACAAGAGGAAAGGCAAGCTGATAGAAGAAGTCAGCCTGTTGCACGACAATCTCAGACCACACACGGCCAACGCCACAAAGGGATTGAGCGACCAAACGGTATGAAAAACTTCAAACAAAAACATTCTCAAACCTACAACAATTTCACAAGTGGAAATTAAAATATAAACCACAGTTTCTTCTTCTATATGCAGCAAAGAGCAAGAAAATCGCAGTTACAGGCTCAAGTTTCTTATACTTTTCTCTCAATGATATCATGAATTTTCAATCGGTCAGTTGTTCTCAACCAATATTTGATTTTCGATTTAAACGCAACCAATGATTTCATGCAGTAATTCTCGCCATTCTCTGATTTGTTCCAAAAGTCTTACATTTTTCATTATTAGTTTTATTTCAATTTTATGAGTGCACTCTACTGTGGTTTCATGCATAAATAATAATTCTTCAATATACCTAAACTTCTTTCGGATGAATGTAAATTTTGGTTTTGTGCGTTAAATTCTTGACGTAGTGTCGATACAATTGAGTGGACCACCTGCATATTATTTCATTGATCATCATGAATATGTCGAAGAAGTAATAGCCTTTCATTTTGATTGAAAACTGTAGAAAATACAGTGTGAGCTACTGAAAATATAGGGACTATCTATCACCCTGAGCTATTCAAGTATTAGTGCAAAAAATGGAACAGATTCATTCCAGATCAAAGGCTGTCATCTTTGATCTAAATGAATCTATTCCAGTTTTTCGCACTAATACTCCAATAGTCTTGCGGCGATAGTCTTTTCTATTTTCAGACAAAGATAATACCTTTCTTTCGAGGTATCACTCGACCCATCTACCCTCTTCCAAATTTTCAAGGGTGGTCACCCCTGCTCTAGGGGTTGAAATTCGAGATGAGGATGGTACTTGATGATGACTGCCATTGATCAGCATGGATCTGTTCCATTTTACTTCACTGAAACTTGAATAGTCTCAGGGAAATAGTCTTCCCTATCTTTCAGTTGCTCACCCTGTATCTTTTACAGTTTTCAATTAAAAATGGAAATTCGTTCAAGGCGATGTAGACAAAGATATCACCTTTCTTTTGAGTTATCACTCGACCCATCTTCCCTATTAAAAATGTTCAAGAATTGTAACCCCCGCTGAGGGGGTTGATATTTCAGGCAAGTTTTGTATCCCAAAAGATTTCCCCTTGAAACAAAAATTGACCTGTTTTTGCGTTTTGATCAGAAATGAATATCTTGGTGGATATAGCCTCTGTTTAGTTTTCGTTGAAGCACCCTGTATATCCTTTTCCAATATATTCGACAGGAGCAAAGTTATGGACCAATTACGCACTAAATGAACACACAAAATATAGTTTGAATCAAAAATGGAATGAAATTCAGTAGAAGCTAAACATTCCATAAACATTAGGGAATAGTTAGTTAATCCCAAGATTGAAAAAATTTCACAGTTTTAACTTTCTGGGAAATGTAAAACGATTTCGAATTTCGAACGAATTGAAAACTGAATGAATATTAAAAACGTTTGCGTTTTCTTAGTATTTTAATGTTGGTTTTCAATAGAATTATAAGAAAAAAGACATGTTTGATTTGTGAAAGTAAATCTATTGCTATATTATTATTTCATGAATATTTACAGATTATATTTTCTGCGAAACCTTGTTATTGCATAAATTCCAGTTTCTAGAATAAATTCATAAGAAATATGAACTAATCGAAAGATAACAACTTGTTCAGAAAAGTAATATTAAAATTATAAACAAATACCCTACTACAAAAACCTTCGAGATCTCATGACCTGACCACGAGCGATTCTGTATCACCAGATTAAGCTGTTTTGTTTGCTTTGTTACCAGTTGTCCAGTGTGAATTGGAGGAGTAACATGGAATCCCTAAAATTTTTAGCGGTGGCCATTTTTGTGTTATCGAATTACGATTTCGTGTCGGCTGATAATAAAGTTGTCTGTTATTATGACAGTTCTTCAAATACAAGACCTAGTAAGTTTGTTTTATGCTACTTTTGGTTGAAATATTTTTGTTATTTTGTTTATTTTAATTTTTTCAAATTTGCTGACTAAGAATATATCTTGATTATGGAAACTTTGATTTTCCAGAAAATTGATCACAAAAATGTATCTTTTCGGAGTTTAGTAAATGAAGCAAAATATTATTTCATTCGTGGTAGAAAATATAGATAAATATAATACAGGGTGGTCAAATGTCGATGCTAAGTGATTTTTATGGTCATAAAAATGCTTTTGCTATTTTTTCTAGATAACACATTGCCGCTTGTTCATTTAATCTTCCAGTTACTTGTAAATATTGAAAATTTTCGAATTTCGTCGATACTACTAATTTTCAAATTACATAAAAATAATTGCGACATTTTCAGGTACTTTTTGAAAGATCTACCTTCCGATATTCATTATCTGTATGCAAAGTTTCAAACTGTGGGTCGAAAAGAGTGATTATTTTCTAAGAGATGATTCGCGTAATTTGAATCGGATTTTTATTTGAAAACTGCGTTTATGTTCCGATATTCTAATATTAAAATTTCTATGTGTTCAATGTGAAATTATCACAGTCATTGCAATTCAATCAACGTGACAGTGCTAATTTCAACATTGGTAGAACACATAGAAATTTTAATATTAGAATATCGGAACATAAACACAGTTTTTCAAATAAAAATCAGATTCGAATTACGCGAATCATCTCTTAGAAAATAATCACTCTTTCGACCCACAGTTTGAAATTTTGCATACAGATAATAAATACTGGAAGGTAGATCTTTGGGAAACTTTAGAAATCAACAAATACAAACACTCAGGTAGACTCATCAATGAACAAGTCGATTTAAGCCCTTCACCTCTATTGAATCTCTTCAGGGAGCAATCTATTCCTCAGTTTTATTGGATATACCTATCTTAAATAACCACTTAAGAAGAATCAACCAAATAAGCTTTTAATTGCTTAAAAACATTTATATTTATATTCTCATTCTTATTTTCTGTACATTCATTCGTCTGAAAAAGCTACGGTGTAGTGAAACGCGTTACGAATCGCAATTATTAAGTAAAATTCCTTAAAACACAGTACTTGTTTTAATAATCAATTATCAACATTTGGCGTCAATTTTGTAAGGGTTAATATTTAATCTCCTCGGCTAATGATGTCCAGTCTGTTTCTTTTTTTCGTTAGGAGATTGTTAACAGAGCTGAACCCCGTTTTCACTAGGTATGACGATGGAAAAGAAATTAAAATTTCCTCGCTATATTCCTAATAAGGGATAAGCAACGGGTATGTTGTTTTGCAGCCAGAATTGCTGATAACCGTTTTTAAACTGAATCTTAAGTTCTTCGTTTGTACTTATTTCAGTCAGTTCCTCTTGTATTATGACATTCGTTTCTTCTATGTCACCATATGGATTAATTATCCACGATAGTATTACCATGGTCAAATTATCCTCAAACATAGTTTCAAAATCTGAATAGAGGGCATTTAAATGTTGAACGTAATTGATGAAAGTGTTCGTGATTTTCTCCACACCGCGTATTCAACGCGTTGCTTCGGATTCGGTTTACTACATCAATGACTAATTGAAGAGATTCATGCAATCTAACACTCAAATTTTTCGCAACTGAATATTGTCGATGTATTACTAACACTCCTGCCACATTTTGTTTTAAATAGATTATCAATCCACGATAACGTCCAACCATGGCAGGAGCTCGATCTGTAGCTACTGATATTATATTTGATAAAGGCATTGGTTTTTCAATGAAGTTATCCTTCAAAACATGAAATATTGATACACCTTTAGGGTCGGTTATCAAAGTTCTTGCGAAAAGCAGTTCCTCGTAGATTTCTTGATTCATAACAAAACGAACATATGCCAATAATAATGCTGCATTACCAGGTAAAGTTGTATAGAGAAATGGGTCCTTTGCAAACAATTACACAAGAAGCTTTCAATATCAGAACTCATTTCATCAATACGTCTTTCAACAACAGTATTATTGCTCGAGGGGATTCTTTTAATGATATCAGATGTAGGTTTGTGTGAAACAGTTTTTAAAACCTCTTCAACGGCTGGCAAAATTAACTTCTCTCCGATAGTATGCGGTTTTCCGGATTTTGCTATAAGTAGCGAGATATTGTAAGACGTCCGCAAACCATCATCGTTTCTTTGTGACGTCAAAGTGAACATTCTGTCCAGTGTGGGTCTCTTCTGAAGTGTATCTTTGAGTGTTTGAAAGTATTTCAAATCTTTATCTGTTTTATCAGGGTGAAATTTTCACAGATGATCCTGCAGCTTAGATGGTTTCATAGCGTCATTGCCCAAAACTTTGTTGCATAAAAGGCACATAGGCAATTGTTTTTCCGACAATGATGGAATTAATTCAAATTTCTAATCTACATTTCTTTTCAAATTCGGACATGGCAACAGTCATCTGTGGACAAAATTACATTTTTTAAATAAGACATAAATTTTTTAGATTTTGCCGAAAACATTCCATAATCCGAACATCTCCTTGTAGCAATTAGTTCGGATTACGGAGAACTTTCAAAAAAATTATTGAGGAGTACTCGTGTAATTCTGCATGATTGAATATTAAACTACTAATAATTGAAGTCATGATTGGCGTAATTCATCAATCTTTTCTAACTGCGAGTACAAAACTAAAATTTAATAAAAATAATGTACTTACTTTTCTCCAGCACTCGCAAACAAAGTAACACTGATTCACTGTAATTTGTGTGATAAACTACCTGTTTATATTATTTTAAATATTTTCTTAGCGCCTCACTTTTGAAGATTCAGGAAACGAATAAACGTATTTGTCCCACATTCGAGAATCGAACAAGTCAGTGCAAGTTAGCGAAGCTCTAAATCTGCTCATACAAGATGTACTGGTATTTCATTTTATTCAGGTTTTTACAAGTACAAAATGTATTACGATCACAAAGCGAATGCTTACATCCTACAACTTACACAATTTTATAAACATATATAATGAATTTTTTACTTCATAGGCACTTTTATAAATAATGTGTCTTTATATTATAGGATAGTATGATGTAAGTAAATAGGTACTATCAGTGTATGTGTTGAGATTCACTATCATGGACCCCCATTTTTAATTTCATAGACCCCCAAATTTTCTTTCGATGACGTAGACCCCTTGCAACTTATCATAGGCCCCTGAGGGTCGATATAGACCACTGGTTTAATCGAACTGTTTTCGATAAATGTAAATGATGAATGTAAACTAATGGCTAAATTGAATTGTTAAATAGTAATAGTAATAGAGTATTTTGTCCATCTTCAAAAATATACGGGGTGTTTCAGGTATACACTCATCAATTTCTACAGGAGATTCCTCATCAAAACACATAAAAATGCCCATAAACATATGCCCAAAAGTCCTCCTTCTCGAGATACAGGTTTGATTAGTTCAGATTTTTTTCTCGTTTCTGTTTGTAACTCTTGTAGTTTTCAAGGGATCTAGCTCCAATTTGCAGAAAAGTAATTCTTTACTCATCAATTCATTAAATGTGTCCAGTAAATACGAAAATATACAGGGTGATATTTTTTCAGGGTCATGCTATCTTTGACCCCTTCAGATTCATGGTATAGTGTCAAACTGGTCTTTTTAAAAATACTCATTGAACAGATCTTTCAATTCTGAAACTTTTTTGTCGATTAAAATTTTTCGAAATCGCAGCCGTTTTTAGTAAACAACTGATTTACATGAGAAGGGACGAAAGAATTGTTCTCATAATGTTCACAAAAACTAGAAAAATATTTGAAGCAGTTTTATGTCATTTTGAATTTGAGTATTAGAGTGTTCATTTTATTTAATGGAAATTCAAATGACCTGTAATTTTTGGGCCATCATATTACGGGTACTTTTAAGTAAAACCTAATATTGCTGGTATCCACAGTAACGTAAGGAGGCTTGTCAAAATTGAAGTTGATTTTTGTCAATAAAACATAGGATTTGATATTTTAAAAGTTAGAATGGAGTACGTCTTTCAAGAATTGGCTGATGTTCACATATTCTATGAATTATCAGGTGATAATGCAGCTGAAGCCAGGAGATTCTATCTTGCGGCTTTTCTTAGCAGAAATATGCCTTCAGGGGCATTTTTCGTTTCCATTGACCGGTCGGTTTTGACCAGCCAATGAAAATTCTGGATCAGATCGGCTTGTCTGGACGCTGATAAACGAAGAACTTACTTTGGATGAAGTCCATAATAATCCAAGAATCAGCACTCGAAGTCTATCTCTATAGGTTAACATCATATCCGACTGTTTGGAGACTTTTGCATGAGCAACTGTTATACCACTACTATATTAGGAGGATTCAAGCCCTCAACGTTGAAGATCTACCCAGAAGGCTCGAATTTTGCTTCATAATCTGCTACAAAATGCCGAATTTTGTAGGAATATTTTGCTCACAGGGTTTACGCGAGAGGGTATAACGAATTTCCTCAACGATCACTTGTGGACTGAAGAAAATCCTCACGAGACAAAGGAAAGTTTTTTATTGAAGTTTGGGCTGGTTGGTATGATGGCAGATTGTAGGGACCTGTAATTCAACCCAACAGATTGAATTCTCTAGAATACTGTATTCTACAGAATATTTTGTATGATTTTATCGATAATGGCCTTGTGCGAATAAAAAAGAATATAGTTTAAACATGAAGGTGCTAAACTGCATTTAGGACTAATTATATGGATTGGTTAAAGCGGTTCTGTAGCTGTACTGCCACGCTCCTCCGATCTGAATCCCCTAGACTACTTCGTCTGGGGGCATTTGATTTATAAATTCTATTAATTATTTTGAACAAGTTGAGGAAAATCCTATAAACTTAAAAAATATATATAAGACTAAGCTATACAATATGGTCATAAACAAGCGCGCACTTGACATAAAGTAATATATCCCAATCTCTCAGTCATTTTCCAGCGTCGAATCTACTTTTGAACTGATTGACTGTGTTTGCACTAACCGCCGAACTAGGTAGACGATTCCACAAGTAGAAAATTCTATTCGATAAGAAATTTTGGCGTAGATTTGTCTCAAAATTTTCTTTCGTCAATTTGAATGATTGACCGCGCAAATTGCCAGTGTTCAAGGAAAAAAAGTTCTTGTTTTCAGTACCGAGAACTCCCTGTGTAGACAAGTATGTAAATATCATGTCACCTGTGATCCGCCGGTCTGAGAACGTATGAATTTCAAACATGGATAGCCTAGCAGGATAATCAGGACGATGCCAACCTAAAAGGATCCTTGTATTCCACCGTTGCATCGACTCCAAAATGACTTCGTCGTTCCGCAGGGATATCCACCGGCTGTCCCAGTGTACTCCATGAGTGGACGAACATAAATCTGATATAGCAGTTTGGCTGTCTTCACGTCACAGCCACCAAAACTTTTCTGCAACATATATGTAATTTTTCGGGCTTTCGAGGTGGCAATTGCAACATGCTCTGACCAGCTAAGGTTATTTGTGACTGTTACTCCTAGGTCAACATGACTTGAAACAGTTTGAGAGTGTGGCCCTCAATGGTGTAGGTGAAGTTTGGATTAGTCCTACCTATATGTAAAACGACACACTTCTCCAAATTTAGTGGAAGGAACCATTCACGTGACCATTGTTCTATTTTAGACAAGTCCCCCTGTAGAGTGCGTGGATCTAATACCGGGAAATTGTAGAGCTTAGTATCATCGGCAAAGAGTGCGCATTTTGACCTGATCAAGGAAGGCAGATCGGAGGTATATAGAAGAAAATGTGTGAGCCCAAGGAGAGAACCTTGGGGAACACCGCTAATAACAGACCAATCCTTGGAGGAATACATACACCGACCCTCACACGGAGGGATCTATTTGACCAGAACGAGCTAATCCATGAGAGTAAATCACCCCGAATCCCCAGATGCTCGAGTTTATGCAGCAAACGGCGATGTGGTACACGATCAAACGCTTTTGCAAAGTCAAGGTATATCACATCAATAGGATTTCAAGCATCCCAAGCTTTCGACCAGTTGTTGATTGATAGAATTAAATTTGTGAGGGTCGATCGACCAGGAAGAAAATCGTGCTGTTGATCAGGGATAATATTGTTAGATAGAGTGAATGTGTTGATCTGGTCGCATACAATTCTCTCCAGAACCTTGCTAACCGCAGATACGAGGCTTATAGGGCGATAATTAGTAGTAGAAAGTTTATCACTTTTTTTGAAAATCGGTGTGATTGAAGCAGTACGCCAGTGGCGCGGAAGTGAAGAAGTGCTAAATGGCTGTGAGATAATCAAGACAGGCTTGGCAAGCGCATCTGCGCAACGTTGTAAGAAATATTGTGAAATTTTATCAGGTCCAGGAGCAGTGTTGGTTTAGAGCTTGGTTAGATATTCTCTGACTGTTTCCTCTGTTATTTTGATACAATCAAGCGTTATCAACCCATGCAGTGTTTGAAGTACAGGAATAAGGCCACCAGGTTCTGTACTATAAGACAAAGAGAATGCTTGAGCAAGAATGTCTGCGGATTCAGTTGCGTTGTTACAGATTCGGCTTGAGTTATCCCTAACCAAAGGGACAGCAACTTTATTATTCAAAGTCGATCGTAAGTATTTATGAAACTTCTTATTGTTCTCGGACTTGGCCAACTTGCTTTCAAACCTTTCCTTCGCATGTCGAATACTTGAGGTCAGTATGTTCGAGTGAGTACGATGATTTTGGTGGTATCTTCTTCTGAAGAAGATCCGTCACTGTGATTTCTTGATTTTTAACATGTTAAGAAAGCGATCAGTTATCCAGGGTTTGACTGGATTCTCAGTGACTTTCTTCTCATAGGTGTTGGTGGAAGTGATATCTTCGATAGTGTGTAGCATTTTCGTCCAATTAGTTCCAATATCATCTTCTTGTCGAATGATGGAATTCCAGTTGCATGAGCGCAGATTTTCAAACACCTTGTCGTAGTTTACTCTCGAAACTTTTCTATTTTGTCTTTTACTAAGGGCACTATAGTGAAGTTGAAGTTCAGTTAGCAGAACTGAGTGATCCTCCGAAAGGAGGAAAATGTTGAACGTCTGAGAGCAACTGCGAGTCGGTCGTTATAAATAAATCAAGTGTAGATGGCTTCTGTCCCTGTCGAAATCTCGTTGGCTTCTCTATCAGCTGACATAAACCAGAATTGAAAAATAATTCGGCATATGGATAAGACGGTGAGTTCGTTGAAGGTAGGACGGTCAAGGGCCATTTAATAAGCCTAGTGTACTCACATCCTGTTTCTACCTTAAAGGAATTGCATGCACACAGTTTGAAGTGAGAGAATAAGAAATATGCTAGGCATTTTCGATCGGGTGTTGGCTTCAATTAAGTGCCTCCTAACACTATGTGTAGAAATGAATCGTTCTAATTTCGAAAACTTACATAAGTTCAGTAGTTCTTCATTTTTTGCTTCTATTTTCGTTAAATGTCGAATATCATCATCCATCAGCTTTCTTCCATTTCATCATAGTCATATGTAATTTCTCATAACACACTTTTGTCTGAAATATAAATCCGCAAAAATATTCGAGTGTTTCAATTTCCACAAAATAAAATTAAGACCTTGTATATTGAAACTCAAATTGAGGTGAAAACTACTTCAAAAAGCTATTTACCCACTTTTTGCAGAAAAATATGAAAACAGTTTCGCTCTTACCTTTGAATGACGGATTATCGACCCTCCCTTCAGTTGATTCAAATAAAAATAGGTAAAAACTTTTTAAGTTAAACGGTTTTATGTTAAACATACATTGCACTGTTTAAGATAAATGTACTAAAAACCAAAAAATAATAAAATAGATACAGTCGTGGGAATTATAAACATATGCATAGACTAGACTAAAATAAAACCGTGGGGCACGTCAATTGTCTACAAATTATCGACTTAATGTGCGATAGAAGAATCGTTTAATTCGTAGTTAGGCAGTTGGCCCGCAGACGGTGAGGAAATTATTTACTATTTTCTTGCTCATGGAAATTCTAATAGTTATACACTCCATGTAAATAAAAGAGATGTTTTAACTAGTTTATCGTTGGACATTCACACTGCTGGCTGGCGAGGAATCGTTTCACTGCTTGTTGTTTGTCTTTAATCGACAAAACATATGACAAAAGTACTACTCGCTCACCACTATGAAACCCTAAAACTCGCTTATAATCGAGCTTGCTAGCTTGTTTCCACATTCTAGCCCTACTTATCACACGTCCATCGTTGTCGGTTGCACAACTGCCTAATAATTATAGTGTAACATTACAAAACAAACATTTTAATCAACGATTGTAGACAATTGACGTGCTCCACGGTTTTATTTTAGTCTAGTCTATGCATATGTTTATAATTCCCACGACTGTATCTATTTTATTATTTTTTGGTTTTTAGTACATTTATCTTAAACAGTGCAATGTATGTTTAACATAAAACCGTTTAACTTAAAAAGTTTTTTTACCTATTTTTATTTTCTAGTTTTTAGTTTTTATTTCGCATTCTTTTTAATTCATTTAGTGCTTCATTATTGCAAGGTTTCTTGCCCGTTAGTTTATTGCAATCCAACTCCTCTATACGTAGTCCCTGCAAAGATCTTACTCTACTAAGAGCCACGTAGGCTTGACCTTCTTCAAACAGTTTCGCACCTAAGTATACGACTGCGTGATCCACAGTGCTGCCCTGCATTTTATGTATTGTAGAAGCCCATGATAGTGTTAAAGGCAACATTCTTCTTTCAGCTGTCCCATAATTGTACTTAGCTGGAAACTGTATGGCTTTCGGGTGTATAAGATGTACTCCGTCTCTTGCGAAATCAGTTCGGACGGAAGGTACATCTGTTGCATACATCTGAGTTCGACGAAATTGAGGCCAAATGATTTCGGTGATGTAGCCTATAGCGCCATTTACTAATCCCTTTGAAACGTCAATATTGGACCGTAGCATGACTTTTGCCCCCACAAATATTTCCAGTTCCGCTGGTAAACCCGCCATCTTGGATTTCAATTTTTTATAGTATATTGTATTCTGATTGTTGAGCCCTTTCATTTGATACCCATATTGATGGGATTGATAAAAGCTATGTTATCCGCCATTTTGTAGCGGCCGCCATCTTGGATTTCAATTTTTATAGTATATTCTATTCTGCTTGTTGAGCCCTTTCATTTGATACCCATATTGATGGGATTAATAAAACATAAATTATCCGCCATTTTGTAGCGGCGGCCATCTTGTATTTATAATGATAATGAATAAATATAATTGTATTGTCACCAAAATCCAAAGTGTATACAAAATTTCAGATTAATCGGTTGACAGGAAGAGGGTGAAATTTGAATTACTAAATTTGACCCAAGAATAAATAAAACAAACGGGGTGAGCTAAATAAAACCGTTTAAAAACGCGTGCCTTTTCATGTAAATCATTTTTACTCGAAAACGGTTGCGTTTTCGAAAAGATTTCTAGAAACAAAAGAAATAGAATCGGAAGATCTTTTCAATAAACATTTTTTAAAAGACCAGTGGTGCACTACACTATGATTTTGATGGGATCAAATGTAGCATGACCTTGAAAAAAATATCAATAAATTTTCGCAACTACTGCACACATCTAAGGAATTGATGAGTAGAAAAATTTCTTTTCTGCAAATTTAAGATAGTTCCCTTGATAATTACCAACAGAAATGTGAACACCCTGTATCTTGAGAATGGTGTACTTTTGGACATATGTTCATAGGCATTTTTTTCATGTTTTTTGATGAGGCATCGGTTGTAGACATTGATGACTGCATACTTACCTTTATGGTATACAGGGTTTTTGCTTACTTCAGTGCAAAACTTGGAGGGGGTGATTCCTTAGGTCATTTTGAAAAAAAGTTCCAATGAACATGTGTACAGAGTTGTTGCAGTTCTAAGTTACAATTGTTTGAAATTCAGTTCAACAATTTTTAGTGATAAGGGCTTATTTATTTTGAATTAGGTCCAGTGGCGCCTCCGAGGGCGCCTCAGCCAATATTATAGAAAAAAGGTACGCCACTGTCTTATTCGTAGTTTTCTTCAGTTTGAATAAAGAAAATTACAACTTTTTGATCTCATGTATTATCTTCATATATAGTTTGTTTTTCGAAAAATTTAGAAACCAGGCTATTGCATTTCAATAATATGGAAAAAATTTATTTTTTCATATCAAAAATTTGTTGATATCAATAGTACATCTAGTACTGGAGTTTCATATACAAGAGTTTTCAGGTAACGCTATAAATAAAAATCTGGAGTGTTAATATGAGAACAGCCAGGTGGACAATTCTCAAGGTCCTCCACGTCATATCCTGCCTTTAGGACAAGTGATATTGTGATGCTCAAGCAAGAACACCTCAATGAGCTGAAACATCTTCTGAAGTAATGGGTGGATGATCTCGCAAAATGTGGATTCACCTGAATCCTACACAGACCTACTAAGCGCACAACGACTAGATACTTTATTTCAGTTTCGATTTGCATGCCTGAATTCAATGGATTGGCATATGAATATGTCAAAATAGCTTTAACCAATAGATATTAACAATTTTCAGTGGCATATTGTGAAAAAGTAAGGGTGAACAAAAGTAGAAAAAAGAAAAAATACCATCCTCTATGTTTTCACAAGAATGTTGAATACAAAATCGTGCAGAAGACCTATGCTCCAAATTTTAACGAAAACTGTAAATGTTATTAACAAAAAAACACCCTTCATCTCGAAAATGAAGTTTTAAACACAATCGTCTTGAAGTAACATGTTCTACCGACTTTTAGAGATCTGCTACAAAAAAATGTATCACCCTGTATATGTAACAATCGAGATATCTACAATTGAAGATATTTCGAAAATTTGAGAGTTTCAAAATAACTCGAAGACCGACGGAGATAGCGGAAATTCATTTTCGCTGTTGAGTTTTCTCGAAAATTGGCATCGCGAATGGGATTTCATTTTTTTCTTACATCAATATCTCACCTAGCTGCTGAACAAAAAAATCCAAATTTACTCACCCTGTACAATACGAATTTAATTCATCTCAATCTCTACTCAATAAAGTCCATATTTGTTTGCCCTTAATATTAGTGCTTTGCTACAAAGTCGATGTCGTTTCAAACATGACTAATATAACAATTTCGCGAAACCTCTAAAGTCAAAGATAAATCACTTCACGCAGTGTAAATATCAATTTTAAGAGGTCTACCTTGAACTAAGTAAGTTAAGATCTTATGTAAATCGATTTCGACCATGAACCCAAAGTGGTAAAATGAAGCGTGATAATAAGACGACGGATATTTTTTTCTTATTGAAATTAAAATAAACATTGGTTCCTTGGTTTTTATAGTTATATTAGAGCATAAATCAGTATGACTTACGAATTTTAATATACAGTCTGAGTTAAAATAACACCGATGGATGATGTCATCAATAAATTATCATTACCATTACATTAAAAAGAAGTACTTCGGAGATTACGAAAGAGCATTTTATTCTTCTCTTCTACGTATTCGTACCTATGAAACTTATCTGGTGCAAGAATTATTGAAATATTTCACGACAAACATCCTCATCTTTATAAGGAAATAGAAACATTAAGTAACAGATTTCCTGACCACACGTTAATAGATTATCTCTGGGGATACTTGAAAGATTGGTAAACGATGTTTGAAAACACTCGATTGAGGAATTTGGTTCCAATATTTGACCAGTCTTGTACAGGTGGGCTGATTTCGATGTTTTAGTACGGCAGCTAAATGAAATACACCACAAAAATTGTCGCATCACCCTACTTTTACGACAATACTATATAAACTTTTAGGTTGGTCATTCAAGAGTCGCTTGGTAACTTTCAGAAGTATCAACAATTTTCGAGTTAATGAAAAATTAAAAAATCCTACCTTCTTCAAACATTCGCTAAGATACAAATCAACTAGCAACGAATGGTTACTAATCATTTTCAAAATCGAGTGTTTCCTCCCCGGGCCCTAATTACTGCCAGTATACGTCTCGAAAGCCCCTCGAACAAATTTTGGATGTACTCTGGAGTCACTGAGTTCCAAATTTCAGGAATCAGATTTCCTAATTGTTGGAGTGTTCTACAAGGCATCCTACGTTGCTGAATTCGCCACCCCGTGTTGTCCCAAACATGTTCTATGGAATTCAAGTCGGGACTTCTGGCTGGCCATCTTAAAATATCAATTTCGGCATTTTTCAGAAATTCTGTAACTACTCCAGCTGCATGAGGGTGAGCATTATCATGCATATAAATGAAGTTTTCGCCAATCAATCGGCCACAGGGTACAACATGGGGTTCAAGGATATCTGCAATGTATCTGGCTGCTGTCATTCTTCCATTATTCAGTAGGACTAACTCAGTTCGACCATGAAAAGAGAAGCCTCCCCACACCATTACTCAGCCCCTTCTAAGTTTTCGGTTTGTGAGATATTGCATTGCTGATACCGTTCCCCAGGTCATCTGTATACAGGCATGCGTCTATCATTTGATACTAGACAGAACCTGGACTCGTCGGAAAAGAGAACATTCGACCATTCTGGAATACCCCAATTTGCATGTTCCCTCGCAAACTGAAGTCTTGCAACACGATGCTCTCTGGTGAGACGCAGGCCGGTAGAAGCCACCCTTGGTCTCATGTCGTCTTCTCTGAGCCTGTTCCTAAAAGTTTGCAATGAAATATGCACATTTCTGGAAAGTGCAAGTTCATTTTGTAGCATTCTAGCCGTACAGTGCCGAACTCTTACTGCAGTTAAACGAAGCCAACGATCATCAACTGGTGTTGTAATCCGATCTCTTTCCTGTCCGGCCCTTCTTCCATATTCCCCTGTTTTATGGTACCCATTAATTGCTCTTGAAATAGTGTTTTGGGTAACATTCAACAAGATAGCCACGTAACGTTAGCTTCGCCCTCTCTAGAAGTGTTCTTATGACTTCATGATCACTCAAATAGCGTCCAGGACGTTCAGCAGCTATTACAATACATTCAAAGATTCGAAAATCTGAAGAGAAATTGGATGAATACTGATAGTCAAATAAACTCATTCTTGGTTCAGACGTGTTTGAGATCATATGGAAACAAATGTTACTACATAGATAAGATTTTTTCCCCTTATATGTCCAAAAACATATGTTGACAAAGAAACTGTGATCGAGCTGCTCAATCGATTGTGGAATTCAGAATACCAGGTGATGCAACAATTTTTGTGGTGTGTGTATAATAGTTAGAGAAGAATGTCTGAAATCTTCTTTTCAGAGACCTATTTAGCGATATCTCCCTCCATCTTCGAGTTATTCAAAATTTCTCGGAACTTTGGGAAATTGTTTTTTGACTAAATTTCAGTGACCCAGCGGTTTTCGAGTTATGATGCAAACATACTTTCTTTAAGACAAAGCATAAGCGACTTCAATTTTGTTGGAAGAAGAATTGTTTCTTCTTCTTCTTTTCACCAATAAATTAACACATAAAGCCATTTTTCGAATTCTCAACCTCTTTTCGGGGAAAATCTGAAATTGTTTCAAATTCATTCATTTAATGATTTATGTTGCTCTTTGACTGAAAAACACAGATACGGCACTCATATAACTTGACATAAAACTAATAATGAAAAATGTAAACCCTAAAACCTTGTAATACCGGATATTTCCACCCATGGCTAGAATAATTGCATGAAATCTTCGATTCATACTCAAAATAGATGATGACCTCATAATATTCTGGTCCATTACGTTTCAAATTTCGATCATTTTGTTCCGAACCTCATTCATGGTAGCTGGCTACTGTTGCTGGCTTCTAAATCTTCTATTGAGACATGTTCGATGGGTTTCAAGTCTCGAGTTCGTGCAGGCCACTCCATCGAAGTAATTTTATGATCTTGAAAAATAACGCATCGATATGAGCTCGTTGAGATCTGATGTATGCATGATACACAAAAACGTTTCCACCGAAATTGTTTACCACAAATGGCATAACATATACTGCAAAATGTCTGTAACGTACCTCTGCGCATTCAGGGTTTCATTATTCACGATGACCCGATCATTGCAGGCGTTTATAGAAAGTCCTCCTCACACAATTATTGAACCTCCAACAACCATTGGTAAGTAGAAACTTGCACTGGGCATATATCTCATTTCGAGTTCTGTACACTAGAGAACGTCGATCACAATGAAAAGGCAAAACGTTGACTCATCTGTAAACAAAACTCTCTCCCACTCAGCTTATAATCATTTGACATGTTTTCTGGCGAAATTCAATCGGGCTTTTCGATGCACTGCGGTTACAACTGTACCTTCGACAGGAATTCTCTGACCAAATTTCCTTAAACGTTGTCGAATTGTTTCAGTGCCAATTTGAACACCACTGTTCTATCCAACCTGAGTTTGAAGGTACCTAGAAGTAGCGAACCGTTGGCTCACCGAGGAAATCCTTAAATAACGGTCATGGATCGACGTTGTTGCTCGAGGACAACATTGCCCAGGTCTCCTTCATGACTACCAGTCTCCCTGTACCTGTGAATCATTAGTGAAAAGGTTGAATGGGATACTCCAATCCTTTGTCATATTCTTCTAATTATTGACATATGTTTTTTTATATGTCCGGACAAATGCCAACAAAATTCGATGTTTTTTCTTAACGCATTTATTTCTCTTTGCAGAAACAAAATGAAAGTAATAAATTGAGATTTTGCAAGAAACCACCACATAATGATACCAGCCGTTGTTGATCAGTTTTGTGAATAACGTTTGTTCTTGGAAATTTTAGTTTTCGGTAATAATGCAACGCGAATCACGAAATTTGACCCCCGGCAGAATGTGCTGAAGCAGGGGTGTTAAATGATCTAGGTTGGTCTGGAATAGACCAAAGGCTTGGGGTGTCCTATTCAACTGTATTCAGTATGGAAGACTGGTAGTCATGAAAGGAGACCTGGGCTTGAGCAGCAACGTCGTTCCATGACTGTTATTTGAGAATTTTCTCGTTGAGACAACGGTCTGCTCGAGATCCTGCGCAGCACATCGACGAGACCGACTGAACTTTGCTTGTGAATATGTCAATTAGTTAGAAGCTGACAGGGACAGAGTTTTGTTTACAGATGAGTCGAGATTTTGTCTTTTTCATTTCGATTGACGTTTTCTAGTGTACAGACGTCGAAATGATAGATATGCCCAGTGCAACTTTTTACCTACCTATGATTCTGGTGGAGGTTCAAAATTGGTGTGGGGAGGAATTTCTTCGAGCGCCAGCTGTGATCTGGTCATCGTAAATAATGGAACCCTGAATGTTGTACTATGTGCGGCAAGCTTGGATGAAAACTATTTGTTTATGCATGATAACGTCAGATCTCACCAAATTCATATCGAACTTATTTCAAGATCTCGAAATCACTTCAATGGAGTGGCCTGCACGAAATCCAAACCTCAATCCCATCGAACATGTCCTGGACATTCTCAATAGAAGATTAAGAAGCCAGCAAAACCAATCAGCTACCGTGAATGAAGTGCAGAACAGACTGATCGAAATTTGGAACGAAATGGAAAAGAATGCTATAAGGTCATTGAATTTGACTATGAATCGTAGATGTCATGCAGTAATTCTTGCAAGGGTGGAAATACCTGGTACCAATAGGTTTTTGGGGACTTTTTTTTCCAAAAGCTTAACATTTTCAACATTAGTTTTATTTCGATTTGGATTTTTTGGCGCAGTGTATTTCTCGGCGATGTAATTCATGCATTGAAAATAATTTCCACACTTTTGAATACTTGCGTTGTTTTTCCTAATTTGGGACCGATAGAACTTTCCCTTTTTCTCGTAGAAGATTGCAGTATGGAGGCTTTTTGTTGTTTTAATGTTATTGAAGGAGATACTTCCTTCACATTCATATTTTTGCAATCATTCTGAATGGAATATTGACAGTAGAACATTCTTAGACCAATATTCATTTTCATCAGGTTCCTAAGGAAGAGAAATTTAGAATTTGGGGGAAGTAATTTTCATCTCAAATTACATTCTACAGTACGAATCATAAATTCAAGGAGGACAGAATTGATTGTCAACCTCTAAGATCACAGATAACTATTTTAATCTGAATTTAATCAAATCATAGAAAAAACCATGGACTTGAACAGAGCCTAAAAAATCTGTGATTTTCAGTCATAGAACCACATGAATCGTTGATGGACAAGCACCGAATGAATGAAATTGAGACTGAAAAGGGTATTGAATGCAAAAATTGACTACATATGTTATATTTTTGTAAGGAAAGAAAATACTACATTCAATAAAAGTAAAACCACCCTAGGTTTGTATTTAAAAGAATTAAATGTTTTGATTGTAGCTCGTTAACAGCTGAGCCAATTTTTTTCCACGGCACTAAATTTCATTGATAAAGGGGCCTCTAGAATGTCGAGATCATTTTTATGTAACTTAAATAATAACCGAGATAGTCGCAAATGAAAATTTTCTCAAAATTCGGGATATTTAGAAAAATTATTCCTTTGAAAACTAAAATAATTCAACTAACTGCCATACTAATACATTTCCCCACTTCATTTTTTATTTGACAATTTTCTCAACTAATCCCATTGTTATCGATGGAATTGCAACAAATGTTGTACTTGAATTAATTGAACATCAAAAATTAATGTATTTCTGTTACGAAACATTTTCAGATTCGAAAATATAAACAAAAGGTTCTTATCTAATCAAAACAGCAAGTCTTAATGTAATAAAAATTCTCTTCGAATTTAAATTATCAAAGGAATTTTTCAATAATTCGAAAATCATGGAATATTATTCCATTAGAAGCATCTTATTTCATATTATCCACCAAACGCTCAAATAAATATCACAGGTTTATTTTCAAAGCCAACTTTGTTTTTTAAATATTTTCACCCCACTGAATTCTGAGAACTTTAAGAAATAAGCCCTACAATAAATGATCACCTGATATAATATACTCATCCTGAAATTTACCATTCTTTTCATTTTCAGGTCAAGGAAAATTCGATATTCAGTTCTTGGACCACGCCCTCCAATTTTGTTCTCATCTGATCTACGGCTACGCTGGAATCGATGAAAAAACTCTCAAACTTAAATCATTGAACGAAGCTCTAGATCTCACCAACCACAATTTCAAGAAAGTCACAGAACTCAAAAAACGATTCCCTGGTGTAAAAATCCTCCTCTCAGTTGGCGGAGGAAAAGATGGACAGTATGATGAAGATAGAAAAGTGGAGAAATATTTGAAATTGGTATGTTTTCTCATCCTTTTGTAAAATGCAGACTTCTGGCACAATTCGAATAAAATCGATGCGGAATTTTCTAAGAGCAAGTGGAATATTGATTACTATATAGATAGTTCTTCCAATTTTATATCTGTAAAAATTAAGACAATACTTTTTATTTTAGTTGGAATCTTCTGATAATCGATTTGCCTTCATAAACTCCGTGGATTCTTTCTTGAAAATTTATGGATTTGACGGTTTAGATCTTGGCTGGCAGTTCCCCGAGACAAAACCAAAAGTTATCCGAGGAAAAATCAGTAAGTTTGTTTAAATATCTCAAAAAATTCTAAAAAAATAGGGATGTTAATTTCAAGGTAAGAAACAAAAAATTAGACAGAATTGTTTCCGCTTTGTTCAAGACATTATGAATTCTTCTTACAAGTCCCTTGTTGGGTGCCTTAAAATTTGTTTCAGCAAAACTGATAGAAGTGCATCTCGTGTTCTGAATTTTACATACTTCATTGTTGTAATTAGATTGCATAGACCATTCAGAAAAAGTTAAGAGTAATAAATCAGTAGTTGACATGGGCATGAGCTCACTGCTCTTGGTTTATAATCGAATATCGCGTTGCATTAAATATGCTGACAACGGTATAACTATATTAAACTACTATACTGTATCATTGATCAATGAAGCCTGAACAACGTGATAGTTGATATACATAATGAATAATAAAATAGAACAAGTTACTATGTTTTAACTATCACTAATTTATTGATGTAAAGAATGACAAAGTTTTTACATTGGTTGGACCGGTTTCGGACATACGTCCATTATCAACAACAAGCTAATGAAAACTGAATACTCATGTACAATACAGGAATTACCATCTATAAAATGCTAGTAGAGGTTACAGAAAATTGAACAATGGTGATTGGCAGGTAATTAAGTCTACCTGATCGTTAAGGAGCTTAACCCTTTCTACCCTAGATGCCTTGAAAATTTCCATCGATTCAAAGAAATTGAGTTTATAAGATTTATCACAGGAATGAATTTTTAGCTGTTGAAGTTCTGGAAAGGAATGACATTCATTCAGACAATGTGCAGCTAAAGCTGAATCATATTTCTAATGTAGGAATGACCGGAAATGTTCTTTGTATCTAGCCTTGAAAGAGCGTCCTATTTGGCCTATATAACTCACTCAGAACATGTTAATTGGTATACTCCTGATTTTCGATCGGTTTTATCTTTTGTGTTGAAAAGCAGGCCTGACAATTTGCTGAATGGTTTGAATGCAATATGAACTTTTTTACTATCTGACAAAACTCTAGCAACCTGTTCTGACGTCTTCTCAAAATATGTTAGAGACATAAATTTTTCGGGCTTTTCTCTGTTGGATTGGGGATATATCGAAGCCGTACGGCTTCAATATGAAAGCAATAGAGAGTTTAATTAATCGAAAAATACGCAAAAACACATTCAACATGATATATCCCCAATCCAAGAGATATATATTATATTATATAGGTCAAACAGGACGCTCTTTCAAGGCTAGATACAAAGAACATTTCCGGTCATTCCTACATCAGAAATATGATTCAGCTTTAGCTGCACATTGTCTGGATGAATGTCATCCCTTTCCAGAACTTCAACAGCTAAAAATTCTTCATTCCTGTGATAAATCTTATAAACTCAATTTCTTTGAATCGATGGATTCAGGAATGAATGTCAACGAAGGAGCACAATAAGCCTTGAATGGCTGCAGTGGAACCGAACTCTGAAGACACAAAATGAAATACAAATACGAATACGAATACACCGAGAGAGTAACTTGTCCGGTTAGATTGTCTGTCAAATCAATACTAATTAACTTATCAGAATGAAATTTCATGTTTACACTTTAAAAGAATTGTATTGTCAAATATGTTTTAACTTCTGTACTAGTATCACAATTTCATTCGTTTTTACCTGATTTAGTACTAATTAAAAAAAGTTTGAAATAATGTATCGGAATTTTCCAGGTGGTTGGTTCAACTCATTGAAGAAGAAAGTGGTAGGCGAAGATGATGTCGATGAAAAAGCTAGCGAACACAAAGAAGAATTCACAGCGTTAGTCAGAGACTTGAAAAACAAGTTCAAACATGAAGGACTATCTCTGACATTGTCTGTCCTGCCAAATGTTAACAGCACAAGTGAGTGAGAAAACTTATTTCAAATTCCTTATGTTATATGAACAGTTAGCTCGAATAAAATCCAATTTTCTTTTAGTATATTATGATCCTACAATTTCCCAATATTTGGATCTGATAATTGTAAAAGCCTTCAATTTTTACACCCCTGAGAGGAATCCTAAAGAAGCAGATTTTCCCGCACCACTGTTCCCTGTTTTCGATAGAAAAGTCGAAGAAAATGCTGATTATCAAGTTAGATACTGGTGAGTTTCAATTCAGTAGCATTGGGCTGAATCGCATTCAACCAGAAATTTGATATATTGTAGGACTGAGCATGGTACTCCTAAAAACAAAGTTATTTTGGGAATTCCCACTTTTGCGAGAACATGGAAAATGACTGAAGATTCTGGATTAACGGGAGTTCCTCCATTGAAGATTGAAGGGCCTGGAACAGGAGGCCCTTATACCCAAACTCCTGGATTGTTGAGTCACCCTGAAGTTTGCAACAAATTGACCAATATCGAAATAAAACATAAACTTGTTAAGACTGGAGATCCTACTGGCAGACACGGTAAGGATTCAAGAATTTGTTTTTCAATTCATTTTAACTATTCGAACTGTAAAATTACAAACAACTCAAAACGACCCAACATATCATATGTCGCGTAACAATCTATTTTAATGCAGAAACATCAGCTTCATTGCCTTTATAATATGTAATTGAATATATTCATATTTCAGGAGTCTATGCCTACCGAACTGTTGATAATAACAATCCCGAAGGAATTTGGATTGCATTCGAAGATGGAGATTCGGCAGGTTCCAAAGCATCTTATGCTAGAGAACGAGGTCTAGGAGGTATTGCCATAGACGACTTAACCTTGGATGATTTCAGGGGATTGTGCACTGGAAATAAATATCCTATTTTAAGAGCAGCAAGACTTAAGTTGTAATGTGTGAATTTTTTAATGATGTGAAATGTTACGAAATGAATTTTATTTTTTTGAGAAAGCTGTGTCTGATTCATGAGAAAACCCTAAATTGAAGTATTTCAGATTCATGAAAAACTTAAACCTGTTCTAGCAAATATTACAATAGTCATGGAATTTATACTTAGCCAAGAAATTTACGAACAATTTCAATATGTTAAATTTCTTCTTTGGTAGGCCACTAAATATTAACAAGTTTTTTTGGGATATGTCTGGACATATACCAACAAATTTCTGATGGGAAAGGAAATGAAAAAAATAAATTGAGATTTTGCAAGGACCCACCACATATTGATAGCAGTGGTTGTAACGTTTGTTTTTCTCTAATATTTTAATTTTCGTTAATAATGCAATGCTACTCACGAAATTTGACCCCGGCACTATGAGCTGAAGCAGTGGCATTAGAGGACCTAGGTTGGACTCAAACAAAGGCTTGGGGGGTCCCATTCAACTGTTCTATGAATGATCTGCAGGTACAGGGAGACTGGTAGTCATGAAAGAAGAGCTGGACGTTATTTAAGAAGTTCCTTGTTGAGACATCGGTTCCATAGAACTAAGCACAGCTTCGACCGAATAGTTGAGTCCAAATAAGCATTGAAACGATACAGCACCACAGGAAATTTGGCGTGAGGCAAATGTCGCAGCTCGAGGCAGCACATCGACGAGCCCGATTGAATTTTGCCAGGGAAGTTTCGTCAATTGGTTAGAAGCTGACTGGGGAAGAGTTTTGTTTACAGACAGGTTGACATTTTGTCCTTTGCGATCGATGTTCTCTAGTGAACGGACGTCGAAGTCAAACTTTTTACCTACCTATGGTTTTCGTGGAGGTTCAATAATAGTGTGGAAAGGAAATTCTTTGAACGTCAACACTGATTTAGTCATCGTAAATGATGGAACTCTGAATACTCAGAGGTACGTTTCAGACCTTTTAGAATTTGCGGCAAACATAGGAGAAAACCTTTTGTTTATGTATGATAACGCCACACCTCACCAAGCTCATACTGTAAGAACTACCTTCAAGATCACGAAATCACTTCAATAGAGTGGCCTGCACGAAGTCCAGACCTTAATCTTATCGAACATGACTGGGACATTCTCAAAAGAAGATTGAGAAGCCAGCAAACAAGCCAATTACCCGTGAATGTATCAGAATGCTATAAAATCATTGAATTTCAGTTATAATCGAAGATGTCAAGCAATAATTCTGGTCAGGGGGAAAATGTCCGTATTAACAGGTTTTTAGGGACTCTGATTTCTCCCAAATGTTCTTCATTTTTCATTATCAGTTTTATTTCAGTTTCTATGAGTACCATTTCCGTTTCGATTGTTCTCAAGAATTCGTTAGTGCTGGTGGATTAATGGAAGAATAATTCTTTAACATATATAAACTTCTTTTGAATAAATTCAAATTTTCGATTTTGTGCGTTAATTTTTCAGCGCAGTGTAGTTTCCTTTGTGATATTCTTGATGAACTTGAAGAATTCACGGAATTGTTCATTTTTTGATTTGGTTATTTGTTCTTTGAAAAATCTAATGTGAATCTATATTTTGATGTTTAAAAACGAATATAGCTGTGTGGAATAATAGCCACAATGAAGTAATGTCTAAGTCTTGTAATTGTAATCTTGATTTTGTCTTATATTTTTCCTTCAATGACTGAATTTTATTATTGGTTCATTGCAGTATTATTTGCAAAATGTCTTCAGGAAATAATAAATGCCATACCTTCATCGGGTCGACTTCTTGTCCCATTGATTGAACCAGAGATTTGAAACCTGGGAGCTGCGTAACGATATTGTCCTTTTTCATTATAACTGAAAGATGTATTATCCCAATTTTCGACGTTACGTGATGAATCGATTATACTTCAATTCCATCATTTTCTTCATCGGAATTTTCATTATAAAATTCCTAAATTCATTGCATTAGACAAATTCGAATAAGTATGGGAAAGCACGCTACTTGATAAAAGTGCACAGCAACTCAAATGACAATTTCAAGGGTGGGGTAAGTTTGGGAAGGAACCGGTTCTGCCGTCGATCACTGTAACCACACGACATGCGCTTTTTGTGATCATTCTAAATGAAATATTGCCAATTCAATATCCAAAGATTCATAGTGAGTTACTACTCAAGGAAGGGATATTTCGAGTTCGAGAAAAAGTAATTTTCATCTGAAATTGCATTCTGTAGTACAAATCACAGATTCATGAAGAACAAAAGTCATTGTCAACCTTTATGACCACAGATAATTACTATGGTCTAAATTTAATTAAACCATAGTAACACCCATAGTCTTGAACATGACCTCAATCTGTGGTTTTCAATTATAGAACATATCATTGATAGAAGTACCAAATGAAAAAAGTTCAGACAGTTTTAAATTTTCCCTCAAAAATAGAGAATGCGTAAATGCACTGCATGTGTTATATATTTTTGAAAAGGGAAAATATTACATCATACAGAAGTAAAATCTACAAAAGGTTCGTATTTTAAAAAGCTTGTTTATATTAGAACTCAGAAAACGTTGAGTCAAAAAATCCCTTTTTTTACACCACTAAAATTTAACACAAAAAAGTGCCTGTAGAGTGTCAAACTTTGATAAGAACAGAGATATCTGGGAATGACAATTTTTCCAAAATTCCAAAAACATTTGATGGCAGTAAAAGCTCCTTATTCGTGCTTTCTACATTCACGTTTTCACTATTCGGTATCCTTTGTAAACGCGTCGTCAAATGGACCAATAAAAAAGTAAAATAGACCTTATTACTACTACGCCTAAGATTGTTTTCAAATGATATCGCCGTTGCATTGGTTCCGCTCTTCCTTTGACATAAGCCGCGGTCGGTGTTCTTGAGAATGAGAACCAAGTGTTTAAGAAAAGCGACCTTATTACTCAATGCATAAAGTACATTGTTAAATACCACTTATTAGACGTTCCGTCCTTTGACTAAAGCCGCTTTGCGTTTTTTATTGTTTCATATTTTCATTGTTTACAAAAATTGTGATCGAGTAATAGGTCTCTACCGTTGTCTTCCTAATTAATACTGTCGACTAAAAAAAATTGAAAAACGAGTTTTCATAGAAATACTTGATCGTTTACGCCTTGGAGAATCGTTTGCATACATACCACGCTCATTCAATGTTAACTAATCAACTGTATCGATCGATAGAAAAATCCGAATATGAAACAAGGTCGTCTGTAGCTTCAACTTCAATGTCAGCGAAAACTGTTTGTGATCCACCAATAGAAAAAATGGAAATGGTGTTATCATTATGGATCGAACGCAACCAAAAAAGGGTGCTCCTGAGTGGTCCAATTATCCTGGAGTCTTTCCGCAAGAACCTGGTGGTAGTTCTGGTAGTGGAGGATTTCAAACATCGGAAGATTGCTTCAATAAATTTAAGGTGCGAGAATCATTAAAATCGCTGGAGAAGCTGAATCTGTAGGCACTGCTGCAGTAGAAAGATATCCAGAAGAATTTGCAAACCTAGTAGTTGATGGAGGATACAAACCTAAGCAAGTATTTAATGTAGACGAAACTGTACTGTTGTGGAAGGGAATGTTAAACAAAACATTTCCAAAAGCGGAAAATCTGCCCAATGGATTTAAAACAGCAACGGATAGAGTTACACTGCTGCTATGTTCTAATAGTTCTGGACATTGTGTTATTAAACCACTGATGCTTAATAGATCGTTAAATCCTCGGGTTTAAAAAAATCAAAACAAGAACGACTTACCAGTATTTTGGCGTGCTAATAAGAAGGCGTAGGTTAAAAGCGCTATTTTTTATTAAAAACAGAAAAGAATTTAGACTTTGAAGCTGTTCTAGCATTAAACATTACACCAGATCATTCTGGCGAACTTGAAACTATGCATCCAAAGCTGAAAGTGACATTTTTACCTGCCAACACGACATCTTTGCGTCAACCTATGGACCACGGAATAATATAGCCTTCAAGCTTTCTTACATTAGACGAACGTTCAAAATCATATTGGATAATATAGAATGTGTTTCTTGTATAAATGTTATGGAATGTTGGAAGAAATTTGATATAGCAAAATGTATCTTAAACATAAAAGAATGAGTGGAAGAACTGAACCGATACACATTGAAATCATGCTGGAAAAACTGTGCCTGATCTAACTGCAGAAAATGACAAAGAATCTGTGCAAATTCGAACTTTAACTGCGAACATGGATTCTGACTTGGTTCGCCGAACGGAAAGGGAATTCTAAAATATCAGTGAATCTCAAAATATAAATATGTTCTTAGTAATATTCAATATTTATTCAATGTCAAAAAGTGATTGTGATGTAAAATATGGATAAAATGTCTCACCACAGTTTTTATTCTACGAATTGAAAATAAGGCTGCTGATAATTTTTCACACACTGAGTCTATGTGGGGTCGCCAAGTTAATGAGCCATCTATCAGGAATCCCAATAAAGAGATGTGGAATGTATCCTTTGATCTTTTTGTGGATATGGTCAGTTTTTGTGTTTTATTTGTGTTGAGAACCATTTGTTATGATCGAACCAATTCACTTTATCCCTCATGGCAACCTCTGCTGAATAATTCAATTGCGTCCTTTTTCTGTCCTGGTGATAAATGCCGTGTCATCTGCATAAATTTTCATTCCGTCTACTCTAACATTATGTACCAAGTCATCGATGTACAATATAGAGGATCGGGCCAAGTATCGATCCTTGGGGGACTCCGCAGTTGAGTGTTCTAGCCTTAGACTTTATCCCATTTCACTCAACCACCTGGCACCTATGCGAAAGATATGATGACAACAGCGAATGGGTTGTTTCTCTTATACTGCAATGATATAACTTCGACAGAAGGTGCAATCAAAAGCTTTGCTAAGATCTGAGCAGATAAGCATCGCTTCATCCATATCATCCAGAACTTCAAACACAAAGTCAATAACTTCAATCATGGCTGTTATAGTCGATCGATCATTTCTGAAGCCATGCTGATTTCTACTGATGGGATGATTCGACTCCAGATAACTAATTAGTCTGGATTTTATCAACGACTCAAAAATTTTCGAAATAGCCGGCAAGATCGAGATTGGCCTATAGTTTCCACATTCACTTGTCTCTCCATTCTTATGTACTGGGACGACTCGAGCGATCTTGAGCTCTTCAGGAAAATATCCATCTTTGAAGCAAATGTTAATAAAATGGCAAAGCGGCCCTGACAACACCTTTATTGTCCTCTTCAAAAGTCTCACCGAGAAGCCATAAATGTCACGGGAGTCTCTATTCTTAAGCTTAGATGCTTCTTCCTGAACCTCTTGCGGTGTCACAGGCAAAAGGAATATCGAGTTCGTTCCAGCTATCGATTTGGCCACTATTTTAGTGTACTGATCCGACGGAGTATGTATTGAAGCCGCTGCGTCAATGCTAGCGAAATAAGGGCTGAACTCTTCAGAGGTGCAGCTACTACTTGCATTCTTTCCCTTTTTAGATTTTAATTCAGAGTTTATAATAGACCAAATTTGCTTTGATTTTGTTTTCAGCAGTCGTTATTAATTCCCTTTTCTTACTTCGAATTTGGCTTATGTTGGCTTTATGGTATACATCTCTAAGATATTGATACAATAACTTAGAATTTTCGTCCGCTTTTACCCTAGCTATCGTGTAAGCTGCTTCCATCTGATTTTTCATCTTCAAGATTTGGGGATCATTAAATGCTTGCTCTCTCTTCCGATTTTTCAATTTGATTTTTCTTTCTGGGAAACATTCATTTAACGTTTTTGTAAGTAAGACGTGAAAACGAGTATATGAATCTCTAGCATTTTTTACGCAGACGATATTCTAGTTTATGCAACCGAGTTTATCAATGAATCTAATGGTGTTAGCTTCATTAATTGTTCGAATGTATTTGTACACTATTTCTCTAGTACCATGGTTTCGCCTGATAGCCAGTTTCTGGGAAAGATGATCGGACAAGTGAAGATCCATTGTGCATTTTTTGTAATCTACCGAATCCAAATTTGTAAACATATTATCTATGCAAGTACTAGATCTAGTTGTTGTGCGGGATGGTTCCAAGAATACTCTGAATGAGCCAAATGATTCAAACATTTCCTCAAGTTGCCTTTTTTCTGCGCTGGACTTAATATTAAAATCTCCCAATATTTTGAGTTTACAAATGTCACCATCAAATTGGCCCATAATCATAGATTTTGTTTTTTCACATTCACAAAGAGGTCTCCTGCATTTTTGTTATGGCACTCTCTACAGAAAACCATAGTGGACAGAGTTGTACTCTGTAGAGTGTGCTTGATTTACAATATTTTGCAGACTTTCTACAAAGAATGAATTGAACTTCCTCAGCTATTTCAGATATATAGTCTATTTTGGCATTACCAAAACGAATACTTTTTATACCACTTTTCATAGTTGTCCCCATTATTTCTTTGATTCTACCTTCCATATTTTTTACCATCATTCTTTCATAGTAGATTCCCTTCCATATTTTTTACCATCATTTTTCATAGTAGTTTTTCTTTTTTTTTAATTAAATTAGTAATAAAATATCTTTTTCTGTGAAATCTTTCCAAGTCACTTCACTATTCAATATACTAGCCCCGTTGAATGCAACATCTCTTAGTTTCATTGCCTCTTTCAATTCATTGTCAAACCAGTTGTTTTTGTTTTTCATTCTTCTCAATTCTAATCGAGCTACCTCATCAATAACTGACTCTACATTCATATAAAACTCAGCAACCGTATTATCTATTCTTTCAGTATATGCTTCTGTACCAAATCCAAAAACCCAATTTCTTCTCTTCAATCTTTCCTCAGTATTTGCAGTTTTTAATTTCTTCAAATCCCTGGACCAGTACTTTACTTCGTCTATCTTTTGTTTATATTTACTGCTCAATTTAACACTAACCATAATATCATCAGCTATTTCAGGTTCTTTCAATATTGCAACCTTCAACTCCAATATGTTCGAAAACATTAAATCCACTGTAGTTTTAGACCTATCTGTTATACAAGTAAAATCTTTAACTAGCTGCTTCAATCCCATGCCCTCATCATGTCCAAGAGCTTATCAGAATAAAAAGCCTTTTTACTAACATCAATATTGAAATCTCCCAATACTATCATCTTCATTTCTTCTTTCACATGAATCTGCTTCAAAAGCTCCTGAAAAGTCTGAATAGAATATGCCACAGAAGCTCCAAGAGATCTATAAATCAAAGTTATGCTCACAGACAATACCCACAAAGTATTTTAGACATACTCATTGCTAATCAAGTCATGGTTCAACCCTTCTCTAATGAGTAAGATGTCTGCTTTGAGAATTACATCTAACGATTGAATACCCCAAAAAATAAAAATTCATTATTCCCTATTTCCTCCGTAATTCATGTTTCAGTCAAGGCAACCACTATTTTCAACATAATATCTTATTTGTTCTAAATTACTCCATAGACTCTGACAGTTGAGACACACTATTTTTAATTGTTATGCAGACTCATAGATAATCCTATTTCTAGCTGATTTTTCCGCTTTAATGAAACACTCACATGTCTTATCCCAAGCTGCATGATTAGTGTCCAGATTAAGTTCATGCTTCTCATTTGCATGTATACATCCCAAGATCTACTTCTCCCTTATCTAATTTCCTGAAACTCTTCAAATCCATTTATACCAATATGTTAAATCTTCCCTTAAATTCCTTGGTTGTACAGAAAATATCGAATTTAAAATTTGCCTCATCACTCCAAAGTTTATTCAGTGCAATTATTTTATCCCTTAGATTATTCACTTCTCTGTCCAACTCACCTGGTATGCATACTATCTTCAATTTGGGATATTTCTTCTTTGGAATATATACATTGTACTCTTCACCTATTTCTTTCTGAACCTTATCCCTCACTTCCCTAACAATTTGGCCCTCTTCAAGAAGCGAGTAAACAGACACCTCAATTCTTCCCAAGCGCCTACTCATGTGGTGTAACAGATTCGCCTATTCCTGGGAAGCGCGCATAAAAAAGAATCATCTTTACAGTTGAAAACTACTCCACCCTTCTTCAAATTATTTACCATTTTCAAATTCACATTCAATGACACTAGATCCACTTTCTCCAAAACTTCCTTCTTTGCATTCATTTCCTCGCCCTTGTTAACGGATTTAGGTTTCACTACTATGACCTCATCTTTTTCCCCCCAATGCATCTTTGAACGATTTTTTTAGACGGCCCATTATCCTGAACACTTTTTACCCTAATCTAATCACCCTTTTCTAACATCATTTTAATATCATTAATTTTTTCCTTCAGGCTCGACATCAACTTAATAATCTCATTCAAAAATAATGGGCATTATTCTTTTCTGAATCTCATTCAGCAAAATAATGCAAGAATCACAGTAATATTCCATCACACTGCGCATTATTCTTTTCTGAATTGGCTTCAATTTGATTTCGATATTAATTTCACACTTTTTCCAATAAATTGAACACTGAAGCGTACCACCAAGACCAGAACAGTCTTATTTTTTGCTAAATCAACTGCTGAATATCAGACTGAAATGAAGGAACTGCCAAACAAAAATAAATTACAAAATTCTTTAAATCATTGTCTAAGCCTGATGAAAATACTCAATCAATAGGGTGAAACCTGCAAATAAATTTATTTTTAATAATTTATTTTTCATTTAGTCACCTAGAAACGTATCCCGGATTAATTACCATTTCATATTCACGGTTTTTGTATTCGCGACATATTTACGTTACATCTAACCCGCAAATTAAGAGATTATACTGTAATTTGAAATCTGATAGATATTGGAAAAATGTTTGATGCTTTTAACTAGTTCTCGAAAAGAGAACTATAATATTTCACATACTGAATAATCAAAATTTGCCCACACTGTACTAATAAAACAGTTTTTTCACTTACTCATTTTATATATTGAAAATATATTTCGAAAAACAATATAAAAAATTATTACAATATCAACGTCAATTTCCATCTATCTTATAGCTTCCGTAAATCTAAAACGAATACACTACCATCAGAAGCACTAGCCCCAACTTTATCCCCTCTGGAATTCCAACACACTTCAAAAATACCACCCGTGCCTTTGTAACTGTGAACTAATTGTCCGCTTTGTGTAGACCAAATATGAACACATTTATCGAAACTACCACTTGCCAAGAATTTTCCATCGGGGCTAAACGCTACAGAATACACCGGCTCGGTATGCTTTGTTAGCGTGTGTATACAAGCGCCTTTGTCGACATCCCATAATCTCACGGTTGAATCGAAACTTGCAGAGGCCAGAATTAAATTCATGTTGGGATTCTGTGTTCCAGGGCCTGTTGGAGACCATTTTATAGTGTAGATCTCTTTAGAGTGGGCTTGTAAATCGTGTACGCAAGTATCTTGTTTCATAGACCATATTTTCAGGGTCATATCGTCAGAACACGAAGCCAGAAGGATGCCTTGGGGATCCCATTTTATTGCATTGACTTCGTTCTGAAAATATAAACAATTTTTCAATAAAAAGACTTCCAAAAATGACCAAAGCAGCTTTGAAACTTACAGTGTGTCCCTGGAAAGACTTGATTGGTTTATCCATTCCCAGCTTACAAACATGTATGCATTGGTCAGTTGAACAGCTAGCAAAAGAATTGTTAGTTTGCCAATCTACGTCTAACGCTGGCGCTGAATGATAACTGAACTGTTGCGTGCATAGTCCACTTGCAGCGTCCCAAATAATTGTAGTTTTGTCGACCTGTAGAAAAAAATAATCAAAATTATAATAGTCAAGTATCTGTAAGACGTTGTTTCATTACACACTGCACAAAAGTGAAGGACATCAGGAATTACGAGTTTTCGGACTTTCGCAAGCCCGTCAAGACAGATCGACTGTTCCTTGGCAACTAGACACCAGCTCCAACACCATTTGCAGTTTTTGAGCTGTCTGTGTACCAAGAGGAACCCTCAAGTAGACGATCCTTGGAGCTGGTCCATTCCTGCCTGCTAGGAATGATGATCTGGAAAGGACGCTCCATGTTGGTTTTAGGTATTGTTGTCAGATTTCATACTCAGCAACTTGTTGTTCAGACTGTAAAGCGGCGGGCACGAAGCCGAACATACCCGTTCCATTTCGGGAAAGGTGATGGAATCTGTTTGAAGCCATTCTAGTAGAGCGAAAAGCTCCAGTAATCATCATGCAGGCCGTTCTCTGCAATTCAGAGAGCTTCAGTTGAGATTGCTTTTTAAGACTGCACTCCCTCTAGTAATGCAGCCGTATGTGATAGGTGGTCTCACCACCATCACATATTGCCACTGAAGTTGCTTTGGGGCAAGACCTCGTTTTTTTCCACAGATCATTTGACATGCCCATAATGAATGTCTAGCCTTGTGTATTGTGTTTTCTAGGTGCGAATTCCACGTGAGCTTACTATCCAAGGTAACCCCCAGATATTTTGCTTTCTCCCCAACTGAAATAAACACTCCACCCAGTATCGGGGTAGAAACAAATATCTTCTTTTTCCTGGTGAATGGAACCATTAGGGTTTTGTGGGGGCTTATGCTAAGTTTCTCATCCTCACACCACTCTTGTATAGCTGACATATCCTCCTGAAGTCTAACAGAGACATCGCTGTCATCTCAAATATCCAACCATAGAATAGTTGCCTTATGGCAATATCTTGCGAATTCTTCTGTGGACATTATCGAATGAAGAAATCATAGAATCAAAACTCAAAATAAGTAAAAAGGACAAGTTCAAAGGTCGTGTTGGAATTGTGTATTCCCTTAACAGATTCTACAGCTTCTGAGAGATTTCTCAGCAATTCGTTCAAATTTCTTCCTTATTTTCTATATTATTACGTTCTCTCTCTCTCTCAGATTCTTGAAAAATCTAAGTGATAAAATTATTATGTTATCAGTCTTGTAAAAACTTTTTGATGAAGTTTGCAAGACTGTTGTAGGGGTCCTCCTAGATCATCCGGGCACTAGGTGTTTCAGCGCCCAAGTTCAGTGTGTGTGGATCTTAAGGCTTCCGTGACTGCTAGACTTGCTTGCCTTTGGATCTCGTTTATTTTGCTCCCTTTTATCTCCTTGTCCAGTGCAGGCCACCATACGATGGCCGCATAGGTCATAGGCTATCACTGTCATGTATAACAAATATATTATATTTGGTTTGAGTCCCCATCGGGGGCTGAATAATCTCCGGCAGGTCCAGAGTGTGTTTTGCGCTCTTTGAGCTTGTCTTACGATGTGATTGTTTCAATTTAGTTTGGGGTCGAGCATCAAACCTAGATATTTCACTTGTTTAACCAGTATTAGTTCCTCGTTAAAAAGAATGGGAGCCTTGAAAGGCGGTAGTTTCTTTTTTCGAATGAATAGAATCAAGGGATCGCCTGCAGGGGGGGAGTACTATCTCCTCTCTTCTGGAACCTCGCGTTAGATGGGCTCCTGGAGGTGCTTGTCGATACTGGGCACTTTGCGATGGGTTATGCCAAAGATCTCGTCCTCCTTGTTCGTGGAAAAAACCTCTGCACCATATGTGAAGTTGCGCAGAATGCGCTGCAAATGACTGAATAATGGTGCAGAGAGAATGACTTGTCTGTTAATCCACACAAAACAGACATGTTCTATTCGACTTCTCGTACTTCATAATAAAAATATTTTTTTTCTTCCGTTATAGGCGGAGCAATCTCATGTTTTAGGTACATGTGTTGGGCTACATGGTCATCTGTGCTTGATGTGATGTACTCTTTCAATGAATTAGAAAAGAATATATTGTCAATGCAAGTGTGGGTGTTTTCAGTTTTCCTGGATGGTTCACATATTGTAGGTAACATTCCAAATGTTGCAAAAAGATCAATCAACCTTTGCAGTTCTGTAGATTCTACCATAAAATCAACATTGAAGTCGCCTGCTACAATTTTGTTATACATGTCATCTACACAATTTAGGATTTCTCTAAGGTATATTGTAATAACAATATATTGTTATTACAATAATCTTACACCCCCGTATCTGAACTGCTTCCTACAAAATGAGCTCGTAATATTGAAGCCCTCCAATTTGATGTGGGCGGCCAGAAATTCCTGGAGCCAGTGCTCAGTAACGCATACGATGTCAGCCTAGTGTTTATTTGCATAATACCTAAGGTGATCACACTTGGCTGTGAGTGATTGGATGTTGAAGTTGATAATCTTGAGTCTAGTGGTTTTTGCATTATCCAACCTCTGGTTTGAAGCACTGACCTTAGGTTTAAAAACTCATTAACAACTATACCGGTGAACCAAAATGAGACTCATAGAATAGCTTCTTTGTCTTCACAACCAACTACCGAGCCGGTAGGAACTTTACAAGTGATCCTTCCTTATTTCCAACTTCTCAAATACGTAATCCTTGCCATTATCTTCTACAGAGTTTTTCAGGTCATCAGCAGTGGTGTTAGTTAACAAGCCAGACACAAATAACCATGAATATTGACTAGCCACAATCAGGCCAGATTTGCTTCCTATTTTATTTGATAGTACTCAATCCCATACAAGAATCACAAGAAATCAAGTTTTTCCTTGTTATTGTCACTGAAAATCGCAAATAGTCACTTCATGCGATAAAGATGAAGTTCTTCTCTTTTTCCATGTAATTTTCAATCACAAACTTTTAGCCTTATTTTAATACTTAACTCTGGAGCAGATAATCTCTATACTATACTAAACTGAAAGCTTATTTTCTTTATATAAAGCTGCTATTGAAACTAATTCCGAAACATTCTCAATAATGAAGTGCATATCAACTTACCCCAGCAGATAATATATAATTTCCACGTTTGTTCCATTTTAGTGCAAAAATAGGTCCTTTGTGTTGGCCTAAAGTGCTTGCTAAGCGACCATCTGTCGTCCATATTCTCGCATATCCATCATAACTTCCAGTAGCCAAAAGACTACCGTCACACTGAAAAAGAAATTTACAACAAATTAGATATCTTCATACAATGGGGATTTCCCCATTTCAACCTGTTGCAATCAACAAAAAATATATTTCATCAACTTACATTCCAGTCGAGCGATGTTACATCCTTGTTACTAGGAACTTCAGTACCACCTTTCTGGATACAATGTCTCAATACAAGCTGATTGGGACTGGTGGTATTATCTGACATATCCCATATTCTAGCTGTACTATCACCTGAACCACTAGCTAGCAAGTCTGTTGTTGGATTCCAAGCGCAAATAAACACTTCAGATTCATGTCCTCGAAGCACAGTGGCTTTAGAAGAGGGAATTTCTATCGCCGTGTCAACCTCCATACTCTCGGACTGTGTTGAAACAACTGTTGCAGCTGAAATTTATCAGAATTGATAAAGAATTAAGTCATTGCTTTTTTTTGTATGTATAAAATAGCACTAACCCTATGGTTTTCACTGACAAAGTTCTTAATGAAAATAATCTCAAATATTCACTCACCTTCTTCACCATTTGTATCTGCGATTTCAGTCTTTTCAACCTGTTTTTGTTGGTTTTGTTGATTCTGTCTACTTGCTACTACATCAGGCATTACAGCATCTATTAAACTGAGACTTTCAGTTAACCTCTGTTCAGTTCCATCTTCTGCTATACTAATTTCAGCTTCTGCATACTGCAGGCCTTTTTGAAGAATACTCAATAACGCCGCTGGAGGTACTAATGCCCCATTTATATTCGATTGGGATATGTGGGACTCTATTCCAAAAGTGTAAGCCGAGTGTGTGAAACCTAAAAACCAATAGATTCAGAGTTCATATACTTTAAAAAGCAATTGAAATAAATTACCCGACTCTTGTAAATATCTATAGACTAAAAAATTTACTTCGTCACTAGAAAAACTCATTCTCGAAAATTTTTGGGGATTCCGATCGTTGATATTCAAATAATCTTCACAGAAACATTATATGTACACATTATTTTTCAACAGTTTAAGTCTTATAGGAGGATACGACAATAATAATATTGATATTCCGGGTTCACTCAAACATAAACAAGCCAATAGGCTAACAATCAAATCAAGGAAAAATGCAAAGCATAAACTTCTCAGGGCATAAAGTTGGCAAGACAGAATGACAGATGACATTGACGGCAAATATGTATGTGCAAACGGTATAAATACCAATTTGAAATTCTATGTCGCACATCTTTCAACCACGGAATTATCTGTATGTGAACTAAAACTCATTACTATTATGAACAACATATCTTTGAAAACTTTTATTTTGTGCTTTAAAAAGATTAGGTTGACTAAGCTCCTACCCTCGGCTAAAGAGCGCTAGACTAATTATAAGATATTTCATTAGCGCCCTCCAGGAAGACAATAAGTATCTGTAAGTTTGTATTCAGTCAATTGTGTTATAAAGATGTCTAAGTATTTAGCAAGAAATTTTCAATGATTATGAGAAACGAAATTTCTTGCAACATTTTGAATGGTTTTGGGGTAATCCTGCTGTTTAATCTGACCACTTCGCGCATCAAGTACCGAGTTGACGGACATGTTTCCAGAACAATTTAAATTCCAGCCAGTGTTGCCTTTTCCTGGTGTGTATTTCAATTTCACGTTCAAATAAGAGAATAAATGTTTGATCTCGGTCGTCTCACCCGATGCAGAGAATTTTATCGAGAATTCTATTACTCTTTTTATTTCAATATTGACAGAGTTGTTGATGCTCAATTTTTACGCCATCTTGTTATGCAAAAAGAAACATCCACGAATGAATAACCCTTTCCATTTTTGAATTTTTGTTGAAGTCGGATGAAAAGGAAAAGTCACTTTCAGAACCATAGAACATTGCGAATCGTGTAATATCAATGAGCAAAATAATTCAATAAATGCTTTAACTTCTATTGGATTGTCGAAAACAACTCAGTCCATGCAATCTCGCAAATTGTATCATAACGATCGCTATCATTCAAAAACTCTCGAGGCTCGATGGTTCGACAATCAACATTTAATTTTGCGTGAGGAAATGCGAAATATATTCAGTTTTTTTTCATGAAAAATTTGTGATGAGGATAATATGATCATGTTAGATATTTCTTAAATCAGTGTTCTCAACAAAAAAATGAAAATCTGTCTTTATCTATCAAACAAAAAGGGAAAAAGGAATTTCGTCAATTTACATTTAAAAAGTCTAAATAATGTGAAAACATGTTTGACTTTCATAACCGAGATATCGAGTATGGGTGAAATGAGGAAACAACCAAAATTCGTAAATAAATCAAAATCCACATCAGAAAAATCTTGTTAGATCTATGAATACTAATGAATTAATATAACTGAGATGTTGTTAGTGACACCCTCCAAATGAATGAAAAGAATATATTGTACAGTGTACAATTCTCAATTTATTACCATGTAGTATGAGCTAAATAGTGTAGGTTCTAGTTTACAAAAAAGCTCTGAAGTAACTCATATTCTGCATGTCCCTATAGCTCTCCAAAAGTGACACTCCTGATTAGGAGTTTTTGCTATCTGTTTCACTTCAATAGTATATTTTATCCTTCGCGATTTCATTTTCAACGATAGGTAATCAAATCTCCGACGTGAGATGAATTGTGATAACACTGGCTGAAGAATACTTTCGGGAAACATCAGATCGACTCGGTACTGGATGCGCGAAGTGGTCAGCGTAAACAGCAGGATTACCGGTTTTGGAAACACTCATAGTAGTATTCCAGTTGAATAAAACCAGACAAGGACAAAGCTGAACAATTCAATATTCCCAACTTTTTGATTCAACACTGGTCTGTAGGACCATATTTTTTGTTTTCTGTAGAGGTTTGGGCTAGTCAACGAGTGTTACATTTCTTGAAGAACGAATTAGGTCTCAGAAAGCTATTGGCTAGATGGTAGCCATATATGTTAACTTTGGTTCGTAAACGCGCTCGAGTGAATTCCTCTTAATAATATTTGGCTCGTTTTTAAAACGAAAATAATTTTGTGCGTCGATTCATATGAGATGAGATTTGGGCTTAACGCTACCATCCTGAACTACGACAACAAATCATAGAGTGGACTAAACCTGGTTTTTCAGCTCTAAAGCAGAGATGATTTATATACTTCTATATCAGTCTATGTCTAAAGTAAGTGAAGGCGAAGATGATTTAAATACTCTATACTTGGTCTATGGTGAAGGTGAGGTTAGATTACCTAACCTAACCTAACCTAACCAGTAGAAGTGGGCCAGTCTGCGATTCGCCTAGCCAGCGCTTAGAAGTGGGGTATAAATTGCGACTGCGATTTTAATAGGCCAATGAGAAAGACGGGACTCGACTTCTCCGTCGATTAATTTATACTTGACTCATGTCCATTAGATAGTTTTTGCTTATATTTCTATCGAAAGCAAATAATTCAATACATTATATATTCACTTAGTACTGAAGACTTATCTCGTAATAATAACCTTCACAATAGTCATCAAACGAAATTAGACAGTTCTGTTTACTTTTTAGAATATTTTTTTACAAACACAACCCGTTTCCACTCTTATATCATTTTCAAAAAGATATCTATTATGTGAATAATTATCTAAGCGTCGAAATCGGCCGTGTTCTTAAAAATAAAATATAAATATACAGGGTGCTTCAACAAAAACTAAACAGAGGCTATATCTACCAAGATATTCATCATCATCAAATTTTTGTTTCAAGGGGGACATTTGTTGGGGTACAATACTTGCCTGAAATATCAACCCCCTAAGCGGGGGTTGCAATCCTTGAACATTTTGAATAGGGAAGATGGGTCGAGTGATGACTTAAAAGAAAGGTGGTATCTGGTATCTTTGTCTACATTGCCCTGAACGAATGTCCATTTTTAATTGAAAACTGTATATTACACAGGGTGAGCAACTGAAAGATAGGGAAGACTATTTCCCTGAGACTATTCAAGTTTCAGTGAGGTAAAATGGAACAGATCCATGCTGATCAATGGCAGTCATCATCAAGTGCCATCCTCATCTCGAATTTCAACCCCTGGAGCAGGGGTGACAACCCTTGAAAATTTGGAAGAGGGTAGATGGGTCGAGTGATAACTCGAAAGAAAGGTATTATCTTTGTCTGCATTCCCGTGAAAGAGTTTTCATTTTCGATTGAAAACTGTAGAAGATACAAAGTGAGCCACTGAAAAATAGAGAAGACTATCGCCCCAAGACTATTGGAGTATTAGTGCGAAAAACTGGGATAGATTCATTTAGATCAAAGATGACAGCCTTTGATCTGGAATGAATCTGTTCCATTTTTTTGCACTAATACTTGAATAGCTCAGGGCGATAGATAGTCTCCTCTATTTTTCAGTAGCTCACTCTGTATCTTCGACAGTTTTCAATCAAAAATTAAAATTCGTTCACGGGAATACAGACAAAGATAATACCTTTCTTTCGAGGTATCACTCGACCCATCTACCCTCTTCCAAATTTTCAAGTGTGGTCACCCCTGCTTTAGGGGTTGAAATTCGAGATGAGGATGGTACTTGATGATGACTGCCATTGATCAGCATGGATCTGTTCCATTTTACTTTACTGAAATTTGAAACAGGGAAAAAGTCTTCCCTATCTTTCAGTTGCTCACCCTGTATCTTTTACAGTTTTCAATTAAAAATGGAAAATCGTTCAAGGCGATGCAGACAAAGATACCACCTTTGTTTTAAGTCATCACTGACCCATCTTCAAAATATTCAATGATTGCAACCCCGCTTAGGAGGTTGATATTTCAGGCAAGTTTTGTACTCGAAAAGATGCCCCTTGAAACAAAAATTGACTTGTTTTTGCGTTTTGATCAGAAATGAATATCTTGGTAGATGTAGCCTCTGTTTAGTTTTCGTTGAAGCATATATATATATATATATATATATATATATATATATATATATATATATATATATATATATATATATATATATATATATATATATAAATAAAATATAAATATAAAGTAGACAAAATTGTGTTTCGTTTTATAATTCAGAAAATTTTCCATAAAATAAACGAATGAACAATTTTATTACCTAGAAATATATTTGAAAGAAATTTTACGTTATTGATAACGAATGAGGAAACAGTAGCTATTGCAAAAATGAATGATATTGGTAGTAGATTTTGTATTAAATGAAACAAGCTCACGTTCGCTATACTACATATCTTCTATATTCATTTTTTCATTACTATAAGTTCATTGGTTAGAGAACATACGGAGTATTTCCGCGAAATATGAAATATTAGAGAGTTTTGGCACCTCTTATTTGGAGACTTCGTTAGAATAAGAGCTGGTAATTATTCTCAGTTACCGTGTGCAACCTAACCTAACAAAAACAAATCGGCCATAGTAAAATGACAAGTGATAATTTTTATGGTGACAAAATGTCAATTGAATAACTACATTATTTTGTAAGGTTTGCAAAAACTCTATTTAAAGTGAGCGTTATTATCGTAAATATAATTAAAGTTAACGGTAAAATTAACGAAATCATCTAAGTTGCAAAAACTCTCTATTAACGGCAATTCGTTATCCTTATTAAAGTTTACGGATACTATTTTTGAAGAGCGCATGCTCAAAAAATAACGTAGTCCCAAAATAAGAGGTGCAAAAACTCTATTAATATTTCGCGGAAATACTCCGTATGCCTGTCCTGACTTTTCGAATTTTTAAGCATGCGATCTATGGCAAGAAGTAGCTACTTTCTATAGCAATATTGAATGCATAAATTCTAAGGATACCACAAATACAAAAAAATTTGTAAATTGTTTCCGCAAGTCATGATATTTCTAGATTTAAACGATACTGAAATATTTATTGCTTCAAAAATCTCAGAAAATAATCAAGCTATAATCAACGGCATTTTAGGCACTACAAAGAGCCCTTGCTTGTACTTTACTATCGCACTTTCTTGACAATTTAAGAAAAACCTTTGTTTTATGACGTTCTTCCTCCCAACGTTTGAATCCGTTCTCCGGTTTCATTTCAATGTTTCTGTCATTCACACATTTCGGGACGGAGCAGATCCATGGCGCATAGTCGAGGTTGCTTCGAGACGCTAAATGCTCCGAACGCTGAACGGTTTCTTAAACTGCGACAGAAAATGGCTGATACTTTCCTCTGGCCAGAGCAGACTACGACAGCTCATTTCCCGTAGCAGCTCCAAAGCAACAATCAGCAAAATCGCAACTCACCTCTACTAACCAGTAAAACGTTAACAGGAGAAAATTATAAAAGCTTTATGGACGAGTTGGAAGCAAAAATTTACAACAAAAGATCTGATTTGGTGGAATTAAATTTTGAACGCTTAAAACATCCAACCTATTCACCAAATCTGGTTCTAACTTACATTTGTTTCGAAATCAAAAAAAATGTCTGCATGGAAGCGTTTCTCTTCAAATGAAGAAGTTATTGAACAGAACCGCACTTCAGGAATGGAATATATAAATTAAAGAACCGTTAGGAAAAGTGTATTCAACTTCTGGGAGATTATACTAATAGTAATGTTTTTTAACCATGAACTTGTTTCTTCATTTCCGCCCCGCGAATTTTTCTACCAACCTCGTAACCAGTATTAGTAAGATCACTTAGTTACCGAAAATTCAGGCTTTCAGCTTCATCAACAAAATAGTTACATTGGGGGTTTGTTAGAAATGTCATCATTTGTTAAAAAAGGATACTAAGGTTGTGCGTTCGCTCAACTTGGCGGAGGCACTATCGAGCCTCCTAAACAATCAAGGGATTAAACAAATATATCACTCCTCCATTGGAAATCCTTCTTTAATCGGAAAATATACATGTATTGAAAAACGATTCAATATTTACACAAAGTATTGAAATTTCCAGCAATATGTCACCATCAAAATGAAATTCAACATAATAATTCTCATACAACTGGAAAAATGCATCGACATATTAATTCGCGAAAAGATAGAAAACATCTTGTTTTGGAATAATTTAATTAGATTTGAATATGAATTAGCTATATGGGTATGATGGATCACTAAAGCCGTACATTTTGCACAATCCAAGGGTGGTCTTGACGGCAATAACAGACCCACAAAAAGTTCACCTGAACAATCACCAAAACACGTTCATGCGACGTATGTATAAACTTTTCGATCTTCAGGCGTACGAGCGAGATATTCCCTTTCTATTAGTCCTTCTATCCGCTTTTTTATAATCACCGGAGACGGTAGAAATCTGCTCTTAAGTTGTTCAGTTACTTCGGTCACCAAGATGTTGTGCGCCATTCGTTTCCTTGACTTCATTATCCTAACTATAGCAGCTTCGATTTCGTGTTTACGGTCTTCGTCCACTTTGTTCCTCGTCTCCCTACGTTCGGGTTCGCTTTCTCCCTTGGCTGCCACCGTTTGTATCTTCACCCTGTGAAGTTTTGATGTGAACGAGTCGTTTACGTAGAACTCGTGGTTCGATTCTATTTCCTTCGTTTTCGGATTCTTGATCAGGATTCTTTGGGTCGCTTTGCCCATCGCGAGACTCTGCAAAGCTCTGATGAGGTCCCGTTCGGGAATATCACTTTCGTTTTGGATTTCCTCGTACGTCAGCTTATCGTGGTTGTTGAAAAGCATCAGTACAACCATTTGATACGTGGAAACTTGAATTATGTGTTTTCTGGGACCGCCGGAACGATTTGATACTAGACTGGTGGAGGAAGAGCAGGCGCCATCTTTATCGACTTCATCTTTTTTCGGACCGTAAAAGACAGCGTTGAGATCTGCATTGCCTAATTGTGGTTGAAGGGTGAGTTGTCGACCGCTATGTTTGGCAAGATAAAATCTGGAAATAAATGGAAAAATTAGAAAGTTAGATTAAAAGTGAAAATTTTTAAGACTGTTAAAAACATGTTTTATTAGTAATTTTGACATCCTTTGAATTTTTGAGAATATAATATTTATACTCAGACTATTGGAGGAGAACCAACCCTCCAGATCATGCAAAGCATAAAATATGCTTTTCATGATCTGGAAGGATCTGACTTTTTTCAAGATGATAATAATTATCTGATCATAAAATAATCTTATATTTTGTAACTATATCTGTCAAAACCTGAAAGGGTTATTTAGATATTATTTTTCAATAAAAAAAAAATGAAAGAAAAATAGATGTATCATCCGCATTTTGCCCAATGACATCCTTTAGTCTGTTAGGAACGCCATTAACATATATAAAAGTGGCCCGAGTATTGAACCGTGTGGCACACACTACGCACAACAATGAATTTGCCTGATCTAACCTCATTGCCATTTTCATTAATCTCAAACTAATTTTGCTGTTCTGAAGATATGATTTGAGTAATTCTAGACAAGTCCCTCTTGAATCACATATATTGAGCTTATGAAGTAACATGTCGCTACACTATTAAAAGCCGTTGGAAGGTCAAAAAACCCAACAATGTTTCTTTGACATCATTTAACATAAGTGTTATCTTACATTCTGTCAAAAAAAAAATAGCGGGAATTGATTATTTAAAAAATCTGCTTAAAACGATTGTCAAAATTTTTGTCGTTGCTATGTTCGCACAACTGTTTTCTGTACTGACGCGGAATTTGAACGCGATCTGTCATTTAGTTTGTTAACAGTGCTCCATTTTGTCAGTTTTCACAAGTGTTTTGCGCTCCACTAGTTCCAAAAGAACTCAATTTTGTTTGAAAATTGAATCGCCTACAGGTCACTGAAGACCTGCTAGAACTAGTCAATTCCGATCCCACATTCATAAAACGCATTGTAACTAGTGATGAGAATTTGGTTTATTTTATGAGTTTGACATGCAAATCAGTCAACAAGCTTCGGAATGGCGCCTTTCTACAGAACCGAAACCATAAAAACCACGTGAAAGTCGATCAAAAATCAAGGTAATATTGACTGTTTTCTTTGATTATCACGGAGTTGTGTACTCGGAATTCTTGCCCGAATTTTACCTGAGCCTCAAGCGGCGTTTTATAAAGCAAATTTATCGAAAGAGGCCAGATTTCTGGAAAGAAAACTCATCGATTTTGCATCAACTCACGAGGCTGTCATTGTGAATGAATTTCTGACCAAACATTCAACAAATACCATCGAACAACCACCGTATTCACCTGACATGGCTCCGGTTGACATTTTTCTTTTTCCAAAACACAAATTATCACTTCGAGGTACCCGCTTTGAATCGATAGAAGACATAAAAGAGAATTCGCGGCGAGAACTGAAGTCGATTCCGGAAAAAGCGTTGGAAAAATGTTTTGATGATTGCGTAAATGTATTATTTCGGGGGCCTAAATTTGGATGAAAAATAAATTCTTTGTGTTTCATTGACTTTTTTGATATAATGTATTATAGTAATAATAGAACTTTACTCAGAAATAGCATTCATTACAGAATATCATGAAAAAAAAATAGAAAAGAAACTATTCAACAAACCAATATAACTTATTTCTGAACTAAAGAAGCGAAATCCAGACTTCCATTACACGGAGTCTGCTTATTTAACTCCTGCGGCCCACAAAGGCCAATTTCCCTATCAATTTTCTCGAGTACTTATACACAAAAAGTTTGAAAAACACAAGCACTATATATGATGATTAAACCAAGTTAAATACATTTTTGGGGAAAAAAAATATAAAAAATAAGACTGACAGCGGTCTGAGTATCACCGCTCAAACAACTACATGATTGCCAGAGCAATGAGGCTCAAACAACCACTTACGAACACGTTCCTTGAACGGATTAAGTTGGAGAAGCTTAAAACTGTCTGGGACACCATTATATACTTTAAAACTATTGTAGGAGAAGGATCTCCGGAAGAAAGTGCTGCGATGCTGAGGTGCAGTAATGGTGTAATGGTTACGCCTGGTATTAAAATTATGCCTCTGATTAGTATGGGACATTCTATTATAGAGACTAGTTGGTTTACCCAGTGTTAAAATGGAGTGGGTCCAGAGATGCAATCTGAAATGTTATCCGATTCTTCATATTTAACCAGCCAGTCTCATATAATTTATGAGAGATATCATTAAATTTTCTAATGCCATATATGAATCTCAAACAAGGATTTTGGATCTTTTGTATTCGATACAAGTCTAAGCAGTCCAGGCATGGAACATAAACAGGCAAGCAAAAATTGAAATGTGACAGAACTAATGTCTCACAAAGTGTAGTCTTAATTGCTTTTTTCAAACACTTTCGATGCTGATATAGAGCCCTAATGCCAGATACTGCCCGATCAACAGATAAGGATAAACTTGTTTTGAAGAGCAGTGAACGATCGAGGATAAGTCCCAAGTTTCGTGATTCCTCAACAATTTCAAGAGATACATTATTTAGTTCAACTCTAATAGAATCCACAAGGCGAGAGCATTGGTTCATTGGCCCAAAAAGAAGAACCTTGGTTTTGGATGGATTAATGTTCAGGTCTAAGTTTCTTGATATCTCATAGATACTCTGAAGGTCCTCATTCATATTTCTTGCTGCCTCATTTACCCTATAAGGCAAGAATTTAAGCTTAGCTGATTATCGTCTGCATATGCCCGAATTTTGCAATGATGAATATACTTTTCGAGGATCGATGCTTAGAGGCAAAATAAAAGCGGCCAATTCCCAAGGCACTAGTCGAAACGAAATCACCAACCCTCACCACAAGACTCCTCTCAGAAAGAAAGCTATTTATGAAAGTGCAAGCTCCCTCTGAAAAACCAACATAATGACAAATGGAGACCATGAGAACATGATGGATACAATCAAAAGCTTTGCTATAGTCCAAAAGTACCGATAACGTTATCAACCCGTTATCAACTCCCGATATAATGTCATCAGTAACATCCAATAAAACACTTGTGCAACTATGGTTCTTCCAAAACCCATGCTGAAATTGAGGAAGCAGACCATTTGCATCTAAATACGATCTGATTTGACGATTCATTATGCTTTTACCAGTGTAAATAGCTCCAGATGTGGATCTATCCTTTCTTAAACCAAATTGTAATTCTATTGAAGAATTCTAGAAAAAATTTGTGAATGTTTACAGAATGTATTAAAACTTTTTGCTAACGTTTGATAGTATGATTATAGCCGTAATTATTAAAATCACTAAAATTATGTTTTTTTATACAAAGCTTTAATCCTGGCAACCTTCAACCACTCTGGAGTGAGTTAGGCAGAAAGATTGATTATGTATGAGTTTGTTAATGCATTTGAGCAACTTGACTTGAATTTCATCACCAGCTGAGTTTTTATTCTTTAAATTTTTTATTATACAGAAGACTTCAACAGGGTCAGAAGGCTTCATGAAAATGGAATTTGGATTTATATTATTTGAAAGAAGGTTCCCTGCCTTTTGAGCGTCTTTAATAGCGTTAAGACATCCAACAAAAAATTCATTTAATTTGATTCCCTAGTTCCTCCTCCGAGTCATAATCGCACAGGCTGAAGAATCCTTTTGTACTAACTTGGCTAGAATTTCTATATTTGTTTAACTATAATCCGTGAAGCTTTAATTTTGTTAATAGCATAGAATATATTTAGAAACAGATAGATTTCGCTTCTCTTTAATACACCAACATATTTTTTGTAATCAGTTTCAGTTATTGATCCCAAATTTATCTTCAAGTAGAGCTGAAGTTTATTTTTAGTAGATTTTCTAATGCCTTTCAAAACCCATGAAGTTATCATATGCTTTATTTGGATCGTTTTCCGTATAAACATCCCCCCAATTTTCACTAGACAATTTGTCAAATAGTTGACAGAGTTCTGATTCAGAAACTATTCCTTTTGCAAAGATGTTTGTTATAACTACAATCTAACTCAAAACTACGGATCATGGTAATCAGACAGAACAGAGATAACAAACTGCCCAGGAGTATTCTTAAGCCATTTTATAAAAATATTATCCACTAATGATTTCGTTTTTTAATGTGACTCTAGTTGGTTCAAAAATTATTTGAAATAAAAAGACTGCAATAAATCAAAGTGTTCACTTGCATAATAATTTTTTATGGAAATTACCGCATAAAACTCTTCTACAGTTAGGGAACCTATTTGTGCAGCTTGACAAAAGATCATTCAGCAAGTTGAAGAAACCATCAAGATCGCCACTTTCTATAATCACAAATAATGATTACTTTCTAAGACTCACAGACGCAGATGCTGGATATTTCAAATTGTCAATCAATATTTTCTGTATTGAAAATTAATTCCTCACGATCTAATTTGATTTTTTTTTTCACAAATATAGCACAATCCCCATGACTCATTGTTGTACGATAATCAGCAGCCGCCAAAAACTAATTTGGCACCTATTTGAAACCAATTTCATTTATTGAACACCACGTTTCTAATTAAACTATGTATTATACTATCACAAGAGTTTTTTGAAAATCAGGATTGCAATTTCGGTCTCTCTTGACCATCTTCCTCTGACAAGTACATAACTAAAGTTGAATTACATACATACATACACAGGTAGATACAAAATTAATAAAGGTGCAAACAAGAGGTAATAAACAAATTATATTAAAAGCAAGTATTATTTGAAGATATCAAATAAAATAAAATGGTCGTTCAGAAGATTGTCTTATAGGGAGTTTGTTGGAGTTTGAAATTTTCGATGGATTCTAAAAAATCTAACTTTCGTCCTTTAAGTATATCGAAACATTCAAACTCCAACAAACTCCCCATAGAGATAATCTTCTGAACGACCTGTATGGCCGGCTTATTCGTCCATAAGTGATATCTTTAAATAATAATAATAATATAAATGTCCTTATTACCGATAGCATACAAAGTTCAGATGTCTTAAAGTTACAAATACAAATTAGCACAAAGCGTAACCAGACATGGTACCGGAATTGGCGGAGTCCATCAAATTGATGCTCTACTCAACCAGAAAGAAAAAAGAAAAAAACACAGCAGGAACAAAAAAAGAAAGAGTAAACAACAAAGCAAATGAAAATAAACAATAAATGAAAGAAATAACTACGCAGACTGCGTCAATGCAACCGCGCACTTCTAAAAGAAACACTCAACTGACGAGGCGACATCGACCCCCCAGATCAACTCTCAGATCATTTATAGACTTTGCTATATTGTAAGAGAACGACCATTGAAAAGAGAAGTTCTACGCCTAGATATAGATATCAAATTAACATTCCTTGTTTCTCTACTATGAACTTGATGCTGAAATTTTATTTTTTCATATGAGTATGATGGTATTTTACTATTTACGATTTTATGATACAGGCTTGAACAGTGCAACTCTCTTATATCCTCCTTAGACAACCAACCAAGCTCATTGTGTCTACCATTCACAGAATCAAATTTCCTTATGCCATATATAAGTCTAATACAGTTATTTTGCATTTTTTGAATCCGATAACTATCATGTTTGGTTATACAATGGTGGTTCTCCTGCCTAGAAAATCTCGACACGCATATATGGTTTTCAAGTTCATAAAGGCCTTTTTTATAAGATAGTTTACATGACCAGTGAATCGCAATTTATTATCCACAAGCAACCCAAGACTCTTCACTTTATTCTCCCTTGGCACCTCAATACCACCCACCCTTACTTGTATATCGTTCAAATTCTCAGATGCAGATTGTCCACTTCCAAAGACTATTACTTGTGGCTTCAATTGATTTAGCTTTAAAGAATGCTGCTCTGCTGCCTTTGATATTGCTTCCAAATCGTTATTTATTTTGTCCTCTGCTTCCCGAGTGGATTCTTTTGGAAAAGAGTAATACAACTGAGTACCATCCGCATAGAAATGAGAAGAGCAGTTTTTCAGACAGAATATGTACAGACAGAAAAGCAGCGGGCCCAAAATGGAACCTTTACCTGCTCTTAACATGATTCGTTTATTACCTCTCGTTTGCCCTTTTATTAATTTTGTATCTACCTATTTATGTATGTATGCATTTCAACTTTAGTTCAGTACTTGTTGTCAGCTGAAGATGGTTAAGAAACCGAAATTGCAATCCTGAGTCCCTATAAACTCTTCTGATAGTATAATAAATAGTTCAATTTCTTATTATCATCATGATTAACTATCACGTAGTAACGGCGGAATCGATTAACTATTTGACACGTTTCTGTAAAACACAATACATGTATCTTTGAAACCTACGAATTCAAAAACAATTCAACTTCCGGTTGTTTGTCCTTCACACAATGTATGTTTTGGTGAAAATTTTGGAAAAGCGAGCAATTTTTCCGACTTGTTATACTGAATCATACAGGGCTCTAGGTCGTTTTAGCACTAATAGTGGCCTTTCGCAGGGATTTGTTCCTACACCAGTACATTTCAATTTATGTATGAGATTTTTATATACCTTTGTCTAATCAATTAATTTATACCGACGATATTGCTTTCTCTTTTTGTCAAGATAATTTCAAAATCATAGAACAAGTTTTGAGTGGCGATCTGGATATTTTGAAAAAATTCTTCAGACAATGTCTTCCATAAGAGGATCAATTTGGAAGTCATGTAAAAATGAATGAAGTGGTGATACTGGTACACAAGTTATAACATGTTAGGTCAACACAATGCCTTGAAAATGCAAACATGAAATATTATACTGATATGTTAATTAGTAATTCCGGAATCAGATGCTTCATTTGACTTGATACGATTAAGTATTTTTTCACGAACCATAATGAATTGTCTATATCCAAATATACCAATATTTATAATGTTTTGTAGGCTTTTTTTTTATGATATCGTCACTCTAAAAATATTTTCATGCAAAAAGACCATTCAAATTTCCAGTTTGTCTGGTGGATTTCCCAGAAATTCTATTTGTACAGTCAGTACAATTACGACAAAATTAGTCAAACCGTACAAGTCATACTCAAGACTGATTCGGAATTGATATTTGATTATATACCATCTCAATCATACTCACCTACGAAAGCTTTCGAAGGCAGCTAGGGGAACGGCTGGGATGTGACACTTAGGCGTAGCGCTTTGAGTAGGCCAGAAGCCAGTCGTTAGCACACGCATGAACAAGTCGACGCCACATAAATTCGTCTGAAAAGAAAACGAAATAGCATAAGATATCTGGCGATTTCGCTCCATTCAGAATCCCCGAATACCTATTACCTCTGACTTGGTGATATGCTCCTTGAACTCCTCCATAATCGTATTCGAGACGGTCATGTCCTTGAACATTCCTTCGAGTTTCGAGGTGAATTGACAGCCGCATTCCGTCTACAGAAAATGATAATTCGTTAATAATAAAGCTTAAAGCTTCTTCAAGGAACAATAGCTTTATGATTTTACCTAAGGATTTATAGTCATTAGTTTATTTGGTAATTTTCATTCACGTTTTGTCAAGAAAATACCGCGAATTGGTCAATGAAACACAAAATATTTATTTTTCATCCAAATTTATTGTATCGCCTTCAAAGTACATTTACGTCAACGAATAATACAATCATCAAAACATTTTTCACATGCTTTTTCCGGAAGCCACTTCAGTTCTAGCTGCGAATTCTCCTTTATGTCTTTTATCGATTCAAAACGATTACCTAGGAGTGGTAATTTGCTCTCCCAAACGCCGCATAATGCTCAGGTAATATTCTTCATTTAACGTCTGACCTTCTGGCAAGAATTCCGAGTGCACAACACCGCGATAATAAAACGCGTTTCATACCCAAACAATCATTCAAAATGGTACGAATTGCTTCGTGACACAGAAAGTTCATTGTCTATCTCTCTAAAACTTAAATGACGATTTCCAATCACCAGACTAGAGCGAGGCAAATCTCCACCACATCTCTGCCGCTGTTGAATTATGTTGTTACCACACATATGCACGTAAGTCTTTTGTAATATTTTCAGCGAATCGGCGCTGGAAATTTCATTTGCAATACAAAATTTGTGACAAATTCTTTGTTCGATACTTTCATCACATGTAATCTCACACACTTGTGAGATCTGACAAAATCGAGCACTGTAAACAAACTATATGACAGATCGCGTTCAAATTCCGCCTCAGTATAGAAAATAGTTGTGCCAACAGCAGCAACAAAAATTTTGACAATTGTATTAAGCAGATTTTTTAAATAATCCATTCCCGGTACTTTTTTGTCAGAATGTATAATAGTTGTCCACTTATCAATAATTTACCATCACTGAAACACACTCTACTCGATTGATTATTTGATAATCGATTGTCATCACATAGAAACCTCAAATGCAGTGGCTGAGGCTCTGGGTGCCTATCAACACGCGGACCTCTTGCGTTCGCTTTATGAAAGGCTTTTGACAGCGTTATTAGAAACCTTCTACTGGGAAAAATAGAATTTCATGCTGTACATGGAGTGAATATAGGATGAAAAGGATGGGCCCAAAATAGAGCCTTGTGGGACCCCCTCGTTATCTTTTCCCCGGTAGACAACTTTCCCATCCTATCGACTATCTGGTAGCGATTTTCCAAGTAAGAACTCAAGAGTTTTTGTGCAGGCTCATAATACCTTGATGTTCCAACGTATCTAGTACCTTTCCATGTTCCTCCAGATCGAAAGGTTTACTCAGATCTAGACACAAGAGCAGTGCCTCCTCGCCATCTTCCAAGTCTTCAAATACAAAATCAATCAGCTGAATCATCGCAGTTGAAGGGGACCTGTTTTTTCGAAAACTATGTTGCCTTTCATTAGTTATGTTTGCCTTAGTATAGCCGACTAATCTTTTTTTAATAAGTGCTTCAAATATCTTGGATAAAGCGGGCAACAGGGATATAGGCCTATAGTTACTATACACATTTCTTTTTCCCTTATTGTACTTAGGAACCACTTTGGCTATCTTCAACTGATCAGGAAAATATCCCCCCTCAAAACACTCATTTATTAGATATTGTAGAGGATGTGCTATACTTTCAAAAGACGTTTTCAATAGGCCCATCGAGAAACCATAGGTGTCGAGTGAATTCTTATTTTTCATATTTTTTACCTCCTGTATGATTTCCGTTGCAGTTGTCGGAACCAGAAACATCGAGCCAGATATCTTTAAATTTTGATTTTACAGCAGTTCTTTGTGCTTTTCTGAATTTTGTTCTATCTTATCTGATTTCAACAGTTTATTCCCTATCCTGACAAAAAACTTGTTGAATCCATCTGCATTCAGACCCTCATCAGCTGAAACCCTCTTCACCTTTTTGATCTTTGAATTCATAACTTGCCACATGACTTTATTTCTATTTTCTGCCTTGTTTATAAGTTCTTCATCGCTCTCTCTGACCAAAGCTTCAACCTTGCTTTTAGAGGCTCTCCTCAATGCATTATAAAGGTTTTGTGAATCTTCACTTTTCGTGACTCTTTTTATGGTGTGTGTTGCCTCTAATTGATTTACTATCTCAAGAGTTCAGGATCCCTACGGTCTATTTTCTGTTTTCTCTTTTTTATTTCAAACTTCTTTAGGGGGAAGTTAGCCTCAAATGTGTTCATTATTGTGTCATGAAACTGATCATAAGACACTTTTATCTCACTTGACTCTATAAATGTCCAATTAATTTCCTGAAGACTTTCCTTGGAGGAAGTTTCATTTTCTCACTATATATTCTCTTATAATAATAGCCAACATCCCTGGTCAATGTTTTCATTGGATTACTTAGAATTTGGGCACAATGGTCCGCTACATGGAGGTCAACGGTCTTTGCTTCATATTCCTCAAAGTGTTCTGGGACAAACATATTGTCTATGCAAGTACCACAAATTGTAGTTATTCTAGACGATTCATTGAATACATTTCGCAAGCCATGTGATCGCATAAGCTCCAGTATTTCTTTTTTGTCTCTGGTCTCTACTAGAAAATTGATATTTGAGGATAAAGAGAGTATGGAATATCCTCTCTTATTAGTATTAAGCATCCACCATGTTCTGCTTCTTTTCTTACAAAACAAGAAGCAACTTCATATCCAGTAATTACTATCTAACCTATATCTGGGTCTCCTCTCACTCAGTGTTCCATAATCACAAGGAGGATTATCTGACAAGATGATCTTCACTCTCACAACACCAGAGGAAATCAAAATTGGGTCATCAATTTTTATGAATTGAAAATGAGTCAAATGGACTTCAATCACTTGGATTACAAACATTACAATAGGTTGTCGCAATGTCTGAGGGTATTCCACTAAAAAGGTTTACTTCCGAGATAAAAAGGATTCTGCTAGCGGAGACATTTTACACCGTAATCAAGTACAGTAGTACAGTTTGTGTGTTGTATTATAGAGTCGAAATGTTGGAGTTTTATTAAATAATACAGGCCAAATAAATATATCATATCAAGTTCACACCCTGTATCTAATGAACAAAACTTTTTCGAATGAAATAAAAATATGATATTTTTCACTATATTAACAAATTTATGACGCGTTTCACCATAGTGTGGCTTCTTCAGATAAGTAGTACTTTAAAATGTTAATGTGCCTTATATATTACATTGGTAAAAGCAGACACTTATGTCAATAGGAAGAAAATCCAAACAGGATTGTTTTTCAAGAACTGAAAATATCGAGTAAGAAATTGTTCTGTTTATTGATTTCCAATGCTTCCCATATGTTCAGTTTTGGTGTAGTATTTGAATTATGTAAAATATCAAAATTATTTTTGAACATATGATTTTGTCCCAGCTGCGTTTATGCTCCGTTATCCTAATATTGAAACTTCTGCCGATATAAATTATATCTCAACTTCCACAAGAGAGTTCATAAACATGACTTGTTTCCATAATGAATTTTAGGTTAGATTTTTAGATCTGTAACACTAGGAAGAGCCTCATGTATAGCATTTTGAAATTGTTTATGAGAAAGCATACTGTCAATCATACTAGAATTATAACCATTATTGACCGCTATGTTTTATGATATTGAGCTCTTTCGAGAAATTATTTTCTGACTTTGGTATGTTGGTGCAAATGGTAATGTCTGTATAGGATGGTTTGTGGAAAAAAGAAAAATCATATATGCGGTCCCATTTCCAAAGCCAACTTTATATTAAGGTGAATTAAATTCATGAAAGTACTAACGGCATCAAATTATCTATTGGTACATGTAAAATAACAGATGTCATCCAGAATTGAATCATTGAAGTTGAAATAATTTTGTTCTAAACATAACTCCAAAAGATTCATAAGTTCTGATTGTATAATGAGATTCACAATATTGTTTTGTAGAGCTTGCTTAATCGGTTTCAATGAACAGTGAGTTGAAACACTTAGGTCGAGAATAACTACATCCCACGACATAAGCCTTTTATGTTAAAAATGAAATTACATAAATGTTCAATAATGTCTATAAGATAACATGAAAGTTTGGCTGCTGAGGACAGAATCACGTTTTAGTGACGGCGGATTATCAACTGAAAATTTGTATTTTAAATTCCTTGATATTAAAGATTTGGATGTGTTTAATAATAGATTGAAATTTATTAGTAGGATCTTACTTAATTATTTGATAATTTCCAGATTCAATGAATTTTTGTTTTAAGCAAATAATCTGCCATGTTCAATTCTATAACAGTTTGACCTTTATCTGCCTTTGTAAATACTTTATTGTCTGATTTACACTTTGATTTAATGGATTTTAAAGTTACATTATCAAATTTAATAGTTTTAAAGTCAATAAACTCTTGTTTTCGTTATGATACTGACAAATGTTTTGAATGTTTGGATTGCAATGAATACTTTATGGCTATTTCATCTCAATTCCAAGGTGGTCAAAATGATTTTGGGAATTATTTGACTCTAGTTTGTGTTTGAAACCCTTCTGAAGTGCGATTTGTTCTGTAGAAAAATTAGTATTTAAAAGATTACTGAACATAGCGAAAAAATGGTGATTGGAGAATTTGGATATTATTTTTGTTTTCGAAATTTTTGGCTTATCTCACAATAATGCATTTAGTTTTTAGAACTGAGTTTTATACTTCATATGGATTAATGAATTAACTTTGTAGTTTCAAAATCTATATAGTACATCATCTGAAGAAGACGTAGTATGGTGAAACGCGTCAAAAGTTTGTGAATATAGTTTTCAATTTGAACATAATAGGTTTATTGAATTGAAAAATGTATATCAATTTTCATCAATCAAACTAACAACAAAACATATAACTTTTGTTTAAATAAACTTTTCACCTCAAAATGGATGGCGAAACGACCACAAAAATATTTCAGATCACCTTAGGAAAAGAAATTTCAATGATTGTTAAAAACAATAATATTTTGCAATTGCGAATAAACAGTCCCAAATATTGTTCCGACATTAGAAAGTATGGTGCCAGTTCGTCTAACGAAAAAATTTACCTTCAGTTTTGAGATCATGTTCTTCTCCCAGTCATCGCTGACCGATTTGTTCAATAACAGTCTCTTTGCCAAGTGTTGCTTGTAATATCTCTCGAAGACATCCTTCTCCTGTAGAAATCTGAACAGAACCATAGATTTGTCCAACACCAACTCAATCTCCTGTTCGGACATCTAAAATAAAATTCATTAAGAACTGCTTATACAAATTCGCTTCTAAAAACTCACCCCTTTCACGCCCTTCTTCAGCTTGTCGTCGATGAACAAGGACAGGTATTCAGGCGACTTGGGATTTAGATTGAGGAAATACTCGAAATCCGAGGCAATCATCTGCTTGAAGATCTTGTCGTTGTTGAAGGAATTCTTCAGGAAGTGATCGAAACGGTCCTTCAGATCTAGAAGGGACTGAACGAAGGTGATCGCGTTAGTCGAGGGTTGGTGTTCCTCTTCCTGGACGAGCGCTTTGCCCTGTTCTCGTAGGTACTGGCTTACGCAGTCCGCCATGGTTTTCAAACCGTCCACTACGCGGCCAAACAGTTTGTACATGCAGGCCAAGTCTTCTGTCTTTTGATTTTTCAGCATGTGTACAACTCCTGAGTTTTCCATCTGAAATGATTCGATTCTCTCAAATGTATTTATACTTTTCAATGTAATCTTTCAACATAAGGTTCTAATTCTTACTGGGAAAATTAGATCAGAGTCAAAATGCGATTGGACAATTTTAAAATTACAAAAATTGAAACTGTACCTCTACGATCGTCTTCATGTGTTTTTTGATCAATTCCTCCTCTACGACTTCAACGATTCTCGGCTCTGTAGATTCATCTAAATAATGTTTGGCTCTATCAGACTCTTCATTGATTCTAGCTTCTACCTTTTTTATGTAAACAGAAGCACTGTTCTCTGCTAAAAACTTCTGGCTTTCCACCTAAAAAAGAAGATTCAATTTAACCGCATAATATAAAATGACAAATTGAACCATGAAACACTCTAGAACAAAGAATCCATGAACCTACTTTGAGTTCAGCAACGAATAGCTGGATTCAACCTGTATCGTTATTAAATGACCCCCGCCAAGATTGAAAGATATTTTCTTATTACCTTATAGAATTCTGCCGACTGCTGAAGAAACGGTCTCTCAAAATCTTCCTCATAAACTGACCTCGAGTTGATACCAAGCACCATCAACATTTGACAGGCATTTTTAATTGAGATACGGTCGACTTTTTCCCCTCTTCTCTCCCTCATAACCATGTCGAGGAGTGTTTCTCTTAGATGATCCCTTATACAACCATAACGTACAACCTGAATGAAATGCAAAGAAAAGTATATAAAATTTATAAATGAATAATGAATTTAAATTCAGAATTTCCATTCCAAGGTGTGAAGTTTATTCTAGTTCAAGGTTTAAGATCGAAGTAGAAATTTGACATAATTTTTGTTTTTCATGGCCATTCTTATTATCTTATTGTTTGATCGTGGGTGCAATTCCGAACTGTGATGTGCTTATGTAGATTCATAAAATTTGCTTGAGGGATTTTTATTAACGGTCCCAAATTCGCGGGTCAATCGATTCGATTCATAACTAATTCGGAATCGTTTCTAGCAGTCCTAAGTATTTTGTTCAAATTAAAAATTTCGTTCTGATAATTGACAATTCACGGTTGACTTAACTGGCTATTTGAATGGCTTGTGTAGTCTGCGTTTGTTGAGTAGTTTTTGTGCTACTTTGAGAAACTAAAAGTACTTTAATTTTAATTTGTGATATCATGTTTGAAAAATTCTTTTCAAGCAATGAAGACATGGATGGAGATAATAAGTCTATTCGAAGTGCCTAAACTTATGTTTATTCTTGGAGAAATAGGTTCACAGGGTTTGGATACAATACATAGAGCGTTTTCCAATAAATCGATAAATTACTGAAGAGTTAGCAAATGAATTTGTTAATTCTGATTATTATAACAGGAAGGGGATTCGGAAAAAATTTCGCCACTTATAAGAATTGAAATTAATCATTTATGTCGGTGTAGAAATGAATTTTAGTACAAAGATTAGAAAATCCTCCAAACAATAACACATAGATAGAATAAAAATTGTAACCTATCACTATCAATATATAAGTTATAAATTGTTGAAATGTAAAAATCGGTTATTCCCCCGATCTAAACACCAATCTCGAACCATTTTGTTGGTTTTAACCATAGAAATCCCAAAGGAATAAAACTTGACATGCGCTTTACAACACTTCAGGACAGGTTCAGTTCTAATTCATAATTAATAGAACAATCTATTAGTTGTTTTATTAATCATATGCCTCAGTATTGTTGATAAATGTTTAAGGAAAATGTATGGTATTATTCATGAAACATGAAAGTATGAACTGATCAATAAAACTACTCGGTTTCGTTCAACTGAAAGATAAAGTTAATATATTTCGGTTCGAAGCTCAGAATGGATTGTGTATGTAATATGATATGTGCCCATATATCATGGTGTATAACACATGAATCGATAGGGTCTGTAGAATGAACAAACAGATCCACTAGATAGTATTTCACTACTCACTTGATCTCTGAAAATAATCAGGCCCAAATTGTAAACATTATCTACATCGTTCTGTTGCACATAAACTCGATCCATGTACATGAGTATATCCCTGATCATGACCATCGAAGTTTGGTGGTCATTCCATGCCTGATTCAGGGTCATCAGAAAACTGTTGTGTAGAGAACGTAAGACATCTTCGCGTACCTGAAAGATCAATCACTTGAATGAGTAGTTAAATTCATAACGGCGATTGAGAATTAAGAGAATTGACAGCATCGTTATATGAAAAATCGACTAAAGATTCGTTTATAACAGTTTCAGTGTAACAAAGATAAATGTTCTGCATTTAATTCGATAATCCCCATTGTTTTTTTTTTCCAAAGTTTTTATAGATAATTTGGAAAATTTTAGGTGATATATTAGTGTTTCTTGAACACTAATTGATAACTATAGTTGTTTTAAATATTTATAAATACACTCCATCCTAATGTGCACTTTTACCTTTGAATTAGTTAACATGTATGGTCATATTTGGCTGAATCCAAACTAGAGAATAAAAGAGACATACCTCATAAATTCGACTAAAGTATCACTTAGTAGTAGTAGTAGATAGCTACTGAGATTCACACTTTTCAGCACCAGTAAAATAAATGTAATGAAGTCCGCCTAATAAACAGATCGAAACTAAATGTGCTCTGGTTGATTAATTTTATTCAAAATAAATTTCTTGCTTGTACATAAGTTTAAAGTTTCTTGAGCACCACCTTTCCAATATCAATATTGATTCAAGTAGGTCAAGTCAAAGAAGAGATGCTTACCACAAGTGTTCTTTTCCCATTTCCTGGATAGCTCTTAATATTTGAAGAAGAAAAAGGTCATGAGAACGCGAAGAAGAATGAGCAAATAAACTAATTAGGTATCATAGAAACGTTTATCTATTAGAAACCTCTTCAATGCATTCCTGAATAATTTGACATTTTCTTAAAATCTTTATATCTAGATATATATTGCTCAGGACGTCCAAAAATTGTGACAACTTCAGAAATTCTGTACATGATTATCAATGTTGAGCGATTGACCAAGCGTGAAATTGCTAAGGCTATGGACATGTCAACTGAATGTGTGTTACATATCTTAAAGAATAAATAAAGTATGAGAAAGATATTGCCAAGATGGATGCCACATGTTTGGAACAAAAACGCACTTGAGCCAAATTCTCTCAAGAACATTTAGCCCGTTTTCAAATGAATAAAACTAATTTTGTGCGTCCATTCGTAACTAGGGATGAGACTTGGGCTTACCATAACGATCTGGAACTGCGGCAACCAACCGCTGATGGGATTGAACGCAGTTGATTAGTACAAAAGCAAGTGAAAGTGTTTAAATGGTCAAAGAAGGTTGAAGCATCTGATTTTCGGGATGCAAAAAGAGTTTTGTTAGTGGATTACCTACAAACTATAAAAACAATAACAGGGGATTATTATGAAAGACTTCTGGACTGGCTGAATGCAAAAGAAATGAATCCTTTATCACAAGGACAATGCACCTGTTCATACCAGCGATATTCTTAAGGCGAAATTAAAAAACAAATACTTGGAACATCCACTCTATTCACAGGATCTGGCTCTCATACTTTTATTATCATACCACTTATTCCCAAACCACGAAAAAATGTCTTCATGGACGGTGTATCTCATCAAATGAAGAAATTATTGCAGCAGTTGGTAGGTATTTTGAAGACCTTCCAGAATCGCAATTGGAAAATGTGTATCAAGGTTCAGGGAGATTATACTGAAGACGTCATTTAACCATGAACTTTTTTCATTTCTGCTTCGCAAATTTATCTACCAACCAAGCATATAACTTGTTTTTCTCAAGTTCATAAGCAAAAAGTTCGTGTTAAACTATGACGGCAGTTCCTCTAGATTTCTTTGCACTTTTCAAGAATGTTAGGATTTTTATACCACACAATCAGCATTATCTGCATAAAATAATATATCGGACTCGACTCCTTTTGTTATACCATTGATGTATAATATGAACTATAATAATCCTAATACAGAACCCTGTGGCACGCCAGAGTATGTGAAGTGCTCCGCTTTGATAGAAATCCAAATTAATTTTCAGTGATAATGAGCAATAATTATCCTTTGTCTCCCTATCATCTTCTTGATGTAAAGGAATGTAGTTATTCCAATTGTTATATATTTTATCTATTTGATAATTCAGAAAATAGTGTTAGAAATATCTGAGACTTTTAAGATTAAGATAGAGTACCATCGAGACAGCTATTGTGAAAATTGTTAAGAAATCGCAAAGATCAGGATCTGTTTTCTTCTTTATGTGTATAATATCCTGCCAAACAACAACACTTTATTATGAGATACCCTGTATGAAGATTATACACGGCTAGAAATAAATTCTCAAAATAATACAGTGATTAATATAAATTATAGCCATTATAGATCGAAGCGGTGCCGGGAACGTGAAAAAATGAAGGCGTCCGAGTGGATCATCGACGGCGCCAGTACATCTACAGCTGGACTGAACCAGCATATGCAGGTGGATTATCTAATCGCTTTCATATTAACGCCAAGCTGTACCGGCCCTGTATTAAGATATTTTGCGAACATCGGCAGGTCTATTGTTTTATAGATGGTCTGAACCAGACTGTAACGATAGCACCAAAGATGCCAAGATCAAGCGCTTCTCCAATGTTTCTCCATGATCCGACACCAAAGGATATAATTGAGGTAATCTCAAAAATGCAAAATAAAACTACCTGGGATATCTATCGAATGAGCGCAGCATTACTTGAAAGGATTATCCATGGGATAGCTGAGCTTCTGAGCCAACGCATAAATATTTGCTGAAACATGTTGTTCTCGAACATGTATGAAAGTAGCTAGTCGTCCCAGTTCACTAAAAGGGACATAGAAAAGATTCTGAAAACTACTGCCCAATATCAATCCTACTTCCTATTTCATAGATGTTGGAAGAACTTTTGAATTGTTCAATGTTGCATTATATTAAGAAAACAGTAATTTTGAGAAAGTTGCAACCTGTTTTTCGCGAGTGAAAAAAACTGTAGTTATGATATAGATAGTAAATTTTATTCTGGAAGCTCTTGGAAAAATAAGGAGGTTATTGCCAAGTGCTGTGACTTCAAGAAGGCATTCGACTGTATGAATGAAAAAATTCATGTCTCAAAAATAGAGAATTATGAATTCAGAGTCCAAATATACAGAATCTCGAAGTCATACATAAAAAACAGGTTCCAGTCTGTTCAATGGGATAATTGACTGAATCCATTTGAAGTTACAACAGGTGTGCCACAAGGTTCTATATTAGGACAAATTATTTTCATTTTGCATCTAAATGATCTGCCATGGAGCATTGACCAGACAGATTGTGTCTATTCCCTGATGACACAATGATCCTGAATAAAGATTTGGACAGACAGCAATTGAAAATTGAGTTCAATGTGTCCAAGTAAACTCTATCAATGTAAATTTAGACAAGACACAATCTTTAACATTTACAACAAGAAAGTGTGTCAATGAGGGCGATTCCATTAAAATTCTTGAATTGGATGACGCACTCTCATGGTTGAAGCATATGGAGGAGCTTGGTAAATGCTTGTTGACTGCAATTTGCTGCATAAGGCACTCTGCGGAAGTTGCTATGGTGGTATATTACATAAAATTATTACCACTCTTATGGGGTGCAGCTACTGATGTACTGGATATTTTCCTTAAATAGAAGAGTGCTCTAACAGCTGGGATACCGCAGCATTATGAAGAAGTTTATTTGAGAAATAAAGAACACAGTATGAAAATCACTTAGTGGTTCTCAAGCATGGGTTGGCTCTTGCCCACAGGAGTTTCAACTATATAGAGAATAAACAATATAATGCTGTAACTGCATCTAGTCAGGATGCTGGACAAAAAATCTTCAGCTCACCATCAAACATTCCTTTTGAAAAATATGTGCTAATCCATCGATGAATACTTGAATACCTATGGTAATCTGAACTTAACCAGTTTTATTTTTAGAAATAATTTTATGAACTTTATTATATTATTTTAGCTTTTGTCTTGCGTGTTTGTGGGATGCCTCATCGGTTCTATTCATGATCACTCTTGAATATAAAATAATGGGGAGAGTATCTCATCCCAAATTTGTGATGTATTATGTAAAATTTGACAAGGAAATCAAATCTATCTTTTAGAATGTTTCAAGGAGTGCCTTCACAGCCATGGAGAACATTTGCAGTTCAATTTTTGCCATAATTGTGATGGATTAAAAACATTAGAAAAAAATACTTAAAATTTCTGCTGCCCTCAATTGATTCCCTTTTCACATACTACTAATAATTTTCAAATCAGCTGTGTAAGTAAAATTATTGCCTTAATAGTCTTCAAATTTTTAATTTTGAGTCAACCAAATTAACATGAATTAACCATGAAATTCATTTTTCAAATGAATACTTTTCTTATACACTAGGATGCCTTACCTTTGTTTCCAAGTGTTGAGTAACAACCTCTTTGAGACCTGTGTACAATCTCTCACCATGCTTATGCAAAACCATCGTATAGGCATTTCTATATAATTCTTCAAAACTCAATCCAGAATTATTTTTCTTCTGAATCTCCTGAATTGCATTCTTCAATAACGCCCAGATACTTTCCACATATTTTTCGTCCATTGTCATCTAAGAAAAATGATGGAATATAAATTGTGACGGAAACATGATTATTTTATTTACATCTCTAATAAGATCTCCAGCCGGGTCTAAACACTTAGAGATATGAGATGAAGAATTCATCTTTCCTAATTACAAGGGAATTTATTTTGGGGATAGTCATATATATTGAATCAGGTGGAATGAGTGTGATTTTTTGGGATATCTATTGTGAATTTTTGTTTGGAGGTGTAACATAAAATTTGACTCTTATGGCCAGGATGACAGATGACATTTTAGTTTCCATGTGAATTTGAAAGGTATGAATAACAAAAAAGCAACAAGAACTCCCAAGAAGATAGGTGATTAACAATGATCTTCCAAACAAAAAAGGTATTTGGTTCCTTTACATATAGGTATTGAAATATTCATGGAGCTGTTATAAAATACATTTGCATAATTAAAAAACACTATTATTTTCCATTCTACTTACGGGAAAAGCACGGATACGCATTTTGCCTTCCTTTTTGCCTAATGGGCCACTTTTCATTGCAGACATTGTTGCTGATTGGATATTTTAAGTACAGTTCTTGAAAATCCCTCAGAATACCATTGTTTCGCAAAAAGGATATGTTACTTTGCCTATCGCACTATTTAACGGCCTTCATAATGTAATTTCACATACAATACCACCTTAGCCCTTTGATTGATATCACGAAATCTATGCGGGTTGCAACAACACATACACAAAAAATTTATAGTAAGGACAAATGAATCCTTGCAAAATGTTTTTCAAATACTTTATCCAATGAATTGTTTAAAGGAAAACTTGAAATTCAGTTAGTTGTCTTAATATGTATAAGAAAATATTCGGCCATAGGACAGTTACGAACGTCAAAATAGGAGAAAGTTAATTTAACACCACAGAGTAAATATATTCGACCCGGGTCATTCCATCTTCATCTACAACTCATGTCAAGATCAAACTTGACTAGGTTCCAAATTATTACGAAGATTGTACAGTTCGATATCAATTAAATAAGTTGTAGGTTGTAGACATGAAGTGACCACGGTTGAAGTCCACTAGCACAAAATGCAAAGTAAAATCTAATGAATTATTAGAATCCAAAATAATCATTATAGTAAATAATGATAGCAATCATTAAGATACGTGAACGAGGCAAAAAGTTACTTGTAGAAAACTACGAGTATTCGATAAAGATATTATATCTATGAAAGAAGAGTGCTGGAGAAGGTTGCAAAGAAAAATTATAGGTAATAAATGATATGTGGAAAAAGTAAACAAGGACTAGAAAAATGGCCCACAAGAAAATAGAAAGACGTAGCGAGTTTATACACACATTAACAGCGAAAGATGTAAATACGTCATGAACAATTTTATCAGATCTCAATTTCTGATAAAACGCGAAAATTATAGCTATATGTTCTATCATTATGAAGACTTTTATTCAGGGAACAATATTCAACTTTTCGTAGAATGTTAAATATCTCTCCCTGAAGGTGCTGGTTTATAATCATCATCAACCAGGGCCACAATAATATTGGTACAATCTAGTAGGATGTCATCTAAAAAGAAAACGAAACTGCAATATGTTGTTCGTATTTATGAAATCCGACTATATTGCACCACTACTATTATGGCCCTGGTTGACGATGACTTGGAAGTGTAGATCGGAGAATTAGCTCTGTCAGTGAGGGATATTTAACATTCTAGGGCAAGTTAACTAATGCTCCCTGAATAAGTCTCTGCACATCCATCTATTTGATGAACGCTTCCCCAGAGTTCAATGCTCCCGAATGACCAATATAATGTGACCGTTTGCTTTACGCATCCCTAGCAAGCATAGAATCAAAAATTGTATTATTTTCTTTTTGCTTTTTTCGACAGTTTGTGGTTAACAATAGGCATTATGTGGCTCCCCATGTAGATTTAACTTTTTTTCTGTTTTTTTGATAGAAATGTAAGAGAGAAATTCACTGATTTATTCGTGAGATGGATCCTCTTGAACACAAAATCCAGTACATGAGCCTTGGTGGGCAAGAAGAACTGGATCCTCGATATTGTCGCACTACGAACCCGGAACTTGGACCCCTTTATCATCACAAACAGAAATCAGTTGGCGCAATAGAAAGATTCACTTCGGAACAAAGTGATAATTCTCAGAAGAATTATGCTATATACGAGAGAAATAACATAATAGCTAGTTCGAAATACGCAACGCCCAAGCAATTAGAAACGTTGGGCAAACCAAATCCCCATAAAATTCCTGAAGAAAATGACGTTTATGTGCAATGTGGAAAACCCCAACCCCAAGTTCCTATAATCACAAGTCCTACAAGAGCTATGAATGCTTCCATTCATTCGGATAGTGCTACGATTAATACAAATTCTGGTGTTTATGAGAATATTGAATACTATGGTTCAAGGGATAGTTTGAATTATTTTCAGCGAAGTCCTAATAAGAGTGACCTTTATCATAAAGCAAGACCGCAAGTGGCTGTTGGGAATAGAAATTCAATGCCTGGGGAAGGTGAAGCACCGCCTTTGTATGAAAATCTACAATCTTTTGGTACAAAAAGTGTAGGAGCTCAACCAGGCCCACAAGTTCCTATAAGTAACCCTGTGAGTAATTTTGTGTCATTATCTATTCATTTTTTGTTTCTCAAGCGGAATAAATAATTTGGAGTTTTTATTGTAGAGGTCACGTTTTACTCCAGTGGAACTCGAAGCAATTAACAGTGGAGATTATGTTTGTATGACAGGAAGTGGCAATGTTTCCCACACTTTGAGTACCAACACTCCTTTTCAAACTTCATCAGCTAAAACATATGATAGATCTCCAGCAACTGGCATAGCGTTAACACCAACACCAAAGCCAGCACCGAAGACTACAACACCACTTAAATTAACAGAAGAGAAGGTTCGACCAAGTCCCATTCCAAGCCCCACACCTAGCAGCTGTAGCACCATGACTGGAAAATTAAAAATTAGTGGAAAGACTTTGCTTCCTTACAGTGTTACTCCGCCAAGACCGAAAGGACCTACGGATGCAGAACGGAAGATTGAAGAAATGACTAGACAGATTGAGGAAGAAATGGAAAAACACCAGGAAGAAGGAGAATACTTTGGTGAGCAAACATCCATTGCATTCAATTTTTAATTTATCATTTGTGTAAATAATAAAATATTCTTTTCTGTAATCACTCACATTAGGATTATTGGAGGTATGGTGCTTTTAGTATTTAATATTAAAAGGAGCTTATCAGTATTACATCAAAAAATTATTTTTGAGAAGTCTTTATATTCAGTGTAGTCCGTTTAGTACGAGTTCGCATAAAACAACCAACCGTTTCTAGCGACATAATTATAGACATAGGTTTGGTCAATATCAGCCGCTATCGAAAATACATCCGTTTTATGCGACTCCTCTTACAACGACCGACCGCTTTTACACAAACCGAAATTAAACAAAAAAATGTCCGGTTACAACGACGACAAGCGTTGACGTGTTAACAAATAAACAAATCGTAGGTGAGAAACTATCGGACGCGACTGTTTATTTCACATCAGTGCATAATTGGCGAGTGATGAGTGACGTAAGTGCGTATAAGAATGGCTTCTAGAAAACGCAAGAGGTTCTCCATTGGGGAAAAAAGTATTCTAATACAACGTTTAGAAGCCGGCAAGTCGAATGTTACGATTGCGAAGGAGTTCAATGTAAGTCATTTGACAATATCCACAATTAAGAAAAATAAACACAAGATAGAACCTTTGTTTAATGCGAACCTTTTAAAACCTAAACGCGTGAGGGTGTCGTGTCATGAACAAGTTGACGTGGCACTTTTACTATGGTTTGAGCTGCAACGTAATGGGGGAATACCCGTAAATGGACCTATGCTTCAAGAAAAAGCAAATTTTTTTGCTAAAGAGCTAAACATTCTCAATTTTGATTGTTTGGCCAGTTGGATTAACCGTTTCAAGAATAGACACAATATTGTCGCCGGAAAACTTGCTGGAGAGTCTTTGTCGGTCAAACAGAGCGTTGTGCCAAGTGTGTGTTTGTGATGACGAAATATTTAATGCGGACGAAACTGGATTATTCTATAAACTAACGCCAGTTAAGACATTTAGAAGCGAGAAATTCTCGGGAGGAAAACTTTCGAAAGAAAGAATAACGGTGATGGTTGCTGCTAACATGAGTGCAACGATAAAAAAGAAGTTGTTGATTATCGGAAAGTCCAAGAACCCAAGATGTTTTAAAAATGTGCGATCTCTGCCGGTAGATTATGAGAGCAATCGCAAGGCCTGGATGACATCTGATATTTTTATTAAATGGGTTCGCAATTGGGACCGTGAACTAAGTAAAGCGAAGAAAAAGGTCCTGCTTCTGGTTGACAATTGTCCATCTCATCCTCCAATCTGCGACTTGAAAAGCATAACTCTCATTTTCCTGCCGCCTAATACATCTGTATTACAACCTATGGACCAGAGAATAATTCGAGCGTTAAAATCAAAGTTTCGTAAAAACCTGATTCTAAAACTTGTCGCCAGTCTTGATGCAAATGAAGACCGGTGCCAAACATCCGAAGATCACAATACTGGATGCCATTTCAATGATTTACGACGCCTGGAACAAGCTTAAGTCAACGACGATTTTCAACTGTTATTAATATGCTGGATTTGTCTGAGACGGTCCTGGTATTGCAGACAGTATCAGTGTTGCTGCCGACAACAATGATGATGATGATGATGATGATGTGCCACTCTCTGTCTGGGCAAGAGCTATGAAGGAAGGACGGCCTATAGAAAATGAAAAACTTGAACAATACAACAATATTCTTCTGTTGATGATGATATCGCAACGTGTGAGGTGCCAACTGACGAAAATATTCTCCAAAATGTTATTGTCAACAGCCAAGATAGCGACGATAATGATGTCGACGACGGCCCAGAAGAAAATTGTCCTACTCCGAGTGTATCTGAAGCTCTAAAAGCTGCAGAAGTATTGAATCTATTTGTGCATTCTAATTTTGATGATGACACTATGAAAAGTATTATGTCTCGTTTGCATAATGCAGTCCGTACTTCTTACTATAGAAATAAAAACCAAAAACAATAAAAATCACACTTTTTGCACTAGATATTCGTTGTTAGTTATATAGACAGATACATTATGTACGCGCACATTATTCAATAAATATTTTGATTCAAATGTAAAATCGTTTTAATGTTTGAAAATGTTGAATGTTTGATATTAATATGTATGTACGTTATATATGTAATTGTTTGAAATGAATAAAAATTAAAAAACTGTTCTTTTGTATGACTTGCGGTTAGTACGAAGTAATAATATCACCGCTCCTTGGCCGTCGTTATAACCGCATTCTACTGTAGTTCTTTTCATCACCGTTTCTCTTCAAAAGTAAAACTCAGGCTTATCAGAGTTTGTCTTACTCTAGAAGCTTATTGCAGTGTCCCCAATTTACTGTTATATTTTCAAATTTATATTTTAATCATCTCAAATTAAAGTTTAATTTTAACAATAATAATAATAATAATTTATTCAAAAATTTGTTGACATTCCCAATGTAATATATACATACGAAAATTTTGAAAAGAAAAACACTATATACTACCAACCATAGACAGAGTTATTTCACAATTTTAGCAAATTTATATATATTTTATATATATATATTATATATATTTATATATATATATATATATATATATATATATATATATATATATATATATATATATATATATATATATATATATATATATATGACCACAATTTCTCATATCTTCACGAGAATAAGAAAACTACAAATTTCCGGAAAAATTGTTTTTTCTTCAAAACTCCTGCAGTTCAAATTTGGAATGCAAGCTATTTTTCCAGCCTCCATCATTACATGTACTAAATCTTAACTAGAATCTACAAGGTGTTTTCTTTTCCGGAGCCATGTCTTCTTTTGCCCTTCCAAACTTTTTTGGAGTACGCCACTGATCAGTGTACAATCAATTTTCGTCATCTTCGTTCAATTTAGAAACTTTTTCGACACTTGTGATTTTTTCGTATCTCCGACCGTTTCGAGCAAAAAAAGTATTAAACGATTGTATGCATTCGCTGAATTGAAAGCACTTCTAATTAAAAAAATGACTAGAAGGCTTTGATTTTTTCATTTATTTTTTATTTTGACAGTTGCTAAAGTTGAACCAGTGTCTGCTCGAATTGTCTATTAAATTAACGATTAGTTTTAAGACTTTTAAAGTTATTGCTGTAAGAAAAAATGGCTAATTTTACTATTTTACTAACGCCGAATTGGCTGATATCCATTACATGTACGGTCTGGCTAACGGAAACACAAAAGAACCTAGGCGATTATATCAGTTGCGATTTCGATGAAATCGAGTAACACCAGGCAGGCGAACATTTTCAAATATCCACAGAAGGTTGAGGGAAATCGGTACTTTTACTGCAAATAATCATTTAAAAGGTGCAACTCAAACTATGACAACTCCAGATATTGAGGAAGCAGATTTGAATTGTATTGATTTGAATCCTCATGTGAGTACAAGAAAAATTGGAAATCAGTTGACTATTTCACATGTTATAGTTTGGAGGATTCTCCACGACTTTTTATTGTACCCGTTTCATATTCAACGCGTCCAAACTCTACTTCCTCGAGATTTTCCTTCAAGACTGAATTTTTGCCGATGATTCTTAGATAAAATTAGAGAAAATGCTCATTTTGATAGTGAAATAGTGTTCACAGGCGAAGCTAACTTTTCGAGAACTGCTATCACAAATTTTCACAATAATCATTATTGGGCTGAGGAAACCCCCCATTTGATTGAAGAATCTCATCATCAAGAACAATTCTCACTAAATGTCTGGGTCGGAATAATTGGAAATTATTTGATTGGGCCATTTTTTTTGCCTAACAGACTAAACGGTCCCGCTTATCGGCAATTTCTTGAGGAGGAGTTACCTTTATTGCTCGAGGATGTGCCACTTTTGGTGAGAAACATAATGTGGTTCATGCATGACGGGGCACTAGCACACTTCAGTGGATAAGCTAGGGAATTCAACAACCGATGGATAGGTCGACGTGGCTCAGAGCCATGGCCTCCTAGGTCCCCCCAGACTTAAATAGTTTAGACTTTTTCTTATGGGGATATCTCAAAAGTTTAGTTTATACCACTCCAGTGAATACTGTAAAAGAGTTGAGAAATCGAATAATAACCTCTTGTGACACAATAAGAAATACCCCAGGACTATTTCAAAGAGTGCGTGATAATATGCAAAGAAGGACAGAGGCTTGTATTCTTGCAGGTGGATGACACTTTCAGCAATTTATTTAGATTTTAATTGTTCTTTTTTTAGTTTGATATATTGAATAAGTATAAGTTGAGTCTCAGAAGACGAGCTATCAAAATAAAAGCAAATTTTGAGCATACCTATCGAGTATTTCTATTATTTTTTTTTATTTAGCGAATAACATACAATTCAAATAATTCAAATTCAATAATTTTTCACTCGAAAACGGTTGGAGATACGAAAAAATTGCAGGTGTCAAAAAAGTTTCTAAATTGAACGAAGATGACGAAAATTGATTGCACTGCTGATCAGCGGCGTACTGCAAAAGAAATTGAAAGGGCAAAAGGAGACAATGCCTCGGAAAAGAAAAGACCTTGTGAATTTCAGTCAAAATCTAGGACGTGTAATGATTGAGGATGTAAAAAATAGCTTGCATTTCAAATTTGGGCTGAATATCTCAAAAACTAGGAATTTTGAAGAAAAAACTAATTTTTTCCGAAAATTTCAACACCCTGTAGCTCCCTAACGAAGCTTTTGCGACCTATGTTTGTATAAACATTTTTTCTTAAAATTGCACGTAGATTTACCCCCTCAAGTTGTGACATACTATTATGCAACATCCTGTATATAAGATTTATTCATCATAAGATCGATCCTACAGTACATTGTTTTAATAAAAACATAGCAGTTGTATTTTTTATCATCTTTTCCAAAGTTTGCTTGATTTTTGAGAAAACTTTGAAACAGTGGTGTTTTTCTTCAAATCAAATTGTATTTTTCAGGAATCTGCCACACCTGCGGCGACAAAGTAACCGGAGCAGGTCAGGCCTGTCAAGCAATGGGCAATCTGTACCACACCAACTGCTTTATTTGCTGTTCTTGTGGGCGAGCCCTGAGGGGCAAAGCTTTCTATAACGTTCACGGCCGTGTTTACTGCGAAGAAGATTACCTGGTAAGCTTTGGTGACATATCAGCCGAAGAATCTATGACTAATGATCAGAAATTTTTGCAGTACTCAGGATTTCAGCAAACTGCAGAAAAGTGCGCTATATGCGGTCACTTGATCATGGAAATGGTTAGTTTCTGCGAATATATTTATATTTATACCATAGTTTATTTTTTAAATTATGACTCAAATTAGACATTATTGTGTTTATTTTGTATAACAAGCAAGAAGATTAGATACCAGGAAGGCAAACTGGTTTGGTGAGAGATACCTTGCTGCGTAACCATATAGTGCTGTTAATCGGCATCCTCACTCTTACTTTCTTTCACATTTTGCATTGCAAAAAGAATGAAATTTGATATTCTGTGTATTGTTCAATTTTTACATAGTTCTTGTTGCTTTTGTGCTCGACGTCGTTCGGCGTCCGCTATGTGCTTTGTTGTTCATTAGAGTACACTGCTCTTCCTAATTGTAATATTAATGAAAGTTTAAGGCGGCCATTATGAAAAAGGTGTACCTAGGTACATTATTCAAGTGAAAACTGAAGAAATATTTAGTCATACTCGTACCAACATATTTTGCCATCCTGATCTTCTCGATTACAAGTTCCATATCATTTGAAACATCAAAGAGTTCATTGCTTTTATTTCAATCATTTCATTATCTTTTGAACTCTTAAGTTGTGAGGATCTCTGATAAATTTAGGTATTTGAAGAGGTCCACACAAAAGAATAATAAAGTGCTCAAGGGAACGAGAACTAGATCTTGTTAAACATACATTTAGTTATATATACATTTAGTTACTCTGGATTTTGACAGATTCTCCAAGCAATGGGTAAATCCTACCATCCCGGATGCTTCAGATGTTGCGTTTGCAATGAATGTTTGGACGGAGTACCATTCACTGTTGACGTGGACAATAAGATTTATTGTGTCAATGATTACCATCGGATGTTTGCTCCGAAATGTGCCGCTTGTGGCAAAGGTGAGTATATATCTATTGCGACTTTTTCGATGGTCAACATCCCTACCATTACTTGGTAGAAATCGGAATATTACTATACAAATAAGATTCGGAATTGGACAATGCAGTCAGGGCTTGTCGATTTTCGATCAGCATTTTTTGTCTTTCTCTATATTGACTTCATCAGTCAAGATTTTTCTTGCCAAGAGCAGATGCTTCAGAACAGCACGTAGATTACAGATGCACGTGCCCAACGTGACAATGAAGACCTAGAAAAATTGATAATTGGCTCTCTTCTCATGATTTTACCATAGATCACACTGAATTAATTTGTTTAGCGAATGGAAAAGTTGCGTCAAAAATCGTCAATTGTCATCGTGCTTTTGAAATAGGAAAAGGCTTAATAACTAACAATATTGGATCTAATTTTCAAGGACTGTCATTTAACTGCAAATCAAAGGTTCTTCCCATTAGTGCTATCGAAGTAGACAAATCTCCTGTCGTCATCAATCCCCTACTTTTATTTCAACGGATGTGTATTTCAAGAGAAATAGCTGGCAATATTAAACAATATTTGGCACACGAATTAGCACCTTTTCCATTGGCATTATTCGCTGAGGATGGCATGAGGAAAGGTACTTATTCGTATTTGTTTAATGTTTTTACACCACTAAACCAATCTTTTGAAAACATTCACAGAAGTCATTTTGTTATAAATGGTGGTTTTCTATTGCATAAAGTGGTTTGGGATAGGAATTCGTCATTAAACAACATCCTTGAGAAGTATGTCCGGTATGTGCAAGAACATTATGAACTATCTGCAACTATAATATTTGATGGTTATTCCGAAAATCCTGATATCGCAGGAACAAACTCGTGGGAACGTCTGCGTAGCACGATAAAGCATCAATCTACAGAAATTAAGTTCGATAAGAGTACAGTACCAACAATATCTCAAGAAAAATTTCTTAGTAATGATCAAAACAAATCTAACGTTATAGATCTTCTCAAAACTGCTCAGGTGGGTTTTTCTGTTGACCAAGCTGAATCAGATGCAGATTCAATTATCGTCTCTGCTGCGCTTAATGCAACCCAATATCAAGATTCTGTGATTATTGTGGCAGAGGACATTGACATTCTTGTATTCCTCACGGCATTAGGTAGAAGAAAGCCCAACATTCACTTTTCAAAACCTTCAAAAGGGCGCACACCTGTTCAGTTATATAGGCCTTTAAGTTTTATGTATGGAGATCTTATAGCACAGAATTTGCTGTTTCTTCATGCTTTCTCAGGATGTGATACAACATCAGCAGCCTATAATATGGGAAAACTAAAATTTGTAAAAATTATAGAGAAACATCCTGAATTAGTTGATGGTACCGCGTTATTCCTGAGTTAGAAAGTCGGTCCATCTTTGCTCATTCTTGTTGGCGAACGTTTTTTAGTAGCTTTATACGGCGGTAATAAAGACAACTCATTAGACGGCATGCGATATAAACGATTTGGCATAACAATGCCTCCCACACAAGATGCAGCTCGTTTTCAAAGTGTCCGAGTATATCATCAGGTCCAGTTGTGGCTCGGAAGATATCAAAATCCTGAAGTGTGGGGCTGGAAAAAGCATGCAAACATTTGGATGCCAATACAAGCCTCCAGCACCCCTCAATCTTATGAAATTAGTTTTCTGCAGAAATTATGGAAGTATGTGTGGCTGCAGAAAATCAGGCCTCAGATGTTCTGCAGTATGCTTCCATTGTTCTGGCGAAACCTGAAGCAACATCATGGAAATATCAAAGTTAATGGAAGAAAATGAATTCGAGGATGAACTTCCAACTATGACTTCAATTTTAATTCCTGTCATTCCCCAAACCTTCACATTCGACATTGAATTACATTCTGAGCCACAGCCTGGACCATCAAAGAAAAGTAGAATAGAATAGCTAGCTAATAACTGATTGAAAATATGATTATGTCATCGACAAGATATCTGTGGAGTAGGCCTAATGGTGTGGATACCAAGTAATAAAAAACGCGCCTACAGACTCTACCTCGTAGGTGGCGGGGAGAGTAAGCAATGAAAAAGTAAAGTTGTAGTTAGAGGTTTAAGGAAAAATTTTAAGAATGTATTTACAATAAAAAAAAAATCATAAAACTAAGTTAAACATTTTGTTCTGAACGGATTCTCATGAGCATTGACGAGCCCAGCCACCTGTAACAGCGTTTTAAATGAATGAAATTAAAAAAAATTTAAGAGAAAAATTAGATTCGTCAGAAATAATTTTTTTATAAAATGTATGAAAAAAATGTTATAAAGCAAAAAAGAAAATTTTTATAGAAATTTTCTCATTTTTTCCTTATAACTTTTTAATTTTAAACTTAAGGGAAAAAGTTATATTAGCATATTTGTAGGCCAAGCGATTTTCTACAAATTATGTTCTTACAAATTTTTTGTAGGACCCCTTTTCCAAGATAGCGGCCGGGGGACAAGGGCAGCAATCCAATAAACTTGGGGTTAAGCTTCTCTCGACCCCCTCCACATGTCCCAAAAATAAAATTGCGTCCTCTAAAATGCAAAGCTCATGTAACATTTCAATGGACTAAATAAGGTCTACATGACAGAAAATATGCTTCACTCAAAGTCATTAACCTACCAAACTACATGCATAGCTACAACTTATAATTCTCTTCTTTTTAATCGCGAAAAACCGCCTCTGTCATTCTCACGAATTTTTCAGGCTATGAAGAATATTAGACCTGTTGCGTGCCTTAAGATTAGGTTAAACAATTCTGGATATAATATAACTTAAAATTTCATGACAAAACAAAACATAAATATTTTCCCTAAATATTATAATTCTTCTTCTGTTGTAGAAATTACGCACAATTTTGAATCATATAATTTCGATATACATCTACACCGAATATTTTAATCCTCTTGTCGGCAATTTCATTACAGTAATGTTCTTATCCCCTTAAGGCACGTTCCGGTCGTAAACAATACATACCTGCCCATTGATCCTATCTTATTCTTAGAATCTTTAAATTTTAGAATCCAAACTCTCTCTCCCCTTCTCTACAGTATTTAAGAAAAAGTACAGACCTAAGAGATATAATTTTTCTATCGTCTATCATCACTTTACTTTTCTATCATTCTTCTATCATCTATCTTTCATCATCGATCTATCATTCAGTATCTAACATTCAGTTTGTAACACTCAAACTGTAACTTTACTCTGTATCAATCGTAACTAAGATCATTACATTGTACTCATTCACTATTCATCATCTTTTTATATCGTCAATACAGTCCATTATCAGTACAAAGTTATAGTATCGTTAAATGCATATATGTGTAAATAAATAGTGTTAGACAAAGAATCAGTCCCAATCAGCAAAAATTACTTACAGTCAGGTAAAACTCACTGTAAAACAAACAACAAGACCCACTGAAAAGAAAACAATCTTTCTCAAAAATTTTTCTTCTATACTATCATATTCTTTATTTTCTCTCAAGATTTTTGGAAATTATGCATTCATTGGATTAATGTGACTTTTTTCTACAGGTATAACACCAGTAGAAGGTACTGAAGAAACAGTCCGAGTAGTGTCTATGGACAAAGATTTCCATGTAGATTGTTACATTTGCGAAGAATGTGGTATGCAGCTAACGGATGAACCAGACAAGAGGTGCTATCCTTTGGCAGATCGTCTAATGTGTCGTAATTGTCACGTTCGGACATTACAACACACCCCAACCCCTAGACAGCTCCATCCAGTGGCAGCTTCTTATCAATACACTAGTTAAGTTCAATTAAGAAAAATTATTGGCTATAATGGATATCATTGAATTTCGTTATAAATGCTTTTTTGTCTATGGTTAAAAAATTACGAAATAAGAACATGTTATCCTAGAATATTATACAAAAATGCTCATTATTAACGGAAATGTATGAATTGTTGAATGTACAGTTAGTGTTTGTTTAGGCTACTATGATCTGGATGAGTGAATTGAGACACTTTTTTTGAAGACGTAACAGCATATTACAAAGTTTTGAGAATTATTGTTGTGAACTTACCTCTATTGAAAAACGAATATACTGTATCTTGAAAGGTTAATATCATAGCAGGATCCCCAAAAGTGTTTAATTCAAGAATATAAAAGAATAGGCACTTTCTGTATAAAACCACCAATATCAAAGCCTGAAAAATTGAATAAATTTTGTATCTACTGCCAGATTTTGACGTATCTCTTGTAAGAATTTGAAAAAATGTTGAAACTTGCCAATAGAGTTGTAAAACGTATTAATTGATTCAATTGTATGTGAATTTATGAGATTCCATGTGTAATGTGCTTTTGTTATGATTCAGTTATGACAGTATTTCTAAAGAAGAAAATTATTTAAAGATTTAATATGAGCTTATTATGATACTCTAATTTGATTTCAAACTGTCCGCTTTATTTTTATTTACCTACAGATTTATACTTTAATATACTGTGATAGTTTTATTGGATTATTCTTCCTCATTCCAGTTGCTTAAGTATTAAACGATTTATTCGATGTTGGTTTTATTTATTTGGTTTCACAACATGAACTTCTTAAAACTACAAATAATATATTTTAATGTTCAAAACAAACAGAATATACAATTTTACAATAGATAATATTCTTAAGTTCTTGGAATGTATGTCATAGAAAACAGTTCCACAATTCTCCGTCGTAGCATTGATTTTTCTATTTGAACATCTATATTGAAAGAAATCACCCCCTCACTTCTTGTTCATGATGTTCCTAAAGAAATCCATCTGAATGTTGTTCATTATCCTAATACTACTACCGAGTTTGAGGTATCTTTTTGCTCCAAGTAAAAAAATGGCTTTTACATAAGCTTTAACTGCATCTAAGCAATTGTAAGACATACACTTTGAACTAGTGAAATCTCGAGACCCCAAGGTTATACTATTTTCTGATACTTTTGTTGAAAATTTTAATATAGCTACTATTTAATTGATTGATTCAAATTGCCGCCTAAGAATCCAAATATTTTTAAAATACCTACTGATACATCTGAATTAAGGAAAATGGAGGTATGGCCAAATTAACTCAAAATATTTAAAACAACAGCTCATAAACTAGCAGAACCACTATCGAATATATTTAATAACTTTATAACAAATTCAATATAGCCATCCAACTGAAAGTTGCAGAAGTAATTCCAATTTTAAATCTGGAGAAAAAGTAACCCTTCTAATTGCAGACCCATTTCCCTAATATCAAATTTGGCAAAAATATTTGAAAAGACAAGAATACAGAAATTCATGATGGTAGATAAAATTCTGGCAGCTAAAAAATTTGGCTTCATAAATAAAAGAGGCACGGGTTAGATGCTCTTAGTTACATAACAAAAATAATTTATGAAAACTTGGATAAAAGTAAACCAATTGCTGTAACTTTCTGAGATTTGGCTATATAATTTAACACGGTAGATCATGAAATATTATTGAGTAAATTATATAACTACGGATAAATAATAAATGTGGGTAAATACGCCACATCTATCAAAAAGTTATTTGAAGAATAGAAAACGAAAAGTAAGGACAAATAGAGTAGAGTGATTATGAAGAGGTAATAACTGGAGTACCTCAAGAAACAATACTTGAACCTTTACTTTTCATAATATATATAAATGATCTCGTTACGGAAAATAGTGGTAATGTAATATCGTATGCAGATGATACTGCAATAATAGCTATAGGGAAAAATGGGATGAAGTATGTATTGAAATTAATCAGTACTTAAAAACTGTTGCGGATTGGATGGACTTGAACAAACTCTCGTTAAATATAAGGGTTTTATAACTTTTGGCAACTATTGTGATAGCGTTCCAGAATGAATGGATGTAAGAATGAAAGGAATTAATATAGAAAGAGTTGAACAGTGCAAATACCTAAGAAAAAATTTTGATTATAATCTGAAATGGAATAAGCATATAGAATATATTATAAAAAGGACAAAATGTCTATTGTATATTATGTATAAGCTTGCGAGGATTATGAACAACGAAGCACTAATACTAATCTTTTATGCTTTTTTCATAGTATAATATGTTATGGTATAATAGCATGGAGAGGGGCTTATAATAAGTTATAAAAACATTTAACCAACTACCACATAGACAACCAGACTTGAAAACTTTAGCCAAAAGCTAAGCGGTACTAAAGAACTAGATAAAAGAAAATATGCTAAATTAAGTTGCTGTGACGAGAGGAATTGATTATTGTGATAAACACACTTATTGATGCTACAAACAGTATGTAACTAGCATTAAGTTAGTTTTATTAAGTTAAGTGTAAGAACGCCAAAACTACGCACAGTTATTAGATACCTCTGTAGAATTACTTATGTAAAATGAAAATTCTGGAAATAAATTGAAATTGAAAAAATATGCTTTTCTAACAAGAATCGATTCCCTAACAGCAAATATTTGAGTCACAGAAAATCAAATTTATTTATCATATTTCGAATGACAATATACTTAACCTATAATTTGATATACCGACTGTTCTTAAATCTTGTCCAAGTGGTTTTCGTGATATTTTTCACGTTTAAGCTCTATGTGGGCAACACTGCACAATATTTCGCAACATATAAGATTCAAATCAGTTAAGCCAAATGATATTTTGTTATATTCAGAATAGATATGGCCAAGATATTACCAAGACTCTTCAATAAAAAAATCAGTAGAAGTCTACAAATTCCTACAAGTACATGTTATCCCGCACTTTATTCTACACCAAGTAGTAACACGATTAGAAAATATGATTTTATTAGGAGAGAAAAAACTTTTTGTTCAGCAATATTTAAACCTGTCTTATGGACATGTAGAAGCTACTCTGATGAAAATAGTAAGAAGAATATTGCGGAAGAACATGACTCTCCAAAACCTACACTTTTTCAAAGGTTTAAAAGTATGTACAAGGACTATTGGTATGTTTTGATTCCTGTTCATGTTGTGACCTCAATTGGTTGGTTTGGAGGCTTTTATTATATGGCTAGAAGGTAAGATTAACTTTTTTTATAACAAATCAATACAATTCTAAAGTTATAAATTCAATATTTTTTATTTCAGTGGAGTAGACATAATAAGTTTATTAGAAACTTTGAATGTTAATGAAAAATTTATAAATTCTATGAGAGATTCACACATGGGGTACTTAGCTATAGCTTATGGTTGCTACAAAATAGCAACACCTGCAAGATATACCATCACCCTTGGGGGAACTACCATCTCAATCAATTACTTGAAGAAATGGGGTTACATCAAGCCTGTTCCAAGTGCAGAAAAATTAAAACAAATGTATCAAGAAAAAAGGGATAACTTTGATAGATCGATGAGGGAAAAAAAAGATGATCTAATAGCAAAGAAAGATGAATTGATAGCGAAAAGAGAAGAATTCAAATCTAAATTAGATGATCATTTAGAACAAGGTATTCATAAAATTGAAAAACTCAAAGGTAAAGCGGATAAGGTGAAGCAGAAGGCTGAGAATATTTTGAAAGACAAAAAGTAGATTTAAGTCTAATATTTTATTTACTGATAGATATTCTTGTTTTTGTATATAATGTTTTATTTTGAACAATATTTATGTTACTTAATAAAAACCTTTTGAAGTGTTTAATGATTTTCAGATTCAGGGGAATGCTGATGTTTTCATGGATTACATATGTACTATACATGATGAATTCCTTGTAGAACATTAGTCATAAAATTCATTTGAACCTTTCGATATGAAATCATTTCAGCAAATAACAACAAATAAAGTGTACAAGATTTACGACCGAAAACCATCTAAACGCCACTGAGTTTGTTAGATTTGGCTTGTGTTTGATCAAGTCTAGCAACCCTTTGAGAAATCTTGAAAATCAGTCTCCTATAGTCATACAAAAAGTTGGAATTTTGATCAAGTAGATATTATTGTGAATGGGGCAAAATCGATTTACACTTTCATTTTTGAAACTTTAATTAAAGCGATATTATTAGTATCTTCGATAATAACTATATAAGGGATTTATAAGACTCTCAAGTTTTCATAGTATGAAAACGAAATGTTACATACGTTAAAAACACCAAATAGTATATTACGACCCAAGGCCAGAAAGTTGAATTTCCTGGCGCGTGTGATATGATAGCCGAGGCTTTCATATCACACGCGCCAAGGCATTTTACTTTTTGGTCGTGTGTCGTATACAATTTTTCTTGATGCCGCCGAAAGTATAGATTTTGTGGCCACAAAAGTCGTTGTTTCGGGAGCGAAATGCGGCCAGGAAATCTATACTTTCGGCCAGGGGATCAAAAAAAATATTTTCGTTGTACGATAGCAGTAAGACACGTATTTGAAGTGATCAATCGAAATTTTCTCGGGATGGAATAACTAGCTTCCGAAATAACATTTGGGATGACGAAAATACGTATCTTATCAGCGAATCCAATGATCAAATGAAGTTCAGTCTGAATGCTATTACATTGATGAAAATTTTTTTTCACTTATATCTTGCAAGATAAAGATCTTACGACATAATTATCTTCATAGCTTGAACAGAAGTAGTCATAATTTACGACCTCAGGAGCGATAGACTAGGTAGATGCTAACAAGGTGAAACAACAATGACGAAATGAAAAGAGATTTTCAATGGATTAGATGTGTAATAGCCACTAAGATCCCCTGATCTTACTCCCCGCAACTTTTTTTGTGGTGAGCTACGAAAGGAAAAGTATATTCAACATTCGCTCACTCTAAAAACAAGACAAGAATCTATGCAAAATTGAACCACTACTTGTGTTCGACGAAGAGTAGTTGAAAATTGTTTGGAACTTGAAATAATTCCTATATTACGTAACAAATAATTAATTTCATCAAAAATTCCCTCCAACCATTTTTTATCGAAAATACTTCTTTTGTGTAAATTGTCTTCCTTTTGAGAACACAGGAAATACGTATGGTTTCGGGACTTCACGCGCCCCATCCCTTCAAATCTGATAATGGTGCGCTTTGCCAACCAAGTTTGTGATAAAACACTAAATTTCCAGCATACATTCTAAGGTAAAACTGAAGTTCAAATTTCAACAAAAACATTGTAACAACTGATTTATTGAATAAATATATCGATATATAATAATTACGTTTCAATAAACTATTCAATTTACAATTACACACTCATACATTTAATATATTTCACTATCTACATAATGGAAAGTAGGCAGTATATAAATACAGAAAGTCTATTTTGTCAACTTTAAATTCAGTGAAGAATAAAGAGCTAGGAAAAATTAAAATATTCAAAAGTTTCACGTTGGAAGGGTGACTAGGTAAAATAAATATTCAACATCCAGAAATAAAATGAACAGAAAAGATTTCAAAACCTAATTTAATCAAAATGAGATAAATATCATAGAATGTGTCAAAAATATTTTAAAAGGTAGTTTTCAGAAAACAAATTATGTTTCTACTATATTACTGTTAATGCTTTTGCAAACCTTAAAAAGATCTTTTCTCTGGATGCCTTGTGAATCATACAGATTGATATACAATAATCTGAGATTGCAAAGAAACCACCTGTTTGAGTCAAGACTTCAGTTTACTTTTCTTCGTCTATTTTGGTAAATTTAGGAGAATAAACTAAACTCAAAGCATCGAAAACACATTAGGAAAACATCTTGTTAACTGTTTCATATGTCTTGGTCAATACTTGCAAAAGTAAGATTATTTACTTGATGGCAACTCTGAACAGTCATACAGTTGTCTCCTTGTTTACAGCTCCTACACAGGGGGTGTTTGACAATGACACGATTTACACAGCGAAGTATAGATGACGTCTGTTCATTGACAGATATTTGTTGGCCCTTCACTCTCTCTGTGGAAGTCTACAATTCTTTTTCAAATATGCACATGTTTATTTTATTCTATCCTGTTCTGAGCTTTGGTGAATGAGTTACCAAAGTAGTCACCTTCTGGCTAATTTAATCAATCGAAGGGAAGGACAGAATCCAAAAAATGTTTGGCATCTCTTCCTTCAGGAATGGCTCTCTTCTTGCTTTTTGATGTACTATACTCTTTGGCTTCTTGCAAGGTTTTGTGAAATTCTTGTATAGTCCCCCTTCTCTTCTATCATAACATGTACAGAAAGATCTATACTCTTTAGCTATTTGTTTGGTTCATTAGGTAGCCACTTCTATTTATCTTAAGAGCGACCAATCAGAAAGAGATATAATACTCCAGAAAGTTTTGAATGTCATTTAACTTGTAATCAAGTATTTGAACTTCTTGAGAACAATATTTTGTTATAGTTATGTTCATTTTTGTCTGTTATTAAGGTAAAAATTCTACATCCAAACAATCTAGTAATGTTAAGTCAACACAACTTATTTATATTATTTTCGCAAATTTAAGAATGGCAACAAAACCTTTAGATATTGAAGTTTACAACTGTTTAAGGAAATTGTACCTCCTAAGAGCTAAGTAAGAGTGGAAACAATCTTTGGTAGTTAACTCTTGATAGCTTCCAATACCACAAACCAATGAAGAGATATTTCTATTAGTTTTCGAAAATTTCTGGTTCATGTTGAACAATTTCAAAATAATTCAAATTTCTTAAACGTTATTTATTAGACTTTGGCTTAGATACAAATATACTTATTTGGACAAATAATGACACTGGATTTCCTAATTCCTGAATGTCTTCAAAAACGAATTCCTTCCATGAAATTCTTCAAAATTAAGATGTTTTCTTCAAATCACACAAGAAACTATCAATATTTTCATTCACTCATGACGACAACCTTTGAGATCATTTTGCATTCTTCTTCAAATAATTTTGTTCCAAGTTGAACACATATTAGTAAATAACCAAAATTTACTGCTCTTCAGTAGAAGAACTACCTTTTCATAGTACAAGCTTGACTGAAATCAAAATCGATTCACCAAAATTTCTAAAAATCCTTTCAATAGTATCACTAAAGTGCAATCTCTCAAAATTAAAAACTGTCTTGTTCTCTTGAATCGACAAAAAATAATTGGATTTTGCTGTTGTCCTCTTCACTTCATTTTGTAAGCCTCCCAACAGTTTAAATTGTTATGAAAAGATCTCATTCAATTCATAATGATTTTCTGTTGCAAGCTACATTAATGAGAAAATACTACCAGACTCGGTTTTCAGTTTGTGGAGCCCTCATGACCCCAACTCCGCCACCCAGTCTTCTATAGTTCATTGATCCACAAAGTCTCCATTGGTTCTGTTCTGTATCATAGAACTCAATTGTTTTGAGATAAGCTGTTCCGTCGAATCCTCCTACTGCATAAAGTTGACCATTAACTACTGCTAGACCCACCTGAGAAAATAACAATACATAGTAATACAAGATCGACTTCTTATTTGATACAAACTTACCCCACTTCTCCTTGAAGTCATCGCCACGATGGGACTCCAGGTGTTAGTGTGGGGGTTGTAGCGCTCGGCGCTAGATAATTCCATACAATCGTCTCTACCTCCGACAGCATATATGAGGTTGTTGAAAACCGCGCAGCCTAGGTGTTTTCTTCTTGTCGACATGGGACTAACCAGTGTCCACTTGTTGTGGCGCGGATCGTATCTCTCCACCGTGTTCAAAGGAGACTGGCCATCCGAACCACCAATCGCGTACAAATAGCTGCCTAATACTGCGACGGCGACGCCCAGTCGGCGTGTGGTCATGGGTGCCACTTTGGTCCATTTATTTTCTTTGGGATCGTACCTGTGTTCACGTATAAGAAAATATAAGTCTTGTAGATCAAAATGTATTATTTGCAATTTTAAAAGATAATATGAAAGAAAGGGCAAACTATATATTGTGAACAGTTTTTGTTCACTACCATGTATCCTAAACATGACAATTAAATGCTCTTGATCTCATGATATAATAAAATTCATAAATAATAGTTAAAAGAGAGACAAGATTACATTCCCCAATCTGTTACACAAGCTTTTTCCTTACAAAATATCAAACATAGAGTTCAGACTTTAGATAGAATAAATTCAGTACAATGTCAGTTAATTTTTCCTATGAAAGTTCAACAAGACACGCGATCATTGCCTGACGTTTTACCAAATTTATTCCATCCGAAGTCCTCACTGTGTTAAAGAACTGTATGTAAAAAATTATACCTCTCAACATGATTTAAACATTGCACGCCATCCTGGCCTCCAACAGCATACAGCAAATTGTCTAACACAGCTACCCCCACACTCGTCCGGCAAGAAGTTGTGGGGGCAACATCACAAGACCATTGATCTGTTTGAGGATCGTACCTGCAAGCGGAAAAGTTTTGATAGAGAGGTAATAAGTATTTTGTATGCTCAAAACCTGGATAAACTTACGATAACATCATATTAGTGACCGATCATGAAATTATAATCTAACCTAACCAATTTTACCATCCGAATGGAATACATAATTTACAATCGGGACATCAGGTACCCATTATTTATTTTCAAGTTTTATTTAAATCGCAATGACAGTTTTATGATGTAACAAAATTTATGTAACCCTACATCAAAATGATATGTCGATATAAACATAACTACTACAATATTTTATTGACTTGCTGGGAAATAAATGACGCCCAAAATATGACGCATATGTGCAGCTCCAATGCAATTTTGTTATGAATTATTTCCGATTGAAATAGGAAAGATTAATTGTCATCACGTACATGTTGTAGACAGAATACATGAAATATTTTTCATATTGTTCAATTCAATCCAAAAAATCTCTCTAATTACTTTTTTCTTTGAGCTGACGAATTCCAGAAAAATTCAGTTTTTAATCATTTTGATAATAGAATAACAGGCTTTGCTGCGTGATGGTTAATCACAAAATAATTGACAGAATCACATAATTACTACATTTGGACTGCTATACAATATGTCACGAATTGATTCAGTTAAACTCTACTACATTGGGATGATTAGTTGAAACAGAAACTATATTGTTCATGAGAATGCTTTAAAATAAATGACAAAATAGAGTTTTTTGTCTCAATGAATTTGACTTCCAAATTTAATTAAATTAATGTCCTGTTCCACTCTACTGAAAGCAAAATACACTACCCACAAAAATTGTCGCATCACCCTACTTTTACGACAATACTATATAAACTTTAGATTGGTCATGCAAGAGTCGCTTGGTAACTTTCAGAAGTGTAAAATAAAAAGATATCATTCAAAAGAGATGAGTTTATGATGGAAAATATCAACAATTTTCGAGTTAATGAAAAATTAAAAAATTCTACCATCTTCAAACATTCGCGAAGAGACCAATCAACTAACATCGAATAGTTACTGATCATTTTCAAAATCGAGTGTTTCCCCCCCGGGCCCTGATTACTGCCAGTATACTGAGTTACAAATTTCAGGAAGCAGATTTTCTAGTCGTTGGAGTGTTCTACAAGGCAATGTTGCTGAATTTGCCACCCCATGTTGTCCCAAACATATTTTATGGGATTCAAGTCGGAACTTCTGGTTGGCCATATTAAAATATCAATTTCGGCATTTTGCAGAAATTCTGTAACTAATCTAGCTGCATGAGGCCGAGCATTATCATGCATATAAATGAAGTTTTCGCCAATCAATGGGCCAAAGGGTACAACATGGGGTTCGAGGATATCTGCGATGTATCTGGCCGCTGTCATTCTTCCATTATTCACTAGGACTAAATCAGTACGACCATGGAAAGAAATGCCTCCCCAAACCATTACTGAGCCCCCGCCGAAGTTTTTGGTTTGCCGGATATTGGATTGCTGATACCGTTTCCCAGGTCATCTGTATACAGGCATGCGTCTATCATTTGATACTATACACAGAAATCAGAGCGGAACTATAATATTAGTAGTTTTTGATGTTTGAGAAAATTTCAGATAAACATAATTCAGTATCAACATATTATCTTTGGAAGTCAGGGAATCCAGAATCGACCCCTGAATAATGCCGTGAAGGGCAGCCAGAATAAACTTAAGAAATCGAACAAGATTCAATCATATACCTCTGTAATGAATGCAGATGCAAGCCCAATTACGATCAATTCTACATTTTCTTTTCCGAAGGATTGAGTTATTGAGCTATTCCTCCACAAAACTGCACGCACATCTTCTGCAGTTTGAAGACTACATTTCAATGACAAAAATATCATAATACATTTTTGTATTTACAGATTCACTATAAAGACTTTTGAGAAATACAGATGTGTCACAAACGTGTCATACTAATGTGCATATAAGAACCCTGACCACTCAATACGTCGTTACCGCTTTACTAAATATGACAGAATAGTGGAAACCACTATGACGGAGCTAAATCAAGTGAATAGGCAGATGACAATAAAGATCATGCCAACATAAAAAAAGTAATTATGCACTCTAATAAACCTAGAAGTTTTAAATTGATAGCTCTTATTACTTTTTTTCGCATTACTATGTTGCATGAAAGAAAGAAACTTTTATTTGTTCCCAATAATAATAATTTATACATAAGTATGGAACATGTCAATAAGTTGGCAGTATTGTGTGTATATATAAAACAATATGCTATGAAATAAAACTGAATTGAATTTACATCTTCAAAAACACATTGAAATTTTAAATAAACGATAAAATAGAATCCAAGACTATACAACAAACGTTACTAACACATTAAAATTATTGCAATGCATGGTACAATACAATGTCAACTAAAAAGTAATCCTCTTGTCAAAGTACTCCTGTATAGAATAGAAGGCGCTCTGCAGCAAGAAATCACCAAGCTTTCTCTTATGACAGTTTAGAGGCATGTTTCTTATTACCTGAGGGAGATGATTGTAAATTTTCACTACATTGAAATGTGCGTTTCTTTGTAGGTAAGAGAAATTATAGCGTTCACACAGCAGATCCTTTCCGTTTCTTGTGCTATATTGATGATATCTAGTAATCTGACTCACCAGGTTCTTGTTCATGCATACATATAATATAGCCACAAAGATATACAGACTCGCAACGGTAAGTACAGACGCCCTGACAAAATGGGTTTTGCAACTTGTATCTCTTTTGAGCCATACATGCTTCTGAACAGTATTTACTCAGTTCTTCAGTCAGATGTTCAATGTGAGGTCTCCAGTCTAGTCTACTGTCTATTGTTATTTCCAGGAATTTTATTTCACTATGTGCTGATAACTCATGATCATTATAATCTACAACGAACGGTTCTTGATCCTTTTTGAACGAGTATCTAATTATTTGCGTCTTATCAGCATTCATTTGTAGGAGGTTGTTTGTGAAATACTCCTCCATGTTTCTTATCATCTCACACATTTTACGTTTTAGTCCCTCTTCATCAGTTTCAGATACGTTGCAGGAAGTATCGTCTGCAAACTGACTAGCACCCTCACCAAGCAAATCAGCCAAATCATTTGTATAGAGAAGGTACAGCAATGGGCCCAGAATCGATCCCTGCGGCACCCCTCTCTCTATTTAATAGGTTTCGGATCTGACCAAATGTCCTCTCACATTAGTTTCGCATACGAACTGCCTGCGCTTTTCCAGATATGAACGTATAAGTCTCAAAGGCACTCCTCTAATTCCATACCGCTCCAACTTTGCCAACAGGATTTTGGGATCCACACTATCGAAGGTCTTTGATAAATCGATGCCAATTGTGAGGGTTTGGTTTCTATTATTCAATGATTTTAAGATTTTGTACAGGGCGCTTTAGACTGCCCTTATGGTGGATCTGTTTCTTCTAAAACCGTTTTGAGCCTCCTGCAGTATGGAATGTTTCTCAATAAATGATATAATCTGCTCATATAACACTCTCTCATCAATTTTACTCATAACGTTTAGGATGGCAATGGGGCGGTAGTTGGCTATTTTAGCTTTGTCTCCCTTCTTGAAGACAGGTTTAATTATTGCGCATTTCAATGATTTAGGGAACACTCCACTCTCCAAGGACAAATTCACTATATAAGAGATAGGATGTTTAATGTATTCTGCCACATGTTTCAGAAATTTTGTCGGGATATTGTCTGGCCCAACCGAACTTGTGTTTTTCAATGACGTGATTGTGGAAAGAATCTCTTGGGGATCCGTGGGGCGTAAAAATAGACTGGACTCTATTGTTGGAATAGTTTCGAGATTAATGGAAGGTGTTCCACCCACAGGTTTACAAGCGTTTTTATAGTAGTCATTGAAAATATGAAATAATAGAATATTATACAAATAAATATACAGATTAAAATTGTAAAATAATTATGAAATATGAACTTTAGAATAAAAAACAACCATACCTTTCAATACTATTCAAATAACTCTGACCATCATGGCCTCCTACTGCATACAGAAGATCATTTAAAACAGCTACTCCCACTCCACATCTTCTTTTGCTCATTGGAGCCACCATTTTCCACTCCATAGTCTGCGGATCGAATTTTTCAACAGATGCTATTGCATCGCCACTGCACCATCCTCCGACAGCAAACAGCACCTCACCTGACAAAGCGTAAAAATTGATACTTTAATAGTTCTTAGTTAAATTGAAAACTCATTCAGTTTATTAAGTTTATGTATACAACACCACTTAATGTTAAAAGGAACACACAAAATTCATGGAAATACTGGGGGATACAGCTATATAACAACTTGGCTGCTGAACTGAAGTGTTTGTCTAGAACGGTGTTCAGAAGAAGAATTCAAGATCTACTGCGGGAAGGGGCCTTTTATTCAGTTGAAGAATGCATCAAAATATGAAAAATTAAATTATACAGACATATCTATTTATATATATATATATATATATATATATATATATATATATATATATATATATATATATATATATATATATATATATATATATATATATATATATATATATATATATATATATATATATATATATATATATATATATATATATATATATATATATATATATATATATATATATATATTATATTTATTTTAGTATTTTGCCATGATTATATATTTTAGCCAGTAATATGAAATATTTGTCAACTTTTTGAAATGTTTTATATGTTTTTGTATATATTTGCTGTTTTATTAGCTCGTAAGTATTTTGTAACTTCGCTTATTGGACACGCCACGAGGATTTTGATGGCAATAAAATTATTTATCTATGTTCTTCTATTTTGTTCATTCTCATAACTGTTCAGAAGAACATTCTTTAAGAATTCTTTATTAAAACTTTCTTTAATGAAGGAAAATAAGAAAAGCAAGAAGCGTATGCTCCTCAGTACACTATACAATATACTAGAACTGCCCCTCTCTCCACCTCTAGAGCATTCTACCCAGCAAGAAATTCTTTTATGTCAGGGCTCGAGTTACTTACCTCGTCTAGTTGGTTTTCGGGGTCTAGTTCTTGGTCCCTGCATTAAAGGTCGCTCTTGTGGTAACAGAAGATAATTCTTAGCTTCATCTACAAGGTCTCTACATGATTCATCTGATCTCACCAATAAATCTGAACCAACTGTTCCAACCAAAAACTTGGGACTCAAAAGTGGTAATCTGACATGCTGCAAAACTTGAGGCAAATGTTGCCTTCGTTCCGATACATTATATTTCACCCATAACATAACTGCATTAAAAACTTGTTCTTCAGTCCTAACATTCAATTCGTCACTAGATATTATATCTACAAGCTGACCAACTGGAAGAAGTAGAAACTCCTCGCTATCCATAACTTCTTGGAAATTATGTTGTGTGAATTTATCAGCTATTCTTAATAATTCCCTACAGGAGTGAGTATCAGCAAAAGCTCTTATTCCTAGACAATTCGAGGGGTCCAGCTGTCTTTTCAAAAATTCACAACATATATCCTGTATTTCTGTCAACTGTAATAGACAAGCGGCAGGAAGGAGCATCTGTACATTTGATTCTTCTACTACAATATGTGAGGTATAACAAAAATCTATAAGTAAATCCATAGCTAATTCATCAATATCTCTTATAGTAACTTCAGTTTGTCGAGATTCAGCTAATTCTCCTGTGAACATTGCTCTAAAATATGGACTGCATGCACTGAGTATAACTCTGTGTGCGAATATCTTTCTAGTGCCTACATTTAAAACTACATCACACAACTCTCTATGTCTCCGTAGTAAATTCAGTTCTGTGAGAGTATTCTTAGGATGTTTATCAGAAGTATGTGAAAGTCTTGCTGGTGATGGTGGTCTATCACCTAGTGCCATTTCTCCCATTCTACAAGGGCCTCGAAGATGGGAGGCTAGTTGGAGACGTAAGGGCGGAGACGCCCAACCCCACCCGGAGTCAATCTGTAACAATTAATGTCCTTTAGAGAAAATTGTTTAGTTCACATATAATATATTCACCTTTGTTGCTTTTATTTTCCTGGTTTTAAGATTATTTACTAGGGTCTATAACTTTAACAAAACGATTTTAAGATTATCTAATAATAAGCATAAGAAACTGAGGTTTTGTAGATTTTCGAAGAATAATTTTTATTTTTATTCTTTACTAGATTAATTGTTTATCAATATCTATTATTATATTTACACCCTACACATCAGATATGAAATCTTCCATGAAAAACAGAACATGTAGACATGACACATGACATATGCCAGCTGATAAATGACATAACTTATTGGTTTGTTCGTTTGTTCCTTTGTGACCAACTAGAGTGGGTAATAATTTTATTTCTCTATAATTTAGAATGGTTAATCGTTAGTGAACTCCATGCATAAGAATTTCAGTTAGTTATTTCAATGAAATAATTAGTAAAGAATTCTTTAAAACAAATTAAAGACACCTGAATAAATTTCATGAAGTTTTAATAGTAATTGCTTGTACCAATTATTGAAAAGACTTAACTCTAGAATATCTCAGGATAAGAGTAAGTCATTTTATTGTGTACATGTCATGTTTAAGCCGTATTTGAAGACAATTGCAAATGAACAAAAGAAACGTTTACAGTCCAATTAGGTAATATGTATATTCGTATACGTATACGTATGTTATACAACATACACTTTGCTAACTATGAGCTCATTAGGTTTCCGTACCCATAAAGGAAAAGAGGAACCCTAATAGGATTACTTCGTTGTCCGTCTACCTGTCAAGATACTTTTCTCAGGAACACATACCCTCTGCCACCACTTCGCAAATGTTGCTATGAGATATACACCAGAAAATCCTGATCAGAATGAATCTCCACAATCCTATGCCAAAAAGACTGCCACTTCTGACTACAACTCGATGATGCTAATAGATACAACAGCTATAGAAATAATGACTTTGTTGCATGGTATGAAGGAAAAAAATTCTGTAGATATCTACGATTTCAGTGTTAGTGTTCTCAAAAAAATAATCCACGCTGTGGCGCACCGCTCAATATAGTCATAAACCAATGTTTTGAGCAGGGGGTCTTTCCGGTGGAGTTGAAGTATGCTAGAGTGGTGCCAATATTTAAAAAGGGGGACCCAAATGACCCAAATAGCTACAGGCCAATTTCTATTCTGCCTGCCTTCTCTAAGTTTTTCGAAGCGTTGCTTAGAAATAGAATAGTGGCTTACCTTGAGTCCAAATCAATATTGACACCATGCCAACATGGATTTAGAGAAGGCAGGTCAACAGTCACCGCCATGGCTGAGCTAGTCGAGTATCTGATGAGAGCCATGGATGATCAGGAAGATGCAGAAATGAATTGTTGTGATTTGAGCAAGGCTTTTGACCTGATGTTGAGACCGGTGCTTCTTCTCAAATTAGAATATTGCGGAATGAGAGGAAGGATTTGGAATATTCTCAAATCTTACTTAGAAGATAGGTACCAATCAGTGTGTTAGAAAAACGAGATGTCTGCGACAGTAAAAATAAACCTTGGAGTTCCACAGGGATCAATATTGGGTCTGGTGCTTTTCATTCTGTATATGAATGATCTTCCATCCAATATTGAAGCAGATAAAACGGAAGACACATACCTTGTCAAGTCTGATTCTATAGAAGAGTTGAATAGGCGTTCTGGGTCTACCATGCAAAAGGCACATAAATGGTTTAGCGCGAACGGTTTACATCTTAACATGGAGACAAATCAGAAATTGACCTTCGCGGCAAAGCGTAATCAAGAGGACAATGATGACTCGACTAGCAAACTGTTGTGCTTTTCAATGGAAATTAGTAGAAAATTATACTCAGCAATTTATTCTATCCGCCAAATGCGCTACATCGCCAACAAAAGGGCCTCTCTCTTAACGTACTTTGCGCATTTTCATAGTGTCTCACGTCTTATGGAATACTCCTCTGGGGGCATCTTTAGAAACTCAACGAATTTTCTTATTGCAAAAAAGGGCCTTTAGAGCAAAAGTTGGAACAACAAAGTTGCAAGAGTATATTCAAGACACGGTGCATTCTCCCTGTCTCTTCAATTTACATCCTCGAATGTCTGAGCTATATTCACCGTTTCTATGATAAGTTTGCCACTCACAGCAAAGTTTATAATTACAACACCAGAAATAAGGGTAACCTTATATTGCCACAACAACGTCTATCGCGTTCACAAAAATATTTCACTTATTTGGGACTGAAACTATATAATCGACTCTGTCAAAGATACAAAAAATTGAGCAGTTTTGTTTTCAAGAAGAAAATTAAGTCTTTACTTTTAAAGAATATATGTTACAGTGTGGACGAATTTATTGATATGGGATTACATGAGTGCTTTATCTGATGTTCCATTTTGTTTTAAATATCTTGTGTCCTCTTGATTATTGTGATTTTATTTTTTTTTTATTTATTTATTTAACCCAAAAAGATTATAAAAATCTACAACAGGTAAGTAAGTTTCAGTGAAAAGCAAATCCTTAATTCTAAATCACAGATAAATCACACAGAAGAAAAAGAAAAAAATAAACCACTCTTGATAAATTACAGCCCATTTTTCAAAATAAATTCTTTCGCCATAGCTGAAAATTTTTCATTTGAAGTAGCACTTCTGATATAAAGTGGAAGTTTGTTGTACCATAAAGCGGCCTGATATGTTAGTTTCTTCTGTCCTGTATTTGTCGCTGCAGGTAATATATGTATGTGTTGTTTTGTTCTTGTGTTGTATGTATGTATGTCACTATTCAACAAAATGTCTATGTCTGTATTTACTGTATTATTTTTTATTTTATATATAAGCTTAACACTGTCTAGTTTTATTATTTTGTCAATGTTCAGTAGATTAAGCTCTTGGTAGAGTTCTTCAGTATGTGTTGTCGGTGATTTGTGGAACAATATTTTAGCAACTTGTTTTGTGCCACCTGCAGATTATAGACATCCTCTTTCTTGCCTGTCCCCAGAATGCAGCGAGATAATTTAGGATTGATCCAACATGTGCATGGTATATCAGGTATTTAGTTTTCTTGTTGAACAGAAAGGCATTTCTTCTAAGAATGTATGAAAAAGTATGAAGTTTTGCTATTAAATGTTCTATATGATCACTAAAATTTAAATTTTTATCTAACATTAATCCTAAATACTTAGTTTTTGTACTCTCGGTTATCTTGACACTGTTGATGAAAAGTTCGAAATTATCTGGTTTAATAGACTTAAAGACAGTATATGTACATTTTTTTTCATTAAGTTTTATTCTATTATTATCAGTCCACTTTGAGATTTTTTCCAAGTCATCCTGTGCCCTCTCGAATACATCCTGTATAGAGCCTGAGTAGAAAAGTCCCGTGTCGTCGGCATAGAGTATTATTTTACCGTTGAGTCCTATATCACATATATCATTAATGTATATTAGAAACAATATCGGGCCGAGTACTGAGCCCTGAGGCACACCACTTGTCACTCTCACTCTCTCCCCCTCACATCCGTTCACTACAGTGTACTGCTCTCGTTCCTGTAGATACGATTTGAAAAGCTTATACGCGGCGTTGTTGATACCTATGCTATCGAACTTCTGTAACAAAATACCGTGACACACAACATCGAACGCCTTACACAAATCCAAAAATACAACCATCACATCTTTTCCCTTGTCTATTTCTGCACATATATATTCTGTTATAGTGGCTATGGCAGTCTGAGTACTGCGCTTACTCAAGAATCCATTTTGATGAGTGTTCAGAAAATTTACATTACTTAGGTGTTCTAGCAGTCTGTTTTTCATCACAATTTCAAAGATCTTCGAACATGCAGTTAGCACCGAGATGGGTCTATAATTACTTGGCTCGTTTTTCGGACCATCCTTATGAATCGGAACAATTTTTGCTATCTTTAGAACATTGGGAAAGGTTCCTTCCGACAAATGCTTGTTTATCAACTTGGATATTATAGAGCAACCAGAGATTTCACTTCCTTAATAATTTTAGGTTTTATATTGTCGTGTCCTTGCGAGGCATCTGACTTTAAAGTAGAAATAATATTTTCGATTTCTTTAGGAGATGTTCGTCTAAGATACATAGATGCAATTTTATTTGTTACTTTCTGTTGATAATTGGCATGATTTGGATTAATTTTACTTTTTCAACAATCTTTACAAAGTAATCCGCAAGTACATTAGCTATAGTGCTTGCATCATGGTGTACAATTCCATTTTCATCTTTCATTGACCTAATTGAATTTTTATTTGCATCATTTGGATTGAGCGTTTTGCTTATAATATCAAATTGTTTTTGATTGAACCATCGGCTTTCTCGAATAACCTTTGATTGTGAATTTTCTTATTATGACTTTTCATGTTGTTGACTTGCCTCTGAAGATCCTTGAATGTAGATTCCAGACAGTGAGACAAGGGTTTTTCTTATAGAGTGTATAAGCCTTGTCTCTCCTTTTAATCAAAGTATCAAGCTCCTTTGTATACCATCCTTCATTTATATTGGTAGTGTAAGTTTTTTCTGTAGTTGTAGTAGCGCTTTTCAATTGTCTTTTCATAGTATTGATAAGGTCCTCAAAAGTTTCTATGCTTGTAGTCTCAATTTCATTTTTTCAAATTTTCCTTTAGAGCTCTGAAGTTAATTATGGTTGTTTTATATTTTTGCTTTTCCTTTTCTGTAAGGGAGCCGGTATGATCATAGACAGCACTTTATGATCAGTGATGTGATGGTCTTCTAGTTGGATCTCTTTTGGTAGATTAATGTCTGAAATTATATGATCAATTATAGTTTTTGTATTATTGTTAGTATCAACTCGTGTTGCTGCGTCTTCATGTATACTATTATGTATTTTATAGCCATTGGACTTAATGACCTGCATATATTCTTTTTTGTATTATTACTGGCAAGGAGGTTTATATTCATGTCGCCTATAAGTATCATGGTGCTGTGAACAGAGAGTAAATTATCTAGTTTATCAAGAAAGGGCTGGATACCTGATTCAGGTTGCCTGTATACTACCCCAAGTTTCAGGTTCAGGTCCCATAAATGCAGTATGAGTATATTATTATCATTTTCGCCATCTTCATGCAAAATTGTATGATTGTCTATTTCCTTCTGTAAATATATAGCCACACCTCCTCCACGGGTTTCACGACAAGAATGTACAGCAACATAGTTTCTAAAGTTTATATTTGAGGTTTCGTTGGAATATAACCAGGTTTCTGTCAGGACCAAAATATTAGGTCTTCTATTTTGTAGCAGAATTTCAACTTCATCTACCTTATTTCTAATACTACGTATATTCAGATACATTACTCTAATTGGGCTCTTTTTAGTTTTTTTATTAAGAGCTTCCACATCCTCAACAGTGTTTACTATTTCTATTTTACTAAGTTCAGATTTTTTAAAGTAATCATTCCGTTTTGATCCATACAAATGAATACCCCTTCTCTTTTTCAATTGCCTAGCTTTGGAAAATATCTCCTGATTTGTTTTAGTGAGATCATGTGCAATATAAATAGTTTTGTTTTCACTATAACCAAGATCAGAAGTAGAAATGTTTTTGGTTTTTTCGCTCTGAAACATTCCAGTTTATCTGTTTCTCTTTCAAACTCAACTTTTATGGGGGAGATGAGCCTATTTCATTTTTTTCCAAGTCTATGGCATTTATACTCACAGTTTGCTACTTTGAGGTGCTTCAGAACCTTTTGAACTATTTTCCGGACATCTTCATCTTTACCTTCAACAGGAATCTCATATATCACAGCATTTCTTTTAAAAGTTCCTGTTCAGCTTTATTCTTCTCCACTTGTGAAGCCTTCATGACTGCTTTTATCTCTTTTATTTCTTGTTGGAGTTGTTGATTTATGTGTACCTGCTCATCATATTTTTGTATAATATTATCATACTTGGCTTCCATCATTATTAACTTTTCCATCACATCCTTAATAGTTGGTTCACATACAGTATTAGTAGGAGTTATTATTGCTGTGCACTTTCTGCATTCCCACCTTTCTCCATTATCTTTCTTCAGTTCAGCAGCATATTTATTAAATTTGTTGCGATCCATATTGTTACATGTTATATGGAACCACTGTGCACAATTTTGACGAGAGCATTGTATTGAATATGAGTTAGATGTGGATTTTGGACAAATACCGCACTTAGTCATATTGTGATCACGCAATTATAAATTTAGCGGGCCTGGTGTCCTTAATACGGTACTGGCAGAATCGCCAACTGTTTGTTTATTCTTATCTTATCAGCGATCAAACAAAACTCACTGCAATGATTATTGATCTAGTTGTTACTACTTTGTTCACCAATTAATAGGATATCCGGATGTTATTATTCTCTGATTATTCAATAGTTAGATTCACCACGAATTACTCTCCACTTTAATATAAGTTTCAAATTTTAATATGATATATTTCCAATTGAAATTGCTTATAGACTGAGGAGCTTCAAGTCAGTGACTCTTCACTTCTATATTTTATTACTTTTTTAATCCTTTGTTTATGTCCACTTCATTGGTTTTGTCGAATTATTACTTAGGAATTAAGATTATATTTACTATTTCTTGACTTGTCATCTCTAATGAATAAATAAATGATTGATTGATTAAGGACTGTTTTTGGGAACACCTGTAGGTATATAGCTGAAATTGATACCGAATACTCAGAGTCGGCATCCTCTTGCAACTGAGTCAACGCAATTAAAAGACACGGGCGCTCATGATGCATTTTTGGCTCATTTTGAATATAAAAATATTTAAATCTTACTTTTAGGGCACTTCTCGTAGTCCTAGAAACAAAATTAGGCGGGAAGCAGTGCTGATTTTTTTAGAAGCAATTTTTCTTTGAATCTACTAAGTATACTGGTTTACTTTTTGGTAAGAGCTTATGTATATAAAACAAAGTATATTATACTATTCTTACCTCTATTAATGACATTTCTGATTACCACTTTCCAATTTTAAAACAACTATCACAATTTTCAATATAGATTTACAATCCTTACAAAACAAAAAAGAAATTTTAGAGCATTTCATGTATAACTAAAAATATTAATGTTTTCATGAAATTAATTAAAATTTAAATTAAAGTATCAGGTAATAAGGAACTATTGATGAAATGTTGTCAAGCCAAAGGTATAAGCACAATTGTCTTTCATAAATGCTTTTTGCACCTTTATTCTAACTTTCACTCATGTTTCTTTAGTATATCAGCTAAATAGTGAAAAAAATCATATCTTCGTCAAATATTTTTATTGAGTTCACTCTATTAAAAGTATTTTACAAACGAAGTTTAGTTGATCAATTGTTTCAAACAATAAATATTATGTTGATTATCATTAAAGAATATAATAATACAAATAAATGGCAAAGCTATCTTCGTCTCTCTCCTTTCTGGGTTTTCCTCTTTCTTTCTTCTCTTCCTTCAGTTGCTTCTGCTTTTCTCTGAAAAATATACCTTATATACACATTTCCAGTTTCAGAAGTTTTGAAGCTCATTAAAAAAAACAATGATTAATATACTCATGCACTAAGAACTGTTTGAATGTTTAACAAAAAATATATAATTTCACTGTTACCATAACATAATTCCTAACTAACTCTCAACTTTAAGTTACAGGTATTTTCACTGAATCAAAAATTATTAATTCAACACACCTGTCTTCTCTATCTTTTTCTTTCTTCTTTTGACTGTCTACACGAGCTTGTTCCCTCTTCATCTTTTCAACATTAGCAACCATTTGTGCATTGGTATTTTTCTCTAAATTTTCTTTGGGTTCACTAGAGGCTGAATTATTTACATTACCATCTTCATCTTCATCATCAGTCATTTGACTATACTGGGACAAAATTGCTTCTCTAATTTTCTTTTCTTCTTCGGTATACTCCTTTTGCTTGGTTGTCGCTAAACATTGAGATTCAAGAAGTTTAGCAAGTTTAACATCTACATCTTCTGAGGAATCTCTAGGAGGTGGTTCTTTGACCTTTGTATATAAATTCCATTTTTCCAATATATCATTTTTTATTCTACTCAAATCAGCAGCCTATGAACACGTTGAAATATGATTTTGGATGGTTTAGGCAAGATATTCTTATCCATCATACTCACATTCTGAATTATTTCTGTTAGTAAATCTTGAAGAGCTTCCGCTTTTTCTTCATGAGTTTCATCGCTATCAAGAATTCCTGTTATATATGATCCAAAAATGCTTTCATCCGTATTTAAGTCTGTTAAAGTTTTAGATAACCAACTATGGAAATCCTCGACTGTTGCAGCCATTTTTCGTTTGAAGATATTAGGAACTTAACCTATAAAATTGAGTGATTTTCTTTGTCTACCTATAGACGAAGTATATTTAAATCATCTTTGATCTAACACAAGACACATGTTAAAAGTGTACCAACTTTAGACTAGTGGATGCGTTCCGTATAAGTTGTACTACAATTTCTATTTACTTTGATATACTTTATTTCCTAATGAGTACATGTGTATAACAATATATCCTTGAAATTTCAGGACATTGGCGAAGAATCAAAAACAATTCTTCTCTATTCCCCATATACCCAACAAACAATAGGTACAATAGGTACAAATTATTTCATTGCAGCAGAGCTGTTCAAGAAGTTATATTAAATTGTGCTGTTGTACCCAAAAATTTCTTCAGCCTTTCAATAAATATCTTATAACTTTGAATTTGCTTTATTTCAACAGGTAATTTATTATATGCAAGCATACATCTTTCGATCGGGTCATTATAACCGATTACAGTCCGCACATGCTCCAAATGAAAATTATTGTTGAATCTTGTATTATATGCATGTATGTCACATCGTCTATTCATCTTTGTGTTGGTTTTATGCATTTTTGCAGATGCTTGGTAAATCTGTTTACATTGTTCCAGTTTTTGTAAGGATCTCAATGGCAGGAGCTATAATCTATCATACACTTCAACTGCAGGAGTGTCATTATCCACTTGAAATAGAACTTTAACCAACTTATTTAGTAGCATTTGCATTTTTTCAAATAACGAATTAGAGCAGTTGCCCCACACTGTTATTAGGTATCTCATGTTTGAAACAAAATATGCATTATAAATTTTGTATTTAGAGTAATCGTCCAAATGCTTTCGATATCGGAACATTGTTCCAATCATAGGTAAGATTTTTTCCGAAGGTATTCGCAGTGATTTTGCCAGCTCAGTTTATCGTCTATAACTAGACCCAGATATTTTGAAGTTGGAACTTTATCTATGAAACAATTACCAATTTTCAGCTCAATATTTTCTTCTCTTTTATTTTTTTGTTCAAATAACATATAGTTTGTCTTTTTAGTATTCATTTTCAACTTGTTTTGTGTTAGCCAGGCATTGTATGTAAGGAGATCCTTGTTCACCAATCCTTCCAGTACCTTAAAATCTTCGCCACTGTAAACAAGTATTGTATCATCAGCAAATGTATAGTAGTTTGCTTCTAGGTTAGCAATTTTTAGATTCAATTCTTACAGCTTTTAAAGTAGGGGCCCTAAGACAGAGCCTTGAGGATACCTCAAGTGACGTGTTCCTCTTCACTGCATATATCATCTAATTTAATGATTTGTCTTCTTTGGCTGAGATAAGACTGTAAAAGTCCTAAAATTTCCCTCTGGTTCCTATTTAGCGTAATTTGGTAATATTATATATATATATATATATATATATATATATATATATATATATATATATATATATATATATATATATATATATATATATATATATATATATATATATATATATATATATATATATATATATATATATATATATATATATATATATATATATATATATATATATATATATATATATATATACTGCTGATGCTGTGTTTATAGTAGACTCTGAACCACTCACCTAGGCTGTGAAATGATAACTGCCATCTCTCAGGATTACAAGCTATCTGGCCTTCAGTGGTTAATGGCTTTGCATGCTTTGCACAATTTGGGAAATTATTACAATTATTGGAAGCTTTGGTCAAATATCACTTTTTTGTTCAAGGACGACACCCATAACTTGAACACGGATTAGAACCAGGCACCTAGGCTAAGCATATTCCTACATACTTGCTCACTAACCGTGCAGCTGCCGAGGCGGTTAACTTTGTTCTTTATTATCAACTTTAATTCAAAATTTCACTCGTTCTAAAAGTTCGTTTAGATATCATTTCAATGTACGATAGAGTTGTACTGAAATACGTAGATTATTTTCAATGAATATTGAGGATTCTTTCTAAAAGGCATTAATTTATAAATCAAACTCTTACTTTCCGAACTTTTCTTACATGTTCATTTAGGTCATGCGAGAAAAAGTAAGAAATAGGTTCTATGTACTGTCATTATGTCATTGATAGAGGTTATGTAAAAATATTTTGATTTGTACCAACAAAGATGATTTATATACTCTAGATGAGGAACCCAGTTCAACGTAAAATTTTCACACAATATAGTGAATTTGACGTACAAAACAGTCCGTCTGCTGGCGCCCTCTTTAATAATAGACTATATGTGCGGTACTATATCAATAAGTGCAGTGTACTGCACTAATACGATTAATAATGAGTGAATTATTCTGATATGGCACATAGATGACGCGTGAAATCGAAAGAACCTATGATATTCAGCTGACATGAGCGTAGACATGAATAGGAAAAAGGGTTTTACTCATTTTTACATTCGTAGTCTAGGATTGAATGAGAAATGCAGAAAAGGAGAATATGTTCAATTATTTATCAATAGCTTTCAATATATGTTTTCACAAACCCATATATACTTAAACATAAAATATTATAAATATCCATCCTACTTTAGCATCTCTTTTCAGAGAGATGCAGACAATCTATGAATGTTTAATTTTCAAATCGGAGGAAAGAAGAACAGACATCTATTATATGACTCCATTACAAGTTACACGCATTTTAATTTAAATATATGAAGAGTGTAGCACGCTTTTTCAAAATAGGAATGTAAAATAGAAAATTCGAATTCAGACCCAGAACTTTGCTTTGAGAATAATTTTCAGTTTCGAAAGCGCAATGCCCGACTTTACCTCCAGAAAATTGTATTAAAACATCAAGAATATTTATATCATTAGTTAAGTGCATTTTCGAAAAGAATGATTAATTTTGTTTAAATAAAACAACTTTTGAAGTAATTCAATACATAATTGTGATTTTTTAAAATAATTGTTTAAAGGTGATTTATTATTATGATATCATCTATACATTATGAAAATGAATAAATTGCAGATATTGTATCAGTTAGGTATTTACTGTGCATTATATTAATGGCAAATGCAATTTCGACAACATTCTTGACAAGAAGTAATCGGTAAACCAATGTAACAAATATAAAGCGAAAGACGAAATATCTGGTAAAAAAAAGTCTATTCGATTCATAACAATTCCGAAACAAAACATCAATTCATTTTTATCCATAAATAAATCTGTACAGAGACGAAAATAGACAAACAATTTTACGCTATCATGTTCTATGTTCGCACTCTCCATTTTCTACCAGTCAGTGTCGCAAAGCATGCAATAGGTTGCATAGTGCGTACGATGTACAAAAAACTAAGAAAAAATTGAATTTTCAACTCATTGCAAGGGGTTGAAGTTTTAATTTTTTGCAGAATTTATTGTCGAAGCCAACTGGCCATCATATTGAAAATGCAGATTGATTAGAGGAAATTGCAGTTTCAGCTATTTTAACAGAATTATTAAAAGTTTTGTAAGCATTCACCAGTTATCAGGATCGTCTGAATACGTTCATTTTTGGTATATGTGTGCGTTCCGCTATTTATAATGAGCAAAATTATAAATATAAGGAACATAGGGTTGAAGTGAAAACTGATTAATACTAGTATTTTCATGAGTAGTAACCAACTGTGAAATTTCTAAAATTAGGTTCCAATTCCTCTAAGAGACTACAAATGAACACAAAGCTAGAAATGGCGATAATGTGTAGGGTTGAAAATTTCCTGCAACTGAAGTTCTTGGCATTCATTTGTGGTTTTAAATTCGTATTTACAATCTTAATCAATTATTTACATTATTCCATAAAAAGATTTCGGATAAGTAACTATATTATATTCCACAATGGGATTATATCTTAACAAATTTTTGGGCGGTTTCCATATTTGAACCCAAAATTTTGCTTTTGAAGAAGCATTTTCCATCTAGTTGAAATTCCTATTTGATATCAGTTTGGAATCGATTGGTTTCGAGTTCCAATGTTGGCAATTTCTATCTTAGGAAAATTTTACTGCGTCATCTTCCGAAGATAATGATTCGGAATGATAACGGAGAAATTTATGAAATACAAACTTTCGAAAGAACGATGCATGACTATAGGCATTATTGGAATGATTTTTCATATGGAGTCATAATACCATCGTGAATTTCAGAAATCGTTATGAAATATACTGTATATTTTAGAAATTGAAACTTAATCAACAGTAAAATGAAACGTTATAAGAGGGTGAATTTCATAAAAAATTGAGTTTTCGGAAGAGCGAAAATTTTCAAAACAGGTGAAATTTGGTGAAGAAATATTTCTGTACAACTATGAAAGAAATGATGCCATCAAAGTTACTCTTTCACACTGTAACTAACTCATAAGAAGCTTTTCATGAAATAGGAAATCAAAAAGAGAAAGAGTCACGGAAAATTATGGATATTTTTGAATCTATTTAATAATAAGAAGCTATTGGGAAAACGTTACAGATTATTGAATTCGTCAAAAAATGTGATTAGTTCGTTAAATTCTGGTGGAAATGAGTTGATGAATAACATGGATTTCTGTCACTCTAGTCGAAGTTTTTACGATTTATTGAGAAAATTGGGTTTCAATAGGTCCACCCGCAATAATTTCTAACTAAATATTGCATAAACAAAACACTTCATTGTTACGAGCGAAGCTGAGAATTAATTTCTATTTTCGAATACAAGTTGAAAGCATATTATGGCCGATGTTCAGCACGAAATGTCTAGCTGATTTCTGTCGGACGGTGGTCTCTCAAAGGAAACTGCGAAATAACTCCAGTAAACTCGACCTGTGTCTCGAGAAGCCGTCAAAACAAAAGATGCATTGCCTTAAAATTAACTTCGCTCAGGATACTGTTTATCAATTCCGGGTTTTATTATCATTATTATTATTTGAATGATAAAAATTTGAAATAATTTTCTTCAAATTTAGGTCGAAAAAAACTAAAATCTAAATATATTTATTATTAATATGTTATAATATATCAGAATTATTGTGATTATATAATTGAAAATTATGGCCTATAATTATTGTTTTTTTTGTGCTTGTAGAAATTCATTAAATGGCAATATATATCAAATTAATTTATGAAAATGATGAAGTTCATAACGAAAAATAAAAATTGACAACAGATGTTTGTTTTATTATACACGTAGGTATCTACATAAATATACTTCTATCAATAGATGAAATTTCAAATTTCAAATGTCGATTGATAAAAAAATTAAATTAAAACGTTTATAGAGTTAGATATGAATATAAAAATAAGATGAAATATTTTAGTTAACATATATGAGATATTACATTTCATGAGAAATGAAATTCACCATCTAAACATCTATAAATATTATATTTTTGAAATCAATTTTATATGTATATACAACTTCCTTATTATATGTATATAATTTTACTTCTTTGATATCGATTGTTGCGATAAATCAAGAAAACACTAAATATTTTGAAAATAATTTATTGAAGATAGGTATAAGATGTTGTACATAATCACATAATATATGTATGAAATTTCCTACTGATTCAAATAATTGAATAATATACCGGGTGTAACATGGAAATTGAGTGATAGCAACAAATCAGGTGTCGAGTTTTTTCGATACCCGTAATTTGCAAAAATTATGTTCTCTTGCATATTGTTTCATCAGTAGCTTTGAAGAAATAGATTGTAACAAAACAATATTTTTTTGTAATCTCATCCAAAGTTGTTTGTAGATTAGATTACAAAACATATTTGTGAATCTAAAAAATTTTTCTATTCAAAGCTGACAGTTGTGTAGAATTGCAACAAGCTTCTGTTCTATTCAGGAGACTGCAAAATTGACATTCATTGCAGTAATTATTTTGTTGCTATTTGATTTTGTGATTTCTCGAATTAGTGTATTTATTTGAATAACAAACATTTGTGGTAAACACCAATGCTTTTCTTGTGAAAATATACTAATCAAATCACAACTTGAATCGTAATTCAACCGATTATTCGTATTGTCCCAATTACAAATTTTTCGAAATATCGAAATTAATAAGTCAGTTCACATTTCGAAAACGAACTTTCAACGTGCACGTCAGTACTAAATTTATATTCGAAAACTCGTTGCGTCTACGGAAAATTCGGCAATATACGCGGAGAAATGAAAATGTTGTTGCTGTCACGAAATGTTGAGTCGATTACAAAACGAAACATTAAAATACTTTTCGTGTCTTGATTCCAAGAAGTAATCATTCCAGCATCTACGCTGTTTGTTCTCTACGTACTTGAACAAAATCATCACAGAGGGTTATGTTTGTTTCAAAGATTTGATTATCTTAAGCGTAGTAATGCTGTTAAGTTGTTAACCTTATCCTTCGTTGTGAAGGGTAGTATATTTAGAGAATGTGGTCGCGAATGGAACCATTTCAAAACCATCCATAGAAATAAACAAATGATTCATCGCATACAAGTCTTTCAATCTTGTGGTTTAGATACAAGGCTGGAACAAATACATATCAAACAAAAAAAGGTAATCTGACATTGAGCTCTAACAACATTGCACTCACTGCTACAAAGGGTTTTTTTAAATCTCTAATTATTATTGATAATCTTTCAAAATTTTGCTAAATAAGGTAAAAACGTTGAAAATTTTTCCAATCTGAACGAAATAACAAATATACAAAAGAAGTCTGCATGTATTGGTGGTGTTTCATGTCTGTTTGGTCCGCGGGAGGTATAATATTCCTCCTGTTCTCTATAGGTAAAAATGATAACTTGCTAAAATCAAATATCAATACTATAATTATGAACTTTATCAACAATTCTTTTACCTATAAAAACACTCTCCTATCCGCCAACTGGAGACGCGCCATGTAGAGGTTTAACAGCTCCTCCCATGGTTGAGGAGGGTTAATTGACTGGAAATGGGTTCGAAAGAAAAATTATATGGAAGGTAAGAGACATGGTTTGTGACAAAGTTTAGGAATGTGATACGAAAATGGAAAATATTCATGTGAAAATGTCGAATCTTGGTATGCAATTGTAAGTATATGTTGTGCGTATATTGAGTAATACGTGAAGTGAAAGTGATAAAATATGAATGGTGTGTCTGATGAAACGAATGGTGTGAGTGTATATAGAATAAGAAGAATTCAAATGAAGGATGTTCGCATGATGTGAAAACCAGTCGCAAAATGGTTAGCAAATATAGTAGAAAAATTGAAAAAAAAATCTATTCTGCACAAAAGAAATGAATGGGTTTTCTAAAAAGAATAACTAAATGTACTAGAGGGTATTTGTCAAAAATTGGGTCTAATGGCTGCCTAATGAATATACGTATATATATAGAGTATTGAATTTCGCGAATCCAAACAAACATGTACCAGTTCTCAGTAAAATATGTTGGACCAATGAAACAAAGGATGAAAAATTCCCGGAATCTTGATTAGTCACGCAATGAAGAACTTTCTGAAATGACTTCGATGGAAATTTATTAAAACAGCTAGTATCTAATGAGAATCAGGAATAGAAAAAAAATAAATATGTGCACAAAAGTGAAACAAAAGAAAGAAACCCCATTGGAATTTTATAAAAACTTCTTCCGCCTCTATTTAAATTTTTGACACCCGCTTCACTTCGTTGTGAAGTCTTGTAATCAAGAAAGTTTTGACAATGAACTGTCTGTGAGGCAAACAATCATCAACAAAACACCATTCTGGATAGATTGATGTAATTTTTCTATTAGATAAAATAATCATAGAAGATAAAATATTTTTAATATGGAAGTCTTTTGAATAAATTTCTATAAATGATGAAAGAATCTCGGCCGCGGCTGAAACGAATTTATCATTAGCAGGAACTAAATTACCCAATTCTTCGTTTTCCTTCGTTCTATAGGCTCTGAAGAAAACCAAAAACTCTTTGTTAGATTCAAAATTGCTATTTGACTTCCAAAATAAGGAACGACAAATTTGGCAATTGAATCTTTTGTCTAATCTATGAAGGATATAACCTGCGAAGTAGGATGTTGAACATTCTGCCAATGATGAATTTGAATCGCCCGCCGGTTCTAGAGAAACTTTAACAGTTTGAGCTTTGTTTTGTTCACCGTGTTTTCCTAATGGTAGGCAATAATCTCCATGATCTAAAATTATGTGCCGGAGAAGTGATGAATTTATTTGCTCATTATCGACGTCTTCATCTTGAGAGTCTATGTCAGAATCATTAAAAAAATTTAAGACATCTTCAGAAACTTCTTCATCCCTAACGTCTTCATTATCATCCTCAAGGTCGTCGTTACAATTTTGAACCATTGCATCCGAGTGCACTGGGATGTCGGCAGTTACAGATGTCGTAGAAGAATCAGATAAAATGCAGTCCGATTTCTTAAATTCCACCATCGAGTCGTTATCAGATTCGCAATTAGTGGAGTCTGAAGTAGACACCAAACCCGAGAGAAAAATTTTCTGATAATTTTCGCGGAATTGTTTAACCGTAGGATTTCGGGTGAAACCTCCAGCTTGCCGAATGACTGAAAAAAAGTTTTCCAATGGGTCCTGATTGAAACGATTCGTTAACAAATATTCCACGTTTTCACTTTCCTGTTTTATAGACTCCCAAAGATACAAAATGCCTATCAACGTTTGTTCAAAGCCCAAAAGCAAGGTGGGTGCGCACGAGTAGAACCGGTAATTTCCCAAGTACGAACATAATCAATAAATTGCCTTAAAATATTCTCGGGGTGATAATTCTTTCGCGAAAGAGCGTAAATTCCTTTTTTCTTCACATTCAAATAATCGAACAAGTTATTAATCGTCTTCAGAAATTCTGAAGTATTGACTGAGGTATCGGATTCGAGTTGTTTAGTGTTAAACGCCGTTGAAATGGCTGCGGATACAGAGTTACTGAATATTTGGGTTGCTAGAGACACTTTCATTCTCTCAAATGGTTTCGGGCGTATATGAGCATCTGTTATTTTACACATTGAACGTGCATTAACTAATTTGGAGTCTATTATGTACGTCTCCTCTATGTCTGACCATTACGCTGTCTTACCACCGGCATCTATTTTACCGTGAGCCACAAATTGGTTACGAAGCGATTTTATTAAATGAGGAACATCGTAAAGAAAAACAATATCTTGGCCATCGATATTAACAATAGGATGTTCCACGGTAACCCCTATATCACGATAATCTTTTCTGTTATTGGTTCCCTGATCACAAGTGATAGCCCTTACCAATATTCCAATTGATTTCAATTTTGAAATAAGGGTTATCAGTATGGTTTTTATTTCACCTCCCGCCATATTTCCAGAAACGACGAAATAACCTAACGGAATTTTGTAATAAGCATAAAGTCCTCGAATCATAAAAACAAGAACGTGATTTCCGAGATTTTGTTGTCGACCAAATTCTCCATAATCTGAAACTCCTCGATGTAATCGAATTTAGAATTGTAACTAATACTTCTCTTTATTCCGATTTCATCAAAAGTATGACGCAGTTTCTTTCTGCTTCGGTAGAACCGTCAAATTTCAAACGCAAATGTTCGAAAACGCTATCAAGAAAACCCGTCTCTAATTTGATCGAATTGAAACATTTCGAGATTGTGCTTTTATGAGGAAGAGTGAATCCTGACGAACTCGAAGGAAATTATATAATCCGGGCTTCTATAAAAATTGTGAGAGCAATTTTTTTTTCTTCCGAATACTCTGTATGCGGCTTATGTTCCGTTTGGAGATCTATGAGCGTTTTGACACTTCCTGATGGTTGCTTCACTCTTCTCCTATGTTCTTTCAGAAAGATCTGGCCTTTGGCGCGACCGCGACGTAATCGACGATTAGTTTGACGAAGGACATTAATACATTTCCTTAATTTATTGATTGTTTTTGTTTCGAAGCTAATTTACGTTTCAATTGAAAAATTTCGCGGGCGGAACATGAAGAATCTAAGTTTGCCGTAGAGGAGAAATATGTCGATAGTGGATTTCCGTGTTCATCAAAAATGTAGTTTTCCAGTCATTTCAGCCTCACAGGGATACGTAATTATGTTTTTGTTCTTATCAGAATCAGCGCCGAAATCCATAAAATCGAGTTGCAGAGTTGGTACTGCATGAGAGCGTAAATGACGTTTCGAATGATCAGTAAAACACGAATCCGTAAAGTGTTTACTACAAATTCTTTAGTACCTGATGTCTTTACGCTGAACACCTATACACGATTGCTTGGATCTTATTGGATTTTTTTACCATCGCCATTACTGGGAAAGCTTTTTCAGTACATTCAGTAGCAAAAATTTTTAATCGACATCGACCCTATATAAAATAAACCTGTTCTAGGCAAAATCAATCAAATAGAAACAAACACTTACCCAAAAGTCCGACTAAATACTAATTCTCGTTTCAAACTATAAGAAATATAGGAACTCTTAAAAGTGACATCCCCTCCTCAATGTACCTCCTACCCATTCATATATAAATGGAAAAATCCAGAAGACACATAGGATAATTTTATTGGTTCCATTCAGTTGCATATGAATGTTTTCAGTAACAAGGTTGCCAGATTGTGATCCAACCATAACGAGTAACAGAATACGGAACTAAAAACATTTATTAATAAATTAATAAATCAAAATATACAGGGTGATTGACAGAAATTATTCATAATTTTATAATCAGAGTGTCGACAATTCAAATTGAGAACTTGCAGTAGATTTAACGAAATATACTCAAATATATAATCAACTAGCAGTCAAAAATTTAAAAGAATACAGTTAAATTTTGTAACTTATTGAAAATTTTAATACTGAATATTGTGAATCGAAGTACATAACAAATGACGCATTAGAATAAAATAATGTCTAAAATTAGACGTAATGAAAATTCGATAAAATTATTCACAAATATTCTAACTTCCTCCCATCATTTTTAAACAGTTCTCAATTCGGGAACATAATCATTGATCGTTGCTTTTTCAGCATGTTAGGATCTAAATTTACAAAAGATCTGCGAACTCTAAATTCCAAAGCTCTCCGGGTATTCAACAACTTCACTCTCGTACGTTACTTTTCAGAAAAATTTAAATGTTGAGGAATTGACGTATTTTTTTACCACAAATGTATGTTGTGATTTCGGAAATTCGAGCATAGATGATCCTACGATAATCGTAGGATTGCAGGATATGTCCCGACTACTATTTTTCAGTTCCTATTCTAACAACACTTTGTTCTCGTTCCATTCCATTCTTGGTGAAATTGATTTTTTCCAAATTGAGACAAAACATGGAAAATTTAATAGAAATTATCTTGATTCAAAAAGAATTCAACAATCAATTATTTCCTCACATCTTGAAACTCAAATAGTTTTCTTCAAAATAAACCAGAGGGGGCTAAAGTCTCATTCAACCACTATTACTAAGACTTGAAGGTGATTGGATATTTCCACCAGCCATAAAGAATCTTGAGAGGAAATGAATTGTATATTCATGACTTGGAACGAAAGGTATATTCGATTATTATTTACTATGAACACATTTGTATTCGCCTACACTATATGTAGTCGTATTCGTTGTAATCTTCAGTATAAAATCGTATGAAAGGTCCAATCTATTTTATTAATGAACGATATGATGCATTTTCAGGTACTTAACTTTGAAATCTTAAATGCTTTGAATTATTCACAAAATTTTCCATTTTCGTACTCTATATAACATGAAATTTGAAAGGAAACAAATATCTACGTTGAAGAATGCAATTTTTTTCAATAATTTTCTTCATCTATAAAATAATTGATATTTTCTATCCATAATCAATCTGACAACACTGTGTGTTTCGTCTGACGCCTGTGGCGGTGCCCGAAAGGAGGCACCAGCAGCAGAGTTACGGACAACAATCATCGTTCGCCGCCGGTTTTTTTGTATCCAGGGAAGTAAACCTCCTCATCATTGCGCTGGGTTGGCGTGGCGGCACTATAGATTGTAGAAAGAAATTCTACAATTACATTGGTGATTCTTTGGGCCACAAACCGGGGTCGGATGGAATTATATCGATACTAGCCTCATTACAGCCTTCATCGAAAGTGTCACTTGCAGCAGGTAATAATTAGTACTCATGGAATTAGGAATTAACTGCTAAAGGAACCACAATGATAAGCACCACGTGGGTAGGGTAGGAAATATTCTTAAAAGTTAACTAAGTAGCCTATAGTGTTTAACTTTATAGGGCAGATTATTATTAAGTAAGATATGGCCGATTAAAGTTTGCATATTTGAGTGAAAAGCAATTTGTTCGAGCGCTTTCAGCTTAAATCCTTTCAAAAATAAAGGCAAAAGGATATTAAACTAATTTGATCTTATAGCCCTTAAAAACCCTACAAAATGGTTTTTAAAAAGATCAATAGCATACAAACTAAGCGAGTTATGGATAAAACCAGTTACTTTCTTAAACTCGTATATGACATTTCAATTAATAAAAGATATTTGGCTAAAAAAATTAATTATAACCAGTATCCTATAAAGGGTTAATGTTGCTAGTATAAAGTAGGAAACACTTACCATTTTATACAAAATCAAGCCGTTGAAATTGCAGTCAGCAGGTATGCGGCACTTAATTTAAAAAAGTAGTAAACAAAATATTACACAACACAACACCCCACTTGACAAAATAAAAATAACTCTATATGTAGAAATTAATAGGTTTACTTGTTTTTATTCATTTGTTGCACGGTCCATTGAAGTAACTGATTTAAAAACGCCTGTGGTGATGCATGGCTTTTATAGCGCTCCAAGCGTTATTCATGTCTGAACAGGAAAAATCAAGAAACTGCCGCCGGATATGTTCTCGCAACATAGGAATCGGCAGTAAGTGGATGATATACTAATAAAATTTCGTGTGTATTTATACCTAATCCTATTTAATTTCTCAACTTTTATATTAATATTTTTTTTGGACCCTCGGTTTTGGCGCCGTGTGCATTGCACATATGGTTGCGGAGACTCTGTTTGCAGGCTCTGTAGCTATAAGAAAAGACATTCAAGTAATAGTATTTCCATAAATCATATATTCTATGAAGTTCTGGAGTTTGTTTACGAAGTTCGAATCATTTCAGAATGTATTTTTAATAATGAACGCAATATAGAATTTAAATTTTTCGAAGATTTACAAGTGTTCTTTAAATATGTAGCCAAACATCAGGAACTAATACTTTCAGTGAATTGAGGATAGAGAGTTCATATGAATATTGGTCCAGAAACTCTTTCATCAAAAATACGGGATATGTATTAAAAAAATATTAGTTCGTGGAATGTGAAAAAATTACGCAATGATGAATGAAGTCGCTACTTGTCTGATGATAAGCAAAAGCTCGAATTAGTACCAAAGATTATTTATACTTAGTCTTAATCAATGTTTGTACGAATTCAAAAACAATATGAAGGTATTCAAAAATTGTTGCAGATTTTTCATTGCTGTTCAATACAGACAATTATATTGTACTCCTCATCTTACAACTGTGATAAAAGTGAAGGAACAGGAAGAAACTGACTCAGCAATCACGCCAAAGAATGGAAAAAGAAATATTATTCGAAATGTACAGAGTCTACTCGATATAAGTTATATAAAAGCCTTGAATATTGTTAATGAAAATACCAAATTGGTTGAAAGAAATACACAATTTCTGACTGAGAACTATGCTATCTTGAAAGAGAATGGTATAGATAATAGAATAATAATGAAGTATCCTATGTTATTGGGAGTTCCTTTCTTGGATGAGGCAGTTCGTGATTTGAAGACTTTACCTTATCCATTGAGCGATACTATTGTTCTATCTGGTTTGGTGAAACCTAAATTAGACAAACTCATAAATTCTTATAAAAAACAAGATGATAAAATTGAGTTGCTTTCAAAATCGTTACAGGTACTCAAATTTCTATAATAATAATAACAACGTTTATTTACGGGTTACCCCTCATTCAGTAGATTACATAATAATTCATAAAATTGCAACAAAATTATTTATCTAGCTTAAATCAAAATACACTTTTGAATTTCAAAATTTCACAGGAACATTGAGTTATGTCACAAAACACAAAGCCCAAAAGTCATGATGATATAATAAAAAAAAAAAGTAGTTCCAGTGAATTCTAGGCCTCGCCCTCTGTATTCATTTGCTAATCTCACACAACGGGTGAGGGGATTGCTTAAACTGTAATTTGTCGAGTGGAATGGTATTTGAAAGAGATCAGAGTTCTTGTTGCTCTCACTGGGATTTCAAAATTCGGAAGATCCAATAACTCAGGGCAAAGGATATCTCTTGACAACAACTTGTATATGAATGTAAGATCAGAGATCTTCCTTCTCTTTTGAAAGCAAGTTCAAGAGAGCACCTCTCAAAAACCTGTGCTGAACCCTTTCAATCTCTGAGATGTGAACTCCGTAATGAGGAGACCATATGATGGAACCGTAATGAAGGACAGAACAGACCAGTGAAACAAAGACGGCTCTGAATGCGTTAACTGATAAATCTTTCAACGAACGTTGTATGAAACCAAACTGCTGTCGAGTTTAAGTGCGGAACAAAAGTCATCACAAAGAACCCCTAGATCCCTCACCTTATCTACCCGGTTTATAGGCACCTCTGATATTGTGTTATTGAATCGAATTGGGCTTCTAGACCTAGAAAACGTAATGCAGCAGCACTTTCTAATATTTAGCTCCATCCCATTCTCTATCGACCATTCGGTAAGAGCATCTATGTCGCATTGAAGTCTATGGCAGTGGTTATTGCTTGATATGGGTAGATACGTCTTAAGGTTATCAGCAAATGCTAAGTACTTACAATATCTTATCCCCCTCCCTATGCCATTTATGAAAAGATTAAAAAGAATAGGCCCTAAATGAGACCCTTGTGGGACTCCAGACGTGACCAAAATGGAATGAGATACATGATTTCTGATTTTAATCCATTGAACACGATTTTTAGGTAGCTTGACAGCCACTCCAGAACCCAATCCGGACATTCCATGCCAGTCTTTCGCTAACAGTCGTTTGTGGTCTAGCCTATCGAAAGTCTTGCAATAATCGGTGTAGATAGAATCGACTTGTGTACCGGATTCCAACGATCGATATATGTTAGTTTCATATACAAATAGGTTTGTAACTGTCGATTTACCACAACTGTAACCGTGCTGTTGACCGACAATGATACTTCTACTGTGCCAAGATAGGTGTCAAGTCAGAAAAAGCTCCAGCAGCTTTGGAATGGCCGATAACTTGCTAATAGGCCGGTAGTTCCGTACATTTGACTTATCGCCGCTTTTATGAATCGGGGTTACATAGTTACCTTTCCATATGTCCGGGAAAATGCCCGTTGAAAAAGATTGATTGAAGAGCAGCCACAAAGGTTTAGACAATGTGTAGACACGACGCTTCAGAAAATAAGGTGGAATGCCGTCTGGGACGTAACTCAAGTCGTCTTTCAGTTTCGAAACTTCTTCAAATATTTCCTGGATGCTGGTGACTAGAAAGGGATACACAGTTTCCGAAGGCTGATGATCATAAGAAGTTGAGTCATTCTTTGTGTAGTTGCTTGAAAAGTTATCGGCAAATAGGTTCACCACACCCTGTGAAGAAAAAAAAAAAAAACCTCATCAGGGACTCCATTATCTTTACGTGAAGAGTTTACAAAACTTCTTTGCATCACCCAAAATGGAGCCTTCAACCTTTTGAAGGTAAGACTGATAGCACAAAGACAAGTCTTTGCATCTTGTTCTAAGGCGAGAGAAAATGAGATAATCTGAATCGAGTCCTCTAGATTTGTATTGAGCATGGACTCTTTTTTTTGAGGTAATTAATTTACGCAGTTCTATGGAATACCACTTTGGGAAAGTTGATGACTTCAATGTTTTGGTGGGAGCAAAGTTTGTGAGGGCGTTTCACAAGATCTGATAGAATTTATCAACCAATTATTTAACTAATATTCTGACCTCTCTCAAAGACGCATTCTCACTTTATAGGAACAAAATAATTCTTCAAGCCAGTGTAATCGGCATTTTTAAAATCGAATATCTTCTCTTCAAATGAGAGTGCTCGAAAACCACCTTGGATTTTCAAAGCACAATCCCATGGCTTTATGGTGATAATTATTGGGCAAAATTAGATCAGCAGCCTCTGAAACATCTAAAAGAACACTATCACTACAACTACTTTCGGTTCTTAAAAATTCTCACTTCAATTTGAGTTATCTGAAATACTTGTGAAGGAAAGTTTATTAACTGTAAAATACAGATTCATGAACCTTGTATTTTCTAGATACCTCCAGATGAAGTATGTGAAACTTTATATAATAGAGATTTTCTTATTTCAAGGAACTCTGAAGCCTTAGGAGAATTATTAAAATTGATCACAGGTTGTTATTCAATGAATATTTACTTATTCTTCAAGTTTAAATTTTTGTAGATGTTGGTATTCCGATGGAGGAGCTACGAAAAGATCTGTGGGTTTTGAAATATAGTGCTGAGAAAGTTAGACTTAGATTAAACTTGATTAAAGATCTCAATATAGATTTACCAAAACCGTGGATGATTAGATCGCCTATAAGTGTTATTGAAAAGTGAGTAATTAAAAGCAGAAAGTTACTGCTACTATTCTAAAATATTTCTGAATTGGTGTTTACTAATGATGTCAAGGTTTGCCAATAATTATGATTTTTTATTTTGAAATGAATTGTATTTTTTCAGTTATGCTCGAAGAAGAACAGATAACAGAGAAATTTTAGGAAATGATTCTCTGGTGGAATATCTTTCCAAAAAACTTGAGTGTACAGAAGCCCAAGCTAAATATCTTATTGATAGAATACCTGCATTGACTACTAAAAAATTGCGCACATTGTCTGATATAATCAATTTTCTTTATAGTAAAGGTTTCGAACCTTATCATATAATAAGAGTGCCTAAAATTCTAGTGCATAGTGTCGAAACCATCAAAAGCCGATTGGAACAATTGGAGAAAGCGGGTGTACGGGTTGAAAGTTTATATATATTTATCAAAACTCAGAAGCAGTTTATTCATTACTTTGAAACTTTAGTGAAAAAAAAGACAATTTAAAATATAATGTACCAGCTACATATTGTTTTATTTTATAATGAAATTGAAATGTATAAAATTCGCTTATTTGTGAAATGTATGCAACACACATAACAATTTTATGTAACAAGAGCTGTATCTTGCACTCTCAATGGTATAATTTTCCTTGCACTTCCTCTTGAAGAATAATATTCAGAGTGAGGTGACAGAATTCCCCAGCGTGTCATTAGCTGAAAGGTAAAAGTAGAGCCCGTTAAAGGAAAAACAAACACAATATTTAGAGCTTCTAAACGTTTTAGGCTAGGAAAATGATGGAAAGATTCTTACTCATGGAAAGTAAAACTACCAGCAACAAATTTTCATTAAATTAAGAGACTCAACAAGTCTCGGCATTTTTTGGGAAAAATATTTTTTGCCTCTGATTTCCGAAAAACATATTTTAGTGAATTTTTGAGGTCGTAAAATCCTTTGCCAAGTTGAGTACAAGTGCGTCCACCGAACATTCATGCCTGGTGAATTGCAACAGTTATCTCGTCCGACTGTCACAAGGCGTACAGAAGTCACGAGTCAGGACATGGCAAATAAACTAAAACATATCATGAAATGTACATACTTTTCTTTACAGTTCGACGAATCCACCGATATGACAGACACTGCCCAGCTGTGTATTTTTATTCGGATGGTATTCAATGAATTGTTGGCTAAGGAAGAATTTTTGACAGTCATTCCTCAGAAGGGGAAGACCCTTGGCGAAGATATATATGACGTTTTCTTCAATTTTGTAAAAAACTACAAGCTATCAATATATAAATTAGTATGCATTACAACCGATGGAGCACCAGCAATGACTGGAAACAAAAACGGTTTTGTGGCATTGTGTCGAGCTAATGAAGATTTCCCTTCATTTTTTCATTCCATTGCGTTATACATCAACAAGTTTTGTGATCAAAGGTTTTAAACACGGAGGAAATTATGGGTATTGCAACAAAAATTGTGAATTTCATCCGTGCACGTAGCTTGCAACGGCGGCTCTTTAAGTTGCAGTTGGAATATAGGGAGTCACCTGAACACATTGATTTAGTTCTTCATACGGACGTCAGGTGGATAAGTCGCGGAAAATTCCTAGAGATGTTTCGAGAACTATTGCCCGAAATAACAGCTTTTCTAGACGAAAGAGGTGATGACACTCAGATGTTGAAAAAGGAAAAATGGCTGACTGATTTGCCATTTTTGACTGACATCATAATGCACTTAAACAGTAAATTGCAACTTATGATGGATCAGCTTTGAAGAAAGGATCTGAAACATTTTCCGTCTTTGAAAGCAAGGATTCCTCTGTTGAATTATACGTATGAGGTTGAATTATCAAATATTTTGGGACAATTCGAAATGCGTTTTTATGATTGCAGTAAATTAGCAAATAGAGCATCATTTATGAGTTATCCTTTTTCATGTAAAAACATTGAGGAATTAGCTACTGAAATAGCAAGTCAGTTTAATATGAACTCATGTTCTGTTGAAAATAAGTTAGTGCATTATATCAGATATATATCTCAAAGCTACAGCATCTGATACAAATTTCTGGTGTTTTATATCTGAAGGTAAATATCCGAATCTAAGGCAAATCGCTCTTCAACTGACGGCAATGTTTGGACTTACTTGCGTGAGTCTGCATTTTCTGAAAAGAAGATAATTAAGTCAAAATATCGCAACCGACTAACTGACGATCATACGTCATCATGCTTGCGATTAGCACTCAGTGGTTACGTACCATCTTATGAAAAGTATACTGAGGATATGTAGTGCCACGCTTCAACATCCAAAGTCACTCCTTACTCAAGTTTAACAGCATATGTAACTCTTTTGTTTTGTAACAACAAATAAACTCGCAATTTAGAATAACTATAAGTTTTTATTATAGAGAAGAACCTAACTAAACCTAACCCAAACCTTGACTAAAATAATCTTGCTTGCTTGCATCTTTTAACAATGTGCTCGGGAACTTAGCCCATTTACACAGCTGGACCTACAGTTTATAGTGGATTCCGAACCACGCTCCTAGACCGTGCAATGATAACTGCCACTACAAGGATTACGAGTTATCTGGTCTTCCGAAGTTTATGCCCTCTTTAGGCGACTCTTTCAAATTCAGTACTTTTTTGTTCAAGGACAACATCCATAACCTGACCCCGGATTCGAGCCTCGGCTAAGCAGTTCCAATATGCTTGCACACTAACCGTGTAGCTACCGAGGTGGTTGACTAAAATAATGTATATTGTGCGAAAAGCTAATATCTATATATGCTACGGTAGGTAGGTAGGGTGTATCGTGTATGTACGATAACCCTGCATCACACATCGATCGTCGATTGTAGGTAGTCTAAAAATATTGAGGTAGATCACCGGCAGTTCAAGTTTGAGCACCCCTGGGATTTCCTCTTAAAAAAGTTCAATAAAAAAAAACAATCAAACAATACTTTAATGGTTACAAAGACAGGAACATCAGTCAACTTAAATTAATTTTTAAACAACAATAACATAAGATAATGAATAAGATTATAAATGAGGAAATAGTACTTAATTTTAACAAACAAATAAACTCCAACCAAATTATTATTTGTTTTGCTTCATAGATCAGGTATTTTACTGCAACTGCAGTCAACTTCAACATACTGTGTGTCAAAGAAGCATGAGGAATTGTAACTCGAATTCCTCGAAAATAGTTGAATGATTTTTTTAACTTGGTTCTTAATTAAACGCCATCTGCCGAGCAATTATTGTCACGATGTTTACATTGGATAAAAGGTCCAGAGAAATTAAACCAAATTTCTCTTGAGAAATCGAATTTTGAAGAGGATGTTACGTCAATTCATCTTTATCGAATTGTTATGAGTATTATAGAACTTTAAGGAAAAAGTTGGCGATTAGAAAATACTTATTGTCGAATCATCCTAGAAATATAAGAGTTAGAATTTATATGTCAATATTAAAATAACCACGAAAATAGATAAAGAGAGTATCAATGATGTCCGCAGTAGTTGGTGAAATGTTTCATGCCAGGACAGATATTCGACTCGAAGAAGAAACTAATTGGCTCGCACAGAAGGATTAAAAGAATTTATAAATCTGGGACTATTCTGCGAATATACTGCTTTCTTTTTGTTTCCCTTCCGAAACATTCTTACACTTATTGCTCATTCATTATTTATTGTTTTTGACGCATAAAACTGTATTCCTCAATTATAGGTTTTGGGTACAGAGAATTCTTCAAAGGAGGCTCTTCTTTATATATCTCATACTTAATGGTTTCCATAGGTATAGTCTGGTTACCATCTACAGTTCTGTTAGTGGAGTGAAACTTTATATCTCTAGAATCTAACGCTGTATATTTCGGTCTATGTAAAAGTAAAGTTGTATTAGCTATCTTCTTCTTCCTCCTATTGTTTCTTCTTCTTTTCTGTCTGGGTGAGATTCGAGGCACATCATTTTCGTTAGTTTTAAATTGAAGGTCACTGGAATACGCCTTCAGGTTTGCGGGTATCTTTTGGTATTGAAAATTGGAAGCAGGAATTTCATTAAGATTTCTATCTGGGTCGTTTTTGGAAATATCTGTTCTTGTAACGACTTTAGATTTGGTGTGGCAGATGTATGGCTTCTTTTCAATGCATGGCCTTGTGTTCCACCTACGAAATTCAAATAACTTGTTAATTGTACTTGATGATTATTGATTATATAATTAATTTCCTTGATCAAGTGATAATTAACTCCATCTGTTAGATTAGCGCTTGTTTATGTTAATTGAAATTCAAGTTTTCATCAACTGATGCATGTAAACAATTTATAAATTCACATTTTATTTCTCATAATGTATTTGGGAAAGGTGGGGAGAAAATAAAATTTTAGGTAGGTATTGGGAATAAAAATAATATTATCATTTACAAAAATTCATGAATTAATAATCGTTTCTTTCTTGCAAAGAGTAAATATTCTTAAGTTCCTAAGTTATCGACATAAGTCAATTTATGTAATGTATGAAGAAATATTCTAATTGTCGATGTACTTCTTTATGCGTTTTGACGTCGAAAGAAGGAGACTGCTTCATAAATAATTTCACTCATTCTGAGATGACTGACATGTAGTTTGTCTATGGATTGGCAAATGGAAATGCGGAAGAACTCGGAGAATTTACCAGAACAGATTTATTATTCTATGTGCTAAAACATTTACACTGATAGATACAAGATTAGGTAAAACTGGGAGTTTTAATAAGAATACAAATGGTGGAAAGCAAGAATCTATAAGAACGCCTGATCAAGAGCTATACTCGATGCGATAGAAAAAGATACTTCAAAAAGTACCAGGAAGATTGCAGTGCAACTTCAAGTAAGTCCAAAACAGTTTGGAATGTTCTAAAAAGAAATCTTCTGTACACTTAACACATACAGCGAGTTGAATTTCTACGAATCGGGATCTCCAATCAAAATTTTTATTAAAGATTCTATTCACGGACGAGGTAAATTTTCAAGAGATGCTGTTATTAATTTTCAGCATGATCATATTTGGGCCAAAGAAAATCCCCATATTGTGAAGAGATCATCTACCCATTTTGTTAGAGATGTACCCCTACGTGTGGGGGACAATATGTGGTTTAAGCAAGTTGGGACTTAAGATAATTTCAGTGTTCTTGCTCGTGGGCATCTCGAGATCACCTACCCTGATCGCTGAATTGACTTATAGAATCTTAAAATCCTGATATTAATCCGCTAGATTTATATTTATGGGGTTATTTGAAGGCTCTTGTTTATAAAACTGAAGAATCAGATAATTGATTGAAATGTCATAAAGATCAATTTGCTCATTTATTTTAAGGTTGGAATTGTATATTTTTGGTTTTCATGTTACGTTGACCATGAATAGTGATTGAGTTGAAGATATTTTTAATTTTTAGTGAACAAATTGAAACTAGCGGTGTTACAAATTTCAACTCATTCTCCTGAGACACCACTGCATTAATTGAGTCAAATCTAATTACTGAGTCGAATTATGGATGAGAATATTCTATAACAAAAAATTAAAACTAGATATGAAGAAAACACAAGAGATCAAAAAGTTGTATTTTTCTTTGTCCAATTCGGAAGAATCTACAAAAAAGATAGTGGCGTAATTTTTTCATCTATAATATTGGCTGTTGTGTCCCCAGGGACGTCACTAAAACTAATTATCTCAATCTAGTTAGGTCTAAATAAGCGCCTAATCGCTATAAAATACTGTACCAAATTTCGAACAATCCGGCTTGAGGATCTTCATGATATTTATAAAATATCGATTTTTTTCTGAAACTTCAACACTCACTCTTCTTTTCACAAATAGTTCATTATTCTTTATTGCAAATATTACACATTCATACAAGTACAGACCAACGATCGTGAGGGTTGAAGTCACAGCAGAATGCACAAGGATAGACGCCGTCTGACTGAGAGCCAACACTGCTCTTAAGTATTATTTCTGGAGAATGATTCTAATTATGAACTAGCCGGCATGCATTATTCACAAACATTACACATTTATACGAGTAGAGACCATCGATCGTAAGTGTTGAGGTCTCAGCAGAACACACTAGGCAAGATTCCGCCTGATTGAGACCCAACACTGCTCTTAAGTATCTTTTATGGAGGATGATTCTACTTAAGAACTGGCAGCATGCATCATGTGTACGGATTATAAGGTGAAACGAATTAGCTGGTAGCTTGTACGCAGAAATATTTAAAAAAAAATTTCCTCAACGTAAGTTGCTTTTGCTACCGTTCATGTAAGACTAGACTGCGCCAAGAACGCACAATTCCAATTATTACAAATTTCTTTTTTGGTAGGCAACTAATTATTAACACACATTTTTTTCGGTCCAGCTCTAACCGCAGCACATTATGATCGACGTTACCTAATTACAGACGTCGATATGAGAGATATGTCAGTGCAGCTATTTTTCTACCTATGGTTATGGTGGGGTTCAATAGGGGTATGGGGAAGGAGTTTTTTTGAACGCCTGTACGCATATGGTCATCGTAAATAATGGAACGCTGAAAGCTCAAAGGTACGTTAAAGACATTTTGAAAAAACATGTTTTACTATTTGCCCAAAAATGGGTGTAAACTTTTTGTTTATGCATGATAACGACATACCTCACCTTCAAGATCACGAAATCACTTTAATGGCCTGCACTTAGTCTAGACCTTAACTCCATCGAACATGTCGATAATTCTCTATAGAAGATCAACAAGTCAGCAAAACCATACAACTACCGTGAATGAGGTTCGGAACAGACTGATCGAAATTTGAAACAGAATTGATCAGAATGCTATAAGGTCATTGATTTTGAGTATGAATCGTATATGTCATGCTGTAATTCTCGTCCGGGATGGGAATGTCCGGTACTCAAGCATTTCTGTGTGTTTTTCGGGACTTTGACTAATAAAATGGAAGGACCACAATCACTTAGAATTGAAGAATTTGGGTAACAAGTCCTGGATATCATTTATGAATATCTCCGAAAGAGTTCGAGGAAATTAGCACAAGATCTACTGGTAAACTATAAAAAGGCTGGTAAGCTATGAAAGCATCTGGAACGTTTTAAAATAACAACTGTTTATACATGTATCACATACGAAGAGTTTGAGCTTTTTTACATCGCGGTAGAGAGGTTCTGAACTCAAATGGTGCTATTCAGCCAAAAAAATTACATCACAGAAGGTAAGACATCGAAAGGAATATGTTCTAAATTTTTGGATAGGAATATTCGAAGATTTTTTTATAGGACCCTATATTTTCCATTAACCTTCAATACGGAATATAGACATTTTCAGAAGAGCATTTACGGAAATATTGGAAGATGCATCGCTTTTGCTATGCACTGAATTGCGACGCATGCATGACAGTGCACCTGTCTAATGGTTCGTCAAAATTTGAATGAAAAATTTCTAGGTCATTAAATAGGGCGACAAGAACATCAACCATAACCAAACTGACCTTTTGTTTTGTAACTTAAAACGGTACATGAGTTTTTATACCTCAGTTAGCATATTAACAATGAAAATAAACCTAACTCTTCAATTTTCTTTATACATACGCGATAAACTTCGCGAGGTGTTTAAATATGTAAACTTGAGACAAGAAGAACTATTCAAAAATCCGTAGATCAATGAATAATCCTTCTTGACAAGGGCTTGTTCCCAAATCTGCCCGCCATGCATGCAGCCCCCAAGAGCCACGGTAGTGCAACTAAGCAAGATGCCGAGAAACGAAGCGGTAGACTTCAGTTTCATCCTTATTTCGCTCGTTCTGTGCCGTTGATGTGATTCACAGACCGGCGAAAGATGTTCCTCAACTGTTGGAATTTTTAACGTTCTCACATCTGTTTGTTATTGTTCGTATCTTTCTCGAAGTCCGGTAGCAGGTTCACCGTCTCGGAATATAGAAGGCGACTCTTGTACGTATGTACGAGATACGTCCTTTATGAAATGTAGCTTGTTAGGATGCTGAGAAGCGATATGCGACACTGATGAGCTCCTACTGAGGACGAAACTGCAGTCTGCCGCTTCGTTTCTCGGCATCCTGCTTAGTTGCACTATCGTGGCTCTTAGGGGCTGCGTGCATGGCGGGTAGATTTGGGAACTAGCTCTTGTCAGGAAGGATTATTCATTGATCTACGGATTTTTGCATAATTCTTTATATCTCATATATATATATATATATATATATATATATATATATATATATATATATATATATATATATATATATATATATATATATATATATATATATATATATATATATATATATATATATATATATATATATATATATATATATATATATATATATATATATATATAGGGGTTTCACCCCGACGAGTTGCCCATATATCTGTTCATGCAATCAAATTGATTTCATGAAAAATATAAATCCACCACCCGGTAATTAATACCATTGCCAGGTAATGATTATAATCAAAACAAATCCTGGATTAATTATATATTAGGATAACTTTAAAGGTTATGAGAATATATCAATCTACCAGAATATATACATACTATAGCATCATCAGACAATGATATCAATGTACCAACGAGTAGTGTCAGAGGCTTTCTCCCCGGAAAAATCCAGTGTACGGACCTTAGTCAAGTAACACTGAATGTTACTCATTAATAGTTTCCTTTGTGTGAAGTGGTGAACGATCGAATAGAATACTGCTCTGAATATAAATATGACAAAATTGTCAGTTAATTATATTACATTTATATAAACAAATAAATAAAATATGAAATGAGATTCTGAGCAGTATAAACTAAAGAGAAAACCTATGACTCTACCTCATTATTTTTTTCGGAAAGAAACCTACGAAGAATATTACAAGATTTGATGACTGTTATTTTTTGTAACTGTTCAAACAAATTTTTCTTCAGACCCAAAATCTCAATACTTTTGTGAAGATTTCTAGGAATAACACCTGTTGTGGAAATAATAATCGGTAGAATAAATATTTTTTCATTTTCCACATTTTTTTAATCTCGTCGCCAAGCATAATATATTTAGAAATTTTTCATTGTATTTATTTTGTATATTATGTGTGTCGGGTAAAGCAATATCAATTATATATGTTATTTGATTCTGTTTATCATTAAGAATGATATCTGGTCTATTGTGTTTTACAGCTCTGTTGCAAAGAATTGTTTTATCAAAATAAAGTTTATATTTGTCATTTTTCACAAATAATATATAATATATATATATATATATATATATATATATATATATATATATATATATATATATATATATATATATATATATATATATATATATATATATATATTGTCACAAGGTGACAATTATTCCATAAATGAACATCACTGCTAAAATTTTGAATTTTGAAAAGTTTTAGATAATTAAATTAGTTCTATTTTTCAGATAAATATTTTTTAAGTTATTAAAAGTAAGTACACATAAAATTTCCTACCTTTATTGATTCATTTTTCAGGAAAATGTTTTATGAAATATATTATTGACAACTGTCAAATTTTCGAATTCAAAAAATGAATTCTTCATATGAATATGACTCTGATGATGAATATAATCCACCAAAATATCCTTGCGATTCATATAATAGATATTTCTTGGAGAAGAACTTCAAAATCTGCACTCAAGATCGTTTAGATGCAGGACCATCAGATTCTCAAACTTTCATATCATCTGATTCAGGTAACGTTGCAAAGAAACTTATTTCTGGGCCCGTTGATCATGAATATGATGATAAGGTAAACAACTTAAATGAAGGTAGGAATAATATTTTAAAAACTATACATTCATATCATACACGAAGTAAATCTAAGGGTTCTGACATTTCTACTTGTTCTGTCTATTCTTCGAACAACAAAAGTTTTGATGACTGTTTTCATAATCATGTAGAATCACTTTGTTCCTCTAATCTTATCATAACTTCATCACCTAATTCAGATCTTCACAAAATTAATAAAAAATAAAACGCATGAAATGGACTTATGAAATGAATAAATTCATTATGTTTTGTTATTACAAAATAACAAATAATGGAACAAATAAAAAGGGTACATGTCTAAACTATATAATATGTTCAAAGAAAAATTCCCCAATTGCTGTATTTCAGAACAAAGCATTGCGAATCAAAGACGGTATATTGAAAATAGAAACTTTATATCTGAATCTGAATTGAAATCAATTAAAAACAACATTCAACAAAAAGAACATTTAAATTCTGAAATTTCAGATGAAAACCTAGTCCCATTCATGAAAAGCATCGAAAATAAATCAGAAAATTCATCTAAAAATAATGATAACAAAGATATAGAAAATTTATTTCTCAATCAAATGAATTTATTTGAAAATATTGACCCAACTTTAAGACCTAAACTTCCTAAAATTCATTATTCAAAGAAAATTTTCGATTGTATAAACGAGCTTAATGAGAATATTCTTCCAAAGCAACTTGTTAAAGTAATGAATATCTATACACTTCATCTGATTATATATTGTGCCGCTATTACAGTAGTTAAACATTCTGGATACAAATTAGAAAATTTTGGATCTAATTATAATAACAAGAAAAAACCTTCATGGCAAAAAAGGTTAGAAGGTAAAATTTCTTCTATCAGATGTGATTTAGGAAGATTGACTCAATATTCCAGAGGTAATCGATCAAAAAACTTATGGCACATATTGGAAAAATATTCCTCAAATATAAAACCCATAAAAATAATGAGATAAGTAATGGACAATTGATAGAATACATCGATACTTTAAAACAAAAACTTTCAGTATACTCCTTTACACTACGTGAATATAAAATAAATTCAGATAGAAAATTCCAAAACAAACTATTCAAAAATAATGAAAAACATTTTTACAAATTTATTTCAGGTTCAAATGAAAATATTTCTGGAAATGGAGTTCCTAAAATTGATATTTTAATTGATTATTGGTCTTCAATTTGGGCAGTGCCAAGGCAACACAATTCCAATGCAAGTTGGATTTTAAATGAAAGGTCTCGATTTTCTAAAATAGAATGCATGCAATTTGAAAAATTTTCAAACGAAGATATAACATCAGTTATTAAACACACAAAAAATTGGAAATCTCCAGGTGTTGATGGTATTCATAACTTTTGGTTCAAGAAATTCTCTTGCGTTCATGAAAAATTGGCTGAATATTTTTCATTTATAATAAAGAACCCCTCAGCTACTCCTTTATTTTTCACACAAGGAATTACTTATTTAAAACCGAAAAGTGATAATACTATTGATCCGTCGCAATATAGACCAATTACTTGCCTTCCAACAATATATAAAATTCTAACTTCATGTATTACCCAAAAAATTTATGCACATTTGGAGAATTATAATATTCTTTCCGAACATCAAAAAGGATGTAGAAAAAAACACCTTGGTACTAAAGAGCAACTTGTAATTGATTCTGTTGCTTTGAATCAAGCTCAAACTAAGAAGAGAAATATTCATACAGCCTTCATTGATTACCAAAAGGCTTTTGATAGTTCTCCCCATTCATGGCTTCAAGAAATTTTGGAAATTTATAAAATTGATAAGACACTTCGTCATTTTCTTGAATTTGTAATGAAAAATTGGAGAACCAATCTTCATTTAAATATTTCAAAACAATCGTTAAAATCCGAAGTAATTCCAATCAAAAGAGGCATTTTTCAAGGTGATTCTTTAAGTGCTCTTTGGTTTTGTCTTTGCCTCAATCCATGATCTCATGAATTAAATGCTACTAGTTTCTGCTTCAAAATAAAGAGTCTATTAACTGAATTCAAATTAAGTCACTTAATTTATTTAGATGATATTAAATTATATGCCGGAACCAGATCTCATTTAAAAAGTCTACTTGAGATTACTTTCAACTATTCCAATGATATTCATATGAAATTTGGGCTTCCAAAATGTAAAAATCTTTCTATTGAAAAAGGAAAGATCACCTCTGATTATATAAAGATTTCCAATGTCGAAATCGAGCCAATGCATCAAGGAGATACATATAAATATCTTGGATTTTGTCAAGAGAAGACAATTAACCATAGCAGCACTAAAGAAAATATTAGAAGTTCATATTACAAAAGACTTAGAATTATCATCAAGAGTTATTTAACTAGTAAAAACCTTTTCAGAGCTATCAACTCCTATGCTGTTCCTATTCTTACATCTTCTTTTGGAATTATTAAATGGTCTAAAACTGATCTAAATGAATTACAATGTCAAACGAGGAAAATGCTCTGTAAATATCATAAGCACCACCCAAAGTCAGCTGTTCAGAGAGTTACACTACCTAGACATCTTGGAGGTCGTGGATTAATTGATTTGAATAATCTTCATAGTAAACAGATTTTTCATCTACGTTCCCATTTTCATGATAAACAGAGAACGTCTAAATTACATGATATTGTTGTTGCTTCAGATTATAATCTTACACCTCTGAACTTGACAATGCAAAAGGTAGATTTTGATATATTTGATGATAATTCTAAAAGAAAGTTGGATGCAGAAGGAATTACACGGAAAGCACCTAAAGAATTGAAAAATGATTATATTGATGAAATTGCATCGAATAAATTGTTAGTATCTGGAGAATTGTTTGCTGAAACAGAAGGCTTGGCAATTGCGATCCAGAATGAGTTTGTTTTCACGAGAAATTATAGAAAACACATCATCAAACAAAATATAGATGATTCTTGCCGTAGATGTTTCTGTTCTTCAGAAACAGTTTTCATATATTATCATCTTGCTCAGTCCTTGCTTCAACAGATTATTTAGAAAGACATAATGCCGTCGCTAATATTATTCACTTTAATCTAGGAATTAAACATGACCTAATTCCCAAAAGAAAAAATTTCACAAATATGAACCTGAGATTATTTGTGAAAATGACAAATATAAACTTTATTTTGATAAAACAATTCTTTGCAACAGAGCTGTAAAACACAATAGACCAGATATCGTTCTTAATGATAAACAGAATCAAATAACATATATAATTGATATTGCTATACCCGACACACATAATATACAAAATAAATACAATGAAAAAATTTCTAAATATATGATGCTTGGCGACGAGATTAAAAAATGTGGAAAATGAAGAAAATATTTATTCTACCGATTATTATTTCTACAACAGGTGTTATTCCTAGGAATCTTCACGAAAATATTGAGATTTTGGGTCTGAAGAAAAAGTTGTTTGAACAGTTACAGAAGATAACAGTCATCAAATCTTGTAATATTCTTCGTAGGTTTCTTTCCGAAAAAATAATGAGGTAGAGTCATAGGTTTTCTCTTTAGTTTATACTGCTCAGAATCTCATTTCATATTTTATTTATTTGTTTATATAAATGTAATATAATTAACTGACAATTTTGTCATATTTATATTCAGAGCAGTATTCTATTCGATCGTTCACCACTTCACACAAAGGAAACTATTAATGAGTAACATTCAGTGTTACTTGACTAAGGTCACACGGTTTCGGAAAACAGGACTATTTGGTATCGCGGTGATAAGGGTAAGGGCAGGTAACCGAAAAAAGGAACAATCCCCTTCAAAACAGGACGTGTGGCTACTTATCTTACTGAACAGAACAGAATGTTTGAGTTCAAAGACAAAGTGCCAAAACTGCGTTAACTATTCACGGAGAATTTGAAATATCAGTCGATACTTACTTGTAATCTAATGCGGGGTCCATTATTATGCAATGCCATTTTTGGCTTTCTGTGAAATTCTGGGAAGCGAACCCATGGTAACCCAATGGTTTGCCTGTTGACGCCCATAACCATTTCATTTGCTTCCAGTTGTACATACCACCTAACCACCTCTCTCTTATTGCTGAAAAAGGGAATGCATTATTGTAATAAGAAGCGAGAAATAATCATATCTGAAAATTTCAGAAAATTTTCAGCCATTTGATTCACCAATTGTGTCATTTGCTTATGTACTACTAGTAGTTTTTATTTCAACTAAATTTAATAACTCTTTCTGTATACGAAAAACAAAATCAGTGTTGTATGCATCGTGAAAAAGAAATTATTATTTAAAGTATATTTACATCGATTTCTCCTTATAGATGCATAAATAATAGATAAAAATTTTTTATATAAATAATGCGACAAGTACAAATAGTTATTTCAGTTTACCATGTTCTGTCTGACCGGAAAAAGATCGTTTTATAGTCACTCCTTTGAATATTTCAATTTTAATTGAGTAATAAGACCTAATATGGGCAGATACACGGATAAATTATACCTTATTAGAACGAAAATATTGAAGAATTTCTAAAACATGAGATTTATTGCATTGCATTTGAGATTTAATAATTTCAGTCAAAGTATGAATTAATGAATATAAATTGAAGAGGAAATTACGCCACGCTAATGTTGTTTGGTTAGTGAAATTAACAGTTGAAGTATTCATGATTTATTGTTTATTTTTACACTGCGCCAACAAATTAACGCACAAAATCGAAAATTCAAAATTATGCAGAAGAAGTTTAGAATGAAGAATTATTTTTCTAGTAGTCCATCATCATTAAGGAATGCTTGAGTGACTTTGTGGATCCGGTGAAAGAGTAGGGCCATGGTATTTCCTGCCTGTCGTAAGAGGCGACTAAAAGAAAAGTTGGTGGTAGAAGGACGTTCTAAGTCCTTCGCCCGAGGAGGTACCACCTGAGCATGTGGTGAAGTGTCTTTGACATGTACCCCTTCTCTTTTGTGCCAGTGACGTGTTTCCTCATGTGGAATGTGAGTCGGCTCCCTTCGCCTTCTCCTAAGCCCTTACCACACTTCCTTTTCTCCTTCATCTTTGTTTTAGCTGACTCTTTCTTACATGTTGATATGGCTGCCCCAAGAGTAAAATGTTCTTCTGGAGATAAAATACCCTTCCATTCGGATCTCCGGGCGGGGGGTACTCGAGGGGTTATATACCTTGATTTTGCGAAAGCTTTTGATAGAGTTACAGCTAGAAGGTTGATCTACAAATTGGAATACATAGGCGTACGTGGAAATCTTCTCTTCTGGATCCGTGACTATTTGTCGAGAAGAACTTTTACAGTGAGAGTTGGTGCCGCTTTTCTACAGAAAGACTTGTCATCAGTGGAGTACCTCAGGGGTCCGTCCTCGGACCGCTTCTTTTCCTAGTTTTTGTGAGTGATCTTGCTCATTATATCAAATCACGCAAGTCCTTTTATGCGGATGACACACAATTTTACGCAAATCCATTTACCGACTCTATGTACTACAACATGTACAACATATACAAAGGCTTTTGACTTTAAACGTCGAGAGGTGCGTTGTGTTACACATAGGGACTAATAATCCATCTACTCAATATTTTATCGACGGACGTGTGCTTAGTGCTGTGTCATCCCACATGGAACTCGGATTAATTGTAACTTCTGATCTTACGTGATCAGAGCACATCATCAGTGTTTGTAAACGCGCCAATACTCTGATCTATCTCCTCCGTAAATCTTTCGTTCATCTCTCATTCGAAAGCAGTATAACACTTTACAAATCGTGTGTTCGTCCGATTCTGGAGTACGCCGGTGCGGTTTGGTGCCCGGTTCTCGTCCGCGATAAAAACATGTTGGAAAGCGTCCAACGACGTGCTACACGTTTGTGTTCTGGAAACTTTAGACCATCTTTCGAAGAAAGGTTGGCAAGAGCCAATTTGATAACATTCGACCAACGGCGTCTTCGTGGGGTTTGATCCTCACTTACCGTATGATTAAACATAACTACGCCAACCTAAGATCTCTCTTTGTGCCTTATTCGGGCCTCCGCCTACGTAGCCATAATCTGAAACTGAAAAAGGAGAAGTTCTCTACTCAACAGAGGAAGAATTATCTTGTAAACAGTATTTTTAGTGCTTGGAATAAGCTTCCCAGTGACATTGTTAATTGCAACTCTGTGAACTGTTTCAAAAACAAAATTGACCCTCTTCTGTTTGCCTGATACCTTGTTAATATTCACGCTGTTAACTGCATTATTTTCATTTCCATCTGATACTAGCTGTGATATACTCTGTGGAAATTTAGCTGCATTATTGTTGTTTGACTTTAATTTGATTAGGCTATCAGAGGACGTCTGTCCTTAGCCTTATATTATTTTCTAATAATAATAATAATAATAATAATCGAAGGATAATAATCAGGTAAGTTTCTCTGAAAATTCTAGGAACGATCAATTGAAACTAGAGTTCTGTAACATACGAGGAATTAATAGTAACGTCAATGCCATTACCATCTGGAGAGCGCTAAACCAGACATATTAACTTCAACGGAAACCCAGATCACGCCGTCAAGTAGTAGCATCCATCTTCTATACCCAGGCTACGAACTGCACACAAAATTCAGGTTCAAACATGGTGTATGTCTTTATGTGAAGAAAAACATTTCATGTCACAGAAAGGAATCTCTTGAAACTGATGATTTTGATGTTATGCGGTTCAAAATAACAAATAAAACACAAATAAAATTTATCTGCTGTCTTGAATTTTCTGGGAATGATCCATTCTATTCCCGTTCGTTCGATTTACTCTCTCTTCGAATCGATTACTTACAGTAGAATTACCCCTCAGCAGAGATTAGTGTACTGGGAAATTTTAATGTTCACAATACCACATAGCTTGAATTTTCGAATAGAACTGATGATGCTGGTCGAGAGGCCGAATCATTCGCCATTGCGTATGGCCTTGAGCAATTGGTTATGGAACCCACCCACATTCCTGACGCTAAAGGTCAATACGCTAATATCCTCGATCTCTTTCTTACTAAAAACCCTGAACCTTACACAATAAAAGTTCATGCTTCCTTAAGAAAATGTGACCATAAGCTTGTAACGGCTTATAGTCGTTTCACAGCGACACCAACTATCACTACACCACCTCGCCTAGTATGGCACTATGATTCTGCCGACTGGGACGGGTTGTGAACCTTTTTTTTCAGGCTTCCCTTGGAGGGAAGTTTGTTTTGTAGATGAGGATCCATCCATCGGAATGCTCCGAAAAGATAACCTAAATCATCAATCTGGGGATGAAATTGTTCATTCCCCATTCTATCAAAAATACAGTCAAGGTAAGTCATGGTTTAATAGTAAGTGTGCAGCTGCTGTGAAGACCAAGAAGCTGGCATATCGCTAGTGGTTTCGAAACTCTTGCCCTGAAAACAGAAAGGCTTTTATTTCAGCTTGTAATTTATGCAATTTCCAGTAACAGATTAAAAAAGTGAACATATGAACAAGGTAAGAACTGAGCTTGTTAATCATTCTAGCTGTTCTGGATCCTTTTGGGCATTGGCCAAATCTGTTGGGAGAAACTTTATTTCCAGCTCCCTCCCAGCCTTGACTAAGGAAGACGGGTCTCTGGCCATTACAACTGAAGAAAAAGCAAATCTTCTCCCAAGGCTATTTGCTTTTAATTCTACTCTGGATGCGGGAAATAAGGACCCTCCTGTTATTCCTCATGTCGGGTCTCTTATGCCCGATATTGTTTTCAGGCAGAAGGCAATCAGAAAAATACTGCTCAACCTTCTATTGCTTTGAAAACATGCGCCTCTGAATTAACACCTTTTCTCTGTAGACTTTTTACTATCTCCTATAATAAAGGCATTTGTCCCTCCAACTGAAAAATTTCCTGAACCCAACCCATCCCTAAAAAAGGGAAAAACCATTCAATCCAATTATATGCCAATATCCCTTTTACCTATGATCTCTAAAGTGATGGAAAAAGCCATCAATTTTGAGCCCATTGAATATTTAGCATCTGTTGGTATTATAAATGACCGAAAATATGGTTTCAGGCACCAGAGATCAACAGGAGATCTTCCGTATGTTACTCATATGTGGAAAATTTCTATTGAGAAATTTGGGGATTCTTTGGCTGTGGCTCTCGATATTTCGAAGGCTTTCGATCGCGTTTGGCATAAAAGCCAGCTTAATAAATTGTCCGCATATGGTTTGTCCCAACGGCTATGCCTATGGATTTCGAGTTTCCTCTCCAATAGATCTCTCAGTGTGGTCGTGGATAGGGTTACTTTTGACACACTTGGCATTAATGTTGGTGTGCCTCAGGGCTCCATCTCTCTGTTTTTCCTTCATATAAATGACCTCCTTACCGTTACAGGTTGTAAACTTCACAGATTTGCGGATGACAGTATACTTCATACATCTTCTTGGTCGGTAAAACCCCTGTCATCACAAGACGAACGAAATACGAATCCAGCAGTGCAAGATAGTGAATAGCGATTGATATCAGTTCTTGATTGGGGATCTGCTAATCTGGTAGAGTTCAATGGGAAGATAGGAAGATGAATAGCACTGTCCCGGATATAACGATGGCGAATGAGACCATTTCACTTACTTCCTCTATAACAATGCTTGTAATAACTATCGGCGACAATCTATCATGGCATGACTATGTTGCGAATACTGCTGAGTAAGCGTCAAAAAATCTGGGATTTCTCTATCGTGCAAAGAAATATTTTACTCGGGTCACCCGAATGCGGTATACTGTACGCTCGATACAAATATGCGCTACCGCATCGCACAGGTGCAATGTAGATACTAATATGGGGTCAATGCAGAGTGGTCATAGCCACTCGGGACGGACTCTGATATCAAGATATGCATTTTAATAATATGCTGTAGTGGCAATTCTGAACTACACTAAGTGCACAACGTTCCTAAAGTATTTAATTGGATAATGAATGATACGGTATTGCTTAAAATAGTTTCATCAATAACGCACTAATAATTATTTTTTGTGATATGGGAAAGATGAAAATGGTTACTGATGATTATTAGCTATATCAGAAAAATGATTTTTTGTATTATAAATATGCAGCAAATTATTTCTATGTACGTGGAAACCAAAGTTTCAGCAATTTGTTGCAGTTGTTATGGAACAGTCGTTTGAGTGAGTTGAAGTGAGTGTTTTTGTGAAAATGGACAAAATCGAGTATCGAGCTGTCATTAAATATTTGTTTTTGAAAAGGCAATACGCCTAAGCAAGTTGAAGATGAGTTGGATTCTGTATATGGGGACACTGCACGAAAAAACTACAGTTACCGACGTTAATATCGCCAAAGTAGAGCAAATGGTACTAGACGATCGCCGAATTGAAGTGAGAACGATAACAAAGGATATGAACATGTCGAAAAATGTGTTTGTTATTTTCATATTCAACCAATATTTACACATGAGAAAGCTGTTCGCGTGTTGGGTGCTGCGTTTGCTCACGTTAGATTAAAAACGTGTTCGAATGAACATTTCCAACGCTCTGTAGACGCAGTTTGGGCGTAATAAATCTGAGTTTTGGCACCAGTTAAATACAGCAGATGAAACGTATCTAAGTTTCCATTATACACCAGAAACAAAAATACAGTCCAAACAGTGGACTGCGAAAGAGAAATCAGTTACAAAAAAAAGCAAAAACTGTTTTTTCAGCTGGGAGAGTAATGGTAACTGTTTTTTGGAGTTATATTAATCGATCATCTTCAAAAAGAAAAAACATCACAGGATCATACTACGCATCAATACATGAAAAGTTAAAAGCAGAACTTGCTGACAACGGCCACATTTAGAGAAAAAGAAAATCGTGTTTCAACAAGACAGCTCACATCCTAGCGGTTGCCATGGCGAAAATTCACGAATTACGGTTTTAATTTCTTGACCATGCGTCCGCTTTACCCAACAGATCTAGCCCCAAGCGACTTTTATGTTCTCTCAGCTAGAAATTGCGTTTGGAGAACAGAGACTTTCGTTAAATGAAGAGCCAATCATCTTCGTGAACCAATATTTTCAGAGAAAAACGCCGAGGGTTACAGAGATGGGGACATCGCTGGGAAAAGGGTGTAGAGTTACAAGGAGACTATGTTGAAAATAAAAAAATATTCAGAAAAAATGTCTTGTATCTTTGTTAGGTCGAAAACTTTTCAGACCACCCTCGTATCATTAATAGTTTTTGCAGAGCACGCTGTTAATAAGTTTAATCTGCAAAATTTTGGTACCTGGGTTAAATTGTTGCAATTTAGATTTTCGACTTCTTCGAAATATAATGATAGCTCATGCCACTGACGTATAATACATATATTGTAGTTTTCCGTAGGATTATTTTTTGAAACACTCCATAAAAAATACAAAGGTCTTGCCGGCACCAGTACAAACCGAAGTGTGTATCATCGGAATGTAGTAGAATGTAGAATGTAGAGTTCACCCTTGTGAATTATTTTTTTATGTGAATATCAGGTAGATTAAGCATACGTTGTGCTGTCGAGGTCATTTTGGCGGTTGCGGGCGAGGGAGCCACGTGTTTTAGCTAGTCTTTTACATGGTTTAAGGAACACAAATTGGAATTGAAATGATTCTTTTTTTAAACCAATAAACCAAAAAGTTGAAAGAAAATATGTATGCTAATTATGAAAAAATGACTTACCATGCGTTGGCCTAAATAAAATTTTTCGTATCCTTTTATCTTGATTTGCAGTTTTGATGATAGCAATGTTGCTTTTTCTATCTCGACATTGGTGATAGGCATCTTGCCAAGTTGCTGAATTTTTGCTAAAAAAATAGCAACGCCTTCCGACCCTCACAAATCGTCTTGGACAAACATATGTTTTCGTCGTCGGTTGGACGTCACTGTTATGTGCGTTTTGGGCAGCAATCGCTTCAAAAAAATGATAAGTTGACATATAAAGTTTTGCATAAGAAAGTTAGAGCACATGGCAAAAATGAAAGGATGTTTGCTATTTCTTTTATCAGCGATAGCGCTGAATGTGTACAGAGTTGGCCAAATTCTGTATTCATTATGGTAGCTATTTGATATAGAGGAGTGTTACATAATAGTATGTTAGTACTTGAGGGGGTAAATCTACGTGCAATTTTAAGAAAAAAAGGTCATATAAACATAGGTCCGCAAAAGCTACGGAGCTACAGGGTGTTGAAATTTCCGAAAAATATTGTTTGTTTCTTCAGAACTTCTGAAGTTTTTGAGATATTCAGCTCAAGTTTGGAATGCAAGCAATTTTTTACAGCCTCCATCATTACACGTCCTAAATTTTGACTAGAATATTTAAGGCGTTTTCCTTTCCGGAGCCATGTCTTTTTTTGCCCTTTCAAACTTTTTTGCAGTAGGCCACTGAACAGCGTACAATCAATTTTCCTCATCTTCGTTCAATTTTGCAGGAGTTTTGAAGGAAAAACAATATTTTTCCGGAAATATCAACATCCTGTAGCTCCGTAACAAAGCTTTTGCCGACCTATGTTTATACGACCTTTTTTTTCTTAAAATTGCACGTAGATTTACCCCCTCAAGTTGTAACATAGTTTTATGTAACACCCTGTATTGTAGATAGAGAGAAATAATCCCGCCTCTCTCGAGCTGAAAAAATCATTGGTGAAAACGGAAGGTATGAAAATATTTTCACATTCTTTTTTCGGCAGAATGCATTGACGTATTCGAAAATTTTTTTGCCGATCGGTTTCTTATTTATGAAGCAAACTTATGATTTTTCAAGTAAGAACTATAGGTGATTTTGGTATCAATAGAGAGAATTATTATTTTTCTTTCCGAATACTTTTCACATGCCTCATTAATTCCTTCAAAATCAGCCCCTTTCATCAAAAAATCGAAAATTCATATCTGTCCACTCTGAAATTTTCAGAGATTCAGAATTCTATAGTAGAATAGGTTTGTCTATGTGCGTCAAATCTCCCATTCATTGATTTCTGTGTTAAAAGCTATCTGAGAACATAGATTTTTCTTCTTTGACGACACTATTTCAACTATTCAATATGGATTAATTCAATTCTGTGTTTGAAACAATTGCAATATTCAATAAATTGCATTGTTTCTGTGAAAATAGTCCTTCTCTATCTGTTTCGAAAATTTCTATTTATAATCCAATGGTTATGGCTCTTCAATTCCAAAATTACGAATAGTATGGAATGTTATATACTGAAGAAGTGTGATTCGGATGCTGCGGAAGAATTTTATTACAATAGATTCCCTGAGAGGAGACAATCGTATAAGTCCTTTTTCAACAGACCGAAGGACAATTTAATTGCTGGAGGTTATTTCAAAGAACAGCGGAGTAAAACATATGAAATGTAAGATAGAGAAGATTTTATCATCGACGTTTTAGGAGCAGTTGCAGCTCAACCCCTTTCAGGATGGGAAAATCCCAATTCCTCTAGCCCGGTGAAAACCAACGACGACTTAATTTCAGTCACTGGTACCTTCATAAAACAGAACAAAACCCAGAATTTTATCGACGCGTTATATGAACCGATAAAGTTCGCATTACTAGTGACGGAATTTTCAATAGGTACAATGAGCACTGTTGGTCGGATGTCAATCCTCATTGGCAGTTTCATATTCAACATGAAGGGCGATACGGTCAATGAGCAGTGCGCTTTGTTAGATAATTGTATATTGGCATCCACTATTTTGACGACAACCTTAATGGCGAAATTTACCATCGTATTATAGATGAGAATATATTGGAATAATATTCACATGAATAGCCATTAGGGCAAAAAAGAAATATATATTTTCATATTCATAACATGACGGTGCACACTCACACCAGAAACGAACCGTATTCTAACTACTGGACTGGAATTTCGGAGGTCACTGGATAGAAACTAGGGAACCTGTGGAATTGCCAGCCCGTTCTCCATATCTGACTCGCCTAGATTTTGTTTGTTTGTTTGTTTTTCCTTTAACGTGCTCTATTTCTGTCTTTCGGCTAATGACACGCCGGGGAATTCTGTCACCTTACTAACCCAGGAATTTTGCCGAACCCCTCTCGTGTCGAGGGAAGGGATCTTTAATGTCCAACACATTTCTGTTAGACAGGACCAACAGCTTTACATCCCCCCCGAAAGATGGACACTCAAGCGATTCCCAGAATCTGAAAAATCGCACTGACTTTGTGGGGATTGAACCCAGGTAACTCTGCGTTGGAGACGAGCATCATATCCCATACGCCACCGAGCCGGCTTCGCCTAGATTTAATCCTATGGGAGCATGTTGAGAATTTATTATATAAAGAAAAAACGAATCCCATAGATGTGCTGAAACAAAATTTTATTAATATTTTGGTGAATGTGAGTAACATTCATATAAGATACGTATGCAGAAGTGTTGCCAGGCGTTGCACGCCTGCATTTTAAATAATGGATATGCTTTCGAATTCATGAGATAATTTGTTTATTGATTCAATTTATTGTGTATATGGTTATTAGATTTTGTCAAAACATATTTTATTTCAAGTCCAAATTTAATTTTTTCAACAAAAAAACTATGTTCTACGAAGTGAACATAGAATTGAATAAATGGGATCTTTGACGCACACAAGCGAACCTCTTCCACCATAGAATTCTAAAACCTGCTATGTTCTAAGTGAATAGATGAGAATTTTCGATTTTTTTTTTTGAAAATGTCATCAGTTGAAAAAAAACCTATATATTGATACCAAAATCACCTATACCGGGTGAGTCAATAAGGCGAGGAACTTCTATATCTCGTAAACTATTTAAGATAGAAGCGAAATTTTTTCTGATTATAGTTCTATAAGTATGTGTGAATTCTTTAAAATTATTTTCGTACATACAAGGTGTTCCATTTTTGCTCCAGGTACAAACAACAGATTTTTTTAAATGGCACGCCCTGTATTTTTTATCATATTCTGATTACAATTTGGATGCTCTTTTCAACGATATCTCCTTTGTGTCCAAACAACTATCGGTAGATTTTAAATCAATTAAAATAACGATAATTTCGGGAATTTTGGAAGTTTTTTCTAAAGTTCTCAAATGCCTCATTTCGCATAATTTATGCATGGTATTTCTTTTTTATTGAGGTAAAAGTGTTGTACTTTATTATCAAATGAAGAAAAAATTTTTTTATACCGAGTGTTCCTAGTAACCCGGCGAATATGAAATTTTTCAAACATGAAAAACCTTTTTTTTCGAATATAACACCCTGTATATTTTTCACGCGTTTTGTTCCCACTCGAATAAGCTTTACAACGATACTTTTTTTTCAAACATCCGATGGAGATTTCCCAGGAAATTTCGGAATTAGTGTGAGGTTTAGGTATTTCTTGCAATAAACATGCTGTTGATAAAATTCGGACATTGCAATATGCAAATTTCAACACAAAATTAGATTCTTTGCTGTTCAATGAAACTTAAACACCAAAACTCTAAAGGTGTATCGAAATTTCTTCACAAGAAAAGATTCATTTGCGATATTATCATTTGTCTGAAAGCTAAGTCTTCACTTAATTGAAATTACTCAGTTCGAAATTATCTCAATAAATCTTCAAAAAGTCAAAATATCAAAAAGATCGAGAATTTGGAAGGTTTTTCAGAACTTTTCACAATCTTCATTCCGTATCATTTGAGTGTGACAATAATTATTCTCTGAAGAAAATATGTTCCTCATCATCGATAAAAGAACTTTTTTCTAAATGTAACACGCTGTTTTTTTCACTGAACTTGTATTACTTTTACAATTGCTCAAAATATTCCGGAATTATCATTAAGAAACGAAATTGAACTGCTTGTCTTGAATGAAACATCCACTGAAAAAAAAATGCAAATCAAAATCATAAACACCAATTTAATTCTATTTCAATAAGTTTTCAAATCAAATTAGATGTTCGAAATGTCCCCCATTTTGACGAATACATTCTCGAACACTATTGTTAAATGATTCGGTCGCTCTCTGGAGAACATTCGGCGTTATACTCCTAAATGCTTCTGTAATTTTCTCCATCATATTTTCCCTGGTTGTTGGAGGGTCTCGATATACCCTCTCTTTAACATACCTCCACAAAAAAAAATCCAATTTATTCAAGTCCGGAGACCTAGGAGGCCATCCTACATGGCCTATCCAATGTACTCAAACCTATCATTTAAAAAATCGCGGACATTGCCCCTGTAGTGTGCTGGTGCCCCATCGTGTTGGAACCACATATTGTTTTTTATATTTTGGGGATCATTAATAAGCAAAGTCTCCAGATCATGCTGCAAAAAATTCAAATAACATTCGCCGTTCAAATGTTCTTGGAAAAAAAGGGTCCGATCACAAAATCATCAATTTTACCACCCCAGACAGACCAACGATGTCGGTGGTCAACAGTTCTCATGAAATGAGGATTTTGACTATCATAATAATGAAAATCATGCCAGTTCACCGATGCATTCTTATGAAAGGTAGCCTCATCAGAGAAAAGTACCCCACTGAAAAAATTCGGTTGGTCTGCTATTTTATTTAAAGACCATCTACAAAAATCCTATCTCCGCCCGAAGTCCAGGGGCTCCAACTGTTGTGGAGTCGAACATGAAAAGGATGGAACTTTTCCTTCCTCAAAATTCTTGATACAGATGTCTGAGTAATTCCCAAGTCTCGACTAACATCTCTTGTACTAACATGAGGATTCTCTGCTGCGCTCAAAACAACCTGCATGCTATTCTCTTCATTGAGTACACGCTTAGCTCTCTCATTCTTCTCATATCCAACTTGTCCAGTTCTTTCAAACCTTTCCTTCAGTCTCTCGAATGCATCTTTCCTAGGATGTCTCTCACCTTCTCCCAAACAATAAATCATATTAATTAATTCTTCTTGGTAAAATTCATTGTTGCAATAATATTATGTATTTCTCACTCACTCATATGACGTTGGAATTATCCAATTCAAAACTGTAAAATCTTGGGGCATTGTGAGTAAACCATAGAAATAAGTCTTCTATGGGCACATGTGGTTCAAACCACAGACTATCGAACAATATTTTCTATCTTCATGTGGTATGCCCATGGAAGTCATACTTATCTCTATGGTTTAATCACAAGTTGGATATGAAAAGAATGAAAGAGCTAATCGTGTACTAAATGAAGAGAATTGCATGCAGGTTGTTTTGAGCGCAGTAGACTTTTTGAACATCTATTGAAGATTTCGAACTGAGTAATTTCGATTAAGTGAATACTTAGCTCTGAGCACAACTTATAAAATCGCAAATGAATCTTTTTTTGTGAAGAAATTTCGATACACCTTGAGAGTTTTGATGTTTAAGTTTCATCGAACAGCAAAGAATCTAATTTTGTGTTGAAATTTGCATATTGCAGTCTGAATTTTATCAACAGCATGTTTATTGCAAGAAATACCTAAACCTCACACTAATTTCGAAATTTTCTGGGAAATATCCATCGGATTTTTGAAAAAAGGCATCGTTGTGAAGCTTATTCGAGTGGGAACAAAACGCGTGAAAAAGATACAGGGTGTTATATTTGAAAAAAAATTTTTCATGTTTGAAAATTTGCATTAGTTCGACTGCCTTCAAATCGACGTTATCCAGGTTTTACTAGGTGATGTTTCTAGCGACTGATGACAACCTCGAGTATTCAACCAGTTGTCCCTGTGCTGTTTCGCTAGCCAATTCTCCAGCTTTGCCCTCACAACGCAGGCTGAGCATTTTTTGCTCCTAGACAGGCCAAGGTGTCCTCCATATTATTTACTCTGATCCCGGCGTGACTCGGAACTCAGAAGAGACGAACATGGTTGTTCACCGATAGTTGTGGAAGTGCCTGAAAGCAATCCAAGACCATCTTAGAAGCAATCCTATGTGCTCCCAAGGCTCCCAAAATACCCCGACTATCGGAGCAGCTTGTGATCCACTCAATACTTGTACCCATTTCTGTAAACCTTTGATCACAACCAAGTATCGCTATGATCTCCGACTGGAAAACTGTGGTATCGTTATCTAATGGTTCATCTCATGGAAGGTAGAAATCCCTTCCATTTCTCCGGCGTTGAGCTCCGCTACCTGATCCCTCTCTGGTCTTAGAGCCATCCCTATAGCAGATATACCCTCCACCTGGCAAGGATTTCTTCCTTTCCTCCTACTCTTGTCGGGATATGTCTCGCACCAATTACTTCAGGACACATGATATGTCTCGCACCAATTACCCCCGGTTCTTATTCTTTAAGCAGCAAAAACTGTCCTGCTAATAATTGTGAGGTGCTGTGATTCGATCCCTAAAAGTGCACCTAGCGCCGCATTGGGGGTATTTCTTTGAACACCCACCACACTTCACACTATCAGTGCTCTGAGCTATGAGTATATGTACAGCCTTAGCAAATTATACAGGGAGAAATATTCTATAATCCCTATATCATTGAATAACTCGAAGAATTTGTTCTCGCGACCGCCGTAGGATGGCTGGCATTTCTATCGAAATAACATTCTTAGGAAAGTGTTAAGATTTTCTCGTCAGGTTGTTCTGAGGTCAACTCTTTCATCAAGACTTATGCTTCCCCTATTTATCACTGATCTGCCTCCTTCTCTAACAAATTCTCGAGTCGATATAGGAACGAAATCGTGATTCATCACTAAAGAGTGTGTCCCTATGGCAGTGACATTCTTGAGGATCAGTCAAGTTACTCTGAAAGGTCGTCTGGAGTGGGGACATTCTGACAGTGTTCCGATTGTATACACCATGTAATCTAGACAGCTCTTGAACCAACTAGGATGCTGTCGTGGTACGATCTCTTTTGGCTTATAAATTGAAACATCAGACGAGAGTGGGAATCCTAGAATGGCCTAAATGGCATATTCCAATCCTATTTATTGAATGAAATGCAATCGCAGTGATTAGTGATAATACTTGAGCTATTTTCTATATGCAAAATGCAACTGAGAAACTGTATTTTGAATGAATACTTAAAGAAACTAATTCAAACAATTTTACTCGCCTAGAATTAAAGACTTACCTGTTAAAACAGATAATAGAATCAATAGGCACTTCATAATCGCTAGATGACAACTATTAGTTCGTTGGTGTTTAAAATGACGAAACTTATGACTTTGTCAACATCCAAACTGTGTAATGCTAGCCAAGAATAGGACCTGCAAAAAATTAAAGTTTTAATTTCATTAAAAATTTTATTGTGACGAATATATAAAAAAGTTTAGGTATTTTCCCGAATTGTACAATTTTCTGGTCAGCTTTTCCATGTAAACCTGATTCAGTGTGTCAACATCTTAGAACAATACTAGCCAGATCTGTTTTGCAGCTTTCAAGTGATGCGCTTGCAAACGTAAGCATTTCATTTCTATTTATGTACATGTGAGTTGTTATGACAACTTGGCATAATTATTCCTCAATTTCACCGATTTATTTAATTAAATATTCCTTCAGTTGAGGCTTATAGACGTACAATTTATTCTAGAGATAACCCCTACAGAAAAAAGTCAAAAAGAGTTAAATCGCAAGATTATGGTGGCCAATTGATTTTGATATTTTGTAGCCTTGAAACTTGTGTGGTTAGAATTCTTCTTAAACTCTGGGGCAAGGTAAAAATGATTGTATGTTTTTATAATGTGAGTACATGTTGATGATGAACACTTTTTCGAGAATTATAAAATATTTTATTCATTGCATATTGTAGATAAATACGTATTTGTTATACGTACATTAGTTATTGTATATTCTAGTTCGACACTGTTCATTAACACTAGCGCTAGTGAGTGATAGGATTTTCAAATCTCATCCATCTGCCAGCATATCTTTTGTAAAAAGTTAATTATTAAGAATTTCTCAGTTTTAGGAAGATATTATTCTAGATGAGTAAATCAGCCATTAAATTAGGAGCATATAATCCTTTTATATCAAGTTCCTCATTTTATGATAAATTTCTAATGTTCTAACCCTTCAATAGGAACTGGTAAATTAGAGCGATTTACGCCCAAATTTTGTGACTAGTTTGAAAAGTTATTCTCTCAACGAAACTTAAATTCTAGATATAAAGATACATCAACAAACATCCATAACTTTCAGTGCAGCTCCTAAGAACATCAAGAGAATCGTTTGTACTTTGCGTAACCAGCATAATCAAACGCATAACTTGAATATTTCAAGAACTGTTGGGCATAGATTGGAATGAAATCAATCTTCACTTCTGAAGATCTTGGAGCTGTCAATCCCCCAAGAAGAGGAAATCGTGAAGCTCTATTGGAATGGGTTCAAAATCACTTGGAATGTGGACTTGAGGATTGGTGCAATGTGTTTTTCTCAAATAAATTTTAGTTTGGACAGCTCTCGAATTCTAGACGAGTGCGTTTTTGAAGGCAACCTGGTAATATTCAAAGGCTAATAGAAGTCCAGCAAGTAAGCAGCTATAGATGATGGTTTGAGGTGAATCATTTTTCAATCGCAGAACTGATCTTGTTTTGGTTTACAATTGTAGTAATTCTGGAAAACTTTCTTTTCATGCATGATGACGCTTCTCTCCACATTGCAGCTGCTTTGACGGATTTCTTAAATCTGCATAGAATTTGTTGGGAAATGGGATAATGTATGTTAGATAATTAACCCGGCGTTGGTGTTAAAAGCACCCAGAGTGTTATTCAATTCCGCATCACAAAAACACGGAGACTGTCAGCGCCCCCACCTCTTCAGTACCTTCAAATGTTGAACTTGCTGTAGCAGTAGCATCTTAGCTCTAAGTGAGTTAACATATTTGTTATTTGAGTGCGGGGTTCGACTTGGTGATAATCACCCCACCACTATATTTTTTCAAGTCATACAGGTATGTTTTGTGATGTGGGGTTAGTTTTTAGGTAATATTAATTTTTTGTTGGTTATTTAGAGAAATGAGTTACGAAGAATATCAAAGGAAGCTCCTCGCCTTATGGCATGATCTGGAAAATGATGTAGACTTTGTCGATTATAGCGATTCTGAAAATGAAGATATAGTTCAAGAAAGTGCATATGATTCTGAATCAGAAAAGGACGATAATTCGGAAAAAGTTGACGATGACGGAGGCGTTCATTCAGAAGATGAACAAGATGATAATCAAACAACATCATCTAATACGTCATCAGAAAATTGTTTCATCGGAAGAGATAAGAAAACCATGTGGTCAATAAATTGTCCCAACCGAGCAGCACGAACTAGATCGTAAGAATGAAGAATGCTTCGATATTTTTTTGATGAGGTAATTATTACTAGTATTATAAGATATACCAATCAGCGTCTGGCTACTATTCGGGATCTTTATGATGATTAGCACAAATATGTGGTCAAAGAAGTGGATGCTGCCGAACTTCGTTCTTTTTGGGTCTCGTTTTTTTATCTGGGATCTACAAAACGAATCGTTTGAATCTAGAAGATCTATGAAAAACTAATGGTTTGGGTATTGATATATTCAGAAGAGTTATGTCTCTGAAAAAATTTCAATTACTACACAGATGCTTGCGTTTTGATAACTCTGAAAACAAACAAATTAGGCTACAAATTGATAAATTCACCCACATTAGAGCATTGTTCACTAAATTTGTTGAAAACTGTCAAGGCGCTTATTCCATTAGCGAGTACGTCACCATAGATGAACAGCTACCTGCATTTCGTGGTCGATGTATATATGCCAAATAAACCTTCAAAGTACGGATTGAAAATATTCGCTTTAGTTGATGCAAAATCATATTACGTGGTGAATATGGAACCATATTCGGGTCAACAACAAGATGGTCCATTCAAAGTATCCTATTCACCGTTTGATGTTCCTGACAGATTAGTGGCACCCATCAGTCAAACTAACCGAAATATGACTTTCGACAACTGGTTTACCAGTTTTCCGCTGATGACCCGTCTGTTGAAAAATCACAAACTTTCTTCCGTTGGCCCCATGAGGAAAAATGAAGCTAAGCTTCCACCTGCGTTTGTAGATACCAGAAATCGAGAAGTCCTTTCTACTAAATTTGGTTTTCAAAAGGACATATTATTATATATACTGAAGAAGAAAAAAGTAGTACTGGTTGCCTCCACGCTTCACCACCACGATAACATAGCTGAAAGAACTGGAGAAGCGAAAAAACCTGAGATAATAGATTTGACGAACTATGCGGAAATTATGACGTATCACGTAACAGTTGAAGATGGCCACTAACCATTTTTTTCAATGATGAACGTCGGGGCTATCAATGCTAGAATAATATATCAAAGCAACACTGAGAGAAGAGAATTTCTTTCAGATTTGGGCTTGCAGCTTATGCAAAAGCATCTTCTGTCTCGTAAAGATAATGAGAGATTGCCTAAGCAATTGAAAAATTCAATCAATCGAAATTGCTATCAATAGAGCACACTGTAAAACTTTTATCTTTCAATATTTCTAGTTCACGTTTTCTCTTTGATTGAATCATATATTTTTGTTCATTTATTTGATATTCAGATTCTATTGAATGAATACGTTTCTTTTATATTCTGTATCGAAGAAATGTGTTTTCGTTTTCATTAAAATTATGTCAGCTAGGTAAAACTCATTTTAGTCTATCATGTAAACAAAAGCATAAATTATCTGTCATCTTAGACGGTGCATTTGAATTTGGGAGGCTTTTACTTGGTAAAATTCCATTATCAATAATAAAAAACAAGTACTGTGTTTTAAGGAATTTTACTTAATAATTGCGATTCGTAACGCGTTTCACTACACCGTAGCTTCTTCAGACGAATGAATATACAGAAAAATATAAATGAGAATATAACTATAAATGTTCTCGAGTAAGAAGAAGCAACCCAATAAGCTTTTAATTGGTTATTTATGACAGGTATATCCAATAAAATTAAGGAATAGATTGCTCCCCGAAAAGATTCAATAGAGGTGAAGGGCTTAAATCGACTTGTTCATTGATGAGTCTACCTGAGTGTTTGTATTTATTGATTTCTAAAGTTTACCAAAGATCTACCTTCCAATATTTATTGTCTGTATGCAAAATTTCAAACTGTGGATCGAAAGAATGATTATTTTCTAAGAGATGATTCGCGTAATTTGAATCTGATTTTTATTTGAAAAACTGCGTTTATGTTCCGATATTCTAATATTAAAATTTCTATGTGTTCTACCAATGTAGAAATTATCACAGTCATTGCAATTCAATCGATAAACACCTGATTTATTGTTTTCACCTGGTTTGGTTTTATTATTTTTATATATTTGCCTAAATTATTATTAGTTTGGAAAGCTATGTTGAAATTATTGCTACTTAAGAATGATTTTAGTTTCTCACTTGTAATGCCAACGTAGGTTAAGGTGTTGAATTTTTGTTTCAATTTATCGACAGGGTAAACTTCATTCAATGCGATTCTACTTTGTTTTTTATTTAAAATATTATTTATTAGTTTGGGATTGTAACCATTATTTTCAGCTATTTGTTTAATCAAATTTAGTTCTTTGTTGAAATTTTCTGGTGATAACGGGATGTTAATCAATCTATGAATAAAACTATTGAATGCTGACATTTTATGTTGATATGGATGACACGATGAGTTATGTATTATAATATCTGTATGTGACGGCTTTTAGTAAATTGCGAAAACATGTTTTCCATTTTCATTCGAAATTGTTACATCTAAGAAATTTATCGAATTAATGCTTTCTATTTCGGTTGTGAATGCAATTTTTGGATGTAATGAATTTATATGATTTTCGAAAATTTTCAACTGTCTATCTGTTCCTGTGAAGCAAATAATGATATCGTCTACATAGCGATACCAGTATAAACAATATTTACTGAGTGGATGAATTAATTTCTCTAAGTTATTCATGAATATTTCGGCTAACAAAGGACTTAACGGATTGCCCATAATCAAGCCGTCTTCAATAGTATAATATTTGTTATTGAAATGGAAATAATTTTGATCTAAACAAATTTGTAATAATGAAAGAATATCTGATTTAATGATAGTATTGACATGATTCTTTTCTAATAATTCTTCAACTAAGTAATACGTATCTTTCGGAGGAATGTTGGGAAATAGATTCTTAACATCGAAAGAAATGAGTTTGGAATTAGGTGATATAGTGGTATCTTTGATATTGGCAATAAGTTCGTATGAATTTTTGACCGAAAATTTAGATTTAAAATTGCAATGTTTTATTAGCAAGTCGTTGAGGAATTTTGAAAGTTTGAACGAAGGTGCCGTTACATAAGAAACAACAGGTCTAATAGGGTTATTAGGTTTATGAAGTTTTATCAACGAATATAATTCGGGGGATTGTGGATTGGAGTTAATGAATTGATATTTTTCGTGGTCTGTAATTAATGATTTTGCTGTCGAAATTATGTTAAAGAATGTTAAAGAAAGCTGATACCCGCTTTTTGGCTTTGTAGTATTTCAAAATACTATTAAGATGTGCAGTTCACACTCAGAATATATGGTTCTACTCAATGTGCTTGAAAAACAGGTTGACTCCCAATTACATACGATTGAAGACACATAACAACAGTGGACCAGCAAGAAGAGCAATTGAGAAAGGCCGACGCATATGGCTCAAAGAGGATATGAAGATCCAGTACAAAAGGAGGGACGTTGCAAACATATATTTGAAGGTAATCCATACGGAATTATTGTTTAGATTGCACCCTGTTGAGTTTGATATTTTAGACTCTGAATCCAGATACGATGTCAAAATTTTAATTCATAAAAGTTTCAGCAACAACAGAAAAGTTGAATTCACTTAAATTCAAAATTTCTCCACCCAAACCTTCAACTGATAAATTTTCGGACCATAAATTTTTGACAGATTCACTAATTTAACTGATACCGATTTTACACAACCACAAAAAGATCTATTAGAAAAAGGATTCAAACATAATTTACATCCAAAACATAATAAAACTAATTTTGAACAGTTAGGCATAGACTCCGAAATCATTCTCAAAAACTCCAAGGATAATATTTTAGCCAAACATCAAACAGCAAAAATCATCAAAGAAGACTTTTCGAAATTATCACCTCATTGCAATTCCGATTATAAGATAATAAAAACAATTCGTGAAAATAGTACCAAGAACGATTTAGTATTCACTAAAGCAGATAAAGGTAACACCGTCATCGCGATTAGTAAAACCGATTATATTTCTAAAACTGAAGAATTCTTAACAGCCGGAAACTATATAACATCAACTAAGGATCCTACCGCAAAATTTCAGAAAGTGGTTAAAAACATAATTTCGACAGCAAAATCATTAATTACAGACCACGAAAAATATAAATTCATTAACTCCAATCCACAATCCCCCGAATTATATTCGTTGATAAAACTTCATAAACCTAATAACCCTATTAGACCTGTTGTTTCTTATGTAACGGCACCTTCGTTCAAACTTTCAAAATTCCTCAACGACTTGCTAATAAAATAAAAATTGCAATTTTAAATCTAAATTTTCGGTCAAAAATTCATACGAACTTATTGCCAATATCAAAGATACCACTATATCACCTAATTCCAAACTCATTTCTTTCGATGTTAAGAATCTATTTCCATCATTCCTCCGAAAGATACGTATTACTTAGTTGAAGAATTATTAGAAAAGAATCATGTCAATACTATCATTAAATCAGATATTCTTTCATTATTACAAATTTGTTTAGATCAAAATTATTTCCATTTCAATAACAAATATTATACTATTGAAGACGGCTTGATTATGGGCAAACCGTTGAGTCCTTTGTTAGCAGAAATATTCATGAATAACTTAGAGAAATTAATTCATAATCATCCACTCAGTAAATATTGTTTATACTGGTATCGCTATGTAGACGATATCATTATTTGCTTCACAGGAACAGATAGACAGTTGAAAATTTTCGAAAATCATATAAATTCATTACATCCAAAAATTGCATTCACAACCGAAATAGAAAGCAATAATTCGATAAATTTCTTAGACGTAACAATTTCGAATGAAAATGGAAAACATGTTTTCGCAATTTACCAAAAGCCGTCACATACAGATATTATAATACATAACTCATCGTGTCATCCATATCAACATAAAATGTCAGCATTCAATAGTTTTATTCATAGATTGATTAACATCCCGTTATCACCAGAAAATTTCAACAAAGAACTAAATTTGATTAAACAAATAGCCAAAAATAATGGTTACAATCCCAAACTAATAAATAATATTTTAAATAAAAACAAAGTAGAATCGCATTGAATGAAGTTTACCCTGTCGATAAATTGAAACAAAAATTCAACACCTTTACCTACGTTGGCATCACAAGTGAGAAACTAAAATCATTCTTAAGTAGCAATAATTTCAACATAGCTTTCCAAACTAATAATAATTTAGGCAAATATATAAAAATAATAAAACCAAACCAGGTAAAAACAATAAATCAGGTGTTTATCGATTGAATTGCAATGACTGTGATAGTTTCTACATTGGTAGAACACATAGAAATTTTAATATTAGAATATCGGAACATAAACGCAGTTTTCAAATAAAAATCAGATTCAAATTACGCGAATCATCTCTTAGAAAATAATCATTCTTTCGACCCACAGTTTGAAATTTTGCATACAAATAATAAATATTGGAAGGTAGATCTTTGGGAAACTTTAGAAATCAATAAATACAAACACTCAGGTAGACTCATCAATGTACAAGTCGATTTAAGCCCTTCACCTCTATTGAATCTTTTCGGGGAGCAATCTATTCCTTAATTTTATTGGATATACCTGCCATAAATAACCAATTAAAAGCTTATTGGGTTGCTTCTTCTTACTCAAGAACATTTATAGTTATATTCTCATTTATATTTTCTCTATATTCATTCGTCTGAAGAAGCTACGGTGTAGTGAAACGCGTTACGAATCGCAATTATTAAGTAAAATTCCTTAAAACACAGTACTTGTTTTTTATTATAGTTACTGCTTTTATGATTCTCGTAAATAATAATTTAAAACCCTTAGAATATTTTACCTATAGATAGGTACCTAGATTCGGTTTTGCCCGAGACCCCGTGACCTAGGAATCATGATTTGGAGAGTGCACATCTCAAGTAAATTCAGGTCTATACACTGTATGTCCATCTCGGCCATGTCCTTAATTTAGTCATTATTATCATATTTCTCCAGTTGTAGGCTTAGGAAAGAAAATAGATATAAGAATATAAATGATATTTATTGATTCATATTTCTATTTTGAATATCTCAATGAGGTTACAAGACAATAGTACATCATAGCACTGCAACGATTCGAAACAATTTCAATGTAATCCATCCAGCATTATTTTTAATCAGCCTCTATTTTCTCTTTAATGAAGGTATAGTTTTTTCTAACTTCGATATTTTCAAATTCATGAGAAAGGTGAATATTATTACATTTCACATAATCCTCAGGCTGAACGCAAAGAATAAAATTGACAAATGTGAAAAGCGAGGGGTGTGTACAATCCATAGAATTATTAAAATGGGAACGGAATGGTTCACACTCTTTTGTCGTCTTATTCAAAGCAGCAGAATAATCTGTCCAGATTGATTGAAAATCGAGAGGAATTCGTAAAATAATGTTCAAACAAATAATCCGAGAATTGCTCTAGCCTTTCGTCTTGTAGTTTGATCTAATGCATTTCGAAGAAATAAAAATCTTCCATTTGCTTTTCTCTGAGTATTTCTCTCTATATTCAGAAGTCAAACCTTATCTTGGCGGTACCAAGCTTGAGTTAGATGAAATCTACACCCTGTGTTTTGTATTTCAAACATTTAACGAGCGATGGTGAATAGCAATTTCAAAATCAATCACTACTTCAGCAAAAGATAATATAATATTTATTTGAATTGTGGAGGCCGTTACTTGATGTAGATCCATGATATAAATGAGATAAAAAACACAAGGTTTAACTTTAATCTACACTTTATTTAAAAAAATTCGACGACGTTTCGCTGACACAGCAGCTTTATCAAGAATGAAAAACAGAATGAAGAGTATGGTATTATAAACAAATCGTAGAACAAGTTGGATGAATAACAGGAAAATCCACACCGAGCCATTGTACAGTTAGTATGAAAGGTAATAAAAACTAATTAAACAAGTTAAGTAGGGGTGAGTAATTCACATCTACCTGTTCATTCAAAAGCTTGTCCGAATGTTTGTATCTATTTATTTCTAATGCTTCTAGGAGATCTAATTTTGAACTTTTGATTTTATATGTAATATGTCAAAGTTTTATTGAATGAATGGTTTTCTTTTATAAGGTGGTTTGAATAATTTGAATCAGATTTATTTTTATCGAAGCTACGTTTATGTTCAGATGTTCTTATGCCAAAACTCCTATAGGTCCTACCGATATAAATTTTATCACAAGAACCGCAATTGAGTTTATAGATTCCTGATTTACTTGATTTTTCAACACGAGATTTATTATTTTTAATATGTTTACCTAAGTTATTAGAAGTTTTGAAAGTTATATTAAGATTTTGTTCGACGAGAAAGGATTTAATATTTGTACTTGCAGAACCGCAGAATGTTAAACTGTTGAATATTTTATAGTCTTTATGAATAGGATATACTTCATTTATTGCTTTCTGATACAGTTTTTACGAATGATTAGATCTATCATATCTGGATTATATGAATTATTAATGGCTATCTGATTGATGATGTTTAACTCTTTATTATAATCTTCTACTGATAAAGGTAAATTGAGTAACCGATGTACCATGCTGTTTAAAGCTGCAACTTTGTGTTGAATTGGATGTAATGAGTAGTTATGTATAATTGTATCAGTATGTGTTGGTTTACGAAAGACCGAAAAACATGATTATTATTTTGTTTAGTGATTTTAAGTCCAAAAATTAATGGAATCGTTCTGTTCAATTTCTATCGTGAATTTAATGTTCAAATGGATGGAATTAATGAAATTAAGAAATAAGTCATAATATCAGAAATATTGAATCTGTTGGACGTTTGCATTGAACAAAATTATTTTTCTTTCAACAACATCTATTACAGTAGTGAAAATGGTTTGATCATGGGAAATCCTTTGAGTCCACTTTTAGCAGAGATTTTTATGAATAATATTGAACAGAAAATTCATGCACATCCACTCATTTCCAAATTTCTTTATTGGTATAGATATGTTGACGACATCTTAGTATGTTTCATTCGAACTACTCGTCAATTAGACTTATTTCTTAATTTCATTAATTCCATCCATTTGAACATTAAATTCACGATAGAAATTGAACAGAACGATTCCATTAATTTTTGGACTTAAAATCACTAAACAAAATAATAATCATGTTTTTCGGTCTTTCGTAAACCAACACATACTGATACAATTATACATAACTACTCATTACATCAATTCAACACAAAGTTGCAGCTTTAAACAGCATGGTACATCGGTTACTCAATTTACCTTTATCAGTAGAAGATTATAATAAAGAGTTAAACTTCATCAAACAGATAGCCATTAATAATTCATATAATCCGGATATGATATATATCTAATCATTCGTAAAAACTGTATCAGAAAGCAATAAATGAAGTATATCCTATTCATAAAGACTATAAAATATTCAACAGTTTAACATTCTGCGGTTCTGCAAGTACAAATATTAAATCCTTTCTCGTCGAACAAAATCTTAATATAACTTTCAAAACTTCTAATAACTTAGGTAAACATATTAAAATAATAAATCTCGTGTTGAAAAATCAAGTAAATCAGGAATCTATAAACTCAATTGCGGTTCTTGTGATAAAATTTATATCGGTAGGACCTATAGGAGTTTTGGCATAAGAACATCTGAACATAAACGTAGCTTCGATAAAAATAAATCTGATTCAAATTATTCAAACCACATAATAAAAGAAAACCATTCATTCAATAAAAACTTTGACATATTACATATAAAATCAAAAGTTCAAAATTAGATCTCCTAGAAGCATTAGAAATAAATAGATACAAACATTCGGACAAGCTTTTGAACGAACAGGTAGATGTGAATTACTCACCCTACTTAACTTGTTTAATTAGTTTTTATTACCTTTCATACTAACTGTACAATGGCTCGGTGTGGATTTTCCTGTTATTCATCCAACTTGTTCTACGATTTGTTTATAATACCATACTCTTCATTCTGTTTTCATTCTTGATAAAGCTGCTGTGTCAGCGAAACGTCGAATTTTTCAAATAAAGTGTAGATTAAAGTTAAACCTTGTGTTTTTATCTCATTAATATTTATTCGTGAAGTGTAGTTCGCTCAATTCATATGTGTTAGTTGATTTTTCTATTAACAGACAAAAACCAGAAGAACGCAAAGAACGTTAAAAAATTCATAGATAGTAAACAATTGTTTAAAAACTTGGTGCAGTATGAAGATGTGCTGTCCATATAAATAATTTTGGAATCGCATAAAAAAAATGTTCTAATCGCAGGAAAAATCACCATATTTTTTAAACATAGTTGATCAATGAAAAACTAATGGTTTCCGTTGGATTTCAGGTTGAGTGTATACAATGCTTCATGAACTTCTTGGATACATTTAGGTAAAGCTGGTGACAGTTTACGCCGAGCAAATTACATTCCTTTTTCCTTACGCAGTGTAAAGCGTTCGTCGTTAAACATGTAATGTCAGCTTTAATTTGGAACATTTCTTGTCTGCTGATTTTGGACGGTTTTTCACATACATCTTACTCTGTCTCTCGTTTAACAGAAAAGCTCATATTTTGTTGTTCTAGTATATTCTGCTCTTCTAGTTGGTGACTATGGTTTTCATTCGAATTCGTACATGGTTCTCAGATTCACCTACTGTACTGGACATTTATCTCTAGCGCACCTCCATTTAGTTTTCCCTGTTGCAAATTTACGACTATCTGCTTCATATTTGAAATACCTATGAACTAAGAAAATTTTTCCCCTTCGATTGACCATTTCACTCAAACTTGGAGCACTATTATTATGAACATTGCCTTTTTTCACATTTGCAATAACTTATGAAATCTGATTAATTTTGTTTCCATTTTCTGTTATATTCACAAACTACCAATGATCAGTGAAATAATAAGAAAATAGTGATAGGGGTTGGCCCCTTTCAAATACAAGTAAACGATGATTTCTACTAAAATATATCAATAAATGCTCGACGCGTTTCGATACAAGTATCTTTGTCAAGAGCGTATGAATACTACAAAATACTAACATATACTTATATAGACTTAGAGGCAATCCACTCAAAGTAATCTATATTTGAACTAGTGTTTAGGAAACAAGTTCAATAAGGGTGAGTTATTTATGTCTAGCTAATAAATAATTCACCCTTATTGAACTTGTTTCTAAACACTATTTCAAATACAGAGTGAATTGCTTCTTTAGTCTATATACACACAACAAATTTATATGAAATCACTCGGTATTTCACATTATTGATTGTTTTAACCATGGATCTTTGACTACTTGTGAAGAATGAAGTTTTTTGTTGTAAAAAAACTGTATAGTATGCTAAGAAATGTTGAATTATCACCCATGTTCGGGATATTGTACTCAGTTGTCCCTGAGGTTTGAATCTATGAATTTCAAATTTAAGAAAAGCCTATAATCATAATTGAAAATGCCTTACGTTGGATTGTCCGGTGTGCAGAGGGGTCGAATAATTGCTCTCGTTGAAGAAGGGGCGATACAGAGGGATATAGCAGCCACAATGGCGGTATCACAGGGGGTGATTTCAAAAACCTAAGCCCGATACGTGGAGCTACAATCTCTGCAAAATAGGTCTAGAAGAAGTCGCAGGAAGATCATTCCTGAAGAACAAGACCACTTTTTGTGCCAGATTGCAAGAAGAGATCCTAGTGCGTCGCACTAGGTCCTTAAGAGTTCCAGAGCTAACCAGACAACAAAAAAAATTACAGACTTAATTGGTGTATCGAGCACCAAAATTGGATTATTGAGAATTGTCGAAATGTTCTTTTTTCGGGTTTTAAGGGATCGTGGAAGAGAAGCTAGACTCTGAGCAGCAAGACAAATTCCGAAATATCAAGGGGGCAGTGCGATGTTTTGGAGTGGAATCATGCTGGGAGGCAAAACAGATTTGATTTCGTTACCTGCGAGTGTGAGGGCTAGACATTACGTGGACCTAATGCTGGAGCCCATAGTGAGACTGGCGAGGTGCCCACGGTAAGAATTTCACGTTTATGGAAGACAATGCTCCTCAGCATACTAGCAACCTAGCGCGACATTATCTTGAAACAGACAGAATCACTATTACGGACCGGCCAGCTTGCTCTCCAGACCTAAATTCTATTGAACATTTATGGGATAATGCCACAAAGAAAATTAGATCGCGCCAGAATAATCTAAGAACCCCACAACAGCTCATCCAAGCCGCCACAGAAGAGTGGCAGAATATCACCTCAGAGGAGGTAAAAAACCTAATCCAAAGCATGCCTAGACGGATTCAGGCTTGTATGAGGGCAAGATGAGGTAATACAAGCCATTGAGGTCGAGAAAAAACCTACTCCGTGAGAAAACAATTTATATGTTTGTATGTATGTGTATGTGTTTTGTTCCTCCAAATTGCAGAAAACTGCTTCTAATCCTTCGAAATTTTGTTTTACTCATAGGCGCCAAACTTGGAAATTGGTTATTGAATTGCCTGCAAGTTCTATCCACCACTTTTTGACATTCTAAAATGAATTAAAAAAATATTAAACATATCCTCGTTTGAATAATCAGCCATTTTATTATCAATCTGGTGTTTTTCAAAAATTTTCACTTCAAATTACCAACAATTCTTGTTGAAATATCAAATTCGAATGAACGAAGTGACAATTGTGACATTAATTTTAGGCACCTGTCAGGTGAGCGTAGCCAGTTCAGCTACTTGATTCAAATATTTCAAAGCATTCTCTGTTAGTTCTTGCAAAATCATCAAAATTCAATATATTCCCAAATTATTTCGGAACTATAAGAGATGGGTATAGTACATGCTTATACAATTCCATCTGAAATTTGACGCTTCATCTGATGGCGAAATAAAAATTGGAACGTGCAATTTGAAAAAATTGAGTTATTGCTGTTTGAAAAAGGCCAAATTGAGAAAAATCATACAAAACAACGCAATGAACATTTGACATGTGTAGATTGCTTAAAAAATTCCTTGATCCTTCTTCTATCCACCCGAGCAGAAATTGTGTCTGTAGTGCAAAAGATCTACGAGCTACAATTTTTTAAATGTTCCTCAAAAATCGAGTTTATAACAAAAATAATTAAATCTGTCAAAAGTTTTGACAGATAAGTGCCAACAACTTGGGTATTTTATGCCTTGCTCAAATGTTGGTTCTAGATGTATAATAAAAAAGGTAGATTGTCATTTGAAATAACAAAGTGATGACCCACATCCGGTATAACCGGAAATGGTATCATTTCGAAAATATTTCACTCCAATTGGATATCGCTAGTTATGGCCGCGTATAAAATTTCAGCTTGATATTGTTATTGGAACTTAAAAAGTTTTTAACGGACGGTCCCGGTGGATATCCCTGAATAAATCCTGACAGAATCAATCTTTCTGTTTCTTCTTTATTGCGAAAAATATTCAATAAAGTGTTTTGGAAGACAGGACATCCAATTTTTTGTTATTGTTGCTGATTTACAAATCTATCGATTGCATTTTTTTATATAAGAAACATTAAATATTCCTACATTCTTGCCATGTGGGTATCTATGTGATTGATGCAATTAATGTGTCTTCACATAATAGCTTCTGTATAGAAATACACGAACTATACTCATTAATCGTCTATATTTTCAATATTTAAGTATGCTACTATGGTAGCGAAGCTTCACGGTATTTATTACATTAGGACAACATATTTAACATCTAATGGAAACCTTGCAAACCGGATGAACATGCCGCCACTCGAAGAACATTATAATAATCTTTAATTACTTTATGAATATCTAATTCCAGATTCTCCTTAAATTCCAAGATTACAGTTTAATTATTTTGCTTATATAACAAAATTGCACAATTATAAAAATTATAAAAATAGGTATTTGTCCATTTTATTAATGATGACAATTCGTCTATGTCGTTGAATAAAAATATTATCAACTTCAAATAAGAATAATAGATGGTGTTGAACGAATAATTGGTAAACAATGCCGATAAGATAAATCTGTTGAATTGACAAGGGCAATAAAAACATAAACAATAAATTCTAATCAGAGACCAAATTAGAACAATCTCTTTTAATTCCATTCGATTACTCATTGTTTGCACTATTATGAAAAAAAGTATGAGATGTTTGAAGGGTTTTCCAATAGGGACGCGATGATGTTGACGCTATCATATCGTTTTAGCGGTATCTGGCATTATACAGCAACTGATACCAAATTACCATGGCAAGCTAGACGATTATGCAGTCCAGATGATAAAACCTCACTTTCATTGTGAGAAAGTATAATAATAAAAGACTGCAATCTTCCAAGGAGCCTCATTCTCCCTTCACCATAGCAGCACTAAAGAAACTATTAGAAGTTTATATTACAACAGACTTAGAATTATCATCAAGAGTCATTTAACAAGTAAAAACCCTTTTTCAGGGCTATCAGCTCCTATGCAGTTCCTAGTCTTACATATTCTTTTGGAAATATTGAATGGTCTAAAACTGATCTAAATGAATTACAATGTCAAACAATGAAAATGCTTTGTGAATATCAAAAGCACCACCCAAAGTCAGCTGTTCAGAGAGTTACACTACCTAGACATCTTGGAGGTCGTGGATTAACTGATCATAGTAAACAGATTTTTCATCTACGTTCCCATTTTCATGATAAACAGAGAACGTCTAAATTACATGATATTGTTGTTGCTTCAGATTATAATCTGAACTCGTCAATACAAAAGGTACATTTTGATATATTTGATAATAATTCGAAAAGAGGAAGTTGGATGCAGAAGGAATTATTGTAAAGAATTGAAGAATGATTATTAGGGTGGAGCGATTTCATTTTTTATGTTTTATCGCTTCGGTATACCTGTGAAAAGTTGCTATTTCAGGTCAACATTAAGCACAAAAAAAAATCAGTTGGCTTATGCTATATTTCAAGGTGCCCCCATCGTCATAAAGTGAGTCATGAGTTTCGCCAAAATTTTTCAAAACATCGCAAACATTTTATAAAACTCCTGAGTGACAGTTATTACCGGTAGAAACATGCGTGTTGAGACTCTAAGGTAGCGGGACGTGGGGGAAGGGTATTTTGGGGAAATACCCCTTTTCCGCGCCTTCATACCCAAACACCTATGGAGTGACATTTAGTAATTTCGCACTCTTACAGCAGTTCATCTATTTGCCGTTCATTTATTTGAGGCATCAAATTGTATAAGTTTATCTTTAACTGGGATTGTGACGTATATTGTAAGTAGTGATTTTCATATTTTATGCTTGTAGTTTAATTCCTGACTGTAATATTAGAGTATTTATTATTTGTATTGTTTGCAGAAATATCTCTCAAGTTAAAACACGAAAAACAACGTGCTGTCCTGTCTTTGGTTTACCAGCATCGCAATTACCAACTTATAACGATGTTATGAAGAATTATCTGTTCATAAAACATGAGTTGAAGCCTGATAAAATAACAAAAGAGCCAACAGTTCATGAAATATCTGAAAGATTGGCTCACGAAGTTATAAAAATATGGCAAAAATCGTCGCTTCCTACTGTGAGTGTAAAAAGAGTTTTACAACTGGTTCGTGTCTACCACGACAAATATAGAAGCTTCATGAAACCATATCTTTGCCATCAAACTAATGTTAAATACCAAGAAAAGATTAATACATTTATATCAGAGTCCCATAGACTGTTTGATATTAGCAGTTGCAAATGCAAAGTTATATGTGATTGTAACTGTGTAAAAGGTAGTCGTGTTCCTAAGGAGGAAACAAGTTTCTTAATTGACCAAAGAACAGACAGAAAAATGATGATAGGCGGTATCGATGTGATTGCAACTGTGAAACACAAGAAGAAACAAGAAAGAAAAGAAAAAAGTTTATCGCGGAACAGAGAGGTAAACTATTTTGACAAACCTTGTTGTTCCCGTTCTTTGACAAATGATTCTTCAATCGAAAGCAGCAGTTCATGTGCTAGCTCACCCGTATTATCTTCTAGTCCTTACCATGAAAACTCAGAACAGGTCAAAATAAAAGGTTCACCACCTCAGAAAAAAAGAGGTTTAACTTACCATCATTAGGCCTTGCCTGTGATCGTACTGGAATATCCGATAGAGCCGCTGCTATTATACCTTCTTCTGTCTTAAAAGATGTTGGCATTATTTCCCCAAACGATCCAAGTCGTGTCATTGATCGTTCAAAGTTACGCCGGGAAAGAACTAAGGTCAGATTAACTTTACAAGAAACGGACTGCAATAAAATGCTTCTCGGTTTATATTGTGATGGCAGGAAGGATAAGACTTTGGATCGTATTGAGAAAGAAGGGAAATTTTACAGAAAACGACAGATAGAAGATCATTATGGCATTTTGTCAGAACCAGGAAGCAACTATTTCGGGAATGTCACTGGTGAGTCGGGGACTGCTAAAGGTATTAAAGACACTTCAATATCTCACTTAAAATCTAAGTCAGTAAAGCTGAGTGAAATAGCTGTTGTTGGCTGCAATGGGACAGCAGTCAATACAGGTTTTAAAGTGGCGTTATTCGTCTAATGGAAGAAGAGCCAAACAGACCATTACAGTGGTTTATCTGCCAGTTGCATTCTAATGAATCACCACTGCGACATTTGTTATTACAGTTAGATGGAAAAACTACAGGGCCGAAATACTTTCCAGGTGCCATTGGATCTCAATTACAAAATTGTCAAACAATGCCCATAGTCGCATTCTCCGTTATACCCACAATATTACCTGAAATTACTAGGACAGAGCTGAGTACCGACCAAAAGTATCTATACGATATTATGACCGCTATCAGTACTGGTATATTTACTTTTGATTTAGCTAATATAGAACCTGGACTCTCTAACCATTCTAGATGGCTAACAACAGCTAATCGAATTCTAAGGTTGTATGCCACAAAAATTGACCCTGAAGAAAACTTAGTGGTATTAGCCACGTACGTAATGAAAGTTTATGGACCGATGTGGTTTACAATAAAATGTAATTCCTCGTTCATCGACGGGGCTAAGCACCTTTGGCAAACTATTAATCTTAGTCGCTATTTGAACTCCGATATGAAGGCTATCATTGACAAGGTAATCCAACGAAAGGGATATTTCGGTCATCCAGAAAATATCATCATTGCCATGCTTGGCGATGATAGAGAGGTTATCCAAGATCTGACATATCGAAGAACTATAAAAGCAAGATCACAGAATACTCGAGGACTTCGAAAATTCAAGGTGCCGATGTTCAATTTCGATGCTAAAGACTATACTGACATTATTTTGTGGCGTGACTGTGACATAACTGAACCACCTATAATTTCAAATTTGTTTGATGAAACCTTGAAGGAAATTGTAAAAAATGGTCTCGGCACATGTCAGGATATTAAAGATTTTCCATGCCACACCCAAGCCGTGGAGCGCTGCATTAAGTTGGTGACAGAAGCATCGCGTGCAGTTTGTGGGGAAAACAAAAGAGATGGTTTTATTAGAGCAAAATTACTATCTCATCAACGTATGCCTAGTTTTAACATGTTTCTAGATATTTCTTGTAATAAATAATTAAAACATAAAAAAATGTTTTTCGTTTGTTTTTCATCCCTGCTGGGGCACCTCAGAACGTTAAGATAATTGTGTGATATTTCCTATGTTTGTTTTGTATTAAACAAGGCAACTTTTCATCGCTATGCCGTTGAAAAAATTTTTTTTAAATTTCATATATTTTCGCTCCACCCTAATGATTAAATTGATGAAATCGCGTCAAATAGATGGTTAGTACTGTTCGCTGAAACAGAAGGCTTGAGAATTGCGATCCAGTTTCGGGTTCTTTTCACGGGAAATTATAGAAAACACATCATCAAGCAAAATATGCGAATGGGCAACTCGTCGGGGTTAAACCCTTTTTTTTTAATCACAGACTTTAGAAAATTGTACAAAGGTTTCCATACAGAAGTATCAAATCTTTAGAACAAAATTAGATAGATATAGATATATAAATATTCCGCCTTTGAAGATATTTAGGAGATCCAACACAAAACAATGAAAACCAAACTACAGGCAGAATATTATAGGAGAGTGAGAGTAATTCGTAAGACCGAACTGAACGCCCACAACAAAATGTCCGCTATTATATATTTAGCTACTCCTGTCATCCGTTACAGCTTTAGCATCATCAAATGGACACAGCCAGAAATCGGGAAACTTGACAAATAAACTAATAAGCTACTAAACGTGCATGGGTGTTCTACACTCTTGAGCTGACATAGACTGTCTCTATGCACCTCAGAATAAAGGAGGGAGGGGATTATTGAATATGGAAAACAACTGTACCATCACCATTGCTTACGGGTTTTACATTCAGTATTCAGAAAGTCAACGGGTAGATCTCCACACACGAAGATGAGATATCAACCATGTCTGAGCAGTGATTAAAAGTACAAGATAGTTTATGAAGAATCATTTCAAAATTTCCACAACAAGCCCAATAAACACTTATGATTTCTAACCGGGCGTTACTGATCATCAGTATAATTTCACATATCTCACAATGCATATCTTCCGACAGAGACAAAAAAAAATACTGACTGAAAAGAAAATATGACAGTTAAAGTTTCGTTCTACAAGAGCCAAATGGTTGACTTATAGTACGGATTATATCAAGGGGTCCGTCATAGTTATCGACAACTGGGTCTATGGCTCTTTGTGTCCCCTTCATTTTAACTATATCCCTTGCTCAATCTTACAATCTTGAACAAGAAGTCCCTTATAGGGAGAGGGGGCTATCTTCCAGCATGTCCGCGTTCAGTCGGTTACGCTTCAGGAGAATCCATGACGGACGTGTGGAGATCAAATGAATCGGTGTTTCGACCCCAATTTCTCACCACCTGCACAGAGGATTATTCTTCAGTCCTATCTTCCACAGGTGATATCTGAACTTGTCATGCCCCGTCACAATTTGTGCCAGGAGCCATGCATTAGTTCGACTACCTTCCAGTGCCAACCGTGTCTAGATTTTATTAGATGACATACCTAACATTGCCTTGGACTAGCGACAACCTCGGCATTCAACCAGGTATCCCTATGTTGTTCCGCTAGTGAGCCCACCAGCCTGCCTTGATAACACAGGCTGAGATCCCGACTGCGGACCCTCGTCGTATGAAAGCATTCTTAGCTCCTAGACAGGCCAGGCTATCCTGTCCCATTTCCTCTGATCCTGATGAACCCAGAGGGGACGGAAGTGGTTGTTTACCGCCAGTTGTTCCAGTGCCTGAATGCACTCCCAGACTATCTTAGAATTGTTTGCATTCAAGGCTCCCAAAGCAGCTCGACTGTCGGAGCAGATCATGATCCACTCATTAGTTGTACCCAGTTCTACTAGTCGTTGAGCACAGCCAAGTATCGCCATGATTTCTGACAGGAAAATTGATGTATGTTCACCTAGTGGGAGGTAGATACCCTTTCCATTTCTCCGTCAGTAAATTCCGGTAGCAGCTGATCCCTCTTTCGTGTTCGAGCCATCCATGTACCAGATGCACCCTCAACTTACCAAGAAATCTTTCTCTTCTCCCACTCTTGTCTGAATGGGATTTTCACCTTGGTCCTATCACCGAAATAGTATATCGGTTCTATCCAGATGAGTTGGTCGCTATCAAGAGCTTCAGGAAACAGGGTATGTCTCGCACCGACCACTAGTGTGATTCCTCGTACCTAACATATAAACAGTCAAAGCTACCTTGCTAATAATCGTGAGCAGTAGTAGTTCGACCCCTAACAAGGCACTTAGATCCGCAGTAGGGGTGTTTCTTTGAGCACTCACTACACTTCTCACTATCAGGGCTCTGGGACCTCTGTAAAGCCAGCTTCGTCCTCTGTTTTTCCACCATCTACTCAATGCTAACCCCAATACTCAATGGATTCTGTCATGTCGAGTCTTGATCCAAAGAAATTGGTCCTCGAACATTGTGAAAGGAACCAGTTCCGTCTTTTCTGTGTTCACCCTATACCCGAGGACGTGTACAAGCGTATCACTCTTTTCAAACTAATCTGCAGTGTAATCATAAATGTCTTCCTTTGCTAAGAATGACGAAGTCTTATAAGCTTGAACAGAGCGTTTGCCACCATGTGACAGGCGGCATCACCAGACAGCCTCGTCTCACCATTCTAATGACGGTGTTATTTTCGATTGTCAATTTGATTCTCCTACCTCCCCCACCCCCGGACCTAAATCTCCTTGTGCTATTTCGTAAAAGAAGTCGAGATATCAAACCCCTATGCTTTCCTTCGAACCAGGTTCGGTGGGGTCGTCATTTAGAAACGTCGTTACACAATGTTCTTCCTTATCTTACTGATTTTCAATAATCCACATAGCCGAGTGCAATGCTGTATTTGTAGTACGCGTGTTGATTAGGGTGCGAAGAGTAGCGTTAAACCTTTATTCTTAAGAAACTTATCAACCAGCCTCTCAAAAGCTATAGGAACGAATGACGTTAAGCTGATAGTCTTTAGTATCTTTTGGTCTCATCGTTTTGGGTATAAACACAATTCTTGCCGTTTCTAGTATATGGGAATGTGTCTCAGGGCAATGTTAGCTCTGTATATCTTCACTAGGACCGGAAGCAACACACCCAAACTCCCCTGAAGAAGTGCCTTCTGGTCCCTGTGATTTAGATGGTAAGAAGGCATAAACAGCCAACTTGACCCATTTCGATGAGACTATCTGTGCGTCAGGTCCCAGTTGGCTCTATGTGATCTCGTGGTTCACAATTCTTTCTTTCGATCCTCCCTAAAATAAGGAAGTTGTAATGCTGATAAAAACGTCCATATTAAATTGTGATTTTTTCAGGATTTCAATCTGATTGTGTTTTTCGTTTACGGAAATAAATTAAAAACAAATTTCACGTCTCCACTTCCTACATCCATATTTCGAGAGGGAGGGTTCTAAGAAAATAATCTTTCTCATTTAATGTAAGGAATCACTAGGTAGATCTGCATACTTAGGAAACATCTGTATAGGGTGATCCATTCAAAAATTATATCTCAAATCATGTTATAATGGCTGAAATCAAAGAAATCAAACGTTCTTTAATATAACACTTTGACCAGAATTAAGGTATTCTGACAGATTTGCATAACTCTGTATACTCCTGTTATATTTAAACATTTTATGACCTTACTTACATATAGAAAGCCATTCATGTCAGATGATCTAATCATTGACAATATGAAATAAACGATCTTCATTTTAACGTTTGAGGAATTTCGGTTCTGTCCATTGAAATTCAAATGGCATAAACACATAAAAATGCGAAATGGCGGGAGGCTGCATGGTTTGCCTTTTGAAATAGTATCCGAACCCGCTCGTAAATACTTTATTACATCCACAGGCACATGTTGGAACAATGTGAAATATATCCTAGCTTTTATTTAATATTATTTTCTTTTTCGTATAATCGAGTGGGAGTTGCAGAATTTTGTGAATCGATTCTTCGAACTTTGAGAAGGTTAAACGCTGTCCAATGTTTTATATACAGGGTGTTCAATAAAGTAGAATATTGAATGGATAAGTATGTGTAGAACTTTTTCAATTTGAGTAATTATTACTTCTTAATTCAGAATCGACATACCCAATTAAAAAAAGTATAATCAATTCGAATATATGTGAATTTGTTATCATTCGAGAACATAAAATATTTCGTGTTACAGGGTATCATCAGTGATAGAGAATAAGTGTTTCGTGAACAACGGTTAACTGGTGACGCTTTCACCCTGGTTTCCCTATTTTCTGGTCAGCGTCCTATAACCGATCTCGTACATTTTGAAAAAATGAAAATTTTCCACCTCTTCGGGCTTCAAAAATAAAAGCCCGAAACTATATCGGAGCTATTTGCATTTACTCTGCAATTTTTGTATTTGGCTTAACATTTAGTGAGGCATGGCGAATAGCAACTTCGAACATAATCACTACTTCTGTTGGAGAGAGTACAATATTTAATCCTGAACAGTACTTTTTGATTTTTGATAAGGCAAAAAAACGAAGGAATGTAATGACCACTGAAAAATCCATGGATAATGAAGAGTTCATTAAAGAACTTGGTGCAGTATGAGAATGTACCATGCATTCAAAGAAGTTGATCAATAAAAATTCATCGATTTTTTGGTCGTTTTCAGGTTGAGTTTATCCATTACTTTGTGTAGATTATTCCTCGTTGAATATATAATGTCTGTTTCAGTTTAGCACATTTCTTTTCAGATGATTTTCAATGGTTTTTCATATACATCTTGCTCTGCCTTTTGTTTAACAGAAGAGCTCATATTTTGTCGTTGCAGTTAGGGAATGCAATCTCGGATACCAAGATCTTGCAATACCCAGATCTGCAAGATCAATCTCGCACCCAAAATCATGCGCGATCTCGCAAGATTTGCAATTATGTCAATTTTGGTTAGCTTTCAGTGCTTCCACATATTGTTGTTCACTTATGTAAACAATGTACATATTCCCAGCGGCAACACGTGGCGCTAGGGCCACAGCGCGATAGGAATGAGTAAGGCGTGACGTTTTCCTGTTGTCGTAAATTTGTCATTGTTTTGCGAGCCTTGACGTGTCAGAGTGCATGGCAATCTGTAGAATTATAAACTATTCCAATAACAGTTGAAAATAGTTTCTTGTGTGTTTAAGTTCTCTCGGTCGTTTTGTGTTAAAATGACAATAAAGGTAGTTTATAAAGAGTTTCGAAGTGGATCAGAGGTATGGAAATACTTTTTGAAGGCAGATGATAGACAAACTGCCCAGTGAAAATTGTCTAAGTCTATTTTGAAAACAACGGCACGATCTCCCAAAGGCTTACATGTACATTTACTGTCCAAACACAAAATTGATACTTCTCATAAAGAAGTGACAGAAAACATGACTCTGGTTCCATCAAATTCTTCAATGCTGATCAATGCTTCCGCGTCAGTAAGGCTACCTCTTCCAACCGGTACGAAGAGGCAGAAAATATCTGATTACTTTTCGTCCTACAAAAAGTTTCTTCGAAAGAAAGAGTTTCAAGGATGATTTCTAAAGATGGTATGACTTTTAGATCTTTTTGCACGTCGAAAGACCCGAGAGAGAATTGCGACTAGTGACTACAAATTACCTGCATCGCCTAACTCCATAAAACAGATTGTTATGGATTATGGCATGAGTTTGAGAATGAAAGTTTCGCAGGATCTTATGAATCTAAGAAAGAATAACCAAAGATTCAGCCATATTTTCGATGAATAGACTTCATGCTAAAACAGGCGCTTCATGAATGTGAATGTTCATATGTTTTCAGAGAATGAAAATATGTTCTGGAATTTGGGTCTTGTGCGTATAGGAGGAAGCATGCCTGCAGAGAGTTGCATAACTATTTTGAAAAAGAAATTATCAGAATATGGCTTGTCATTAAATGAAAATATAGAAGTGTTAATACAGATGGGGCCAGTGTAATGGTGAAGGTTGGGCGACTCATGAATCCTCTCCACCAGCTATGCTACGCTCACGGCATTCAATTGGGAGTTATAGATGTGATTTACAAATCAAAAAGTGGAACCGAAACGCAAAAAAAAAGTACAAAAGACACAGTCATAGCCCAGTGGGGGAGCCTGACGATGAAGAATTTGATGACATTATTGATAATGAAGGATTTGACTGCAGATTACCCACTGTAGATGAAGTTGACTTAGTGCCAGAATTTGATCACCTTATGAAAAAAGTAAGACAAGTAGTCAAACCTCTTAAAAAATCACCAACGAAGAATGACATTCTTCAGAAATATATGAAGGACGAATTCAGCAAAAATGTGCAACTCGTGCTGGACTGCAAAACACGCTGGTCTAGTCTTGCAGATATGATTTCCACATTCAATAAGGTGAAGCAATGTGTAAGCAAAGCCTTGATTGATTGCAATCTTGAATCGAATTCAAATCATAGTTTCTCAGACGAAGAATATCGTGCTTTATCAGATTTAGAACTCGTATTTCAGCCTATAAAACTGGCAGTGGAAGTACTATGTCGTCGAAATTCAGATTTGTTAACTGCCGAAACTACTCTGCCATTCATGGTGAAAAAGTTAGGAGAACTCGGAACACCAGTAGCTCAAAAACTTGCTTAATCCATTAGGGGTCGGATTAATGAACGCCGAACATTTATGACCACAGCATTGTATTATTTGACAAACCCTGTCGAATACGATGTATATTTCAATCAATCTGATAGTGATCAAATTTCAAACTGCCTCCAAAACTTTCAATCAAAAAAAAAATAATAAAGTTAATCGGAAGATTACACAAGGACAGTACGAAAGATGACAATATTGCAGTCAATATACAAAACAAACCCTGTACATCTTCAGTTGCAGATTAAGCCATGAATGAAAGTTGATGATTCAATTCCATTAGTTGCAGTGAAAAAAAATTTAGAGCGTGAAACGGCGAACGCTTCTCTTAGTCTTGATGAGGAGTTGGAAATGGCATTGAAAGAGCGTTCGCAAAAACGTGTGGCACCTTTGTCATCGTCGATATGATTTAGAAGAAAGAAATCAATTTGTACGAGTCAGGAGGGTCAAAAAGAAAAAACCTACAGTTCGCTCACCAATGTCTTTTATCTGTAGTACCAACAAGTGTAGAGGCAGAACGGGCGTTTTCCCCAGCTGGTTATCTGGCAAGCAGCATTCGGAGTCGGCTGGCAGATGAAACCCTAGATACTTTATGCTTTTTGAGGAGTTATTTTCGAGTTTTAGAATAATATGTTACTTTTTGAATAAGTCACTGGTTAGATTGAGATTTTATTCCTCTATTTTGCTCCTGAAGAACAATTAGAGCCAATAGAAATATACATGATAGGAATTTTCGTACATTTTCGATGATCATTTCTTCACAATGCGAGATCTCGCACAATACCGAAATTTCGCAAGATTAAAATTCCTGAATCTCGCGAATACCGAGATTGATATTTTGATGCGAGATTGCATTCCCTAGTTGCAGCATATGTGACACTTCTGGTTGGTATTCATTCGAATTCAATACAACACGGTTCCCGGATTCACCAATTGTTGCAAGGCATGCTGGACGTTTATATTTAATGCACCTTGTATTAGTTTGCCCTGATACTAATTTATGATTATGTTCTTTATATCTGAAACACTTATGAACTAAGAGAATTTTTCCTCGTTTACTGAGCAGTTCTAACATTGGAGCAATACTATTTCAAACATTCTCTTTTTCCCCACTTTCAATAACTTTCGAAATCTGATTGATTTTGTTTTCATTTTCTGTTTCATTTATAAACTACCAATGAACAGTAAAATAATGATTGGGGTTGAGGAAGATTACACCTAACCTATTTTAATCTTTAACCAGTGGGACTCTGGTCCGGATATTTTCTGAGTCATAAAGAATGGTTAGGTTAGGTTAGATTTTCTATGAGCGATTAAGAATGGTTAATGGATGAGATTGTCATTTTAGGATCGAGATAAGTACCGCCCTTTGAAATATGAAATCTCATCACCAAAGAAAAATGAAATCGAAAAATATTATCTGATATTTTACTAAATTTATACCATTTAAAATTCACACTCTGTATAATATTGTTCCAGTAATTCGCGAATTTATGGCATGCCAGAAATTCTTTATGAAAGGTTTATTGTAACGTCTCAGGCAAATGACGTGATTTATTAATAATATTGTTTGAGAAGGCCATTAACTGTTTTATATTTCATACCATATTGGCATAAGGTAATAATAGATTAATTTGAAGTCATATAATATTTAATCGATAATGTTTCGCGCAAAATTTCACTACTAGAGAAATTAATATTCCCTTTTTCTTGATAGTTCTGTTATTTGTTTCAAAGGCCATTATCTATTTTATATCTCTATTTTAATAGGAGAGAACGTTAAACGAATAGATAATTTTCTAGTCGAAAAAATTCATAGTGTCAAGGTTTCGTTTTACATAAGAGGAATTTATATGGCTCCTTTTCAACGTTTGAAATGAACAGATTTATAGAAGGCATATTATATCACGTGATGACTCTGGCATAAGTGTAGTCCTTCAAATATCAACTTAGAAATATCATAGAATTTTCTACTGACTAAAACGATTAAAAGAGAAGAGTGTCTTTAAATTTCAGCAAGATTTGAGTTGAATAGAAAAAACAGATTACTTTAAGTTAGATTTGTTTTTGACAACTTTTTTCACCACTTCAAACGCGACGGTCTCTACACAATATCATACTCAGATTATATAACCATTTTGATAGGAGAAACATTTGTAGGCATATTCTGTAACAGGATGCAGATGAACTGGTGCAGAGAACACGACCTTTCTGTAAGCCCTAGGAAAAGAGAGATGATGCTCTTCACGAGAAGAATACGCTGAAACTGATTTAAGTATTCTCCAAGGAAGAGCTTGGTCTTTCACCTGGTTGTGATCCTAGACACCAAACGTAACTATACTTACGCACACCTCAAGAAATCGTACCGCAGAAAAGTGAGAAAAACCTGGAGAATGAAACCCAAAATTGTTATGTGGCATACATGACTATCATAAGACCTGTGATAACTTACGAAGGTATCAGCTGCCTGTTAATCCTTATCTGGAAGGGGTGGCTCTGGTAGCCATGATATGCCGGGCTCCTTGGTTGGAACACCAAACTTAAATCAGGAGGTGAGCGAGATAGCACCTCGTGGAGAATGAACACTGAGGTACACCTGCTGCAGGCAGGAAGCCATAAAATGTCACCCGAGCTTGCTTTCGTAAACTATACATCCTACTAACACAAGGCAAGAATTGAACACATTCTGAAAGAGCTATTGGAATCTACACAAATGGTTCAAACAAGAAAGTAGGGCAGGATCTGAAGTATGCTCAAGATACTTAGCTTGCAACGTTTATTAACGTGGGAAAGACACATCAGTATCACTCACACTGAGCTGACAGACTTGACTCTAGCCACAATATAAATAATCCGAAGGAATATAAATGGCAAAATCATTAGAGTCAACAGAGACAGTAGACAATCAATACTATCTCCTCCAGGATAACATAAAAATGCCAGGAGGCAGAGATAAAGGTCACCAACAGTATCTCTGTTGGTTGAATGAAGGGCAACAGGTAAAGCAGATGCAACATTAAAGTGGACATGATATATAAAAGAGCGATCAGCCAAAGAATACTGGTACCCTCACGGATACCATCAAAGCAAATGAGAGCACTAGTATTTAAAGATTACACGCTAAAACAGCTCAACCCGTTATGGGATGAAACGGAAAACTGTAGGTTAACCAGAGAACTTCCAGAGTACTTTAGTGAAGAAACAGCAATGAAACATCTGGCAATATCGGGACAAAAACTTACGACTGAAGACAGGATACTGACAGGAAATTCTCCAATAAAGAAGCAAGTCAATGTTATTGGTAAAAGTAGCATACCTTTCTGTAGAGGATATTAGCAGGAGTACGAAACGATCGAACAGTTTGAATGGAGTCATTGTACCCCTTGATACAAAGGTACTCACGCTCTAAGCCACCTCCGGAGGGCCATATTGAACAATAATGCCCCTTGGATGGCTGATGGTGTGGCATACTGCAGGAATAAAAAAGCCTCAAAAAAGTGTACATATAGCCATGACCAAATAATCCGAAGGAAGATGAAGGACAAAACCATTAGAATCAACGTAGAGAGTAAACAATCAATATTATCTTTTCCAGGATAACATGGAAATGTCACAAGGCAGTAACAGGAGCTGCTGTCACCAACAGTGTCTCTGTTAATTGGATGAAGGGCAACAGGCGAAGCAGATGCAACATTAAAGTGGACAGACTAACCAGAAGAGTGTCCAGGCAAAGAATACTGAAATCCTCGGGGCTACCATAAACGCACTAGTGCTCAAAGACTACAGGCTAGAACAGTTCAAAACTTATGGAACGGAACGGTAAGCTGTAGGTTAACCAGGAAACTTCGGGAATAGCATAAGTTTAAAAAAACAGCAATAAAATGTAGCAATGTCAAGACAAAACTACGACCGAAGGCAGGCTTATTGACAGTACCTTGAACAGTAAAGAAGCAGCTCCACGATATGGATAAAAGTAACGCACATCTCTATGGAGGGTGAGAACAGCAGAACGAAACGTATAAGTTGAATGCGAATATCTGATTGCCCTAAATGCAAGTACATACCCACCAAGAGAAATTGACAATCCTAGGCCCCCTTCGCACGATCACACTGGGCAAAAACGTCACTTCTTTCGAAAATACTGGATGATTGAAGGTGTGGCAGACTGCAGGAATATGCATGCACTATCGACCCTTACATGCCTATAAATTGGAATTTTTCTTTATTCAAACAAAATACACTCACGGCAAAAAAGTAGGAATATTATTCAACTGACGGTATTTGCTGAGCTTATTTTATTTTTCTTTGAATAACATTGAAACAGAATTGAAACAGAAAAGTAACATAAAATAGTTTGTAGAGTGACCTTAGTATGACTTTTTTGTGAATCGGTTAAAGCCCTAAGGCTCCTGGGAATGCTCAGAATTAAGTCGATGATTGATTCTTGGTGGATTGTATGCCAAGTCAATTGGAAAGCATTCAAACATGAAGATCATATTGAGCTTATAGAACGCATTTTCGCTATATATTTCAAGCATGGTCAATTGGATTCAGGACAGTTGATTGAGTAGGCCGAACTAAAACATTGATTCCACGCAGTTTTTGGGAAGTACAAAATTACTGCATCTTTGGCGGCTTCAGCTATAGAATGACAGGAGTCGCCTCCTTCCAGAAGTTGAAAATGAAAAGAAACAACATAATTCTTTTTTATATCGTATAGGAGTAGAAGCGGATTATTAACAACCAAGTTTCTGAAGATCACACATAGCTACGGACAAAAAAAGTTCAGCATAAAAATAATAAGAACTAAAATATTCCAGAACCATAGGTTACCAATAAAAAGTTGAGCTGAAGGAATACTTCTAAAAAAGAATCAGTGAACTCTGCCGTGGCAGATCCTAGGTGGAGTGTTACGGTACGGATCCAAAAGGTTCATGTATTTGATTCATCTGTTGTAACAAGATGACTCATGAAAACTCAAATGAATAAACCAAAACAGAGCAGATAATTTTCACTCGAAAATTCACGAATAATAAGATCTTAACTCCGATTATCATAGACAAGCATAAAATAATTCCTAGCGAATCGGTCAAGTATTTAGGTGTTGAACTATAAAAAACATGTGAAATATACCTTAAGGAAGGCAAATGGGGTTACGAAAAACTTATATCCCTTACTGAATGCAAGAAGTGAATTGAGCAACAAAAATAAAAAACTTTTTTTACTTCCATAATATGACCGATCATTACTTATGCTGCTCCTGTGTGGTGTGGTTAGCATTTTTGACTGTCTCAATCGATATGTCAACTCAGTAGTTCAGTTAGTAAAAAGAGATTATGTGGATCTATGGGATGGTGAAAATAGGTTCCGGTTTCATCTGCCTGACAGCTGTGGCCTTTTCGGGTACACCTGACTGCTTTCTAATTCCTTTCGATACTCGGGTAGGCTGGGGACTAGTTTGGCGTAACTATGTGTTTTTCTGTACTAGACTGTCATAGTATTCTCTTGCATTCGTCAAATATCTGTTGATCTTTAGGTATACGCGGGCGTTCTGGCTATCAGAGTAAATGTAGGTGTAAGCGTCCCTGTAGCTCTTGTGAAGATTTTCCTGCACGCATCTGAGAATAGCGTTCACTTCTGTATGAGTAACGGTGATATGATCCCCTAAGACAATCATAATGTTTGTTTTGGTGTGTTGACTGCTGATGGATGTACCTATCCCGGTTTTGGTCCCTTCTTTAATCCCTAAGGATCGAGTAGGGCATAGAGTATAGACCAAATTTCTTTTGGTGGAATGATCTTCAAAGGATTCGTCAAACCCATGAGTGGTTCTCATTCGATCTGGTCGGATTTCTCTTATTTTATTGAGCGATGTAGTGTCTGGAGTTCAAATTCCTGTTCCCTCACATGCATCATTTCCACAAGCTTATAGAGGTCGTCATTGTCATCTATAACACTGTTATGTGTAGGGGGAAGGCCTAGCAGACAGTCATCCCATAGATGATGTAGATGTCGATCTTAAGGCACTCGAGTCCGCATGACACGCTTGTTTCTGGACCCTCTTTATCTTATTTCGTTTGGACTGGTCAGGAGCGCTTGAAGGACTGTCGCGTATAACAAATATATAATACTTGATTTGAGTCCCCATCTAGTCCCAAATACCTTGCGAAGTCCAGAGGGTGTTTTTCACCTTAGTTCTCTTCTTTCGATTTGGTTGTACCAATTCAATTTGGTGTCAAGAGTCAAACCTTCCACTTGTTTTACTAGTGTTAGTTTTCCGTTGAATAAAGTTGGTACTCTATAAGGCACTGTCATGGTTGTATATGATTATAATAATAATTTCTCAGTAAGAACCAACCACATTTGAATATTGTAATAATCAATAATATTCATCAATTGATAATCGAGGGCTTTTTCAATGATTCAATTCCACATCAATAAACCAAGTCAAAAGTTGAATACAAGGAACAATATTCTGCTAAAAAAGGTGACTTCACTTGTAGTACTGATGTTCACGTTTTTTGAATTGCTGCTGATGCTCTGGCATTTTCTACAGATGATGTACTGTTTGGTTCATTCGTGCTTACGTCAATAAAATTGAGTCTTCATTGAATTTTGTTATGAGAATTATAAGTTCAGAATCGAATCATAAATAAGGTTAAATAGTCTTTATGACCAGTAAACGGGCAATCGGCAATAAATGTGAGCTAAGTTCAAAAATTGTACACTGGCTTTACACTTCGGAGGCGAGAACCATGATTGTACATTGTGCCCTTACATGGTGGTCAAAAATGATGCAGATGGGGGATTATAGAGAAACTTAACAAACTTCAAAGACTAGACGGGCTCTGAATCACAGGCTGCTTAGGAACAACACCAACTGCAAGCCTGGATGCTATCCTGAATTTCATCCTCTTGATATTTATATGAGGTGTGAGATAAGAAAAGCAGCTTTTAGACAAGAGATGAATGGAAACTGAAAAACTGGACACGTGAGGCACACCAGAATCAAGTAATTGATTAAAAACCCAATACTGAGTATGGGAATAATACGATGACTAAAGAACAAAAACCAAGTTAGCCTCTGACAACCTCAAAGACATAAATTGTTGTACGGACGGATTCAAAATGGAAAAGGGAACTGGAAGTGCAGTTAACTCACAAAACCCTGAATGTCGACTGACAATTTCGTTGGGGGAGTATACAACCATTTTTCAGGCAGAGTATATGCCATAACAATCTGTGTTAGTGAGAACTTGAAAAGACGATATAAGAACAGGCAGATAAACATTTTTTCGGATAGTCAGGAGGCAAAAAAAAAGCTTTGGCTAGAAGGGAAACCCGGAGAGAGCTCATATAGGAATGTTTGTAGATACTAACTGAGCTGCGAGATTGCAGGCAATGGATGGCGGATTATCAGGCCAGGAAAGCCGCCAAGACGAGATTTATGGCCATTAAGTAGCTCTAGGTATAACTAAGTCTAAGGTACAAGACACGATCAACACCTGGGTAGGAGAGCTACACGCTGACAGTGGGTGCTTACTTCCCGACATAGACAAACCAAACTCCTTCTGGAAAAACAAGTTTATTAAGAAAGGTTTATGACTGAGTAGAGAAAAACCAAGCACCGTAACAGGTTTAATAATTGAACATGGGACAGCTTATCACATTGAGAACGCATGCGAAGCCCTAGTCTGGAGAATATGGACAATATTTGGGGACAAATCAACTTTGAAAGAGCTAAACAGGATAAGCCTGGACACTCAGGAATGAGTGTTAGTGGAGGAGCACAATAACCCTTGAATGGCTACAGAGTCACCGGATTCTGAAGATACAAGACGAGGTATAAGATACCATAGGTTCAATTCCAATTCCACGGCTTCATATCCTTTGCCATTCAATTACAAACCCGCAGACCGTAAGCTTTGAAGAAGAGGCTAAGTAAGAAATCTCGGAGATAGATTAGGTCGGTCTACTTACATCTCTTTTCTTACATTTATTGATTCTCTATACCAGGTGATCAACCCCGAAATAATGCTTTTCCAGTACCCATAGTTAGTGCAACTTCTGTCTGTGTTGCCCTACGCTCAAATGCTCTGTTTATTTCATCAACACTTGAGTAATGCTTCTCCATAGTTTCGTTAACGTGCCTCAATTTGGAAATTGTTAGAAAAGAACCGATATCAAACAACCTCCTTTGAGCTAAACCGACAATTCAAACACATGAGTCTAAAGACAATTTTCATTGTATCTTATTACAAATTCGAGCTAGCTTTCCATATTTCATGTTGTTCTATTCGAGCTTAATTAACTTGTGCTATATATCATAGCGTCAACAATATTTTCAATTAATAGCAACGAATTTGCCATGATCTAATATAAAAGCTTTTTATCACATCATTTCCTAATTCTTTACCATTCGTAATGCTATTTACGATTAGCTCAATTGATTAATGAGTATCTACATATAGTCGGGCTATCTTTTATTCTTAGATCGATTTATTCATTCGCTCGGGTGATATCATCAGAATCACATCTAAAAATATTCATATTATTTTGTCATTGAATAATCTAACATTTTCTTGGAATAAGTTTGTTGTTTTTTGTACGTTCGAGATCCCACTATTTTTTCGGAAAATTACGTATGCAAAGACGTAAACTCCCATAATACGGAAATAAATTTAGAATTCGTATCGTTGAATTATTAAATAATACAGGTTGTCTCGCCGGAAGTTTCCATTGAAATCAATACTTCCGGTATAACCGGAAAAAGCACCCAACACTCTTCAATTCAATGGTAAAGTCCCATTCAATCTTAGGTGATTTTCTGGTAGCATTTCACGTTAGCGAATGTCGAAAGTTCTAAATTTATTTTGGAATAATTATAATTGTGGACAATAATTGTTTGAAATAATTGATGAAATAGCTAGAATTGATTACATGAATTAAGACTTCTTAACTCTCATAAATATTTTCGGTGAATGTCATAAGAACTTTATTTGGAATCTCAAATGAAGAAAAATTCGAATTACACTGTATATAGGGCGTTTCCGGAAAAGCGAAAGTGCTTCCTTTCAAGAAAGAAATTCCCATGACCACGTGTCCGTATTTTCTGCACTTCTAAGATACAAAGCGTTCGAAAAAAAAAATCGGAATTTTTAAAATATCAGGAAAATCACCCTGCCGAATTGTTTGAAATTTCCACAATTTCAAAAATTCAAATTTTTTACTCATTAGTATACTAATTATAAACACATGTTTCTTGATGTTTTTTCTTGACGCACATGTTCCTTTCGTAAGAAACAAAATGAAAGAAATAAATTCAAATTTTGCAAGAAACCACCACATATTGATAACAACAGTTGTTGATCAATTTTTTCGAATAACGTTTGCTCTTCTTGAAAACTTCATGAGGATTATTTGAGACCTCGTCTCAAACAATTTGATTATAGGCATCATGTTGCAGCTTGAGGCCCAGTTCTAACCGCAGCACATGGATTGAATTTGGCTACAGAATATGTCAATTGGTTAGAAGCTGACTGGGAGAAAGCTTAGTTTACTGATGTGTCGAGATTTTGTCTTTTTTATTGCGTTCGACGTTCTCTCGTGGTCAGACGTCGAAATGCCCTGTGCAACTTTTACCTACCTATAGTTTTGCTGGACGTTCAATAATGCTGTATGGAGGAATTTCTTTGAACGGGGGATAATATCTGGTCATCGTGGATAATGAATCCCCGAAAGCTGATAACGCCAAATCTCACCAAGCTCATATCGTTAGAATCTACCTTTAAGATCACAAAATCACTTCAATGGATTGTCCTGCACGAATTCTATACTTCAATCCCATCGAATATGTCCAGGATATTTGAATAGAAGATTAAGTGGTCAGAAAAACCGTGAATGAGGATATCAACAGACTAATCGAAATTCGGATAAAAATGGATCAGAACGCTATAAGGTCATTGATTTTGTGTATGCATCGTAGATGTCATGCAGTAATTCTGACCAGAGGTGGAAATATTCGTAAGTAATACCACAAGAGCTTAGATTTGACCAGATATTTTTCTATGCTCGTTTTCGTATACTTACCTGCAGGCAATTCAACGAGAACGAGTGATTTTGTCGAGCAGGTCGAGTTGAATTACCGAAAAGTAAGTATGAGAAAACGAGCTTAGAAAAATATCCTGCCAAATCGGAGCTCGAGTGGTATTTGCTGAGAAAATTCCGCGAATGACAAAACGTAAAAAAGAACTTTACTGAGAAATGCACACAAACTCAACAGAAAATCATAAAGTATTCATTACAAGCATGTGTAGTTATTATTGGAATGAGCAGTTATTGAAAATGCAATTACTATATACAATTTTTTCACTCCGGGTCGATTCTTTATGGGACGATGCCTGAGGAATTATGGAAGATTCAGCATTCGCAGAAGTTTTTCGAAGATTTGAAACAAGATTCAAATGATGCTCATCATTCAGTTGCAGGTAGGGCTTAATAGAGCTTGCCGTAGAGTGTCTGGTTAGTTTGATCAATTCTTGTTCACTGACACCTGTCTCAGATAGGTTCGAAACAGCACTGGGTCTATGAGAATGGTTTGTGATCTTTTTATTTTTCGTATCCAGTCCAATTTTCTCTGCTGAAATTTTTGTCCATTTGGATATTTCATTTATTCCCAAAGGCATATTTTTGTGCCAACCCTTAGAAGTACTATTTTTCCAAATTGATTGGGAGCCAAAAATAATCTATCACTTGTAGTATGATCGGGTCTTTTCGACAATATCTTATGAAACAACCTCACAGGACATGAATCTGTGTTTTCCTTATTTTTTACTAGCCATTTACTATCACAGCATTTTTTGAGCCGCCTTGGCAAGTTTTCGAGAATACTGGGTTATATTCAATACGACCAGTCACTTCTCCGTTATTACATGTTTCCTCTTTGAAAAAGTGTACCTTGCAAGTTGCTGCTTCACCGCCATGCTAATTCATAAGCAACAATATGGAAATACTTTTTGAACAAACCTATCGGGGCATTTTCGTCCCAGTACAGAGCCATGCTATCAATTTCAGTTTTCGTTTATGCAACGGAACTTTTTTTGCGCTTTTCCACATCCCCTTGTAACATCTTCCTTTTAAAATTGCGAGCTTCACTAGCCTTTCTAAATGCTGAATCGATAAAGAGGTTGAAACTCATGTTGAATTTTTCGAAATACATATTCTGCATTATTTTCGCAGTTGTGTTCCACATTGTTTTGACAACGTATTCTTTGTCTTGTCCATTCATTTGTTTCATATTGAAATCCAAATAGAACGTTCGTTCCTTGCAGAATATACTTAATTGATTCCAAATCGAGTTGTGCGTTTTTCTTGTATTTTTGGGGATAGAATTCTGTTTAGAACTATTCATTTCTGCTTCACTGGTGCTTCCAAAACTAGACATTTTAATTTATATCGGCAGAAACTTTACAACAGGTACTAAAATGGCTTTTCTTGACAGTTTTAAAACCGTGCTATTTGTTGTGAATGTTGCGTTGCTATTTCTATGCAATTTATCCGATATCAAACTCGAATTTCTGTGTTCTTAAACGTGCATTTTGACACATGAGTGGAATTGTCGGTGTTAACAGGTTTTTGGGGACCTTGATTTTATCCAAAAGTTTTACATATTTCGTTAGTATTTTTATTTCAATTTCTAGAAGTTCCATTGTTCTCAGGCTTTCTTTAGTACTCGTGGGTTACTGGAAAATAATTCTTCAACATATCAAAAGTTCTTCTGAAGCAATTTAAATTTTCGATTTTGTGCGTTAATTTCTAGGCGCAATTATTGTTATTTTATCGGTTATTTTTCCGAATTTAAAGATTCTTGACATTTGTCACTGTATTGCATCTGATTCAAATTTTAATAATTTGTTGAAAATGAATGAATATTAAGTCAATTCTGCTGTAAAAAATTTCTGAGGCAACCCACGAGAAGTTTTTCAGATGAATTCATGAATGTCAAAACTATTTCACGTCCCTGATACTAAATGTATCCACATTTGTTTACGAGTTATAGCTTTTATTAGAAAGTACTCAATTACCGTAATAATTTGGTGTTATTTAAAAACTATTAATTGAACTGATTTAATGATGATATGACATTGTCGAGAAGTGTTTGTGTAGATATTGAAATCATTTTTGTTTCATTTGCGGACAGGTATATATTTGAAGAATACCATTGAAATGTGACAGAGTTTGTAAGTGTAGCATATAAAAATTACTTTGGGCATCCGCTTGATAGCGTGATAAGCCTTGGGTTCCTCAAAAGGTTTGTAAAACGTGAGTTGAGTTTCTACGCTTATGGACAAATAAAAAAAAACTTTCCGGTACGAAATTGCTATGAACTGGAAAGAATTCGTTAACCACCATGATGACTGCTATTTTTGTTTGGTGAACATAACTGGCGTTAACCGAAAAATCGAGGCAAATGGGAATATCCTTTCATCCAATCGAAATGATTTAACGGTATACGACAAAAGTTACAAATATGCTCGTAATAAAACCGGTAAAAAAATTAACGGACCATTCACCATAACCAAATTATTATTACCTGGAAATAACTCACCCATTCAAAAACTAGGAGGTAACAAATCAAAAACAAAATACAGGCCGAACAGTATATTTAAAAAAATTCAAGACAACCCATTGTTCCAGGCCCATCATCCTTGCAATCTTCGCCGCAGCCGGCTTGCTCACAAAATCTTCCGACATAAACCTCAAGGAAATAAAAGACAATCGAGGAATGTTACCATTAAAATTGGGAACAACCAAAAATATTAAGTATTGGACATTAATTCAAATATTAGATTTGATTAATTTAAGTATTGAATTCAATAGGTTAGCCTCAAGTATCATAAAATAAACAATTCTTTCCATAATTCAACTTACGGACGAAGCTATATGAGTGATATTATAACTATAAATACGTATTAGAATGAAAAATTGAAGACACTATTCAAAAATTTGATCAAATAATTATTGAAACCGAATCAAGGAAGAAGAGATCAACGGTTTGGGTACCGTTTGGTGATCAATCACTGGCAATCTTGACCAAAACGCTGCGGAATAAAGACGGAGCAGCTATAGAACAGCTCAAGAACAATCAACAAAAATTCATTGGCGTAGGTATCTCTCAAATAAGCCTCACAGAAAAAGCAATAAACGCATTTAACAACTCTGTGAGTAAACTTCAACATTATCAAGTACTCCAAGAAAACAGAATCAACCAGATAAAATCGTAGGCACAAACATCTGAAATGGCATCATGGGACGATTTCAATATTATTTTTTTAAATGCCGTATCCACTCACTTCATAACACCTGTTGATATCATAAATCGAATATCAAGCAATATCGAAATTGCTATTTCTTTCGCACATTGAGAGTCTTGCATCCCACTATAATTTCTCACACGGAATTAAAGAATGAAATAAATGAAATCCAAATGCAATTAACTAACTGTCGTTTGCCGTTTCCACAAAAATGACAAATGTCATATTTTTCGAACGACTGTCAAAATTTTTTTCGCAAATTTTTCTTAAAATTAAGCAAGTTCTACGAAAAAAAAATATATGGGCGATGTCAACCCAGATTATTGGGTCCATAATGATTCTAAAACATCTATAGATCATAATCGGCATCACTTGGAAGACTGAACCTGGCCACCGAGGCCCTCTCGGTCAAACAGAGATGGAATTTGAGGAAATATCGCATGTTATGTATTTTTTTATTATCTCCTTAGTCCTTTTCATGACCTTGATTGCTATGTAAAATCTTTTCTCAGATTTGTTTAGACATATAAGAAGTATGATTGTTGAAATATTTTTCTGCTGGTTTTCTTTTTCCATTGTTACAGATTCCTGTCCCAAACCCCCTTTCTTTCACCCTTGTCTTCGTTTAGAAATCATGGAATGCAAGAGAGAATGAAGCGGATAAGCAGAAAAATCTTTGGTACTCTTTTTGTACACACGACACTAACACAACATAAACAGACAAGCTATTGCTAATGCAATAGCGACAGGGAAACGAGTTTTTTCCTCAGGTTTTTTCACTCGTTTATTGAATCATATACAAGATAGTATGGTTCCCTTGTTACATTTCCTGTGCTCGCACTTGTGCTTTTTCTGACACACACCAAAATTTATAGATATAAGCATTTATTGTAAATACAATTATTCAAATTTTGTAAATCCTCTTTTTTATATATATATATATATATATATATATATATATATATATATATATATATATATATATATATATATATATATATATATATATATATATATATATATATAGGGGTTTCACCCCGACGAGTTGCCCATATATCAGTTCATGCAATCAAACTGATTTCATGAAAAAATATAAATCCACCACCCGGTAATTAATACCATTGCCAGGCAATGATAATCAAAACATATCCTGGAATAATTATATATTAGGATAACGTTAAATGTTATGAGAATATATCAATCTACCAGAATATAAACACAGTATAGCATTATCAGACAATGATATCAATGTACCAACAAGTAGTGTCAGAGGCTTTCTCCCCGGAAAAATCCAGTGTACGGACCTTAGTCAAGTAACACTGAATGTTACTCATTAATAGTTTCCTTTGTGTGCAGTGGTGAACAATCGAATAGAATACTGCTCTGAATACAAATATGACAAAATTGTCAGTTAATTATATTACATTTATATAAACAAATAAATAAAATATGAAATGAGATTCTGAGCAGTATAAACTAAAGAAAAACCTATGACTCTACCTCATTATTTTTTCGGAAAGAAACCTACGAAGAATATTACAAGATTTGATGACTGTTATCTTTTGTAACTGTTCAAACAAATTTTTCTTCAGATCCAAAATCTCAATACTTTTGTGAAGATTTCTAGGAATAACACCTGTTGTGGAAATAATCATCGGTAGAATAAATATTTTTTAATTTTCCACATTTTTTAATCTCGTCGCCAAGCATCATATATTTAGAAATTTTTTCATTGTATTTATTTTGTATATTATGTGTGTCGGGTATAGCAATATCAATTATATATGTTATTTGATTCTGTTTATCATTAAGAATGACATCTGGTCTATTGTGTTTTACAGCTCTATTGCAAAGAATTGTTTTATCAAAATAAAGTTTATATTTGTCATTTTCACAAATAATCTCAGGTTCATATTTGTAAAATTTTTTTCTTTTGGGAATTAGGTCATGTTTAATTCCTAGATTAAAATGAATAATATTAGCGACGGCATTATGTCTTTCTAAATAATGTGTTGAAGCAAGGACTGAGCAAGATGATAATATATGAAAAACTGTTTCTGAAGAACAGAAACATCTACGGCAAGAATCATCTATATTTTGTTTGATGATGTGTTTTCTATAATTCCTCGTGAAAACAACCTGATCCTGGATCGCAATTGCCAAGCCTTCTGGTTCAGCAAACAATTCTCCAGAAACTAACCATTTATTCGATGCGATTTCATCAATATAATCATTTTTCAATTCTTTAGGGTGCTTTCCGTGTAATTCCTTCTGCATCCAACTTTCTCTTTTAGAATTATCATCAAATATATCAAAATCTACCTTTTGCATTGTCAAGTTCAGAGGTGTAAGATTATAATCTGAAGCAACAACAATATCATGTAATTTAGACGTTCTCTGTTTATCATGAAAATGGGAACGTAGATGAAAAATCTGTTTACTATGAAGATTATTCAAATCAGTTAATCCACGACCTCCAAGATGTCTAGGTAGTGTAACTCTCTGAACAGCTGACTTTGGGTGGTGCTTATGATATTTACAAAGCATTTTCCTCGTTTGACATTGTAATTCATTTAGATCAGTTTTAGACCATTTAATAATTCCAAAAGAAGATGTAAGAATAGGAACTGCATAGGAGTTGATAGCTCTGAAAAGGTTTTTACTAGTTAAATGACTCTTGATGATAGTTCTAAGTCTTTTGTAATATGAACTTCTAATATTTTCTTTAGTGCTGCTATTGTTAATTGTCTTCTCTTGACAAAATCCAAGATATTTATATGTATCTCCTTGATGCATTGGCTCGATTTCGATATTGGAAATCTTTATATAATCAGAGGTGATCTTTCCTTTTTCAATAGAAAAATTTTTACATTTTGAAGCCCAAATATATATATATATATATATATATATATATATATATATATATATATATATATATATATATATATATATATATATATATATATATATATATATATATATATATATATATATATTATGCTAACACAAAAGTTGGGAGATAAATTATTGAAAATTAAATAAACTTTATCTTAGAAATTCCCATTTCCACCGAGAATTCCTTCAAAGTAATCATTCCCAAAGCAAAATTCCTGTTCCTAAGTGAGAACGAATATTCCCTTATGAATGAGTCGTGCAGAGATGTATCCCTAATGAGTTTTGTATGTGAAGAAACAATGCTTCCAATTGCACAAGATAATCCATGTGAAGTTGATCTGGTTAATTTCAACAACTACAAGAACTGTGAACTAATGATCACCAAATTAAAGCAGCTCAAAATTCAAAAATTATCAAGCAACTATTGGATGGTAATAGCAACTAACGCAATAACTGCAGTCGTTAAATGTGACAAAAATGATGAAAAAATTGTATTACACGGAACGTATGTTATCTCTCTGCCAGCAACCTGTTAGCTGAAAGTGAATAATTACGTGTTCAAAATTGTGCGCGAAAGTGTACCGCTCATTAAATCTAAGTTTAACAAACATTAATATTTCAAATAAATTTGATAAATATTTAACCTAAGAGCTATAGTCCCATTACATTTGGACAATTTGAAAACTGTAAATTTACAACTCGATCACACAAGAAATAAAATTGACTCAATTCAAAACCCAAAGTTTCATTATAATAATATTAGTTTGTATACTATATTGATTTTATTATAATTTTTACTTTTTATCTTATAAAATTTTAAAACATGCCTAAGGAACGGAAATTCGATTAAAAACTTAAGATATATAAACCGTAAATTTTTTTCTTAGGAAGGGAAAAGTTAGGTTAAATCAACTCAGCTTAGATATTTATAAAGTGTGTCTCATTAGATAAGATCATGTCATGTACATTACTCCGAAATACTCGAGTTTCTTTATGGAATGGTCTTTAGCGCGTCGATCGCCGCACTATCAATGGCCCCAATCCAATCGTGCCGCTTTCCTTTCATCATCAAATCTAGCTTAAGGAACAGATAGTAGACGCACAGAGCCAGATCAGGAGAATAGGGTGAATATTGCAAGCTAATACTGTGAGTTTTGATCAAAAATTCAGTTACAACTCTTGAAGATGTGATGGGACATTATCGTGCAAAAGACATGTTCTCGATATTCTGGCCGAATACGACGAATTCTTGCCAGCAATCGCTTCCTGACGCCCCAATAAAAGTCTCTTGTCTGGCCGCGTGGAATAAGTTCTTTGTGGGTAATTCCTTTACAACCGTAAAAACAAATCAGCATAACCTTCACTTTTGATATCTACAAGCGACTTCTTTTGGATTTTTCTTCATCCAACGCTCTCCATTCAGCACTTTGCACTTTTTATATCGGACTCATACTGGAAACACCTCATCTCGTCACCGGTCACAATCGTTTTCAAGAAGTTTGGGTCCTTCCTAATCCTTTCAATGATGTCTTTGCTATGCTCAATGCGATTTAATTTTAGATCGTCGGTGAGTATGTGTGGTACAAACCTCGAATTAACCTGCGTAAGATGATGTTTTCTTCCGATAATCCAGTTTTGGGAAGGCCTGATCTTTCGTAATCATTCAGGGTCTTTCTACCCAATTCGAATCGTTAGAACCACTCGTACACTTGCGTACCGGATAGACAATCATTACCATATGCAGTTTGTAGCATTTGGTGCATTTCGGTAAAAGATTTACCAAGTTTAACACAAAACACAATTGCAGCTCTATGTTTAAACTCATTTGCCGACCGATATACTGAACGCACTAACAAACTTGACTCAAGTTGTTTACATACAAATGTCATAAAATTTTCAACATCTATCAAAGAAGTACCAAGTTACCGACAGGTACAACAGATGGCACTAGTAGTGCTGCTTTTTCAAAACAGTGTTTTGACTTTTTGAATGTCGAGTGTAACAGACACAACTTTTACGTGAACTATGACAGAGATTAAAAAAAAGCATATAATGAGTTTGTTTGGATTGTTCAGAATTTTCTGGGAAATAAGAAAAGATTCTGACTATTCTCAACACCTTGAGCAACTGGTTAGTCGCTTTCGAATGGCTTGGATGTAACATGAACATCAAGTTACATTTCCTTCACAACCACCTAGTAGACTATTTTCCGGTTAATCTTGGGAAGAACAACAGGGCGAGCGATTCCACCAGGACCTTCGAAGTATGGAGGAACGCCATCAAGGCTACTGGAACACTCACATGATGGCTGACTATTGTAGGAGCATTTAGAACAGCTCATTGACTATAAAATCTGCAAAAAATTTTACAAAAGAAATTTTTTTCTATTTAAGAATTGAATAAAATAAGATCAATTTTAAAGAATTTGTGTTTTATTGTAAAATGACCCATATTACATATTTTCCAAACTAGAGCTGATACAGAAGTTTTAATAACGAATTTGAAATTGTCATAAAAATTAGGCTACTAACATATGCCATAACTCAATCATCAGAATCGCTATTGTGCGGTGTTATTTTAAGGATTTGTTGTAATTATTTGAATGATTCTCTCATTGTAAATAAACGAAATTATTTTCCCATCAATTTAATGAAATCAAAATTTTCTACTTCAACAATGTCATTCATTATTAGCCTTTTCAATTACCAGAAGCGATATGTCATATTGGCTAGATTTATGAATGAATTAGGAGATACTTGACAACACTCAGTCCGAAATATGTTATTGAAGATGAGGTCAGATGTTAACTACCAATTCTAGATCAGTTATGATTACAAGAACGAAATATATTTTAAACAAACAAGCTGAAAATAAATTCGTGTTGATATATCATGAAAGAAGTTCGATGATTGAGACCAGACGTCTGGAATTACGACTTGAATGAAAGGAATATTTCATTAATTGAATTCATCAATTGAATTTTTTAAGCAATCGGATATTGAGTTGTCAATGTCTAAGCGATAGCATTTTGTTCTCCTGAAGTAGAATTGGTGAAAAGATCGCCTTTACTTTCTAACACAACCTCAAACTATATTTTTTCGATTATAAATCTCCATTTTTCCATTTCTCATGAAGATTTTCTATTGAGTTTCAGCTGATTTTCATGTGGCATACCAGTAGTGTTAGTTTCACCATTTTAGAGTAACTAATACTGTTGGGAATTTTACACACAACTAGAAGTACACTGCCCCAAGAAATTAACGCACAAAATCGAAAATTCAAATTCATTCAAAAGTTTAACTATATTGAAGAGTTATTCTTTCAGTAATTCACCAGCATGAAGATATGTCTCAGAACAATCTAAATGAAAATGGTGCTCGTAGAAATTGAAATAAAACTGATAATTAAAAATGTAAAACTTTTGGAAAAATCAAAGTCTTCTAAAACCTGTTAATTACGGAGAAGATAGTCCTGCTTCACCTTCCAAAGAAAGTGCTGTCTTTGTTAACCTTTCTCAGGTCTGGAATTGGGAATAGCCGTAATGTTTACTTAGATTTGGTTTTTGCCTAAGATGAAACTATTCGCGTTCGCCGCGATATTGATTCATTTCAGGAAGATATCATTCATCACCCGGCTCTCGAATTTTGCGTACTATCAGTCTTTGCGAGGAATCATTTGACTTCCGTAAGGCTGATTATGTTGGACTTAATGAGTATTTGTCTGGATGCGATTGGACTTTTAACGCTAGTAACACAATATATATATATATATATATATATATATATATATATATATATATATATATATATATATATATATAAGAAACATAAGAGGGCCTAAGGTACTACCTTGAGGTACTCTCTTCTAATAAGTTGTTCAGATGAATAGTTTAAATAGACACATCTTCCTTGATGCTACACACCGGTCCATATGGCTTCTCTAGAAAAGTCTGGACAGTTTTGGAATTTTTTGATACTAATTGAAGAAATTCAGTCGGTAAATGGAATCACCTGACTGAAAAAATTGTGAGACTGATCGAAATGAAAGGTTTGACCATTATAGCTTCTATCACTTCAATTATTGTTTCTTCTTAACCTTTTAATTCATATTTCTTTTTCTTAGTACTTTGAACGACCTAATATCAATAAGATTTTATTTTAACCTCTAGAAAAGAAACTTTTATAAAACTGCGTGAAGAAATTAACGCACAAAATTGAAAATTCAGGGAATCATCAGTACTAAGAAATGATTGAGGTCAATCGAAATGAAAATAATGCTCATAGCAATCAAGAACTAATAATAACAAATGGAGAACTTTTGAAAAAAATGTCTAAAAACCGGTTAGTTCCGAATATTTCGACCCCTCGCGAAAATTACTGCATGACATCTACGATTCATACTCAAAATCAGTGACCTTCCTCACCTCATTCCGGTAGCTGGCATCTACATCTTTTATTCAGAATATCCCAGATATGTTCGATGGGATTGAGGTCTTGACTTCGAGCAGACTACTCCATTGAAGTGATTTAGTGATCTTGAAGGTAGTTTCTAACGATATGAGCTTGGTAAGGTCTGACGATACCTTGCATTAACAAAAAATTTTCATCTACTTGGAACATGTTCTTCTGGAATGACTGTAACCCGTGTAAGACATTCAAGGTTCTATTATTCACGATGAGCAAATCAGTGCAAACGTTCGAAGGAATTCCTTTCCACGCCATTATTAAACCTCTACCTGAACTATATATAGGTAGAGCCATGAAAACTATTGTTGGAATACCCTTCCTCAAAAGACCAAATGGAAAACTGTGCGATTCTAACGCTGAAACTGCAAATATTCTTGCTGAAACTTTCGGATCAGTTTTCACTCGTTTTCCAGCCAATACGCCATCTCCGCCTATACTATCGCCCAGACAACAGAAAAGCATCGAAAATATTGACTTCACTACTGTAATAGTAGGAAAATATCTCGAACAACTTAAATCTGGTAGTTCCCCAGGACCAGACGGCTTCACAGAAGATTTTCTGAAAAAATGCGCTCCCACAATAGCAACTCCTCTAGCACAAATCATGTCTTCCTCTTTCGTTGCCCATAAATTACCTCCTGCATGGAAGACAGCTGCTATCACAGCAATTTACAAGGGAGAGAGAAATTAAACAGCGGTAATTATGGGCCAATTAGTTATTCCTTATATATTAGTCTTATTTCCTACTTAATATTACAATAGGTACAAGAGGCATGTTGGAAAACCCATCGGAGTTGCTTACTTTATGAATTGAAAAGATTGAGTAAAGGAGAAGGATTTAGATCTAATTGACTATTAAATAACCTAACTGAATTCTTTTCTTTGTTGATCTCTAAAATTTCCAATAGATTGAGTTTTTGTCTGTTATTTTCATTGTGTAAAATTTTGAAATTATTATTAAAGTTATGGTTTTCTTCGAGTAAGTGATTAGAATAATGGGAATCTGATTTATGATAATTAAAACTACGTTTGTGCTCGGATAATCTAACTTTGAAATTTCTGAAAGTTCTACCAATATAAATTTTATTACAATCTCCGCAAGACAGTTTATAAACACCGGATTTATTACTTTTATCAATTTTAGATTTGCAGTTTTTGATATGTCGGCCTAAAGAATTATCAGTTCGGAATGCTATATTGAAATTATAATGCGAGAGGAATGATTTTAATTTTAGACTAGGATCACCAATATAAGTTAAGCTGTTGTATTTTGTGTATGAACTTTTTATATTTGGAAATACTTCCTGGATTGCTTTTTGAAATTTTTTGCGTGAAATCATGTTCTCAATCATAGTTGGACTGTAACCGTTATTGACTGCTATTTGTTTAATTATATTTAGCTCTTTTATGAAATTATTTTGTGACATTGGGATATTAATGAGTCTATGTACCATACTATTGTAAGCTGCTAATTTATGTGGATAAGGATGTAGATGACACTATAGCTGTGAATAGTAATATCTGTATGCGATGGCTTATGAAAAATAGAAAAATCATGTTTGCCGTTAATTTTAGTAATAGTTAAATCCAGAAATTTAATGGAGTTTTCTGTTTCTATCTCTAAAGTGAATTTAATATTATCGATCGTGAATTTTGTTAATGAATGTTCTGAATGACTCTAATTGTCTGTTTGTGCCAGTGAAACAACAAATGATATCGTCGACATATCTAAACCAATAAATACAGTGTTTGAATAACGGATGTTCTTGGATAGTTTATGGAATCGGTCATAAGGGAGCATTTGATAAAATTTCTTATACAAGAAAATGTTATTCCAGAAGAGCAACATGGTTTTGTTCCAGGTAAATCAATCATGACGAACCTACTACAATGCCTGAACGATTGGACAAATTACATCGACGCTGGATCTATTGCTGATGTGATATATCTAGACTTGGCGAAGTCCTTTGATCGCGTGGTCAAAAGATTTCTCCTGTACAAATTGGAGTATTGTGGAATTAGGAGTGATTGTTTACATTTGATGAAGAATTTATATCAGAACGATCCTTCAGGTTCGGGTCGGTAATGCCTTCTCAGATGAACAGCCTGTAGTTAGTGGGGTTCCCAAGGCTCAGTAATGGGTGCCATATTGTTCTAAGTCTTTATCTCCAATCTAAAATATCACATAAAATCTTGTTTCTCTTGCTACTCTGATGATATGAAAATTTATGGTGACCCATCCTGCGAATTCAATCAAATTCAGGAGTACTTTACTAATATAAAGGCATGGCTTCTACCGTTAAACTTTGGTAAATGTGTTTAAATACACATGGGTGTAAACAATCCACAAATGAACTGCAACATCGACTCATCAACGCTTGTTAAAGTGAAATCGCTAAAAGATTTGGGAGTCATCATAACACAGGACCTGAAATGGACAACACTTATTACTGACGTCTACAGCCGCGCCGGTTCGCGTATCTATGTTTTGAAGAGACCTTTCGAAAAAGCGTCGTTTACAACATTTACCCAGTTAAATAAAACTTATGTTTTACCTATCCTAGAATATTGCAGACCGGTGTGGAATGCGGATCTTGTAGTGACAGAAACGCCCTTGAGCAAATTCAACGTCGTGCTACGCGCGCTACTTTTGGTCCAATACGTCCAGATTACACAGCGAGGCTCAAATTACCAGGTATTCCTAGTTTCGAACATCGGAAACGTCGCGAAAATCTCATCGTGACGTTCAGGGCAGTGAAAAACTTCATTGGGGGAGGCAGTCCGACCTTATTCAAAAGAAATACGGATTTATGATTGCGTGGTCATAGCTTAAAATTAGCAAAAAAAATTTCAAAACGAGCGCTAGACAAAATTTTTGGCCAATCGTGTCTTTAACTTCTGGAATAATTTACCTCAGGAAGTTGACAGTGCGGGATCGTTGAACGCATTCAAGAACAAATATGACTTGTATATGGCAACCAGTGAAAAACTTATTGATTATTGCATAATTTCAGTTTCCATTCAATTTATATAGAGCGTTTATTTTTCTTATTTCAATGAAACAAATAGAATTTTCCTTGGTTCTCTTGCTTATATTAATAATAATAATAAATAGTTGCAGTGGGCATATCTCTAATTCCGACGTATGTACCCTGAAGCAGGTCAATCGCAATGAAAAAACACAAAATCTCGTTTCATCTCTGAATGAAACTCTCTGCTTGTCAGCCATGAACCATGTTCCTTGGAAAAATTCAATCGGGCTCTTCGATGTGCTGAGTCTCGAGCTGTTACAGCGTTAATTTGCACTCAATCATTTTGTCGAAGGTGCATTTGAAGGTGCCTAGCAGTAGCGAACCGTTTTCTCAACGAAAAATTCTTAAATAACGGTCAAGGATTGCAGTTGGGGCTCGAGGTTATCCTTGTTCAGGTCTCCCTTCATGACTACCCGTCTTTCGGTGCCTTCAGATCCTTCTGGAAACAGTTAGATGAGACACCCCAAGCCTTTGGCCTATTCCTGTATAATTCCAACCTAGGTCATCTAACACCACAGCAGCAGCACAATATGACGGTGTGAAATTTCGTGGTTTGCGTTTCAGTAATACTGAAAATTAAAATTTTAAAGATGAACAAACATTACCGGCAAAAATTGCCGGTTATGAATATGTGGTAGTTTCTTGTTTAATCTCAATTTATTTCTCTAATTTCATTTCTCATGGTAGGAACATTTGCGCCAAGAAAAACCTCGAATTTTCTTGGCACATCGACGGACACATCGTAAAGAGACATATGTTACTAATTAATTGAGTACCTGAAGAAAAAATTTGAATATTGAAATTGAGCGTTAATTTCTTGATCCAGTGTATGTTTCTGCTGTTGAAGCTGAATTTGACCCACTTTGAATATAACATTCTTCCTTGTCAAATTTCCCGTAAAATTCGTAATAATGATTTTCACTCAAAACAACGTTTCTGTCATAAAAAAAATACAGATGGATTATAATAGAAACTGGAAAGGTAAGAAACTAAATCGTTCGTGTTTTCCATAAATTTTTTTGAACACTGTATAGCTGACATTTTTCCGTCAAGCCGGAATTAAATGAAACGAAAATAGAAATGATAAACTAGAAGATGATGATTTCACAATCAACAAATTTTATATGCAAAGTAACTTGTTTGTCTCTTCAAAATATGCATCAGCCCAAATTATTTTCTTTTCAACTTTTTCAACGACCTGTGAGCTTAAAAAACTTGTTTGTCTACCGAATCTTCTAGCGATCTTTTGAAATATTCATCGCTTAAGATAAAATCGGAATTGTATATACTGTTTTTTCCAAAATGTTACTGATTGTAGAAGATATGCTAGAAGAGTGGTAACATTATGCGCTGTCTGACCTATCCATCTTAAAGGTCGATATACGTAAAATCGTAGACTTTTTTACATTACTCGGACTTGTTCTTTCAAATCTTCATTCACCAAAGCCTTGACCCACTCGAGTTGCATATAATTTCAAACATAATTTTTAATTCTAGTGCTACATGACCAAAACGGTATAGTACGCTTAGACAACATTTCCAACGAATGAACGATGGTAATATTCAAATTAGTAATGCACATATTCACGGTAAAAATAAGATAAAATAAACCATGACGTAAGATTCTGATCCTAGTAAAGTTCATATTATTCAATGAACGGTTGGACTGAATGTATAATGAAGTGTTAACAAAAGCGTGGATCTAATTTTCCCACGTTTATTCCGGTCTAGGAATGAATGAAAAATCATCTTCTATCTGAAAAAAGCAGGTACGGAGTGGTGTTCTTCTACTTGGAACAACACTTCTTCCAGAAATTACACTGAACAATACTGAAACTTTTTTGCTGGTTACGAGAATAAGCATTTGTTTCTCTAGATTACAGAAGTACGATTTTTGAACACACGTTATTTGAAACAGTTATGGCTTTATATAATATTTTTTGAATAAGGTGCCTATATTAGATCTTACACCCTATATGTAACACATTAGGAAACATATGGTAATTTAATTGTAAATAATTCCTTCATTCATGATTCCTAAGAAAATTATGAATCAATAAAATACAGTTGACATAACTTTCGAGTTTTATTCAACATTTGAGAGAAAATTAAAATATTGTAACGTCATTTATGCCTAAGAAGCAGATTAGAGTTTAGTTATTGGTAGATTATCTTTATTAGCCCAATTTTACAATTCGAAGGCCGAATATTGCATTTTTTAGAGAACGCAATTTTGGGACATGTGGGGGGTCAATAGAAGCTTAACCCAAGTTTGCGGGGTTGTCGTTCTTGTCCCCCGGCCGCCATCTTGGAAAAAGGGGTGCAAATACTTTTTTCGCGATATCCCGGAAACTATACATCCTACAAAAAAAATTGTGGAGATATAATTCGTAGCAAATTGCTTTGCCTATAAATATGCTTCCATAACTTTTTGCGCTAAATTTAAAATTAAAGAAGTTATAAACAAAAAATGAAAATTTCTTTTTTGCTCTATAACTTTTTTATACATTTTACACGGAAATTACTCCAGACCAATCTTGTGGATGGTCTTTTGAGGAAAATTTTCTCTTTGATTTTCTTTAATTTCATTCATTTAAAACGATGTTACAGCGGTCCAAAGGTGACCGGGTTGGTCAATGGTCATGAGAATCCGGTCCAAACAAAATGTTTTATGATTTTTTTTGTAAATACATTCTCAAAAATTTTGCTAAATCTCTATCTACAACTTCACTTATCTATTAATTGCTAACTCTTTTCCTCACTATAGAACTTACCAAATTATTACGTCTTATAGTAATTACTAAGTGGAGTGTACATTTTCGAGAATGTTAAGCAAGTAGAAAAGGTCCGAGTTACCGTTTGCGGACAAATTAACATCTGCCTGCTATGACTATCATACGTAGCCCTCGAAGGTTCAGCTGTTTCATAATCTTCAAAGGGTCGCACACCTGGTCAGTTATATAGCTTTTCAAGTTTTATGTATGGAGATCTTATAGCACAAAATTTGCTGTTTCTTCATGCTTTTATCAGGATGTGATACAACATCAGCAGCATGGAGAGACTAAAATTTATGAAAATTATGGAGAAATATCCTGAATTAGTTGGTGGTACCGCGCTATTCCTGAGTGAGAAAGTCGATCAATCTTCGCTCACTCTTGTTGGCGAACGTTTTTTCCTAACGGTAATGAGACTGCATACGATACAAACGATTTTCCAAGACAGTGACTAAAAATTCATTTAGTTTATCATCGCTGCCACCCACACAAGATGCAGCTCGTTTTCGCAGTCTCCGAGTATATCACCAGGTCCAGTCGTGGCTCGGAAGATATCAAAATCCTGAAGATTGGGGCTAGAAAAAGCATGCAAACATTTGGATGCCAATACAAGCTTCCTAGTCTCCAGCATCCCCAGATTTCATGAAATTAATTTTCTGCATATGCAAAGGAAATTGTGGAAGCATGTGTGGCTACAGAAAAGCAGGCCTCAAATGCTTTACAGTATGCCCCCATTGTTCTGGCGAAATATACAGCACCATCATGGAAATATCAAAGTTAATGGGAGAAAATGAATTCGAAAATGAACTTCGAACTATGACTCCAATTTTAACCGCCGTCATTCCCCAAACCTTCACATTACGACGTTGAATCACATTCTGAGCCACGCATCGAAGAAAAAAAGGATAGAATAGTTAACTAATAATTGATTGAAAAAATTATTACGTCATCGACAAGATGTCTGTGGATTAGGCCTACTGGGGATACCACGTAAAAAAAAGCGCCTCATAGTTGGCGGGAAAAAGAGTTAGCAATGAATAAGTGAAGTTGTAGGTAGGCGTTTGACAAAAATTTTTGAGAATGTATTTACAATAAGAAAAAAGATCATAGAACTAAGTTAAGCATTTCGTTTTGACCGGATTCTCATGAGCATTGACGTGCCCGGTCAACTTTGGAGCGCTATAACAGCGTTTTAAATGAATGAAATTGAAAAAATTAAAGAGAAAAATTTCTCAAAAGATCATCTACAAGATTGGTCTTAAGTTTTTTTTTTATAAAATGTATAAATTTTCTCATTATTTTGCTTATAACTTCTTTAATTTTGAATTAAGTGTAAAAGTTATATGACCATATTTGTAGGCAAATCAATTTGGCACAAATTATGTCCTCTAAAAATGCAAAGCTCATGTAACATTTCAATGGACTATATGTACTGATAAAATTTTGTTAATTGAATTTAAAATTTGGGTTTCTATGAAATCAACGAAATGATTTTCCTCTATATAATATTCTGAAAAACCAATTCTTAATTTACAATGAATCATTGATTTTTATGCTCGTCTATTTTAATATTAATGGAACGAGTAGTTTGACCTATATAAAAAGCAGGAAAATCTTTACAATATAACTTATATACACAGCTTTTTTCACCTGTAGCAACTCGATCTTTGTTACAGACCTAATGTGATCATAGATTTTTCTTATTCGTACATATTGTGTTGATTTTATTCTGTTTTAATATATTGAATAATTTAGTACTTATTCGTGGGACATAATTAATTTTAATAGTTTTGTTTTCTAGCCCTTAATTTGACCAAGAAAACACTCTCGCTAATGTTTTCAAAATTATTTCTCAAAGTTTTTTTTATGAAAGGGGTACTGTGAGTTATCTATGCACAAATGTATGAATCGCAGACATTTCGACTTCGTGCGTATGGGAATTATTATTACGGATTAAGGTATCAGTGAACGCTGCTTTCGATAAATCCCAAATTCAAGATGATCATTTGGATGTCTAAGAAATTGAGTGTTTTGTGCAAATTTTCAATATATTTCTCTCATTCTATTTCTCATGAGGGGATCATATGCTTCAAGGAAAAACATCGAATTTTGTTGCCATATTTTATTGGCGTATGTCCGGACATATGCCAACAAAATTCGATGATTTTCCTGGATGCACATGATCCTTTCATGAGAAATATATTGAAAATTTGCAGAAAACTTCAACATATTGATAACAGCAGTTGTTGATCAATTTTTGAGAGTAACGTCTGTTATTGAAAATTTTAATTTTCGATAATAATGCAACGCGAATCACGGAATGTGATTCCGGCAGAATGTGCTGAAGCGTGGTATTACCTAGGTTGAACTTATACAAGAACAAACGAACGGGTTGCAGTGTCCCACACAACTGTTTCCAGAATAATAAGCTAGTACAGGGATACTGGTAGTCATGAAAAGAGACCTGGACAAAGACAACTTCGGGAAGTATTGACGATTCATGACCGTTATTTAAGAATTTCTCATTGAGACACAGACTTGCTACTTTTAGGCACCATCAAATGCAGCATTGATAGAACAGTAGAGTGCATAATGGTTCTCTAGTGTAGTGATGTCGAAATAAGAGATATGCCTAATGTAACCTTTTATTTACCAATGGTTTTGGTGAAGGTACAATATTGGTTAGGGAAGGAATCGTTTGAAACACCCGCACTGATCTTGTCATCTAAAATAATGGAACCCTGAATGCTCAGACATACGTTACAGACCTTTCAACATTGAACCGAATGGGAATAAATCACACTGAAAAGGGAAAGGAATAAGGAGCTTCCCTGGTAATACCAGTTTATATGTTTATGCCTTCAACTGTTTTAATATTTTTTATTTTTATTATAAACACCCCAAAAAGTCTAGGGAACACTTACCAATATCTTCAAAATATGAATTTGATGATTCGAATTTATAGAAATCTTTCGGTTTTTGTTAGGATGTATTGTCTATAATGTATTCTCAAGATAACAAAATAATATTTGACTTCTCCAAAGCACCTATTATAAAAAAAATTTGAAATTTGAAAATGACGAAATTTGGTAAAACACAAAAAAAATCCTGAACTAATATTTTCGAAACGATATGGAAGCACTTACATTTTTCAGTACCCAGAAGGTCCACCTCTGCTATTAATGACACTTTGGCATCATCGCTGCATGCTCAATATTAAATTGTCTATTACATTTTGGCCTAAGTCATTCCAAGCTCCTGAACTGCTAATCGAAGCTCCTGTTCATGATGGAAGACGTTTTGACGCAGGAGATTTCTTTTTAGGGTGTCCCACACATGCTCGATGGGATTCAGATCTGGGAAGCAGGATGGCCATGGTAGAAGATCGATATCATTCTCTTCAAGAACGTTCAAGACAACTCTTGCACGATGAGGAGGGGCATTATCTTGTTGGAAGAGTGGATTTTGACCCATTGTTTGGAGATACGGTACCACTACAGGTAAAACTATCTCATTTGCGTAAGAATTTCCCGTGAGGTTGTTCTGTATGAAAACGAGGTCAGTTCTTCCATCAAGGCGTATACCTGAACCGCCTCCTGTCTAACAACCCAAAACATCACTGATCGAGATAATAACTAAATCTAGATTCATCACTGAAGAGAACTGTGGCCCACCTCTCTTGATCCCAGTTTACTTGTTCTTGACACCAAGCTAAATGAGCAGCGCGATTTCCATGGGTCAGTTGTGGAACTCTTAAAGGACGTCTGGAGTGGAGTTGACCTTCGTGCAGTCGATTTCTCACAGTTTGGTCGGAAATTTGTACATTATGAACTCGTGATAGTTCTTGAGCTAATTGAGATGATGTGGTAGTACGATCTCTTCTGGCTTGTAAAACCAAAAATCGATCTTGGGCGACTGTACTAATCCTGAAACGACCTGTATGGCGTTCTTCTACGCTACCTGTTTCATTGAAACGCGACCATAAACAGTTTATGACACTTGGGCTACTTCCCAGAACCCTGGATACTTCCCGTTGTGAGCTCCCAGCTTGGAGCATGCCAACGGCTCGTAACATCTCTTCTCTAGTCAAATATCGTACTTCCATGGTCGAATCACAAAACTTGAATCTTTTATTTGTGCTTACAACAGAAACAAAGAGCCAACTAACTGATTTCAAGCACTGAATACATTAAATGATTGAAAAGCAGCGTCGCATCTGCTGCAATTTTAGTTTTTTATAAAAAAAACTGAAATCTGTTGCGGCACTCTACATAATTTGGTGAGAAATTGATGCAGGTGTTCATTTCTTAAAAAAAATCATCCATATTGATCGTTCTGGATACGATATATCGATATTAAGAAGTGTTCCCTAGACTTTTTTGAGGTGTATATATCTGTTTTGGTTGTTTTAATCTGATTTCTCTCATTAATTCATTCTCTTATTTTTCATCAAATTCATTCGTAGATGCATTATTTTCCTCTCTTTTCCGACTTTTTTTATCATGTTTTGCGACAAAAACGAGAAAAATTAAGGCTTTCAAATCTAAGAGATGCAACAATTTGTTAGGGTAGTGTATTTATCATGATATGAATTTTCATCTGATACTTCTCATAAAATCGGTGATGAAATGTCCAGCTTCAAACCAGTAGCACCAGATAATAATAAATAACATCTAGTTTCACGTTTTTGGCGTGGGACTTTGTTTAGATTCCATAAATCATAAAAACAAATTTCTTGAATTGGAAAGAGAAGTAATATATATAATTCATTTCAAAATTCAGCAAGTAAAATATACGTTACGTTTATTTTAGATGTTGGCCTCATTGAGAACGTATTACACTTATTAAAAGAGTATTTGAGATGCAGATCATAGCTTAAGGGGGTTCGACCGAAAAAAACGACCAAAAATTCGTTTTTCAGTTTTTCATTTTAAATTATTCTGCATGGTCTTATGAACAAAAAAAAGTGAAAAAATTCGAACCAGAAGTCATTGAATAGAAAAGTAAGCAGTTTTTTCTCAAACCCTTTGGACATTCCCGATTTTTCTATATCTTTCTATTCGATGGATTAATTTTAAAATCGTACAGTATATTCTTTAGGTTCTATTGGAAATTGCCTGAAAAATTTGAAATTAATTGAGCGAATAGTTTGGCCTAGGGGACGCCAAGAAGAGGCAACTGCGGATTTAGTTGCTGCTGTCGATCCCCCTTAATGAAAAAAAAGTAATGAAGATATTTTTCAATAAGTATTATTTTCATTTCTAGAAAATCAAATGCTTGGTTTGGATTACTCTTCAGATATTGGATGACCGGAGAATGGGGACTGTAGGCATCTCAACTCAGCTGGTACAATACACACAACCAAATTTATATGGAATCATCCGATATTTTGATTAATACCTCAGGGATTTTGGAAATTTCGAAGGATTGTTAGAATTGATCCTTTTTGAGATATTTCAATTGAAAAAAAGGAAATAAGTTAAGGTTCATTTTAAGAAAACAACAAATAAAAGAAAATGAGAGACTCTTTCCGCATGTAGTAAAAAATTGGAAATTGTTTTCTCACGGAGTAGATGTTTTTTTTCTCGACCTCAGTAGCTTGTATTACCTCCTCTTGCCCTGATACAAGCCTGAATACGTCTAGACATGCTTTGAATTAGGTTTTCGACCTCCTATGGGGTGATATTCTACCAGTCTTCTGTGGCGGCTTGGATGAGCTGTTGTGGGATTCTTGGATTATCCAGAATTATCCTTTCGAGATTAGCCCAGGAATGTTCAAAAAGATTTAGGTCTGGAGAGCAAGCTGGTCAGTCCAAAATAGCGATTCCCTCTGTTTCAAGATAATGTCGCGAGAGGTTGCTGGTATCTTGCATAAAAGTGAAATTCTCACAGTGGGTACCTCGCCAAAGTCTCACTATGGGCTCCAGCACTAGGTCAACGTAATTTCTAGCTGTTACACTCGCAGGAAACGAAATCAGATCTGTTGTGCCTCCCAGCATAATGCCACCCCAAAACATCACACTGCCCCCTTGGTATTTCGGAATTTGTCTTGCTGCACGGACTCTAGCATGTCTTCCACGTCCTCTTAAAACCCGAATCCGGCGGTCACCTGATCGACCAATTCTGGGCTCATCCGAAGAAAAAAAATTTCGCCAAATCTCAATATTCCTATTTTGGTGCTCGACACACCAATTGAGTCTGTTAACTTTTTGTTGTTTGGTTAGCCTTTGGAGTATGGGGTGCGACGCAATAGGGTATCTTTTTAGGCCTATTTTGCAGATATTGTAGCTCCACTTATCGGGCGTAGGTTTTTGAAATCACCCCTTGTGATACCGCCATTCTGGCCGTTATATCCCCCAGTCACCGCTTCTTCAACGAGAGCAATCATTCGACCCCTCTGCACATCGGACAATTCAACGCAAGGCATTTTCAATTATGATTGTAGGTTTTTTTGAAATTTTGAAATTCACAGTTTCAATTCTCAGTGACGACTGAGTACAACATCTCGAACTTGTGGTAATAATTCAACATTTATTATCATACTATCCAGTTTTTTACAATAAAAAACTTGATTTTTCGCAAGTAGTCAAAGATCCATGGTTAAAAATAATCAAGAATGTGAAATACCGAGTGATTCCATATGAATTTGGTTGTATGTACATTTTGCATTCCTACGAGGGCGAATACGATACCAGTACACAAGTTATAACATGTTTGAACAACACAATGCCTTGAAAGTGCCATGAAATTAATAAAACACTACATTTAAGACTTTAATTCATTTATTATTTATTTTATATAGTCAGCCTTCCGTAGAATGTTGAATATCAAATTTTCGTCAAATTTGGGGTACGGAGCTTGTAACAGTAACTGATGATGAGAATGTTGAGTCCGTTTTCGAAAATTCGTTATTGAAAATGGCGGACATTTTTCACAAATGTAAGACATTTCGCTAGACTGATGAGGCAATAGGTAAAATCTCAATTAAAATCAATCTTCTTTTCTTAATGCCGTATTAACTACCACTGAGTAACTAGATTCTTTTGAAATTCTAGAAAAATTTGTGGTCAATGACATATTGAGGTTATAATTGAACATAGTTTTACCGCTTCTTCCAAATTCGAAAGCTAACTTTTCGAGAATTGCTATCACAAATTTTCACAGTAATCATTATTGGGGTGAGGAAACCCCCATTTGATTGAAGAATCTCATCATCAAGAACAATTTTCACTAAATGTCTGGGTCGGCATAATTGGAAATTATTCGATTGGGCCATTTTTTTTGCCTAACAGACTAAACGGTCCCGCTTATCGGCAATTTATTAAGGAGGAGTTACCTTTATTGCTCGAGGGTGTGCCATTTTTGGTGAGAAACATAATGCGGTTCATGATTGACGGGGCACCAGCACATTTCAGTGGAGAAGCTAAGGATCTCTTCAATAATATATTCAACAACTAATGGATAGGTAAGGGGGGCCAGAACCATGGCCTTCTTGGTCCCCAGACTTAAATAGTTTAGACTTTTTCATATGGGGATATCTCAAAAGTTTAGTTTATACCAGTCCAGTGAACACCGTAAAAGAATTGTGAATTCGAATAATAACCTCTTGTGACACGATAAGAAATACTCCAGGAATATTTCAAAGAGTGCGTGATAATATGCGAAGAAGGACAGAGGTCTGTAATCTTGCAGGTGGGGGACACTTCCAGCAATTTATTCAGTTTTCAATTGTTCTTTTCTTAATTTGATATTGAATAAGTATAAGTTGAGTCTCAGCAGACGAGCTATCAAAATAAAAGCAAATTTTGGGCATACCTATCGAGTATTTCTATTATTTTATTATTTAGCGAAAAACATACAATTCAAATAATTAAAATTCAATTATTTTTTACTCGAAGGGGTTGGAGATTTCAAAAAATTACAATTGTCAAAAAAGTTTATAAATTGAACGGAGATGACGAAAATTGATTGTACGCTGATCAGCGGCGTATTGCAAAAAAGTTTGAAAGGGCAAAAGAAGAAATGGCTCCGGAAAAGAAAACTCCTTGTAGATTCTAGTTAAATTTCAGGACGTGTAATGATGAAGGCTGTAAAAAATAGCTTGCATTCCAAATTTGGGCTGAATATCTCAAAAACTGCAGGAGTTTTGAAGAAAAAAAAAAATTTTTTCCGGAAATTTCAACACCCTGTAGCTCTGTAACGAAGCATACAAACTATGTTTGTATGAACTTTTTTTCTGAAAACTGCACGTAGATTTACCCCCTCAAGTTGTGACATACTATTATGTAACACGCTATATAAAAGTGATGTTTTTGAGGATGGCAGGAGATATTGTACCTCTCAAGTCCGGACATGTATCTGCTTCTTTTTGAGTTCGGTTGCAGCCATTTAAAGAAGCAAACTAAATCTACGTACTCACCAAAAATGGTCGAATGAGTTATAACCGTTTAAAAGATTTTAGCCGTTTGATTTTTGATCATTTACTAGAAACGGCGATAGAAAAATTTGAATCATTTTCGAACGTTCCCTATATCTAGCCATATACCTTTGGTCAGGAGTCATCCTGTATATTGCATAAGTTCATTTACATTCTTATTGATAGAAAAATATACAAATTGCTCTATTTATATGATTAGATTCTGACCTAGATATCAACCACAGATGCGGAGTTCATTCAAATGAAATTTCAACGAAAATATTTTTGAATCCTCCACTAATAATAATTGATTTAGTGCAATTGTAAACTACGTTATCACACACTCGAACAACACATTGATTATTGTTCATTCTTTCTAAGCATTCTATAAATACTTGAATGAATAAACATTTTCGTAGTGCAATCATTGCAGTTTCCTTAGGATCCAATTTCAAAATCAAGTCCTGTTTATTTTATGCATGATGTGCTATTGAGAATGAATGATATAATAACGATCTTAATGGATGTTTACTATTATGCGAAGCAATATCTAATGAAATAATTATGAAGTTCCTGGAACTTTCCTTAAGTATCTGAAATATACGCTTCAGATTCATTCATCTCATTTTATTTTTCGCACAAACTACTCTTATTCTCCAAGTTTTTATTATCTTCTCCTGTACAGGTGGACAATATTCGATGTTAGAGTTACGAGGACAAACGAGACCGAAACTAAAATATGTTGCTTCTATTCATCCCACTAGAAAAATTCAGCGGCACAAACCCTAGGATCGGTCATGTTACTGGCCTCCTAGTTCCATTCCAATTATTGCCAAATTTGAAGTCAAGCAAATCAGCAACGGCCATAGATAGATAGATAGATAGATCTCTTTAGTTGCCCATTGTAATTCAATATAGCCTGAAAGGCATAGGATTCGTCAATATACATATACGCTATGTTAATTACTATACATTAATATTTAATAAATCATTTAATAAAATATATATATATCTATATATGTAAATTTGAGACAAGACGAATTATTCAAAAATCCCTAGATCAATGAATAATCCGTCCTGACAAGAGCTAGTTCCCAAATCTGCCCGTCATGCACGCAGCCTCCAAGCGCCACAATAGTGCAACTAAGCACTGCCGAGAAACGAAGCGGCAGACTGCAGTTTCGCCCTTATTAGGAGCTCATCAGTGTCGCATATCGCTTCTCAGAATCCTACCAAGCTACATCGGGGTACCCTATGAATTCCAGAAAGGACGCACCTCGTACATACGTACGAGAGTCACCCTCTATGGACCGACACGGCGAGCCCACTACCGGACTTCCAGAAAGATACGAACAATAACAAACAGATGTGGAAACGTTCCTCAGCATCCTGCTTAGTTGCACTATTGTGGCGCTTGGGGGCTGCGTGCATGGCGGGCAGATTTGGGAACTAGCGCTTGTCAGGAGGGATTATTCATTGATCTACGGATTTTGAATAATTCGTCTGTCTCAAATTACATATGTATATATATATATATATATATATATATATATATATATATATATATATATATATATATATATATATATATATACAAGAACTTGTTTTAACAAACAGTAATTTGTGACAAACAACAACCAACAAACAAATAAATATATAAATAGTCGAACTATAATTTCAATTTCATTCTCACTAAAATAGGTTCTGTGAAAAGTATTCATTTAGACTGTAATAGCCAATTTCTTTAATCTTTCCTTCAGTTTAAATTTCAATTTATTTGCCGTTAGATTTCTATCTTCTTCTGGAATCTTGTTGTAAATGGAAATACAAGAATATTGAACATTTCTCTGAAGAAAGCTGAAGTTATACCTAACATTTAAAAGATCACCTTTTTGTCGAGTATTATGTACATAATCTCTCTCATGCTGGGCAAAAAGATCAAGATTTTGTTTCACAAACATAACTGCTTCTAGGATGTAGGTAGAAGTCAACGTCAGAATGCCGGTTTCTCTGAACTGTGGTTAGATTGTTTGCTTCAGGCCAAAAATTGTCCTCAAGCACCTCTTCTGTATAAAGAAAATTCTCTCAGCTTCCACGCTGTTTCCCCAAAATATTACTCCATATTTCAGTCGAGAGTGAACATGGGTATGATAGACAGATAGAGCAGCCAATATTCTAATATTCTGTTTAATCACGCCGAGAGCAAAACAGCTTTTAGAAATGGAGTTACAAATATGGTCTTTTCAGTCTAGTCTTGAGTCGATAGTAAGTCCGAGAAAATTGGTTTTTTGTACGATTGATATTCTAGAGTCTGTTGGGATGCAGGCTCCCCGACAGGAAAATCTTATACATTTGGTTTAATCTATATTGAGCATCAAGTTATTCGAAGTGAACCAGCCCTGCAGCGCTCTCAAGGCCGATGAACCTCAGCACACACCTTTTCTTCATTCTGTTCTGAAATAACGTCAGAGGTGTCATCAACAAACTGAACCATGCCCTGTTCCAATATCATGTAGAGGAGCGGTCCTAAGATTGACCATTGAGATACACCTTTTTTGACTGCCATCATTTTCGATTTTTCTTTGTGAACCACGATCTCCTCTGTCCTGTTTTCTAGATATGAAGTAATCAAATTCAATGGTATGCCTCTTATTCAATTTAGCCAGCAGTATCTTGTGATTCACGCTATCGAAGGCCTTTGATAGATCAAGGTACATAGCTAGTGTTCTTCTTCTCAGGTTTATAGATTTCATGATGTAATTAAGTGCTTGGTACACCCCTCGAGTTGTAGACTTTTTTCTTGTAAAACCATTTTGATAAGTAGAAAGTATTTGTTCCCCTTCAAGAAAGAAAATGGCACGTTCAAATATAATCTTTTCAAATATCTTGCTGACATTGCTCAAGAGTGCTATTGGCCTATAATTCTTAATTTTTGTTGTGTCTCCCTTCTTATATATAGAGATTATTTTGGCTACCAACCTGTCTGGAAAGACTCCTGTATTGAGGCTGATATTTATAATATGGGCTTTGATGAGGACGAGATCTATCATGTTGAAATTTGATATTTCTTCTTTCAGCAAGAGATATTTCATCAAAATATTCATCGATAATATTGTTGTTTACATTTTCATGATATAATCCACCACCAAAATTTTCATGAAAAGTCAAATAAGTTAATATGCGATTATTTTTCGATGCACACAATACATTAAACTCGGCGTTGACATCGAATATAATATGGCGATATAGGTTAACATCCGTCCATTTTGACGGTCGAATATTATATTCCATCACTACTGATGTGAACTTCATCAGTCCAAATTATTTCTCGGATTTTCTTCAGATTTCTGCAGAAAACAGTAGCAATAATCGAATCGACGTTAGATATCTCCTGTGTGCAAAAACTGGGATATTCTCTCTTTTTAAGGTTTATATTTTTTTTTTTGAGAATAATGAGCGCTCGACTCTCAGATATTCCTGTTTCCTTTTCAATTTGCCAACTCGAAATCGATGGGTTGGCAGTTACACTACCTATTGCACAATTTTTGCATCTTCTCTATCAACTACTTCATATTCTTTTTTCTTGGGATGTTTCATGAGGATTTCCCTTAATTTATCGAATATATTTTTATGAGGTTGTCGCGTCTCAGGAAAACGACCGAAATAAGCAACCCATCCGCACCATAATTTATTCGAATTGTCATTACACAGAACAAACTTAAGCTTTGTCAATCATTCTGTGTAAATTCTGTGACTGGACATAGAGTTACTATTTTGTGCGCAGTGTATTATGGAAAGATAAAGCCGAGAATTTCGAAGATTTTTGATATAGAATACGAACAAGCGCGTTGTTTGTGTAGTTACAATAAACACTAAAAAGAAAAACGTTTCTGGTTAGTTTTTCTTCTCTATATTTACCTTATACTCAGTAAAATATATTCAAAGAAACTTATAGTTAGAGGAGGTACAATAGTTTTAGCACCTGTTCAATATAATTGTCCCTGACCACTGATTAATTATAATTTTGGTCATTTTCCAAAATGAAACCGTGTAAGATGTCAACAAATTCTTGGCTACATCCGAACACTTCATGGAACATTTGGAGGAAATAAATTTGAATGATTTTTGTGTCAAAAACTTTACAAGATAGGTGGAACTTTTAAGGAATTATTAATCATTACAAAAACGAGGAAATTGATGTGTGCATTTTAATTAAATAAACTATAACTTTTCAGTATTCCTCCAATTTGGGTATATCACTTATGGGATGATCAATATTCGAATACCTTGGCAATTTTTAAATTATCAATTAATCCGTCATGAACTATCTGTAAACCAAGATCTACAAAAGTAGTGGTAATAATTTTCAATGCATTGAAGCATCGAAAGGCTTCTGTTCATGTTTTGTTTATTTATTTATTTTTATTTATTTAATATCGTACATACAAATTATATAAATGTACATACAAACAAATAGACGGGTAACGCCTATTTATCATAGTATGAACTAAATAAAAATATATAGAGAAATATAACACTAAAAAATAGCTCCTGTATTAAACTTAAATTAAATGACAAACACCATAGTAAAAACAATAAGCTGAAACCGGAAAATCACTAAAACAAAGGACGATCGGAGTTATCCAAAATGGGATGAGATCGACTTCTTAAACTTAGAGAAGAAGGAGGAGAAAAAGTCCAATCTAATAGTTGAAGCATTAGCAAGCCTAACAACCCTATAAACAAAGTGATTGTTTGCATAGTTAGATCTATGTAAACTGACATTGAATAGTGGGGTAAGACGAGTGCGCTTTTCAGGTATATTGAACATTATTATTTCCAAAAGTGCAGGACAGTGCACCTCGCCATTCAGCAATTTGTAGAGAAAACACAAATCCGACTGCCTTCGTCTAGCCACAAGAGGCAATAACTGAAGAACATTTGCAGTCAAACAAGTATCGCGAGGTATATAGAACTAATATGCCAAAAAACGAAAGCACCTCCTCTGGACCTTCTCCAAGCAGTCAACATCTCCCAACTAACAAGGCGACCAGGCAACAGAACCATACTCTAAAATAGATCTAACAAGTGGGCAATACAACAATTTAATAGTATCCGGAGAAAAATGACTTGAGTTACGTGCTACAAAACCTAGTGTCTGGTAAGCTCTCTTGGAAATGTGACTAATATGCTCCTTAAATTTAGTTTTTGATCAAGCGTAACACCAAGATCACTGATACTCGGAACGCGCTTCAAACTTTCACCCAATGTGATAATCGAATTCAACATAATTTTCAGACCTATAAAACGTTATCACACTGCACTTATTGATATTTAATTGTAAACAATTTGTATTAGCCCAGCAACCAAATCTGTCAATCTGTGACTGCAAATAGATGGCATCTGAATTATTACGTACAATAGAATACATCTTCAAATCGTCGGCAAACATTAGAAATTTAGTAAATAAGAAATCCTTAATATCATCAACAAAGATATTAATTAGGAGTGGACCAAGGTGCGATCCCTGTGGAACTCCGGTTGTCACTAAAATTTCATGTGAGTAAATGTTTCTGTACTTAACTATCTGTGTTCTGCCGCAAAGAAACCTCTGAGCCAGGAGAATAATGGACCAGACACACCCAAAGCTTCAAGTTTAGCTAAAAGTAGGTTGTGATTCACTTTGTCAAACGCTTTGGAAAAGTACGTGTAGACTGAGTCCAATTGATATCTCGACTCAAAGCAATCAATAATGTCCTTCAGAAACAGCACGAGGTTAGTCACAGTGGATCGCCCCTTGCAAAATCCGTGCTGCTCACCAATTACAACAGGATAATGCCTCCAAGACAAAAAACTACAAATTAAGCTATATAAAATTTTGGCAAAGCAGATTGCAAGCATATACCTCTGTAATTTTAAATCTGGGACTTTGAACCGCTCTTGAAGAGAGGGATAACAAGACTTCTTTTCCAAAGTATAGGGAACTCCCCATTGCTCAAGGAGAGATTAAACAATTGACTAATAGGGTTTGATAGAACTTGGTAAACCATCGCATCCCGCTGAAAAACTAGGTTTCAAGCTATCAATTACCTCCAGGATCTCTCTTGGAGAAAACTGACAGCCACTCACACTCAAAGAAGCATCAGACTCGATATTACCGGGAACAATTATTTCTTTACTGAAAACCTCTGAAAAATAATCAGCAAACATATCCACTATCACATTGCCATCTGTACTAGACGTATTGTTGTATTCCATACAATTAGGAATCTCAGATGAATTCTTGTTAGAGTTTATAAAGTCCCAGAATGACAGGATCAGAGTGTATGCTCCGTTCTAGATTACTCAAATAATCAAACCTCGCATAATCAACTGGGCTTCCGGATCTTCTATATTTGCAATGGGCTCTCTTTTTTTGACTGATAAGCTTTATAAGATCGTAACTGAACCACGAAGAATACTTTCTGTTCTTCTGAATTTTCTTTGGAATAAAATGACTAAAACCGGCATAAATATTGTTATAGAACACAGAAAGGGAAATATTAATATTATCTGGGTCAAACGTCCAATTACATGCCGACAAAAAATCATTCACACCGAAATAATCACCTCTTCGAAAATCGAAGCATTCGTCAGAGAATGTTAAAGAAGGTTCTGATTTCTTCATTGACAAGCACAACTCCATAGCTGTATGGTGAACACTATTTCCATACAAAGGATGAGCAGCAGGATATACCTGTATCGACTCATCATGAGCAAAAACTAAATACACGCTACGAGAGTTAGCGACCTTACAAACTTGAGATACATTTATAAAACTAGCGCTATCATTGAAATTAGATGCTGAACTCCCCTCATCGCATAGGACGAACTCATCTTCAGTCCACTTGGCTTGGGGAACATTGTAGTCACCTCATATACACATTTCCAAGTTTGGATACAGCAAAGATATTTCTTCAATAGCGTACCCATGGGAAGAGTAAATAATCTCATCCGAGCGCGGTGAAATATAAACGCCTCCCACTATATAATTGCAACCATGTATAAACACCATAAGAAATAAATGTTCTACATTGTCAAAGGAGTGATCAATCACTTTAGTCCCAATAGATGAGCGAACCAGTATGGTAACACCGCTGCCGTACGATTTAGCACTATTTCCACGATTTCTCAGATCTCAGTATCAAAATACCTAGAATTCAACCAGGTTTTCGTTAATATAACGACATCATAAGAACACTGTTCCAGCATATGATATATTTGGTTTAACTTACTCCTCATCCCACCCATATTTTGATCGTATACCCTAAGAACCAATGGTGAGGTACTCAATTTTTTGGGATAGATTAAATGATGGTTGGTATACCTTTCACATATTTAATGGACAAGTTCTTCTCAACAGTATTCTTCCTAACTTCAAGTTGTTCGCGCACCCTGTTATACTGGGAGCGTTGCATCTCGGTCCTGTCTTCAAATAAGGATATTTTAGAATCGCTGGCACCCAAAACTGGCTTCCTATCTCTCAATATTTTTCGGGACAAATCAGTTATTGATACAGCAACCACCCAGAGAAACGGAATGGAAAAAATCATTTTCCATATCTGGTATCGATGTTGAGATATCGGCCGAAAATGAATATCTTGCTTTTGAATATTTTCGGAACTTTAATGTCTTTTTACAGGTACTTTCTCAAGATAAATGAAAGAAGTTTTCAATTCGAAAATAAATTCTCGAGATTGATGAGAACTTTCATTTCAACTTTCTAAAGAGTGGGAAGTCATTATTCTGACCGAATAGTACACTAGAGAACGTCGATCGTAATGAAAAGATAAAATCTTGATTCATCTGTATACAAAACTCTGTCCTAGGCAGCTTCTTATCATTTTACATAATCCCTGGTGAACTGAATCGGGCTCTTGGATATGTTGCGGTTAGATGAGGCCTGAAACCAAATTCCTTGACACGTCGTATCGTTTCAGTGCTAATTTGCACTCCACTGTTTTATCGAAGCTGCATTTGCATATGTCTAGCAGTAGCGAACAGTTGTCGCAACGAGGAAATTCTTAAAAAACAATAACAAGAACAAGTAATATTCTTTGGGGAATTTTACTGAATAATTGTGATTCGTAACGCGTTTCACTACACCGTAGCTTCTTCAGACGAATGAATGTACAGAAATTATAACAACTACATATAGATAAAAATGAGAATATAAATACAAATGTTTTTAAGTAATTAAAAGCTTATTGAATTGCTTCTTCTTAAGTTGTTATTGATGGCAGGTATATCAAATAAAATTAAGGAATAGATTTCTCCCTGAAGAGATTCAATGGAGGTGAAGGGCTTAAATCGACTTGTTCATTAAAGAGTTTTTGTGTTTGTTGATTTCTAAAGTTTCCCAAAGATCTAATTGCCAATATTCATTATCTGTATGCAAAATTTCAAACTGTGGGTCGAAAGAGTGATTATTTTCTAAGAGATGATTCGCTTAATTTGAATCTGATCTTTTATTTGAAAAACTGCGTTTATGTTCCGATATTCTAATATTAAAATTTCTATGTGTTCTACCAATGTAGACATTGTCACAGTCATTGAAATTCAATCTATAAACACCTGATTTATTATTTTTATCTGATTTGGTTTTACTGTTTTTTATATATTCGCCTAAGCTATTATAAGTTTGGAAAGTTTTGTTGAATTTTTCTCTACTCAAGAATGATTTCACTTTTTCACTTGTAATGCCAACGTAAGATAAGATGAGGAGAATTGATCGTATTTTTGCCGTGTTGCTGCCAGTTGAGGCTGAAAGTTTATTCATCGCCGGAAGGCTGATTTACTGAACTCAGATATCAGGAAAAAGGCAACTTCAGGCAACTGATGATATTTTAGAAACACTGTAGCTTGTAACAATTGTTGATTGTCCTAAAAAACCATAAAACCGTCATGCAAGAAAATCACCTATTCCACAAGTAAAAAGAAAAAAAATCTGAAAACTACAAACCCACTAAACCTTTGGCGTATCCCGAAACTTTTTTCTGATTATAGAAGAAACAAATATCACTATTCAACTTAGCAATTCAATGAATGCATAGATACCAATTGAGACGAAATTGAAATGATTGTGGGAATTGAAATACAAACAAGCAAATTTATATGGAATCACTCGGTATTTCACATTATTGATTGTTTTCAACCATGGATCTTTGACAACTTGTGAAGAATGAAGTTTTTTGTTGTGAAAAAAATGGATAGTATGATAAGAAATGTTAAATTATCATCACTTGTTCGGGATATTGTACTCAGTCGTCACTGAGATTTGAAACTGTGAATTTCAAAATTCAAAAAAGCCTATAATCATAATTGAAAATGCCTTAAGTTGGATTGTGCGATGTGCAGAGGGGTTGAGTAATTGCTGTCGTTGAATATGGAGTGACACAGAGGTTTATAGCAGCCACAATGGCGGTATCACAAGAGGTGATTTCAAAAACCTGCGCCCGATACGTGGAGCTACAATCTCTGCAAAATAGGCCTAAAAGAAGTCGCAGGAAGATAATTTCTGAAGAACAAGACCACTTTTTGTGCCAAATTGCGAGAAGAAACCCGTGCGTCGCACCCCATGCTCCAAAGGCAATTTCTGGAAGCAACAGGCATCAGTCTATCAGTCGAAACGACACGTCAGAGACTTCGTTCAAGGGGTTCATACAGAAGAAGGCCCTTAAGAGTTCCAGAGCTAACCAGACTTAACTGGTGTATCGAGCAAACCAAAATTGGAATATTGAGAATTGGCGAAATGTTCTTTTTTTCGGAAGAGACCAGAATTGGTGTTCGATCAGAAGACCGCCGGATTCGGGTTTTAAGGGGTCGTGGAAGACAAGCTAGACTCCGAGCAGCAAGACAAATTCCGAAATACCAAGGGGCAGTGTGATGTTTTGGGGTGGCATTATGCTGGGAGGCGAAACAAATTTGATTTCGTTCCCAGTGAGTTAGAAATCAAGTGGTGCTAGTGCTGAAGCCCATAGTGAGACTCTGGCGAAGTGCCCACTTTTATGCAAGATAATGCTCCTCCGCATACCAGCAACCTCACGCGACATTATCTTGAAACCGAGGGAGTCGCTATTTTGGACTGGCCTGCTTGCTATCCAGAACTGAATCCTATTGAACATTTATGGATAATCTCAAAAGGAAATATTGATTAGGCCAGGATAATCCAAAACCCCACAACAGCTCAGCCAAGCTGTCACAGAAAAGTGGTAGAATATCACCCCAGAGGAGGTCGAAAACCTAATCCAACGCATGCCTAGACGGATTCAGGCTTGTATCAGGGCAAGAGGAGGTAATACAAGCTACTGAGGTCGAGAAAAAAACACCAACTCCGTGAGAAAACAATTTTCAACTTTTTTACTACATGCGGAAAGTCTCTTATTTTCTTTTATTTGTTTCTTTCTCAAAATAAACCTCAATTTATTCCTTCTTTCGATTGAAATATCTCGAAAAAGATCAATTCTAACAATCCTTCGAAATTTTCAAAATCCCTGAGGTAATATTCAAATTATCGGGTGATTCCATCTAAATTTCGTTGGGTGTATGCTAGTATATAATAATTACTGGGCTGCTTATACACGATGTCCCAAATTTCTGACCTTATGCCTCGGAAAAGTTTTCATTGATCTACGGATTTTTGAATGATTCTTTTTGTCTCAAAAATACATATAGTCTCCTCGCGAAGTGTATCGCGGAAGATATTTGTCTCATCAGTTTTCAAGAATTGCGATGAAGTATGCACAATGCACAATGAAGTACTAGATAATGACCATAACTTCAAAGTGAGGCCTGTTCTGGAAAAAGTTAGGAGAAACTGTTTGAATAATGTTCAGAAAAAAGAAATTCAATTGATGAAATAATGGTACCATATAAAGGCAATACAGTAGTTCCAGAAGACAGTATTTAAAGGGCAAACCAAAGAGGTGGTCAAAATTTGCGAAATGTTGAGTATCTGGCATGGTGTATGATTTTATCATTCATGGTGAAGATACGTTTAGGAACCACCAGTTTTCGGATACTGAAGAGTTTTGATGCAAAGCTTGTCATTGTCATGTGTTTCATACTCGAGAGAGAACAACTATCAACGGTTTATTTCGTCAATTTTTTCACGAGATTTATCAAGCTACCACTGTGAAAAGTACGGTATGTTGAGCTTGGGAACTATTATAACAAACTGCCTAGGAGGCATGAATGAAATCGGATACAGATCTACAAAAAAGGGGTCCTGGATCTTTTGATCAGAAGACCGACAATAAAAATCGTGTTGCGATTATAAATTGGTTGATCCAAGACCGGTAGAACCTTTTCTTTTTGATAATCGTATTAAGGTTTTTGTTTTCGATAATATAGTTACTTTTAGTGATTCTATTGCTATTGCAACAGTCATGGACCTACCAATATTTCCATTTCAAACAATTATTTTGAACAATTAATATGATTTATCATCACTCAATAATAAAAACAAGTAATGTGTTTTTTGGAATTTTACTTAATAATTGTGATTCGTAACGCGTTTCACTGCACCGTAGCTTCTTCAGACGAATGAATGTACAGAAAATAAGAATCAGAATATAAATATAAATGTTCTTAAGTAATTAAAAGCTTATTGAGTTGGTTCTTCTTAAGTGGTTATTTTTGACAGGTATATCCAATAAAATTAAGGAATAGATTGCTCCCCGAAGAGATTCAATAGAGGTGAAGGGCTTAAATCGACTTGTTCATTGATGAGTCTACCTGAGTGTTTGTATTTGTTGATTTCTAAAGTTTCCCAAAGATCTACCTTCCAATATTTATTATCTGTATGCAAAATTTCAAACTGTGGGTCAAAAGAGTGACTATTTTCTAAGAGATGATTTGCGTAATTTGAATCTGATTTTTTATTTGAAAAACTGCGTTTATGGTCCGATATTCTAATATTAAAATTTCTATGTGTTCTACCAATGTAGAAATTATCACAGTCATTGCAATTCAATCTAAAACACCTGATTTATTGTTTTTACCTGATTTGGTTTTATTATTTTTATATATTTGCCTAAATTATTATTAGTTTGGAAAGCTATGTTGAAATTATTGCTACTCAAGAATTATTTCAGTTTCTCACTTGTAATGCCAACGTAGGTTAAGGTGTTGAATTTTGTTTCAATTTATCGACATGGTAAACTTCATTCAATGCGATTCTACTTTGTTTTTATTTAAAATATTATTTATTAGTTTGGGATTGTAACCATTATTTTTGGCTATTTGTTTAATCAAATTTAATTCTTTGTTGAAATTTTCTGGTGATAACGGGATGTTTATGAATGCTGACATTTTATGTTGATACGGATGACACGACGAGTTATGTATTATAATATTTGTATGTGACGGCTTATGGTAAATTGCGAAAACATGTTTTCCATTTTCATTCGAAATTGTTACGTCTAAGAAATTTATCGAATTATTGCTTTCTATTTCAGTTGTGAATCCAATTGATGTAATGAATTTATATTATTTTCGAAAATTTTTAACTGTCTATCTGTTCCTGTGAAGCAAATAATGATATAGTCTACATAGCGATACCAGTATAAACAATATTTACTGAGTGAATGATTATGAATTAATTTCCTCTAAATTATTCATGAATATTTCTGCTAACAAAGGACTTAACGGATTGCCCATAATCAAGCCGTCTTCAATAGTATAATATTTGTTATTGAAATGGAAGTAATGTTTATCTAAACAAATTTGTAATATTGAAAGAATATCTGATTTAATGATCGTATTGACATTTCAAATTATCACCTCATTGGAATTCCGATTATAAAATAATAAAACAATTCGAGAAAATAGTACCAAGAACGATCATTGAATAAAGTTTACACTGTCGATAAATTGAAACAAAAATTCAACACCTTAACCTACAATGGCATTACAAGTGAGAAACTGAAATCATTCTTGAGTAGCAATTATTTCAACATAGCTTTCCAAACTAATAATAATAATAGGCAAATATATAAAAATAATAAAAAAACTAAATCAGGTAGAAACAATAAATCAGGTGTTTATAGATTGAATTGCAATGACTGTGATAATTTCTACATTGGTAGAACACATGGAAATTTTAATATTAGAATATCGGAACATAAACGCAGTTTTTCAAATAAAAAATCAGGTTCAAATTATGCGAATTATCTAATCACTCTTTCGACCCACAGTTTGAAATTTTGCATACAGAAATCAACAAATACAAACACTCAGGTAGACTCATCAATGAACAAGTCGATTTAAGCCCTTCACCTCTATTGACTCTCTTCGGGGAGCAATCTATTCCTTAATTCTATAGGATTTACCTGTCATAAATAACCACTTAAGAAGAATCAACCCAATAAGCTTTCGATGACTTGAGAACATTTATATTTATATTCTGATTCTTATTTTCTGTACATTCATTCGTCTGAAGAAGATACGTTGTAGTGAAACGCGTTACGAATTACAATTATTAAATAAAATTCCAAAAAACACATTACTTGTTCTTATTATTGATAATGGAATTTTATCAATTAAAAGCCTCCCAAATTCGAATATCATCATTCAGAAGTAAATTTAGAAGTTTCGACATTTGTCCACATGGAAATGACCGATCGAAGCTCTGCAATGAGTGTTTTCTTTGATATTAATTTTATCTAAATTGTTCGTGAGTTCGGGGTTTCTTGGTAAAACTGGGGGTGGTTGAATTTTGATAATAGTTCGCGAAAATATTCTGGAAATTCCCAGTGGGGTAACCTGCATATTGTAACTATTGAAAATATTCATTAATTCATTTGCACACGATATTATGTACTCAGTTTTGAAATATAAATTAATACATTTCAACTGTTTAGGACTGTATTTGTAATAAAATCTTGCAATCCAATTCGCTCGTAAATGCCGAATGAAGTTGTAGACAAGTTGTTCCTCATAATAGAAAGGAAATTCTTCTTATCCACATCATAGTCTTAATGGCAAATAAAGCTATTCAGAATATATTGCCAATCAAGGTGTTAAGTACAGGAATAGAATTGATGACCTATGCAATGAATCAAATTAAAATGGTCTCATCAATTCTTCAATTTGAAACCTGAAGTGCATCGTATATCTAAAGCAGTCATAATCCTACTTGACTATTCCATTGCATATATCAAATATTGTTTCTATTTATTCGCTTTTATAAGGCTTCAAGTATAAATACTTATTGTAATTCTTATATTCTACGTTACTATTTTCACCTCCGCACAGGTTATGGGTATCTTATTATAGATGAATTAAAATCTTCATATTAAGTAAATATTGGAAATTTATGCTTCAAATTAATAAATATAGTTTTATAAACATGAAAGTCCACTTAATTATTAAACAAAAAGATTCCCAGAACACATATTTATATCTTGAAAAAGAGAAACTAAGTTCCGTATGAATTTACCATATCTTAAATACGATGAAAATACTCAAATTCTCATAATAAAAAAGAAAACTTCTTACCTTTCAACTTAATCGAGAGTTGACCCGGCATTCCATACACAAACTTAACGAATTATATAGTATTCTATTAAACACACTGATTCAATTCATCTCTGAATTTAATTTAGTAACGACCGCGCCGTTTCGTGTTGTCGTCGACGATCAAGGAACACAATTCATGAACTGAAACGAGCTAAACTAAAAGTAAACCACGCTAGCGAATGCGTGAAAAAATCTTGCAGACTGCAGGTCTTACTTCAGATAGTACGGGAGATAAATCACAGACAATCATAGCCTTTCCTAATATTTTTTTGGTTGATTGAATCAAAGAGCGATTTGACGCAGTGGAATGAGCTCATAAAGTTTTTTGATCGCTGAACTTTTGTATTGGACACACGCAAAAACTGTAAACTATGCCATATTTACGTGTATTTTCAGCCGTGAAATCTCGCCTGTCTCAAACGCAAAGGGATAAGATTCGCTGCTTTTCACGCTGCGTTTCTTGAGGTGCTTTTACACCTCTAGTATAATCAATTCACTATCTAACATTATTAAAGTAGTGTAAATCAGACAACATAATATTTACTAAGGCAGATAAAGGTCATACTGTTATAGCTTTGAAAAAGCAGATTATTTACTTGAAAAAAATTCCATTATATCTGAAAACTACCAAAAAATCAAGATCCTACTACTTAATTTCAATCCAATATTGAACAAGCCTTAGAGAATGCCAAATATTTAATAGCGAACAATCAAAATTACAAATTTTTAGTTCATAATCCAGTCACCAAAACTTTATTTTCTCGTCAAATTCCATAAAAGAGGTTATCCCATCAGACCAGCTGTCTCATATATTACAGTCCCCGAACGTGAACACTTTCACGTTATCTGATGAACATCATTGTATTGTGAATTTTTGTAATTTTGCAATCGTTCCTGAGTATTATTCCATAATATAGTTGAACAATAATGAACATATGGAACAACAACAACTCTATACAATAGTGATTGACATATTTCGTCATAAATTATTAATTAAACATAATTTTTCGACATTTTAGACTTCACATAATCTGGGTTAACCTCAAAATTTAAATATTCATCTAGTTGAACACCTAGATATTTAATAATAATAATGACATAATTTATCTTGTAATGGAACATCCTCCATTTTCACAGAAAATCCTATTTTTATGTTTACTCTACTAAATTTAGATTCACGCTAAACTATTATCACAGAGCCATTCATATGCAGAAAGAGAATCTTCATTCAATAGTGGTAATATTCTTTCCAGAACATTATCAACAATACAAACTTTAGAGTGAGCCGCAAATATTTTTATTTCTCAATCTTTAATCATCTATTTAAGCAATTTTTCATAGACTGGAACTGTATTTATTGGCCGAAAGCCTTCAACATGTCTGGTGTTTGGTACGTTTTCTACAGGAATAATTATAGAGCACATCAACTTCTCAGGAAACAAACCACTGGCTAATGGTGTATTCACTATATCTATATCCTTCCGCAGACAAGCCATCTTCACCCCTCCGGTATTTTATTAACATTACACAATTTTATTCAGTTCTTTCATTTATACTTTTTACAAACTGAACATATCACTTTTATGTTCAATATTCTCTAAAAGAAATTTATGGTCGCGATAATTACTAATAGCAATCTTTTTATACTATCAATAAAATATTTATTGAATATTTTGTATCATTCTTTTTGCACAATAAATTTTATTAGGCAATAAATTCTTCAACTTTTCCCACAAAACTTGGCTATTGGATCTATTTTTATTCAGAATACTCTCGAAATACATTTCCTTTTCCTACTTTTCCTATATTCATCCGAATCATTGTCCGCTTCAGTAATTTTTATATTTTTCATTTTCTCCTTAATTTTATCTAAAATCACACCATTCATCCATTTAGCATTTTCGTATATAATATAAACTTTTATTTCAGAAAATTTATTTATTTCCGATTCGAGCACCTTAGGGAGGAATTCAACCATTTTGTTTATGTTTGATATACTGTTATCCCAATGTGTATCTATTATATTGCTTTGAAACGTATAACTATTATAGTATTATATTTTTTGAAACGTTTATACTTTTTGCTTTTCTTTTCTGCTGTATCAGGAAAAATTTATTTCATCTTTATTCTTCGGGTCGCAATATGTGTTTTTTATTAGATGATTACTTCTACCTCATGGGTTTTCGTTAATTTGCAAAATCAATCACCTAATAACACAAAAAAAATCCTTTTATTCTGGCTGAGAGGGTTTCAATTACTAGGTTTAGTCTTCAAAGTGATGGTTACAAGAACGTACCCAGCGGGGTAGAGTGGAGTAGCTGCCCCCTCCCCTGAACTACCCTGACACAATAAACGAGGTTTTGCGAAGAAATCGGAATGAACAGTTCAAAGTAAACTTCACACCATAAGTAGAGACAATAAAATCGAAAGTCAGCTTAAGTGAAATATCTCTTTTCTAGTTACTAGTTACATGCATATTTTTGTTTGTCTTCATCTGGTTTTTTTGAATAATGACTGTGCTGCTGAAAAAAATAAGAGTAGTTTTTATCAGAAGAATGTTTTAAAAAAAATCGTTGCTTTTTAAACTCAATTTTTCTTTCGATATTGAACCCTATGAAACGAAAGAGACATGGAAATGATAGAGATAATGACCAAATCGATCAAATTGTACTCTCGAATTCATCACAGGCGGATGATCAGAGTTCATCACGACTAAAGATACAAGAAAACTTTTTTGAAAGTGACACTGGCTTTTATGTTGAGAGAGCTTCTGAGCTAACGACAGAAATGAAAAAAAAGTTGTTGCAAAACTCTTGGATTCCACCAAAAATTATGATTTTGCTAGTGATGCGACTAGTTTGAAAAGAAAAATCAACTACTCCTGGTTAGATCAATATGCACCTTGGCTAGTTTATTCAAGTCGCCTGAAGGGTGCTCTCTGCAAACACTGTGTGTTGTTTCCTCCAGTTAGGGGAACTGTGAAGGAAGTCTTGGGATCCTTCATAATAAAACTGCATTTGAGGTTCAAAGATATTCATGAAGACTGTCGAAAACATCTTGATAGTCAATACCACAAAACTTCACCCGCTTCCGCAAAGGCTTTCCTTGAAAACGTTTCTGTTGATATTAAAATGCAGAATTCCCACCTGAAAATAATTGAAGAAAATAGAAAAATTTTGTCGTCAATTATGTATTGCATACTATTTTTCGGTACCCACGATACACATTTTAGAGGCAAAGAAGGGGATGAAGGAGTTTTCTTCAATCTTCTACATTTGACAATTGATAGTGGTGACGAGACATTGGAACATCATTTAAAGAAATGTCGTAGAAATGCCTCCTATATATCACCCAAAATCTAAAACGAATTGATAATCTTATGTGGTGAAGTAATCAAATATAGTATTATTGCAGATGTGAAACCTAATCTAACCTATTATAGCTGACAAAACAGCATATATAGCTGAAAAAGAGCAGCTTTCTATCGGTTTGCGATTTTATGATAAAGATAATCCGTGAAGAATTTATGGGTTCCGTAGAACTGAAAGGTCAAGATACCTTATCGATAGCAGAAGCAATTGACAACTTCATCGACAACCAAAATCTTCCGAAGGTAAATTGTGTCGGATTTGGTTTCGATGGCTGTTCTACAATGGCTGGCAAGAAGAGCGGAGTCCAGACAATTCTTAGGAGAAAGTATTCTCGATCATCGTTTATCCACTGCTCAAGCCACAGATTGAATTTCGTAGTGAATGATACTAACAAAATGCCGTAGATTAGAAACACAATAGCAACAATCAAGGATGCTATAAGTTTCTTCAAGGAATCACCAGCTCGCAAAGGCTCGGCACCTAATCTATCGAGACTATGTTAGATTTCAACAGTGAAGGATAAGCACGTGTTTTCGAGCGCAGTGAAAAATTGCTGAAATTAGTGAAGAAATCTTGCATAGAAAAAGCCGAAAATTCCGCAGTGAGTTTCTAGTCACTAATTCACACTAATTGCACTGAAAAGGGAGATCAAAAGGCTGTAATAGACTTTGAAATCAAGTTGAAGTACATTGTTTAAATTGTTTATTAGTAAATATTCATCCTTTATCAGTCTGCGGAATTAGCCACTAACTTGAAGAAAAAAAAACAGGTGACGGAAGAATAACTTGCTGCGTGGAGAGTGAATATTTAAAGCAGGTCACACAGTCACGGATATAACGGACGATGGCGGAGAATGGGACAGCAAAAGAATTGATTGATGAAATTATGAAGATGAGAACAGAATTGAAGGAACAAATTGCATCTTCGGAAGCTAATATACTCTCAAAATTAGAGCCTTTACAACAAAAAGTGGAACGAGTAGAGAGGGAGAACGCTGAATTGAGGAGCAAAATCGAAAAAATAGAGAGAGATTCTAGAAAGAAAAATATAGTTATTTTTGGCCTCAACAAAGCACCGTCTGAATTATCATACGACGTTGTGAAAAATTCTCTCGAGTCTCTCTTGAAGGTGGAAATCAGGGAACAAAACAAAGTTTTGAGGAAGCATTTGGCAAAGCCTAAAACCATCCAAGGTGCTGAGGCATATATAAAAGGTGGAAAACTCTACATATATAAAAGGTGGAAAACAAAACAACAAATTTTATACTGTCGAACAGCTTGAGGCCACAACAGAGAGTGAGGAAAACGACGTCGAGGTTGATGAAGGAAAGGAAACTACGGAGTTTGGGGTCGGAAGCATTTTATCAGGCACGAAGAATAAGCACCGGTTGAATACTCAACCTATGAAGACTAGCTCCAGGTTAGCATCGAAACTGAATAAGTAACAAAGAAACGAAGAAAAGAAAAACTCGGAAACAGAAAAACACGAAAAACAAAATATATAATATAATTAAAAAAAAAACAAATAAATAATAGTATTAAATTTTTAGTTGGTAACATAAAATTTCAAGAGATAAAATTCATTCAAAAATTTTTTTTCGTAAATTTACACCAAATTATTCGAAATGGATCCTTTTATAAGAGACTTTCAGTGTGAAGAATATGATACCATAGTCGCTGGAAGTATTGCTGATCTGAATAAGCACAATTATGAAAAAGGTCTCAAAATATTTCATATTAACATCTGGAGTATAGCGAATAACATGGAACAGCTCATACTTTTTCTTGAGCTATTGGAAAGTGATTTCGAAGTTCTTATCCTCACCGAGACACATATTGTAGATGCTCTGGAACTGTATCATATACCCGGATATAATATTCTATATAATAATGGAACCTATAATAAAAATGATGGGGTTATCATGTACATTAAAAGTGACATAAATTTTAGTCATCAAATTATAAACTTCGGAGAAATCAAAGCCCTAGAAATAGACTTTCAATTCAATAAAAAACACTTCAAGCTGACTTCTGTCTATAGATCTCCGAAATCATCTATTGATAATTTCATTGAAAACATTTTTAACTATGTTTGCATGAAAAAAACTTTTGACTTCCATATTATAGCAGGAAATATGAATATAAATCTGCTAGCGTAAAATGATCAACAAGTAAATGAATACAAAAACATATTGAGTGTATTCGGTTAAAAATCATTCATCAATAAATGTACCCGACCTAGTAGTGGAACTTGCTTGGATCATTTCTTCGTAGCGGAAAAATATGCCTCCAACCCAGGTGAAATCTTAAATGGAATCGTGATAAACTATGATATTACTAATCATTCACCTACCGCTTTCACCGTAAATGGAAAAAAAACTTGGAAAAAAACTCGAAAGGAACAGCATCACCTTCATATATATCATATATCAATCATAAAAAATTCAAACGAGTCTTAGAAATGGAAAAGTGGGAAAAAATGTACATGAAAAATAGTCCAAATGCAAAGACAATAGCTTTCATCGAAATAATTTGTGAACATCTTGAAAATAACAAAAATGTAGTGGTAAAAAATACGAGAAAAACCCCAAAACGGCCGTGGATCACAAAAGGGCTTCATCATTCAATAAACGAGAAAAACAAACGCTATATGATGTTCCGAGAAAATCCAAATGATGAAAACCTGAAAGAAAATTACATGTATTACAAAAATAGACTTCAGAAACTTATAAATATCTCAAAAAGAGAATACTTGGTGAGTCCAAAGCTCTCTGGAACCACGTGAATATAAATTTGCAAAAAAATTTCAAATCTGAAAAAGATATTGAGATGATTAGAAGCCCGAAAAATGGGATGATAGGAGATAAAATCTCGATAGCAAATAGCTTCAATGAATACTATAGTGAAATAGGCGCAGAATATTCTAATAAGATAGAAGAGCCAACTGATATTAAAGAGTATAAATTTTGTTTGAGGGAAGCTTTTTTTTATTTCCCACTGATCCAATGGAGGTTGAAAAAGTTATATCTGAGCTTAAATCAAATAAAGCTCCGGGATTTTATGGGTTACGCTCTGAGACGCTGAAAGAGATAAGAAAGGAGATATCCACTCCACTTTCTGATCTCATAAATGAATGTTTTAGCATAGGATGTTTTCCAGAGTGTTTGAAAAACGGCATCATCAAGCCACTACATAAAAATGGAGACAGAACTAAAATGTCGAATTATAGACCAGTTACCCTCATTTCCAATATTGCAAAAATTTTTGAGAAAACCATTAAACAGCGAATGGTAAGCTTTCTGGACAAACACAATCTATTGTCGGAGAGCCAATATGGGTTCAGGAAACACAGATCGACTGAGGACACAATAAGGGAGTTAACTACGTATATTTACGATCGCATAGATAGAAACGCACCGCTGCTTTGCATATTTATAGACTTATCTAAAGCCTTCGATACCATTCCCCATGATAAACTACTTACCAAGTTGCAGAAATATGGATTCAGAGGTGTGGCATTGAAGTTATTAACAAGTTATTTAAATGGTAGGAAACAAGTGGTTAAAATTGGAACTATTTTAAGCGATGAAAGGCAGATTACTTACGGCGTTCGCCAGGGAACGGTATTGGGCCCGTTATTATTCATATTATACGTGAACGACCTTCTTCAAATGGAACTTCGTGGAAGTGTTTTGAGTTTCGCTGACGATACCACAGTACTTTATGAGGCCAGCACATGGGAAAATCTACAAAAAATAGCGGAAGAAGATTTCGCGGAAATAGGGAAGTGGTTGAAACATCATAAATTAACACTAAATGCAGAAAAATCAGTATACTTACCTTTCACCTCTTACGAATGTAATCTTCCAAAGCAAGGCGAACTGAATATCGACAAGGACACTATCATTAGTGAGGCCACTTCAGGCACAGTAAACTTTTTGGGCAATGTACTTGACCGACATATGAGGTGGGATCACCACTGTAGTTATGTGGCAAAAAAACTTCTGAGGTTACTGGGCATTTTCAAATACTACAAAAGTGAAATGAATATAAACCATCTGAAAATATTATATCACGCATTCGTGCAAGTACACCTTACATATGGGAATGTTGGGTGGGGAGGAGTGTATGACTGACATGTTGAACATCTAAATATTTTGCAGAAATGGATCCTGAAAATCATGTATGGTAAAGGGCGCATATTTTCGAGTGAAGAGGTTTTTGCTTTGTCAGGAATGCTTGACATTAGACAGTTGTATGCTCTGAAACTAATAACTCAAGTATTTACGAGTAAGATGAATGTAAACCCCATTGATCATAAATATGATACCAGGGAAAAAGACTCAGACTACAAAGCACTACGCTCGAATAAAAGAATAGGACAAAGATCCAGCAAATATCTGGCACCACGAGTATATTCGCGTATACCAGTAGACTTGCGAATCTTGAAAAACTACAATTGTTTCAAAAATAAAGTGGAACTTTGGATTCTTTGTGCCGGAAGAACAGAAATAGACAACTTAATTAATCAGCGGATAAACGAAAGTGCCTAGTTTAAATACTGAGTTCAGAAATTTCGCGGAGTGACTTAAAAAAAAGAGAAGGAAAAAATATCTAAAATGTGAGAAAAAAAACCTAAATTGTGACTTAAATACCCTAAATTGTGACTAAAATACCGGATTTGACTAACGCCCGATTGTGAAAAAAAAAGAATAAACCTATCGTGACGAACAATTCAAGAGACATAGTGACTTTTTGTTTCGTAATTACGCGCTGTGAAACTAACTTTACTTTCAAATAGTTATTATAAATCTAAATTTAACAAAATCCTATTTCAAAGGCGAACAGGCGAGACATTCTTCGGAATGATTAAGCTTCTGCTTTTGCATTGTTTATTACTCTGTATGTATGAAATCAATTGTAATAAACTTTATTATTATTATTATTATTATATGTGAGACAAGATGGTCTGAGAAATATAAGAGCATAAGGAAATTCTCTCAGAATTTCCCAGAAGTGGTTAAATCTTTGGAAAACAATAGCTGTAGTTGGAAACTTTAGGAAAAGAAAATCTGCTTACCAATTTCATGCGGCTTTAACAAAGTCGTCATGTGTTGTAGCATTTGTGATAATTGCAAAATATTCTGCCCTTCTGGAACATATAGCTAATGCTCTTCAAGCGAAATCTATTGACCTCATCATGGTAAGAAACCATGTAAAACAAATCTTCAAATCTTGGCTGCCATTCAAAAAGATGTTGAAAGGATATCTAAAGAATTGCTTTAAAATGCTTAAACCATTGCTGAAGCGGTAATCATTGAAATTTCTGTACCCCGCCAGGCACAATTCCAACACAGAAGTATCCCCCATCGCAGACAGACAACGAGTATTGGAGGCGGTCACTCATCATACCTTACCTTGACTCAATAACAACTTCACTCAATATACAATTTTCTGAAGACAACATCCCTGCTTTTGCATTAACAAAACTCCATCCATATCATATGCTAAAAATGAGCATTACAGAAGTTTAACAGATAGCGAAATCTTTCATAAAGTTCTACCATTTATCAAATATCGTCGCAGAATTCGATCCTTAGTTTAATTTGTGGAGTGACGAAAGTATGAATGAGAACAACTTGAAGGAACTCGAAGTAATTGACCATTTGAAGGAAACTGATATTTTCTATCTATCAATCAGGCACGCCTTATAAATTTTGATAGCTTTGCCGTCAACTACTGCTTATATAGAACGGTCTTTTAGTACACTACGGAGAGTTAAGACATGGCTAAGAAGCACTATGAGTGAGGAAAGACTAAGTGCGTTATGCTTAATGAATGTACACCGAAAATTCGTCAAAGCTAATAGGAAAAGTATTGAACAGGAATTGTTGGAAAAATTTTCAGCTAACCCGAGGAAGTAATCACTAGTGTAACTTTATAATAACCAATAATTATAAAACTCTTTTCGTCCATCTCAGCCTCAATTCATCAAAATAGTGAGTGAATGCCCTGTGCGTGAAATGTGTTCATTGTGAAATTTGAGTTTTGAGAAAACATATTATATACAGGGATATCCACCGGGACCGTCCGTTAAAAACTTTTCAAGTTCCAATTGCAATATCAAGCTGAAATTTTATACGCGGCCATAACTAGCGATTTCCAATTGAAGTGAAATATTTTCGAATATTTCCGGTTATACCGGAAGTGGGTCATCCCTTTGTTATTTCAAATGGCAATCTACCTTTTTTATTATACATCTAGAACCGACATTTGAGCAAGGCATAAAATACCCAAGTTGTTGGCACTTATCTGTCAAAACTTTTGACAGATTTGATTATTTTTGTTATAAACTCGATTTTTGAGGAACATTTAAAAAAATTGTAGCTCGTAGATCTTTTGCACTACAGACACAATTTTTGCTTGGGTTGATAGAAGAAGGATCAAGGAATTTTTTAAGCAATCTACACATGTCAAATGTTTATTGCAGTGTTTTGTATGTGGCATTTTATTTTGCCATCAGATGAAGCGTCAAATTTCAGATGGAATTGTATAAGCATGTACTATACCCATCTCTTATAGTTCCGAAATAATTTGGGAATATATTGAATTTTGATGATTTTGCAAGAACTAACAGAGAATGCTTTGAAATATTTGAATCAAGTAGCTGAACTGGCTACACTCACCTGACAGGTGCCTAAAATTAATGTACTTGTCACTTCGTTCATTCGAATTTAATATTTCAACAAGAATTGTCGTTATTTCAGATTGAAAATATCCAAAAAATAAAACACATTTGGAATGAAACCACTGGTTATTCAAACGAAAATATATTTAATCTTTTTTAATTCATTGTAGAATGTCAAAAGTAGTGGGTAGAAATTGCAGGCAATTCAATAACCAATTTCTAAATATACCGTCTATGAGTAAAATAAAATTTCTAAGCATTAGAAGCAATTTTCTACAATTCGGATGAATAAAATTGTAGGAACTAAGCGAAAACCAATCATCGAAGATAATTACATTAATACGAATAAATGATAGCAAACATCATAGGAGAAAACTAATTTACGATCTGAGTAAATGTTCGATATGGGCCCCATTTTGCTACTTGACAGCTCGTATACGAACATGATGAGTTGCCCTCCTAGTTTCCTCAGGATCAATATTACGAAAAGCATTAAGAATGCGTTCTAGTAACTCTTCTTCACTTCTTACAGGAATAACATACACTTCACTCTTGATTTTGCTCCATAAATAAAAATCAAGGGGCGTCAGGTCAGGAGAACACGGAGGCCATAAATTTGGTCCTTGATTACCCCACCATCTATCCTCGAACATTTCTGTCAGCTGCTGATCTACAGCTCGTATTTTATATGCTGGTGCACCATCCATTTGGTAATAGCAATCCCTCAGAATGTTAAGGGGTAATCCATCTAAAAAATTTGTTAATATTCCTCTCAAAATTTCCAGGTATCTTTGTCCATTAAGATTTTCCTCATAAATGTGATAAGCCAACAACTCATTCATTAAAATTGCAAAAACGTTCACGCTGAATTTATTTTGGAAATCAATAACCTCAATGAAATGTGCATGATTTTCTGTAGCCCAAAAATGTCGATTTCTCCTGTTGGTTATTCCACTTTCATTGAACTTGGCTTCATCAAACCATATAATTTTTTGCAGAATTGTCTCATCTTCTTGAAGACGAATTAATAAATTTTCACAGAAATTTAGCCGTGTGGGAAGGTCAGTTGGTTTCAATTTTTGTAGTCTGATAAAAGAATACGGGTGCATGTTTTGTTTATTAAGGATCCTTTGAATGGAAGTATAACTCAATCCAATATCCATTGATGCTGACTTAATGGACGCATGTGGATTAGCACGAAAATGTGCTAGCGTATTAATTTGATTGTCGTCGTCCTCGAGAATTGGTTTTCTTCTAGTTTCTATGTATTTTGTTCTTCCGAATTGCAGAAAATTGCTTCTAATCCTTCGAAATTTTGTTTTACTCTTAGGCGCCAAATTTGGAAATTGGTTATTGAATTGCCTGCAAGTTCTATCCACCACTTTTTGACATTCGCCATGAATCAAAAAGAGATTAAAAATATCCTTGTTTGAATAATCAGCCATTTTATTATCAATCTGGTGTTTTTCAAAAATTTTCACTTCAAATTACCAATATTTCTTGTTGAAATATCAAATTGGAATGAAAGAAGTGACAAGTTTTAATTTTAGGCACCTGTCAGGTGAGCGTAACCAGTTCAGCTACTTGATTCAAATATTTCAAAGCATTCTCTGTTAGTTCTCGCAAAATCATCAAAATTCATTATATTCCCAGATTATTTCGGAACTATAAGAGATGGGTATAGTACATGCCCATACAATTCCATCTGAAATTTGACGCTTCATCTGATGGCGATATAAAAATTGGCACGTGCCATTTGAAAAAATGGAGTTATTGCTGTTTGAAAACGGCTAAATTGAAAAAATCATACAAAACAACGCAATAAACATTTGACATATGTAGACTGCTTAGAGAAATCCTTGATCCTTCTTCTACCCACCCAAGTAAAAATTATGTCTGTAGTGCAAAAGATGTACGAGCTACAATTTTTTTAAACGTTGCTTAAAAATCGAGTTTATAACAAAAATAATTAAATCTGTCAAAAGTTTTGACAGATAAGTACCAACAAATCGGGTATTTTATGCCTTGCTCAAATGTCGGTTCTAGATGTATAATAAAAAAGGTAGATTGCCATTTGAAATAACAAAGTGATGACCCACTTCCGGTATAACCGGAAATGGTATCACTTCGAAAATATTTCACTTCAATTGGAAATCGCTAGTTATGGCCACGTATAAAATTTCATCTTGATATTGTAAGTGGAATTCAAAAAGTTTTTAACGGACGGTCCCGGTGGATATCCCTGTATACTTAATATGTGTCTCCCTCCCCCGAACCCCTCGCAGTTTTCCACGCTTAATTTTCGACTAATTTTCATTACAATCATGTGCCTGCCGCCTTCTTGCTGAACTTCTGAGTATGCCCTTGGATGGTTAGTATGTTTAACTGAAAAGCCAGAAATATTAGATGTCCCAAAAGATGCGTTTCCATTTCCCAAATTAACGAATATTGCACTGAAAATTTATCAGGATAAAATATCTTTAATAAGAGGGATATTCGTGTATTTTTTATCTGAAATTTCGTTATATTCAAGAATCTCTTGATAATTTCTAAATACCAAATTTTTTTCTGAAGCACTAGTGAAAAAATAAATATCTGAATATTATATCTCAGTTCATTCATAACTTCTGCGATTTTTCATATGCAACATTCAATTCATGTTTCTACATGCCATTCTGAACCTAACAAACTATCGCTTATTTTTTAGGAGCTTTAACCAAGAATAAACTCCGATTCGAACTTGTCAACTAGACTTTATTCATTTTACAAGCGGTAATAAATAATCCTAGAGGATGATTTATAAATAACAATGAACTTGATACTAAGTTTACTTTTCGTCTCATGATGAATCAGAGATCTAAGCTGCAGTAATAGTCTATTTTATTGAAATCTGCCGGTAGTAACATAAAAATGTATCTCTATTCTATCTATCAAACTTTCTTTAAGGTTATAATTGTTGCAATCTCACAACGTAAATCTGCATTTTAAATTGTATAACTTCGATAGGATTTAATGAACCGCACCTGCTGACTCATTCCGGTGACCCAGAATGGAATTTTGTGAAACATTTACATGAATGCACTTAATTTAATTTTATCTCCTGAAATTCAACCTTTATATTTATTATTGCTTTACTTTAAGCGGTTGCGGTCGACTGTACTTTGGTTGCAATACCGACGAATGTACGGGAATTCGATGTGAATCACGAGGATAAAATAAAAATTTTGGATAATATACGGAATTTTTCATATTTTCTGTCCAAAGATACTGTTTTTCTGAGTTGGTGCCTGTTTATATAGACACATAGATTAAATAGTCACATAACCAGATTATTTGATTGTGCGTACTCCTTTTTGTTAGGTAGGTTTTGGCTGATAATTATTGATTATAATCAAAGATGCAGAAATCAATAATTTTCTAATGTCTTGCTAAAGTTAGCCAGATTGAGTGTTTCTAGCGCAGGCTGTCATATTTTCGATGTTTTATCACGGCAGCAATGGAAAATACTGATGCAAAAAGAGAAAAATTACTCCTGACCTCCGTCTTCGATTTTCGGGGAAAATTCATTGGTGAAAACAGATCACAGATATCTTCTTTTATTTTCGAGTTATTCCGGTTTTCTCGATTTTCCGGGATTTTGGCATATGTCAATATCTCTGTTGTAATCAAAGTTAGGTGAAAATTATTTTAACATTTCAAAAGCATTTTTTGAGTAAAATTTTTTTTGAATGGTGTTCAATGGTTCTGAATGTAAAGCATAGTAGCATGTGAAAAAAATCCAAAGAATATTTTGTCTCTGCCAAATATACAGGTTGTTACATAATATTATGTCACAACTTGAGGGGGTAAATGCAATTTTAAGAAAATGAGTTTATATAAACATAGGTGGCAGAAGCTTCGTTACGGAGCTACAGGGTGTTGAAATTTCCGGAAAAAATTGTTTTTTTCTTCAAAACTTCTGCAGTTTCCGAGATATTTAGCCCAAATTTGGAATACAAGCTATTTTTTACAGATTTTAACTGAAATTCACATGGTGTTTTCTTTTCCGAGGCCATGTCTCATTTTGCCTCTTCAAACTTTTTTGCAGTACGCCACTGATCAGCGTACAATCAATTTTCCTCATCTTCGTTCAATTTAGAAACTTTTTTGACAGTTCTAATTTTTTCGTATCTCCAACCGTTTTTGAGTGAAAAATTATCGAATAGTTGAATTATTTGAATTGTAGGTTATTAGCTAAATAAAAAATATAATAGAAATACTCGATAGGTATGCCCAAAATTTGCTTTTATTTTGATAGCTTGTCTTCCGAGACTCAACTTATACTTATTCAATATCAAACTAAAAAAACACAACAATTAAAAACTAAATGAATTACTGGAAGTGTCCTCAACCTACAAGAATACAGGCCTCTGTCCTTCTTCGCATATTTTCTTATTGTGTCACAAGAGGTTAAAATTCGATTTCTTAATTCTTCAGTAGTGTTCACTGGAGTGGTATAAACTAAACTTTTAAGAAATCCCCATAAGAAAAAGTCTAAACTATCTCAGTCTGAAGACCTAGGAGGCCATGATTCTAGCCCACCCCAACCTATCCATCGGTTGTTGAATGTATTATTCAAGAATTCCCTAGTTCTCTACTAAAATGTGCTGGTGCCCCGTCATGCATGAACCACATTATGTTTCTTACCAAAATCTGTTAGGCGAAAAAAATTGCCCAATCAAATAATTTCCAATTATTCCGACCCAGACATTTAGTGAGAATTGTTCTTGATAATTAGATACTTCAATCAATTAGGGGTTTTCCTTAGCCCAATAATGATTATTGTGAGAATTTGTGATAGCAGTTCTCGAAAAGTTAGCTACGTCTGTAAACATTATTTCCTGATTAAATTTTCTCTAATGTTATCTAAGAACTATTGTCAGAAATTCAGTCTGAAAGGAAAATCTCGAGGAAGTATAGTTTGAAAGCTTTGGATATGAAACGGGTACAATGGAAAGTCGTGGAAAATCCTCCAAGCTTGAACATGTGAAATATTCAACTGATTTCCAATTTTTCTCGTACTCAAAACTGCTTCGTCAATTTCTGAAGTTCTCATAGTTTGAGTTGCACCTTTTAAATGATTATTTGCAGTAAAAGTACCAGCTTCCTTCACTCAACCTTCTGTGGATATTTGAAAATGTTTGCCTGTCTGGTGTTACTCGATTTGGAAAGCGCACCTGGTATAATCGCTTAGCTTCTGTTGTGTTTCCGTCAGCAGTACATGTAATGGATATCAGCCAATTAGGCGTTAGTAAAATTAGCCATTTTTCTTACAGCAATAACTTCAAAAATCTTAAAACTAATCGTTGATTTAATGAACAATTCGACACTAGTTAACTTTATTAAATGTCAAAATGAATAAATAAATGAAAAAAATCAAATCCTACTAGTCATTTTTTCAATTAAAAGTGCTTTCAATTCAGCGAATGCATACAATCGTTCAATAATTTTTTGCTCGAGAAGGGTAGGAGATACGAAAAAATTGCTAGTGCCAAAAATGTTTCTTAATTGAACAAAGATGACGAAAATTGATCGTACGCTGATCAGTGGCGTACTGTAAAAAAGTTTGAAAGGACAAAAAAGACATGGCTCCGGAAAAGAAAACACCTTGTAGATTCTAGTTAAAATTTAGGACTTGAAATGATGGAAGCTGTAAAAAATAGCTTGCATTTCAAATTTGGGCTGAATATCTCAAGAACTGCAGGAGCTTTGAAGAAAAAACCAATTTATTCCGGAAATTTCCAACACCCTGTAGCTCCGTAACGAAGCTTCTGCGGACCTATGTTTAGATGAACTTTTGTTCTCAAAATTGCACGTAGATTTCCCCCCTCAAGTTGTGACATACTATTATGTTACACCCTGTATTTAACATGCTCGACGAGTTTCATAAAAAAATGTGAATTTTTACATAAATAAAAATTCTTTGAACATTCTGTGGTTTCATCTAGTATGCTGGTGCTAATCTACACAAAAAGTGTTTCTAATTCTATGCTCACAATAAATAAAGCCCACTCATAATGAGAACAAACGAAAGTTCATTATTATTTTTAAATTAAATAAAACCATGTTTTTCACTATGTTGACAAACTTATGCCGCGTTTCACCACACTATAGCTTCATTATATAAGTAGTTAATTCAAAAGGATGATGTGATTTATATATTCATCGAAATTTTTCTGTTTATTGTTAATTCTAATGCAATAGGTTCCGTTTCAATCTATTACTTTCGTTATATAAAATATCAAAGTTATTATTGAAAGTATGGTTTTCGTTAATAGTTGATTTGCTTAGTGAGAATCTTTTTTTGTATGTCAAAATTGCGTTTATGTTCCGATATCTTAATTTTGAAATTTCTAAACGTTCTACCGATATAAATTTTATCACAACTTCCAAAAGAGAGTTTATAAATACTTGATTTGATTCCTTTATGAATTTTAGGTTCACAGTTTTTAATATATCTTCCAAGAGAGTTATCATTTCTGAAAGCTGTATTCAAATTATAAGATGAGAAGAATGACTTTAAATTCAGAGTAGGCTTACCAATAGTTAATGTATTTGATTTTGATTAGTCTCTTTAATATTAGGAAAACCCTCATGCTTGCATATTTAAATTGTTCACGAAATAGCATACTGTTAATCAAACTAGAATTGTAACCATTATTGACAACTATTTTTTTTGTAACATTGAGCTTTTTCAAGAAATTACCTGCTGACATTGATATCGTGGTGAGTCTCTGTATCATACTTTTATAAGCAGCTATTTTATGTTGATGTGAATGCGCGAAATAATTGTGAACGGTAATGTTTGTATAAAATGGTTTATCGAAAATAGAAAGATCACGCCTGTGATAAATTTTGGTTACAGTTAAATCAAAAAAGTTAATATAATTCCCAGTTTAATTTTCAAACTCAACTTTATATTGGGTTGAATTGAATTTATGAAGATACTAATTGTGTATTTGTACTTGTAAAACAACAGATTATATCATCCATATATCAAAATATGCAGTGTGTCGATAGCGGATGAATATCATAGATTTATCTTATTAAAATACGTTTATCAATTTTCATCAAGTAATGACTTCCTCAATCAAGTTATTTAATACTCATAAGTAAGAAAATATCAAAAATAATTAATAACAATAATGCAAATGAAAACTATGTTGAATTCTCAAAAGTATTCCCTTCATTCAAAATGCAAGAAATTTGTCCAGATACACTTCTGCATGCATTTTGAAATTGAATACTAGTCACAATTTTCAAAGTTTTGTTTCAATTCTTCTATATCATTATGGGTTTGTCTTCATAAATATGACATAGACTCCAAGAAAAGGATCTGAAGAAGTTAAACCTGGTGAACGAAGAGGCTTCAATGGTTCTGTCATTCTCAGTTATCACCGAAAGATATCTTTCAAAGTTCTGTGACTTTTCTGGTGATGGTCATGCTCGAAGTATACTTTTGAACTTACTTTGAGCCAAGAAAATTTTATCCAAAAAACACTCGAAAATGTTCATTACTTCATAATAAAGTGCCTTTCGAAGATTTTCGACAAAAATGACCAACGCCAAAACACGGTGGTTCATTGAAGCGCACCGAACATTAAAATCGAATCGCCCTTGGTCTTGGACATTAACTTCCAGATGGGGATTGACATCGGACAAGTAATATTCATTGTTGCGATTGAATAATCCGTCACTGGTCACCTTCACTTCATTAGTCCATATGGTATGCTGGTAGAATTCGATATTTTCTCTCGACTTTTCCTGATACCATCGGCAAAATTTAAGCCGTCGTTCATACTCCCCTGGCTGTAGAAACTGAGATTTCCTCACTTATAAGGTTCAAACTTATTTTTTTGATGTTTCGTGAACCGAAGATTTTGGTTTCGCACTCTCTGTTTAAAATTGAGTAGTAACAGCTCCCAAAACTTCCATTATAACTTCTTCATTTCTTGTTTATTGTAACTTTACCTCTGAGTGATTTGAAAGTGAAGGAATAGTGTTTATGAAATTCTGTTCCAATCTTTGGATATATATATATATATATATATATATATATATATATATATATATATATATATATATATATATATATATTCCAAAGATTGAACATATATATATATATATATATATATATATATATATATATATATATATATATATATATATATATATATATATATATATATATATATATATATATATATATATATATATATAAATATATATATATCCAAAGATTGGAAGAGATATATATATATATATATATATATATATATATATATATATATATATATATATATATATATATATATATATATATATATATATATCCAAAGATTGGAACAGATATATATATATATATATTCTGGTAGATTGATATATTCTCATAACATAACTCGTCAGGTGAAACCCATATATATATATATATATATATATATATATATATATATATATATATATATATATATATATATATATATATATATATATATATATATATATATATATATATATATATATATATATATATATATATATATATATATATATATATATATATATATATATATATATATATATATATATTTTTTTTCAGGAGAAAGCCTGTGACAGTACTTGGTACATTGATGTCATTGGCTGATGATTCTATAGTTTGTATATATTCTGGTAGATTAATATATTTTCATAAAATTTACAGTTTTCCTAATATATAATCATTTTATTTTGATTATAATCATTGCCTGGAAGTGGGCAGTGGTATTAATTAACGGGTGGTGGATTTATATTTTTTCATGAAATTTTAGATATGGGAAATCTTATAGAAATCAATATTAACTCAAAACAGGGTTCTAATAACGTAAAATGAATAGGTTTTCGTATTCGAAAAAACGTTCTTATGGCAATTTAGTTTATTCAAGTCAATTTTTGGTCAATGCAGATGCCACTATAATTCCGAAATTTTTATAAAAAAATCATTGCGCAGTTTATGTTGAATCGTAACAAAAGAATGCTTTTCAATAAAAAGAAATAAAATATTCACTATGATATTTGAAATAGCAAAGTTGTAGTGGATGTCTTTTATAACCGGAAGTGATACCGCTCTAAGAACGATTGCAAATTGTAGATCAGTATCCATTCACTCTAATCTCAAAAGTTGAATAATAATCGATACACTTGTTATTTGTATTTCTATTTTCATTCAAATGCACGTATGGTTCACATTCGAGAAACAAAATTTATATTATAATTCGAAAAACATTAATCAAAAAACATTTGGATAAGTCTCTACATTCTATTCCAAAAAGCGCCTGTAGAATGTAAAATAGTTTTCACTCAACTTTGAGAGCTGCTACTAAAAATGAACCATCTTGTATAAATTACTGTTTTATGTATTATAGTAAAGCTGGTGAAGTATATATTTGTAACATTAACAAACTGAAAGTTTCAATGAAAAGATCTACGTAATCAAAATCAATTCAGAACATACGATGGATAGTAAAGAAAACGTAAATAAAAGTTGAGATATAAACCAAACGCATGCCGATTTTGTCGACGTCAAAATAGCTTGGCTCTTTAGGAACTGAAAAATTTGCAATAAATTAACTCTTTAAAACAATTACAATTCATTTATTTCCAGCCAACTTGTTGGAAATGTTCCAACGGCATGATACATGTTTATGTTCATTGAGCCGTAGTTATTTACACATCTGATCAAATATTTGAGAAGCTAGGCAAACTTCTAGAAAGGGAAATATGAGAATGGGAGAATTTAATAAAATTCTATTTTTGTTGATTATGCAAAATTGGAAGATAGTTCGCGCCAATCAAGAATTGGCAATCCCAATATTTTGGAATACTATTGGGAAATTTTAAGATACAGGATTGAGCAACCAGGTTAATCTCTATTTATAAATGTGAATGTCCGTAAGATATTCCAGCATTTCATCAAAACCACAACAGGGAAAGACTTGAAAATGTGAACAGTTATTAGTTCATTCCTGAGGATGGCTACAGGAATTGTTAGATTTATTTTGTTTATTAATGTTTGTTAACAAACATTGACTAGCTAACAATGCTTGAATAAGTACATCAAGCAATCAATCAAATATATTTCAATTTCTTTGTTTATTTTAGTGACTACATTAATATCTATTGTTTTATCAAATAGAACAATTATGTTCAAATTTTCTATATTGACAAACTTTTGACGTGTTTCACCACATTGCGACTTCTTCAGGTAAGTAGTACATTTGAAAGAATGATATACCTCATATATTACATTAGTAATAAAAGTAGGTAGTTAGCTAAATAGGAGAAATCAGAACTTATGAATCTTTTGAAAGTATGTTTAGAACGAAATTATTTTAACTTCAATGATGAAATTTACATGAGCAACAACAGCTTAATAATGGGTAATCTTCTCAGCCCTTTAGTAGCAAAAATTTACATGAATTACATTGAAAAAATAATTTATAATCATCTGCTGTCGAAATATTGTATTTTTGGTTTAAATATGTGGATGACATAATCCGTTGTTTTACAGGTACAAATAGGCAATTAAAATTCTTTAATGCACTGTAACATACTGAAGATGGAAATAGACAATTCCATTCACTTTATAGATTTCACTATAAATAAAATTGACACACAGACATGATTTTTTAGTTTCCATGAATCATCCTCTATAGACATTACCATTTACAATTCTTCCGCACATCCACATCAACATAAAATACCTGCCTATAAATGTATGACACATACACTAACCACGATACCAATGTCATAAAATAAGTTGTTACTCAATACTATAAAACAAATAGAGGTAAACAATTCAACATGAAATCAATGAAGACTTTCCTTTTATTGAAGCGACTAAATAAAAATATAATATAGTAACTTATATCGATGAACCCAATGGGTCATTGAAGTCATTTTCTCATAGTCATGAATATAGCTTTCAGAATTGATATCTCTCTAGGCAGATATATTAAAACTGTAATTCCAAAATTCATGAAGAAAACAAATTAGGCATTAATAAACTATCTTGTGAGAACTTTCAGAAATTTTAATATTAGGATATCGGAGCATAAACTCACTTTTGACAAAGTTAATTCAGATTCTCACTATGCAAAACATCTATTAGAACAAAATGTACCTTTAATGATAATTTTGTTATTTTACGTAATGAAAATAGAAACTGAAGCATTGGAATTCAATCTACAGAAAAATTTCGAAATGTTACTTAATAGTCAATTAGTCTAAATTTTTCTTGGGCTCTTCAGTTTATGAAAGAATCTACCCTGTTTGGATTATCTTGTTATTGAGCTGTTATTAAGGCACATCATCCTCTTACTACGTATCTGATGAAGCCACAGTGTGTGTCATAAGTTAGTCAGTATAGTGAAAATTGGAACATCATTGTTTCATTTAAGTTGAGGACACTAATTTATATAATGGTAGCTTGTAGTTTATTACAAAATTGAAGAAAACGTTGTATATATCTTCGGCCACCTCTTCAGAGGAATGATTGTCAAAAATTCTTTCTTAGCCAACATGTCATTGAATACTATCGGAATAAAAATACACCGCTGGACAGTGTCGGTCATATCAGTGGATTCGTCGAACTGAAGAGAAAAGTATGTACGTTTCATGATATCCTGTTTTAGTTTATCTTCCATGTCATGACTCATGACTTTAATACGCCATGTGACAGTCGGACATGATTTCTGTTTTATTTTAAAATCTCCAATAAAGTCCCACCCGCTTCAATAAATGCTTCCTTCACAACCGATCTTTTTCTTTCTTGTGTTTCGCTAATATATGAGATATTTTAAATGACGCGATCGTAGAAGCTTTTGATCGTTTGGCTGGTCTTGTGAACATGGTTTGTTCTTTTTTCAAACAAGATATCAAATCACGTACTTTTCTTTTTCTTAATTCGCTCTGTGGCGGAAAATCATTTATATCGGCGTGAGGGAAAGTCTCGAATGTTCCCGTCAAACGCGCCGCCCGAAGTTTCTAGAAAATCGGCAAAAATAAAAAAACACTGTTTTTCTTTGACAAGTGCCGCGCGTTCCTTTGATAAAGCCGCCTTTTACAGCTAGCAGAGTTTTATTTTATTACGTTATAAATTTTTGTAGTTTAGTTACCTACATATTTAAAATTTTTTCTTCTGGAAATCTACTCAAAAAGCACTCGCGATCGACCGTTTGAGCACCTCTGCTGTATTGTATAGATCTATCTGCATAACATTTTATATAGTTCATCTGAATTCAAAATTACAGTGAAAAGACGGTCATTTTCCAGAATAATTCAATAATTTCATTTTGAATTGTCAATGTCAAAAAATATTACGTATTTTAAATCAGCTTAAAATCACCCGAAAGCGTAAAAATCGAGACGAAGGAATTCATCTAAACTCAGATAAGAAATCCAGCGAAAACAATATTCGACGTTATTACCGATAATTATTGAACACCCTTTCGTATCCGCGATCACAGACACTATATGGTATTGTCTCAGAATGCAATCCTCGCGTCGCGAGTAAGTAGGCTAGTGGGGATTACCGGTGTAAGGGTTTCTGGGCCACGCATATATAAACGTCGCGAACGCGACGTTATAGGTATTCAGTTTTCGAAGCTCAGTGAATTTGTTCAGTAAGTGATGCTGGTTCGATTGTGGATATTTCGGTTCCTCCTTGGGGCTCGAAGTGGTTCAACCCACTTGTCCCTGGGGGGACACGACGACCCGTTCCGACCCTGGAAATACAACTCGGAGTGCTCGAAGTGGTCCAGCCCCCTCGCACAGAGATCATTGTATTTGTGGGAATTGGTGGTCGATTTTATCTTGATACGATTTTCTCTTCTGGGTCTCTAAGTGGTTCAAGCCACTCGCATACGGAAGACAAAATCGGATTGACCAGGAGATATCGAAACCCTGTTCCCATGACCAGGAAGAAGTGTGGTCGGCGTACGCCTGAGGCTCGTATAGGTCCAATCCACCCGTCTTCGGTGGCTGAGATATTCCCAAGATTGCTCGGGGTACGTTTTGGAGTGCTCAAAGTGGTCCAACCCACTCGAATAAAGAGACGTGGTCACAATAAACACCTCAAAAAAGTCTAGGGAACACTTACCAATATCTTTAAAATATGAATTTGATGATTCGAATTTATAGAAATTTTTCGGTTTTTGTTAGGATGTATTGTATATAATGTATTCTCAAGAAAACAAAATAATATTTGACCTCTCCAAAGCACCTTTTATAAAAAAAAATTTGAAATTTGAAAATGACGAAATTTGGTAAAACACAAAAAAAAATCCTGAACTAATATTTTCTAAACGATATGGAAGCACTTATATTTTTCAGTACCCAGAAGGTCCACCTCTGTAATTAATGACACTTTGGCATCGCCGCGGCATGCTCAATATTAAATTGTCTATTACATTTTGGTCTAAGTCATTCCAAACCCCCTGAACTGCTAATCGAAACTCCTGTTCATGATGGAAGACGTTTTGACGCAGGAGATTTCTTTTTAGGGTGTCCCACACATGCTCGATGGAATTACAGTACCACTACAGGTAAAACTATCTCATTTGCGTAAGAATTTCCCGTGAGGTTGTTCTGAATGAAAACGAGGTCAGTTCTTCCACCAAGGCGTATACCTCCCCAAAACATCACTGATCCTCCTCCCTGTCTAACAACTTCTCGAGCATGCTGGAGACGGTTTTGCTTTCCAGGTTCCCTCCATATTCGAATTCTTCCCGAATCGGGATAATAACTGAATCTAGATGCATCACTGAAGAGAACTGTGGCCCACCTCTGTAGATCCCAGTTTACGTGTTCTTGGCACCAAGCTAAACGAGCAGCGCGATTTCCATGGATCAGTTGTGGAACTCTTAAAGGACGTCTGGAGTGGAGTTGACCTTCGTGCAGTCGATTTCTCACAGTTGGATCGGAAATTTGTACATATGAACTCGTGATAGCTCTTGAGCTAATTGAGATGCTGTGGTAGTACGATCTCTTCTGGCTTGTAAAACCAAAAATCGGTCTTGGGCGACTGTAGTAATCCTGAAATGACCTGTATGGCGTTCTTCTACGCTACCTGTTTCATTGAAACGCGACCATAAACGGTTTATGACACTTGGGCTACTTCCCAGAACCCTGGATACTTCCCATTGTGAGCTCCCAGCTTGGAGCATGCCAACGGCTCGTAACATCTCTTCTCTAGTCAAATGTCGTCTTTCCATGGTCGAATCACAAAACTTGAATTTTTTATTCGTGCTTACAACAGAAACAAAGTGCCAACTAACTGATTTCAAACACTGAATACATGAAATGATTATAAAGCAGCGACGCATCTGCTGCATTTTTAGTTTTTTATATAAAAAAAACTGAAATCTGTTGCGGCACTCTACATAATTTGGTGAGAAATTGATGCAGGTGTTCATTTCGTAAAAAAAATCATCCATATTGATCGTTCTGGATACGATATATCGATATTCAGAAGTGTTCCCTAGACTTTTTTGAGGTGTTTAGTAACAATATTGATGTTCTTACAGGACCTACAGTCCTCACCAACTGTAGGAAGACTTCGTTTTGGTCCGGGAAGTTCGAAGTGGTCCAACCCAGTCGCCTTCGATGCAAGGACGGGGTTCCCTGGGGAGCATCCGTATTTTCTCATTGTTTCTAGGATACCAAGTTTAGTGCGGGGAAAATTAAGTTGAAGTTATTTTTTTTTCTCTCGTTTAGCTCATGTGAATTGGAATTAAATTTAAAGTTAATTAATTTCACGATTCTCACGAATTTCTTGAAATATATGCTACGCAATTTCTTAATGCATTGAGAACCAGTTAAAATAAACACTTCTCTTTCACTTGGCAAATGATCTGTTCGAACTGCACTTAAGTAATCTAATATCCATTTTGAATATTTATTTTTATGTAATGAGTTATAACATTTGCAATGATACGATTGTACAGGGTGGGCAAGTTTCGATGTATTTGTACGGCAGGTATGTGAAATATTTCAGATAGAGAAAAATGAACCCCCATCTCTCGATCTTCCTTTTAGGGACTAGGTTAGTGGTGCCAAAATTTTGCTGATATTTCTTTGCGTTCTGGACTTATTCAAAATTTCTCGAATTTTGGGAAAATCGTCCTTCGCAGATATCACAATCATCATCAAAGTTAAATAAAAATAAGTTTGACATCTCTACAAGCACTGTTTTGAGTAAAATACAGTGCTGTGTAAAAAAAAATAATGCAAACATGCTCTTTTCTAAATACTAAACATACTTTGTATCATTTCAAATGGCCACTCAGTACATCTCACTCTCTCCTACCAAATAAAATGAAAGGAAATATTTGACGTCACACAGAACGTCGAAACTCGGCTCATACAACTCTGTGAGCATAGAAACTGCATCCGTTGTGCTCTTGCGCTGCAATTGGCGCTCAAAAGCAATTTATTACGATCGTAATTGATTGATATTCGTTCAAGTTTAAGTTTGCGATTATTAAAAATAGGTGTTTCACCTCGCCAATTTATTTACTTGTTTCACTTATCTACATACTTCAGTTTCGAAATAACATAATTCTGTAATTTCTTATTTGCTCTTACGAACCAAGAATTAAGGGATTGAATAAAGAATTGTACAATTTCCTATTTTATGTCTGGTTGTATTTGGTAGTAAGTTATTTTATCTTTTATCGTTATTTTCCACACTGAAATAATTGGAAATCTACGTATTCTTCAACGAAGTGGATATAAATTTTTGAGTTTATAATATAATAGCCAGTAGCACCACAGAAGTGTATGACATATAATCTTCTTCCTTCTACGAAGTAGTATGTAGGACATACGTCCGACTGAATTATTGCGAAAAAAATTGATCAAGTTGGCGATGAGTGGCCATTTGAAATGATACAAACAAACAAAGTAGAGCATAGGAAATTTTACCCCTATTCGATGCAGTAATTTATTTCCTTTTCAAAAATATATAGCATTTGCAGTAAATTATTGCATTCAATGCCCTTTTTCAGAAGAAAAACTGAAATTGCCAAAATTGCATTCATTAGATGCATGCCCATCAACAATTCATATTGTTCTATGACTGAAAAAAAAAAAACAGATTTTAAAGATCCTATCTGAGATCATGTTATTTCTATGGTTTGATTCGATTTAGACCATAGTAATTAACTGTGGTCTTAGAGTTTGACACTTACGATTCCAGTTTCAGTATAAGTATTAATGGTTTTTGAATATCGAAATATCTGTTTGTTAGTTGTATGTTCCAACTATTACATTTAAGAATTTATTCACCTGAGACTTTGGTTGTTTCAAGATGCATAATAGGAATCATAACTATGAAAATTATGAAAAATTCGATAAAATGGAATGTTATATTCTTAGTGGGTATGATTCAGCAGCAACGGCCGAAACATATTTCAATCGGTATCCTGAAAGGCACCAGCCAAATAAATCTATTTTTCGAAGAATGAAAGAGAATCTTATCAATAGTGGCTCATCACAAAATCAAAAAATAAAAAATATCATGTAAGTGATAGATAGGAAGCAACGATCGAAGTGATAGGTGCTGTAACGGCCAAACATTCAATTTCGAGTAGACAAATAAAAGCAGAAACAGGAATTTCTAGACGTCGGGCGCTCTGCATTTTGAAGGAGAACCAGTTTAAACCCTAGAAAATGCGAGTCTCCCAATTTTCACAGCCACGGGATCCCCCTCGCCGAATAAATGTCTGCAATTGGTATCTAGAAAAAATTCGAGAAAGCCCAGACGTTTTTAGAGAAGTCATATGGACAGATGAAGTCCGCATCACTAGCGATGGGATATTTAATCGCTTTAATGAACATTTGTGGTCCGATGTAAATCCGCAATATTGATGTACAGCATCAACGAAGATATGGTTTCAATGTTTGGTGTGCACTGAAAGATAGTCGAGCTTTGGCGTTTGAAATTTTTGATGAAAATTTGAATGGAGCATGTTATGAAGAAATCATCAACAATAATATCATTGAAGGATTTCTCGATCAACTTCCGTTAGCACAAAGATTAAATATTTCTTTTCAACACGATGGTGCCTCTTCCCACCAAACAAGGGTCATCACTGATCTGTTGAATTTGAATTTTGGACATAATCGGATAGGGACTAAAGGTCCTGTCAGAAGGCTGCCTTGTTAGCCTGACTAGATTTTTTTTCTTTGGGGTCATATTGAGTATTCACTCTACAAGAAGAACAAGAAGAAATTTTTGATGAAAATTTGAATGGAGCACGTTATGAAGAAATCATGAACAATAATATCATTGAAGTATCTGTATCTCTGAACGTGAATAGTTCGAAGTTATATATTTGCTGTGTGTATTTGCCCCCTGGGGATTCTGTGGCAAGTGATGTGTTCGCTAGTAAATTGGAGAGCAATGTAGTGAACATTAAATGTCCATTTCTTGTGTGTAGTGACTTTAATTGTCCCTCGGTTAATTGGGTGAGCTCTGATGAGAGTTACTTGATACCTACTAACATTGAAAATAAATATTCAAATATATTAGATACACTGGCATTTGTCGAACTGAATCAATACAATCATGTGAAGAATAGTAACGATAAAATTCTTGACTTAGTCTTGTGTAATAAAGAAATTGTCTCGAATATACATAAAAGTGCTCATCCGTTTGTAAACGAGGACACACATCATCCCACACTGGAGTTCATAGTTGCCTTGTCTAAAGAGAAGATGATGAAAACTTCGAAAATTCAAAATTTTTATTACGATTTTAGAAATGCGAATTATGAAGCTGTTAATGCTTCATTATCGCTGGTAAATTGGGAGTTTCTGCTCAACAGCAGCTCTAAGGGAATTAATGAAAATCTGGATATTTTTATGAGAGAATCAATAATCGGTTCTGTTGTTCCTAAGAAAAGAGTCACTAAGTGTTTTCCTTCATTCTTTTCGAAAGTTACTATTGCTACAATAAGAGAAAAGCAAAAATTTTATAAAAAATGGAAAATTAGTAAAAATGTCAATGATCTCAATATATTCAAACAGCTTCATGCTCATTCGAAGAAACTTATTGAACTTGATTTGAATAAATTCACCTCTAACATTGAGCGGGAACTGCCAACGAACAGCAAATCATTCTGGAAATACGTGTCTCTGGGACAAGGCGGCTCTAAATTACCTAATGAAATGAGGTATGGAGATATTTCTTCATCAGATGGAAAAGAGATATGCAATCTTTTTGCCGTTATTTCGGGAGTGTAAATGTTCCTGTAAGGCAGCAGCGTAGTCGTAGTGTAACTGTTAAAAACTGCAATAATGATGTAATATCAAATATTCACATAGAAAAGGAAGAGGTTCGAGAGGTTCTCTTATCCCTTGACGTGTCGAAGGGTTCAGGTCCAGACAGCATTCCACCAATTCTTCTTAAAAATTGCGCTCACAAATTAAGTAAACCACTGCATATTTTGTTCAATCAGTCTCTGATTAATGGTGTTTTTCCAAAAAAGTGGAAGGAGTCCGCCGTTGTCCCAATTTTCAAAAGTGGAGATAAAAATGGTATTTCTAATTATAGACCTATTAACAAGCTTTCGATCATTGCTAAAGTATTTGAACGTATAATTTATAAGTATCTTTTCTCTCATGTGAAAAATTTCATTATCCCACAACAGCCCGTATTTTTTAAGTGTAGGACTCTGGAAACTAATTTGATCGTTTATATTGAGTACCTGCAGAGTGCAATGGATTCTCAAATTCAGACTGATGCTACTTACACAGATTTTTCTAAAGCCTTCGACAAAATATTTCGATATTCTCATTTTTAGCCTAGCCAAAGCAGGTGTAAGTGGTGGGTTGCTCGAGTGGATCCAATCGTATCTACTGAATAGGTCACATTTCGTTAGTTTAAATGGTTTTAAATCTGAATCTTTCATTAGTACTTCTGGGGTACCACAGGGAACTCATCTCGGTCCTCTCCTTTTCTTAATTTATATAAATGACATAGATAAATGTTTCCGGCATTCGAGATTCTTGCTCTATGCAGACGATCTGAAAGTTAGATCTATCAGATGCTTAAGGGACTGCCTTGATTTTCAACTGGATTTGAATAACTTGGTTGAGTACTGTAGAGAAAACCAATTATTTTTGAATTTAAATAAATGTTTCACGATAACTTTTACTACAAACCATTCCCTTATCACTTTTCAGTACTCAATTGGAAATTCATTGTTGCGACGTGTGTCCACGGCTTTTGATCTGAGTGTCACTTTCGATTCGAAGTTGCTCTTCGATGCACACATAGATCGCATAGCAAATAGTTCAAGTCGAATGATGGGTTATATTTTCAGGAAAAGTAAGGAATTTAAATATGTAAAATCACTTATCACTTTGTGTTATACTTACATCTACAGTAAATTAAATTTTGCCTCATGTATTTGGAACCCTCGTTATGACTGTTATTCCAGCCGATTTGAACGCATTCAGAATAGATTCATACGGTTCATATGCTTCAAAACTAACTTTGTTATCCTGAATTACGACTACGCTCCTGCCGTAAATATTTCAATTTATTGTCACTTAAAAATCGTAGAAATAGATCTGATATTTTGGTTTTGTTTAAAGTATTGAACTGCGTACTTCAGGTACCTGAGATCTTGCACTTGGTCACTTTTAACGTTCCTATGAAATCTTTGAGGCATCACGACCTCTTCTCTATGACTTTTAGAAAAACTAATAGTGCAGAGAACTCCCCTATCGATAGGATGCTACGTGTCTGCAATACGCATAGGAGTATCAATTTGTTTGGGGTCACATTGACCTCTTTGAAGAGAACATTACGCTTGCTCCTTACTGACTAACATCAAATTCATTTAATCGTTCGTTTTTGTAATATTCATTTTGTATTTCTTTTTTCATTCTTTCTGTGAATACAACTCACTATAAATGTCTTATATAATAATTTTTTAATAGAATACTAGATTCTATGTAACTAATATTCATCTAGTGAATGTCATTTTGGCTTCGGCTGTGGACTTTCCTTATATTGAACTTAAATAAATAAATAAATAAATAAGAAGGATTTCTCGATCAACTTCCGTTAGCAGAAAGATCAAATATTTTTCTTCAACACGATGGTGTCCCTTCCTACCAAACAAGGGTCATCACTGATCTGTTGAATTTGAATTTTGGACATAATTCGATTGGGACTAAAGGTCCTGTGAGATGGTTGCCCGTTCCCCTGACTTGACGCCACTAGATTTTTTCTTTGGGTCATGTTGAGTATTCACTCTACAAGACGAACAGTAACAAACTAGAAGAGTTAAAACAAAATTTCAGGGAATACTTCTGTTAGCAATATTCATATTTACAATGCCTGCCGTAGCGTTTCTCGGCTATTTATGCGTTGAAAACAATGGCAACACTTTTGAATATTTGGGATAAAGTAGTTTCCACCATTTGTATCGTTAGGACTTTTTGTTTCTGATAAAGATTTTCGTATATGTTTTTGGTTTTCGTTTGAGAAAACTTTAATGTCATAGATCTTGTTTTTCATAATAATATATTGTTTTACTCGCATTACTTTCTAATCATTCTACTAAAATATTACCAAAGCAACATGCATGGACTCAAATGTTACTTAAATTCCTCGGGTTGGCAAGTTTCGAATTTCAAACAAATTAATGTTCATCTGTGATTCGATTTGTGAAGAGTAGAAGTGTTTGTCGAACTCTAAGATCACAGTTAATTACTATGGTCTGAACCGAATCAAACCATATAAATAACCGTGATCTTAAAAAGGATCTTTAAAATCTGTGGTTTCAGTCATGGAACAACATGAATCGTTGATTGGCATGCACCTTATGAATGAAATTGTGGAAATTTCAGGTTATTCTCTGAAAAAAGGTATCGAATTCAATAATTGTCTACAAGTGTTATATATTTCTGAAAATGAAAAAATTGCTGCATCCAATAGAGGTAAAATTTCCTATGATTTATACCTAAAAAAAAGCATGTTGCCATTGAAACTCGAAAACTGCTGAGCTAAAAAAATTTTTTATACGGCACTGTATTCTACTTAAGAGTGTCAAACTTATTTTTATGTAACTTTAATGATGATCGAGATATTCACGATGGACGATTTTCACAAAATTCGAGAAGTTTTTAATAAGTCCAGAATGGAAAGAGATATCAGAAAAATTTTGGCCCCACTAAACTAGTCCCTGAAAATAAGATCGAGAGAGGAGGGTTCATTTTTCTCTATCTGCAATATTTCACATAGCTGCGGTACAAATACATTGAAATATGCCCACCTTGTACACCGATTGCAATAACCGGGTAACTATTTGAATTTGAAATGTTATGAAGTTTAATATTGATTCAGATCTTTACTTTTATAACTCAGAAAATTAATTTGATTGAAATGTTACAGAACTATTTATATTAATCCAAATCTTTTGTTTTATGATTTGACGATTGGTACATTTGAATGTGAGAACATTTAATACTTTATCTTTGCTTCTATGAATGGGCCAATTATTTTTCTGAAATAAGTATCATAATCCATTCATTCAGTATTTATATTTATCTCATTTCAATTACAGATAATTATGTTATTCATTGTAATCGAGTTGTAAACTGTTCAACTATGTTTGAATTTGGGAGGCTTTTACTTGATAAAATTCTATTATCAATAATAAAACAAGTAATGTGTTTTTGAATTTTACTTAATAATTATAATTCGTAACGCGTTTCACTACACCGTAGCTTCTTCAGACGAATGAATGTACAGAAAATAACAATGAGAATATAAATATAAATCTTCTTAAGTAATTAAAAGCTTATTGGGTTGATTCTTCTTAAGTGGTTATTTATGACAGGTATATCCAATAAAATTAAGGAATAGATTGCTCCCCGAAGAGATTCAATAGAGGTGAAGGGCTTAAATCGACTTGTTCATTGATGAGTCTACCTGAGTGTTTGTATTTGTTGATTTCTAAAGTTTCCCAAAGATCTACCTTGCAATATTCATTATCTGTATGCAAAATTTCAAACTGTGGGTCGAAAGAGTGATTATTTTCTAAGAGATGATTCGCGTAATTTGAATCTGATTTTCTATTTGAAAAACTGTGTTTATGTTCTGATATTCTAATATTAAAATTTTTATGTGTTCTACCAATGTGGAAATTATCACAGTTATTGCAATTCGATCTATAAACACCTGATTTATTGTTATTACCTGATTTGGTTTTACTATTTTTTATATATTTGCCTAAATTATTATTAGTTTGAAAAGCTATGTTGAAATTATTGCTACAGAATGATTTCAGTTTGTAATGCCAACTTAGGTTAAGGTGTTGTGTGAGAAACTGAAATCATTCTTGAGTAGCAATAATTTCAACATAGCTTTCCAAACTAATAATAATTTAGGCAAATATATAAAAATAATAAAACCAAATCAGGTAAAAACAATAAATCAGGTGTTTATATATTGAATTGCAATGACTGTGATAATTTCTACATTGGTAGAACACATAGAAATTCTAATATTAGAATATCGGAACATAAACGCAGTTTTTCAAATAAAAAATCAGATTCAAACTACGCGAATCATCTAATCACTCTTTCGACCCACAGTTTGAAATTTTGCATAGAGATAATAAATATTGGAAGTTAGACCTTTGAGAAACTTTAGAAATCAACAAATACAAACACTCAGGTAGACTCATCAATTAACAAGTCGATTTAAGCCCTTCACCTCTATTAAATCTCTTCGGGGGGCAATCTATTCCTTAATTTAATTGGATATACCTGTCATAAATAACCACTTAAGAAGAATTAACCCGATAAGCTTTTAATTACTTAAGAACATTTATATGTATATTCTCATTGTTATTTTCTGTACATTCATTCGTCTGAAGAAGCTACGGTGTAGTGAAACGCGTTACGAATCATAATTATTAAGTAAAATTCCAAAAAACACATTACTTGTTTTTATTATTGTTCTATGAGAGTTATAAGTGGTTGTATCAGTTCAACTGCTACCCCTTGGCTTCCGGTTATTTGTAATATAGTTCCTTCTCATATTCGCAGGAAATTAGCTCTTAAATCGTCTTGGGATAAGTATCACTCATTTCCAGAAGTTTTTCCGATAATGCACGATCTTCAAAATCCACCTAACCTGAGATTGAAATCTAGGAAACCTATTTGGTCGATTGACTTTTTGCATACACAGGTGAAGGCTGTTGATCTTTGGAAAACTGAATGGCAGGAAGTTGATGTTTTTAATGAAGTTCTCATAGAGGATCCTTCCAAAAGGGTTGCAGGTTTCGAAATAAGTAGGAAGTAGGAAAAATTGGTGTACATTAAATCGTCTCAGGACAGGACATGGTCGTAATAATAGTATGTTGTTCAAATGGAATACTGTAGAAAGTCCGGCATGTGAATGTGGCGCAGCTGAAGAAACAATAAAACATTTAGTCCTCGATTGTTATATTTACCATTTTACGGGTGGTTTTCAAGAAATTCATTCCGTTTCAGATAATTTTATCAACTGGGTGGAGAACTTTAAGTCTATTCAGAAGATTAGTTTTTGCTCCCCCTTAGTGTTTCTTTTTCCTATGGTACACCATAGGAAAACACCATGTTGATAAGGCAAGGGCTACACCCATGTGGGGCTTCATTCTTAAAAGGTGTATAAGATGTTCCCTGTTGAAAAAGAGAGGAGCATTAGTTAAGTTCTTAGATTCATGTTTGGATGAAATATTTTCCTACTGGTTTTCTTTTTCCATTGTTACAGATTTTTCCAGTCCCAATTCCCCTTCCTTTTCACCCTTGTCTTCGTGAAGAAGTCCTGGAAATCATGGAGTGCAAGATGACATTGAAAGAATGAATCTGCTAAGCAGAAAAATTTTTGGTACTCTTTTTGTGCACACGACACTAACACAACATAAACAGACAAGCTATTGCTAGTGAAATAGTGACAGGAAAACGAGTTTTTTCCACAGGTTTTTTCACTCGTTTACTGAATCATACGTAAGATAGTATGGTTCCCCTGTTACATTTCTTGTGCTCACACTTTAGGGGCATTCGTAGGAGACATGATGCGAGCTTAGATGCCAGATTAAGGAACAGGCATGGTCTGTTTTTTCCGGTGGTATTCTATTTATTCGCTTGTTTCTTACGATTGTATTTTTTCTGACACACACCAAAATTATAGATATAAGCATTTATTGTAAATACAATTATTCGAATTTTGTAAATCCCTCTTCTCAAAAGAATATATATATATATATATATATATATATATATATATATATATATATATATATATTATTGTTCAATTATGGTGAAGGTTCTTACTATCAAAACATCGATTTGATGTCCGATACTCCTAAACTCAATGAGGGAAACTTCCCTGCATTTAGGTGTAATAATCTCCATCGAATTATAACTTGTTTCATTAGTATAAAGAAATTGCTTTAGGGACTATACGCATGTATGGGCCCACAGACATTGAGGCTTGTATGTTCAGTCAGATCAGAGGGCATGATTTCCTGGTTGGCAAGTCCGCGATATGGGAATAAAGCATGTTCCGTAGTTAGTGACATAATATGGCGCTCAGTTGAGCAAAAAGAGCACGTCCGACTCTACGAAACTACATCTAGTTCCATATGTAACGATGTAATACTATACGAATTATTGAATCCGATTGAAAATATGCGAGCGAATTAACGCTTGCAAGTTGTCAGCTGTGATATCTTCTTCTTCTGTCAGCAAATTCTGAACCCATAGAATATCATATGATACTTGAAAAGGCACTCGGCTGCTTTCTACCGCCTGAGCAAAGAGCTTATTTCCATATCGTTACATATCATCATTGATATGTGATCGCACTTCGATTGTGTTTGTTGGACAATTCAGTTATTTACTTTTCATACTCGATAAAGTGTGTACATAGGACATGATAAAGACACCTCCAATCGATGGAAATAAAGTGCACTGATCAGTGCGTTTTTAAACATCATGTGCTGATGAAATGGGGTGAATCTTTGGTTAATTTTGTCTAAAGCTTTCAATAAACGACAAACCCATTGCTACGGATCTAAAGGTTCTGAAATTTCGATATTCTTTCAGTTTCTTTAAGCTCCTGCAATTTTGGAGATATTTTCCTCAAATTTTGCAATTAGCTACATGAATGAATATGTCGAACTATTGAATAACCAAGGTGAATTTCCATAATATCAACTTTATTCCCCCCCTGAGCTAATGCAGCAGAATATGGTGGAGCAGTGGTGTTAGATCATTTAGTTTGGACTTCTACAAGAAGAGACCAATTGAACTTTTCAGAAGATCTGCAAGTACTGGGCGACTGGTAGTTTGGACTTCTACAAGAAGAGACCAATTGAACTTTTCTCAGAACGATCTGCAAGTACTGGGCGACTGGTAGTCATGAAAGTAAACCTGAACAAGAACGATCTTGAGCAACAACGACGATCCATTTAATAATTGCTTCGTTCCGACAACGATTCGCTATCGCTAGACAGTCAAATGCAGCTTCGACAGAACGGTGGAGTGCAAATCAGCACTGAAACGATACGACAACCTCTCAGAAAATTTGGTTTGAGACCTCGTGTGGTATCTCAAGGCGCAGCTCTAACCGCAGCACTTCGAAAAGCCCGGTTGAATTTTGCCAGGGAACATGACAATTGGTCAGAAGTAGACAGGGAGAGAGTTTCGTTTACAGATGAGTCGAGATTTTGTCATTTTCATTGCAATCGACGTGCCTATTATACAGACGTCGAGATATGCTCAGTGCCATTTCACACCTACTTCGGTTTCGGTTCAATAATGGTGTGCCTGCACTGATCTGGTCATCGTAAATAATTGACTGCAGAATGCTCAGAGGTACGTTACAGACATTTTAGAAGAATATGTACCATTTGTGGTCGAAAACTTTTTTTTATGCATGAAAACGTCAGACCTCACCAAGTTCATATCGTTAGGAATTACCTTCAAGATCAAGATTTTTTCTATAGATGGTCAAATATGGTCAAACGATCAAATACAAGTGTTGATTTGGAATTTGATCAAATTGACCTTCATGCTCGAAGGACCAGCGAGATTTTCGAATTGGTGTATCTCACGAACCTTCTGCAAATGTTTTTGCACGAAAAAGATAACGACACGAAGTCTGCGTTTTAATGTTTATTCGACGAAAGATTTCTAAACACTACTTTGTACAGGGAGAGATATTCTACTTATATAAACTTATGTACAATAAATTCGATTCTTAAAACTAGAAATTCCTGAAGGCAATAATACCTTAGAAAGTAAGTATATTTACAGGCTTAAGATAAGCAGAGGGTTCGGCGATACCCCTCAGGTAAGGGTTCAAACCTGGTAACAAAGGGTAATAAATTGGTGTGAGAAATTCCCTACATTTTTATTATATGGATGGTAAATCGAAAAATTCCTAAAAGTAAACTAAGCTGTATTAAACTAAACAACACGTATGTCACTCTAGGTTAGCAAAAATTTTGAAAAATCAAATACTTCTTTCGTTTTGGAAGAGATCAAACGAAATTATTTGGTGTCAAAATCAAACGGTGGTCAAACGCTTGATTAAGTTATACCAATTTTCTCGAAAATTGCGGTGCCAACTTCACAGTGATCAATTTTTTTTTTCCTTATTAGGGGTGGTCGAACGAAACTGAAGGTTTTGATATATTCCTCTGGAGATGGCCATCATGGTATGTCACTCCGGATGAGTAAAAATGCCTTCGGAAAAAAATTCATCTATTGTCATCTTCGCAAAGTTTTTCGAGCGAGAACCAGAGCGGCCTTCTGGTTCATCACGTTCCGGAAGTTGAGCTCAATAGAGTCGAAATACTCGAGCACTATCTCTATTAGTTTAAGAATAGACTTGTATCATGCCTTCATTCCCTTGATTTCCATAGTTATTAATTCATCAATGGTATAGACTCTATATAAAGCAGATTACAGAATGTTCTCACACCGTAGAGCATACTTCACAAGTTACCACACTTTTATTCTGTTTTCAGTCATTTTCTATCAAAAATAGGGAATAATGTCAATTATCCTCAAATAAACTAACTAAATAATGATCAAAATGTTTTTCACAGCTGAAAACAATAATCACAAATTAAAACAGACATCCATACTGATAATTACGTTGATGAATTGAAAATTGAGTTTCTTCTAAAATTTTTCAGAAATTTTTTCTTTACGGAAAACATTTAAAAATCCAAGCAAACTACGAAAATGTTCCAAGCTGCAAAAATATAATTTGAGATGCAATTCAGTTTTTGTTTCATTGGAATGGATCAGCTGTTGTAGGAGCTATAGCTTTTGGTTTTTTTCTCGGAACATTCAATATACAAATTTTCTCGTATAGGCTGAGATAACATGAATCAGAATTTTCATTTCAATTTCTACTGAATAGATTTGAAATAGAACAAGGTCATACTCTACTCCACATAAATCAAATCAGACCTTGAATTATTTTTTTTTCGATAAATACAACTACATACTGTTCCAACTAGAACAAGACAGTTTCGGCACGTTTCACATGTGATGATTTGGGAAATTAGTCTGTGACATTTCTATTTAAAACATGTTCAACTGAATAATGGTATTCATTGAAATTCTCAGAATTCATAATTAGGGTAATAAGGACAACAAAATATAAAAATACTTACCCTTAAGCAAATCGTCCTTTATATATTTATTGACAAATTACACTGCCCACAAAAGTTAGATCTATAGAAATAAAACACCTCGAAAATAATAGGGGAATCCACAAATATCAATGAAGTAAAATGTTTCAGATTGATAAAAATCTTTGGCTCATCACCGAGTAGTATTTAAAACAGCTATTTTGATACTTAAATCAGTATGATATATAGAACCACCACTATAATAATAATAATAATAAGCCAAAAAGTGTCAGAAAACCACCATGACAAAAACGACTGGAGAAGGATATTGACAATATTAGAGCTGAGATCGGTCGCCTCACAGAATTTCTGAGAAACAAAAACCCTTCAAGGCGCTTGAAATCCCATATACGCAAAATTCATAGAAAAATTGGTACGAACACAAAACGCCCTGATCACAAACAACATATCGACGTGTATATGGATACTTTGAAGCAGAAACTCCAAGCAAAAGCAAAGGGGGCTCTCAAGATACTTCAAAGGTACTGAAAGGAAACATCAAAACCAAAAGTTCCTCCAAAGCGCGGCCAATTTTCACAAGGGAAATAACAAAAATGCGACCAACAATAACAGAGAAGTACCTGACGCACAGTGCTTGACCGATTACCGGTCATCACTATGGTCGTACCCAAAAGAACACAATAAAGATGCGGAATGGATCACGGATGAAAAACAATGCCTTAATATCAAACATATGGACTTCGAAGAAATAACGGAAGAAGAAATCACAACAGTAGTTAGAACGACCAACAATTGTAAGACCACAGGTATAGGTAATATCCACAACCTCTGGTACAAGAAGTTTGATAAGCTCCATGGAACAATAGCGAAACAGCTCACGTATGTTCTTCAACATCCCACACCCACTTTCCTAACACAATGCTTAACATATATATTATCTAAGAGCGATAGAACACAGGATCCGTCTCAATATAGGCCAATCACTTGCCTGCCAACACTCTACAAAATACTCACGTCATGCATATCCAATCGAATATACCAACACCTTGACGACAACAATATATTAGCAGAGGAGCAGAAAGGATGCAGAAAGAAACACCACGGTTGCAAGGAACAACTCATAATCGATTTTGTGATAATGAAACAGGCACACGTAGGGCATCGAAATGTTCATTCAGCTTTTCTCGATTATCTGAAGGCATTCGATAGTACCGCCCATTCTTGGCTTGTCGAAGTATTGCAAATATACAAAATTCATCCAGCCCTGATAGAATTGAATGACACACTGGCGCACGTCTCTGCAGGTCAACATGAAGAATAAGCCAATTAAAACCGACGAGATACCCATACGTCGTGGAATATTTTAAGGAGACTCTTTGAGTCCACTATGGCTCTGTTTAGCTATGAAACCATTGTTCTCAATGCTCAATAGAACAGGATACGGATTAAGGATAAAAACAGATAGGAACTATCATACAATTTCCCACCTGCTGTGTATGGATGACATCAAATTATATGCAAACAGCAATTGGATGATTTGCTGAAAACTATCAGTAAGTTCTCGGCATATGTTCATATGAAACTCGGGATTGAAAAATGTAAGATCCTGAACATTCAAAGAGGGAAAGTCTTAGACGGTGAAACACAACTTCCAAACGGTGATATTATGCAGTGCATGAGGAATGGCGAAACATACAAATATCTTGGATACCAACAGGCCTGATTGCTAGACCAAAAACAATCAAAGGAGAAGATTCGTTCAGAATACAGTCAGCGTCTGAAGACCGTGTTGAAATCAATGTTGAACTCGGGGAATCTAGTCAAGTCAATTAACACCTACGCCATTCTAGTGTTGCTTTACTCTTTTGGAATAATCAGATGGACTAACACAGAACTGGATGATATTCAAAGGCCGACCCGAACAATGCTGACAAGGTACAACAATCATCATTCAAAATCGTCTGTGATACGAACAACTTTGAAGCGGAAAGAAGAAGGACGCGGATTAATAGATGTTATCCATTTACACACCGAACAGATAAAAAATCTCAGAGAATTCTTCTCTGCAAAAGCTCTCACTTCTGACCTCCATAGAGTGGTATCGTTGGCTGATAAGGGATATACACCTCTAAATCTTGCTACCAGAGATGACCTGCTGAATCTACCATTCCTATCAGATACTGAAAAACAAGAGCAATGGTCAAGACAGGAATTGCATGGACGACATCACCATGAGATTAATCAACCACACATCGACTAAGAAGCCTCGAACAAAAACAGAAGGATTTCTTATGGCCATTCAAGACCAAATGATTGCTACAAACAACTACAAAAAATTTATTATGAAGGACGGAACATTACAAACAGATAAGTGCAGAAAATGCCATATAAGATCGGAGACTATACAGCATATTACGTCCGGCTGCGAACAACTGCCAATACGGACTATCTTCACCGGCATAATCAAGTGTGCAACATTATCCATTAGAAACTTGCATACAAGTACGGACTTCTGAATACCTTCCAGCCTTATTACAAGTATCAACCGGCGCCCGTATTGGAAAATGACTCTATCAGATTATACTACGATAGGCCTGTTATCACTGACAGCATGGTGACGAATAATAGGCTGGACATAGTGGTGCATGATAGATAAAATAGATATCGTTCCTGTCATCATTTCTTCTACTGGGTTAATACCCAAAAGTTTGCATGATAGCCTTAAGAAATTAGAATTGCATAAGAACACCCATATAGAAATGCAAAAAGCTGTAAATCTTAATGCATGCAGGCTAGTTAGGAAATTTATGTCAAGTATATTGTAATCGAGCCTATTCCCTTTGATTGCTGAATCTAGGAAAGGTGAATTATATTCAGCTAACAGCTGAGATAGTGCGTAAGTCCACGATAATAAATAATAATAATATTTATTGTCCTTTGACCATTACAATACTTGAGTAAGTAATTAGAGATATAAGAAATGTCCACATATTACAAGAAAAACTAACAATTGGAAAAAATTCATCTAGTGAGTAAAAGCATCTAGTGTTCAAAAATCTACTAACGGCTCCACTAAACACCCTGATATCACTTTTTGACCGAACATTTCTGGGAAGTGCATTAAAGAGCTTAATTCTCATATGTCCAGGACCTCGTTCATATCCTGATAGAGTATGAGATGGTGTGACTAATAGATCTGATCCCCTGGTTAGGTAATTGTGATGAAAATTATTAGGTAGAAAGCTAGTTAAGTCAACTTTTACGTAAGTTACAATCTCAAGTATATACATACTAGCGAGAGGCAAGATATGTAATTCACGAAAAAAATTGCGACATGAAGTACGCTTAGATATACCCACAATATTCTTAATGGGTCTCTTCTGTAATTTAAAAACCCGGTCACAATAACAAGGAGCACCCCAAAACATAATACCGTTACTAAGTCTAGAACGAAAATATGCATGATAGAAAGATGCAAAACAAAGTGGAGACAAGACACTACACAGCTGGTCAATATGTTCGTGCCAGTTTAGGCTTAGGTTTAGGTTGTCGATTGTGATGCCTAGGAACTTTGTCGATTGAACTTGTTGAATGGATTTACTTTTTACCCTCAATAGATAACTACAGGCATTGTTTGAACCAAAATTTTTAGGTGAAAAGTTAATAAAAACAGTTTTTGGTATGTTCAAAAGTATTTTGTTGGCATCAAACCAGATAGAAAATTTATTTTAGTAAGGTTTTAAACCTTTTTGAGTGTGCTGGCAAGATCAAGATCCCCACCGAGCAATGTCGTATCGTCAGCAAACATAATCAAATTACCAGGGTCACCAACAATATCAAGCATATCGTTGACAAATAAAAGAAATAACAGAGATAACAAATTATTGCACATGGTATCTGGATCGTCAACTGGACCCAGTTTCTATTAACGTTTGAGTACTCATCCTGGAAGTGACGTATAGAAAGAAATTACCAATGAAACGATAAATGTGTAAAATTTCTATGATTTGATGTGTTACGGGTTGTCCCTCGTCATTTTCAGGCGTTCGGTAGACGATTTTACGCAGTTACCATAGAACAGGGTCTGTTCTGTGGCAGTTACGCTCGAGACATCGTCACGATGACAAGGGACAACTTGTCGGAATGTCGCCAAAATTAAAATGGACCATGGAATAAAACCCGTAACAACACATAAAATATATATATATATATATATATATATATATATATATATATATATATATATATATATATATATATATATATATATACATTGATAAATATGTGAAATAAATTGCTAATAATATACAATAGTATGACCAACTTATATTTGTAGAATTTGGCAAGTAAATTTTCAAATGCGCTATTTTATGATTACTTTATGCCAGATACCTGTCTGTTAATGCATATATAAAAGTGGTTACATGATGATAGTCACGAAACAACTGAAAACCGAGTCATAAATAACTCTACACTGTAACAGTTTTATGGATGCCGAAAAAATTACCCGAAATATAAACATTTTGAAAAACAATTAGTCGAATAAAGATTATTATTTGAATGGTCCAGCTTGTTGTCTAGGTCGATGTACTTCTTTGAACGTTTTGGCGTCGAAAGGTCAAAACTGCAGTTTTTTTCAGTAATGTGGCAATACTTGAGTTCTTCGTCGAGTGCAATCATCACAAGGATGAGTTTTAGCGATGTGTTGACTCAAGCGGTTGTGCCGCTTCTTAGATGGGTCCATTTGTCATTATGTAGATCTGGCAAATGTGCTAAGATGGAACATTCGAAAGTGATATCGGATACCTTTCATTTTTTGTTAAGTCTTACGAACTGTACTATTTCCCTAATCTGTTGATTGAAATGAAAGTCATTAGCCAAGTTAACGTGGATTGTATAAAATTGTGAAATTAGCCACTGATTGTTTTGTGGGAATGATTAAATTACTTCGATCAAATATCAATCTCCTTAAAATATACTAATATAGTTAAACATCCTTTGCTTGAATTTTGCGAATTTTAAATAATCATTCATCTTTTTGTAGATTGGTATTGTTTAATGAGCATCATTCTTCTTATATTATACCCAACATTCCACGTAAAATATTGAGATTATCTCCTTATTTCTATTCAGTTATTTTTGATACGAAGAATAGTAGGAGAGTTTTGAATTTTCACTGTTAGTAGAAGGATGTATAAATATTTATTTAAAAATTTCCCCAAAACAATGTTGGGCGCAAAACTGAATACCATCCTCTAAATTAGTTGTCATCAAAAAATGTTTTATTATCTTCCTTTCCAAATAGAGTATAATTTTCCATAAATAATAATAGGGTTAAAAATATTGTTCCTACTTAATGACCTCCTTTGTTGGTATAATTAAGAATAGATTGTACGTATTGTGTAGTGTACTCTGTATTTGGTGAAATGATTCAACCTTTATATTTACCTTCAATTTTTTGCATAAATTATAAAGGTTTTCGAATGTGGTCTCAATGAAAAGGTGAATGAAAAGTATTACTTAAACGTTATTTATATCGAAGAGACAAAGGCGGAGAAAACAATTAAGGAAAATATGATTATTAAAAAATGCAATTCTGATGTTACAATTATAAACATGGAAAGTAACATTCTTCTGGAAAGTGGAATCCATATCCATATTATCGATCATTATTTGGCGTGAATTTATTAACATTATTAGGAAAGTTATAATGCTAAAAGAGACCTACTCCTCAATATCTCATACCCAGTAAATCTGGCCCTCTACCAAAAATGAGCATAAGCAACTGAAAACGACATATGAGAAGATGGAAGCAAGCAGCTTCATATGCGCCCCTTCATCAAAGTGATATTGTTT